>BJEL01000071.1:3621655-4828874 GCA_019972355.1 Drosophila kohkoa | reverse complement strand
GTGACCAGGTAAGCATGGATTTACATATACACATACACTGTAAACGTGTACGTATGTATGTGTGTGGGTGATATGCAAGGCAAGCACACAAAAGCTTGCCCAACTTGCATACGTATGTGTGTGTGTGCGTGCCGTGTTTGTCCTTTTCTCTCGTTCGGTTTGTTCGTTCCGTTCGTTGGCAACTCTGTCTAACTGTTATTTATGTATGTCTCTCTGTCTGTCCGTCGGTCTGCTTGTCTATATGTGAGTGTGTACACACTGAATAACAACAACAACAATTGGCAGCAACTGCAGCAAAAAAGAAAAAAAAGGAACTCACTTTATATATATATTTTTTTGGGGGGAAAATCGATTTGGGGAAACAAAGCGAAACTTTGTTTACAATTTTATCGATTGCGCTCGGCAAAGGAAGTGAAGAAGAAAAAAAATATAGCAAAGCAAACGAGTTAAATTTAAATTGAAAAAAGAAAAAACAGAATACAAAGTGCAGCAGCAGTACAAAGAAACAAAAATAATTGCGACCACATTGAAATAACCTTGCACTACACAGACAGTGGAAGAAGAAGACGACGAGGGGAGGGGAGGAAGAAGGAACAGAACGTGGAGCCTAAGTTTGCAACGCATATAAAACGTTGGTTTTGCTCTGTGGTGGCCCTTTGTTTTCTTTATTCTCCGCTCTCTTCACTTTCCGCTCAATCTACGCAATGATCTTCTCTGGACAGCAGACAGGTGGCGCCAGGCAGTGGCATTGTTATCGATAACAAGCACGGACATGTGTACAAATCGCTGCTGCGCGGCTGCTTGAAGCGACCGCAACGGAATAGCCAAAATTTGCCCGCAAATTGCGGGAATTGCGAGGAGACGCGCAAATATATCAAGAACTCCATTGAGCTGTATCGTCACTTCTCGAATCCGGCACTCAATCGTCGCTGGAGCTGTCGCGCCTGTGAGGCCGATAACAATTCGGTCACCTGGCATTGTGTGATCTGTGACACGGTCAGCTACTTGGCGCCCATTTATAAGGAGACGCTGCATACGCATCGACATGAGGCAACAACAGCGACAACAACAACGACAGCTGAGGCAACTGCAACCACAACAACAACAACTACAATTGGAGGAGGAGGAGGAGCAGCAGTTCAATTGGAGTTAAGCAGTCAAGTGGAGCAAGAGCAGAGACAGAAGCAACAGGAGCAGGAGCAACTGGAACTAGAGGCGGCACATGCCAATCGACGTCAGCAGAAGTCACGACGCACAAGTTTCAGCTTCCGACGCACTCAAAGCCTGAGCACAAGCATTGACAAGAGCGCGCATCCAGCGACGCAACGAAGTTGTCACGTTTGCTACGTGAATAACTTTAGCAAGGACATTTTCAATCTACCGCCAGGTAAGTGAAATGTAATCTATAATCTATGTAATCTATAACTAATTTATCTCTTCTTCTTTGTTAGCTGTGCCCTTGGCTGCTGTGGCAAATCCGACGCCAACGCCCATTGCCAGCAATTCGCGTTTTGCCATTGCCAATGATACGTTTTGTCGCCGCAAGCAGAACAACAACAACAAGAATCAGAACAACAAACTGCGCGAAGCTTGCGCCAAGAAAAGATATAATTTTACCATCACAACGCTGTCGAGATCGGCGCAAAAGCCAGCGCCAAGTGTTGTGACGAAGCCGTTGCGTCAGCTGCCGCCTAAGTTGCAGCAACAGCAGCAACAATCACAACCACAACAGCAGCAACAGCAAGTGCAACAACAACAACATCAGCAGCAGCAGCAACACAAACAACAATCGCAGCAGCTGCAGCAACAGCAGCCACAACGTCAGGCAACGAGTAGCAACAACAGCAGCAGCAGCTCTCAGTTTACAATTCCACGCAACGGCGTCTTTATAGCGGTCAACGATTGGAGCAGCAACATGCCGCAGCACTGTGATACAACATCATCAACAACAACAACAACAAGCACAGCATCAAGAACAACATGCAACAACAATAACAATGTCAACAGCAACAAGCTCTATGAGAACGAATGCGTTGCCATTGCACAGCAGCAACTGCGCTTGGAGCAACAGCAGCAACAACAACAGCAGCAGCAGGTGACAACGACGACACCGATTTATGCGCAGGTGAATAAGCAGCACAAGTTGCACAAGAAGAAGCTGCTGTGCAACAACAACAGCAACAATAGCAACAACAGCAGCTTCGAGTTGATCGACGGCAGCTGCGAAGCGGCAGTAGCAACAACAACAACAACTGCAGCAGCCAGCAACGAGCTTAGCCACGAATCGCACTTGGAACCGTCGGAGTCAACAACAACAGCAACAACAACATCGACAGCAGCAGCAACATCGACAGCAACAGCAACAACAGTTGCAGCTGTGAGTGCAGCGAGTGAATTTTATGCGGCCTCCGAGCATTCCATTTATGCCAAGGTGTGGAAGGGACCGCGCAAAACGACTGAATCCAAAATGTAGGCATCAATCAAAGCAACCACAACACCAACAACCAATCACAACAATTGTTGTTGCAGCAACAACAACAACAACAACAACTAATTGCACACTTAACAATTGCGCTTCTGTTTTTCGATTGTGTGTTTTTTGCTTTCGTTTTGTTTCGTTTTCTGCTTAATTTGCTGATTAATCATACGAATGAATATTGCAAATGTACACGCAACTATAGATCTATAATGTATATATCTAGATCTATATAGCTGTGTGCATATATCGTATAAGAACGTTTGCAGTTTACGATCGTTCGCTTTATTGTTTGCTCACCATGCGCCACGCTTCGTTGATCGAATGCTCTACACTAAAGAAAAGCGAGTCCATTAGTTGCGAGTTAATAGACAGCTGATTAAAATCTATTCATTTAAGACATATATAAATATTCAAAGCAATTAAAATCTATTAATTCAAGACATACATGAATTGAATTAATAATTTTATTACATGAATATTCATATTTATGTCTTAAATGAATAGATTTACTTATAGGTGTTGTTATTAATATTTAGGTAAAGCATTTCGACTATAATATATAGTGATATTAATAATTAGGCAGTTTATACATTATTTGTAACTGAGAATTCAACTCTCCGAGTTTCATTTCCATTTGTATTCATATCTATGAATAATTTTCAATTTCTTTCCAAAATTTAAACAATTCAAAATGTGCTTAGGGATTAATTACTCAAAATTCAATCGTATTTTGAGTAACAGTCGAAAAAGTGATTTGGCACTTTAAAATTGTATTTGTACAACGCAATTGCTTGGAACTCATTTTACATTCATAATAATACTTCGAATTGCGTAGTAATGTATGTTAAATTAATTAACAATTCACGATATTCAAATACTCTCATTACATTACTTAACTCTAGCAGTTAATACAATGCGTCACACTTTATTATTCTATTCAAATATACTTTTTAAAAACTTAGAAGGGTCTTCAGCTGTCAATACATTATGTAAAGCTTTATTATTTAATTCAATTATGCTCATTGCATACTGAAAAGGGTCTTTATGAGTCAATACATCGAGTGACGCTTTATTAATTAATATGAATACTCTCGTTTCATACTTAAAAAGGTCTGTAACAGTCAATACAAAGGGTCACACCTTATTATTTAATTCAATACATTGTGTGACACTTTATTAATCAATTCAAATATACTTTAAAGGGTCTCTAGCAGTCAATACATTGAGAGTCTCTTTACCATTATACCAGCTTTACGTATTTAAAAGGGTCGCTAGTAGTCAATACTTTGTGCGACGCTTTCTTTATTATTCGCTTTTATTAATCACATTTCATATTTGAAAGGGTCTTCAGCAGTCAATACACTGAGTATCTCTTTACCATTAAACCGTCTTTACGTATTTAAAAGGGTCGCTAGTAGTCAATACTTTGTGAGACGCTTTCTTTATTATTCGCTTCTATTAATCACATTTCATATTTGAAAGGGTCTCCAGCAGTCAATACACCGAGAGTCTCTTTATTATCATGGCAGCTTGACTCATGCGGCGCTCGCTCTAATCAAAGCATTTCGATACTTCGTCTAACCGAAGATAAGGCCGAAGTCAATTTGCGGTTTTTTTTTTTTATTTGTGCTTTTGCGTTAATTTGCTGTATGTATTTCTTTGTTACTTTTATTGCTAATTAACAAGAGTCGATTTATGTTTGTTGCTATTTTTTTGTTGTTTGTTTTTGTTGTTTTTATTTGTGCATGCAAGCGTAGACTCTCTCAAGCTTACTCACTCTTGGCTCTTGCTCTCGTTCTCGTTGTTGTTCTACAGCACGCATGAAGCGGCAGCAGCGAGTGCTCGACTCATTCCAGCAGCGCCACGCAACGACAATAAGACGCAGCAATCACAACAGCAACAACAGCAGCAGCAGCAATCGATGCTCCAGGGCAGCCGAAAGTTGCGGACTTGCGGCAAATGTTCCTACGCCTACAATCGCCTCTGGTCCGAGTCCTGTGAGATGTGCGACCCATCGCCGCAGTCTCAGTCGCAGCAAGATCAACCAGCACCAGGTGAGTCACAAGCCTGAAGAGTTCTTCATTACATTATTGTGTGTGTTGTGTTTGGGAATTTTAATGATGTGAACCTTTTCGTCGGGTATATACTCGAAGAAAGCGTTTAATCTATAATGTGGGAAATTCCTGAGAAGGTGTTTGCATTGATGATTCATCACAGTGGAAATCAAACCCTTAGTTAGTTCTGATTATCGTTTACAGTATGGCAAATTCAAGCCTTCCTCTGCGATTCTCAAACCTTATAGGAAACTTCTCAGGATGTTGAGGTGGTAATTTTTATACCTGTTACCCATAGGCTAGGTGTGTATTATAACTTTGTTCTGGCAGGAAATTTATGTAACAGTCCCACCCTATAAAGTATATATGTGTATTCTTCATCAGCGTCAAAAGCCGAGACTATACTGTCATATCCGCCTGTCTGTCCGTCCGTCCACATGAACACCTAGATCTCAGAGACTGTAAGAGATAGAGATATCATTTTTTCGACAGCACTTGTTAAGTTTCCATGCTGATCATAATTGTTTCAAATTTTTGCCACGCCCAGTTCCGCCCCTCGCAAATCAACTACAATCGAATAAGAAGCGTTTTTTGTTGCCACAGTCGCGATTTTTGATGCCGTCAATAATAACTATAGTTTTTATGGTTTCTGAGAATTTGGAGCAGGGTAAAAATTGCGGAAGTTATTTCTTATCTTAGTTGCTTTGGATGACAATCTTGTATATTTTGCACTCTATGGTGCAAAAGGAAGGTAGAATTGGGCATTAAGTCCCTAGATTGGCCAGGAAACAGCCCAGACCTTAATCCAATCGAGAATGTTGGGGCCTATATGGGTGCCAAAATAAGAAAGCGAAAGCCCAAAACTATGGAGGAGCTAAAACATATTATAGAAAAAGTATTGATACATGATATAACGAAGAAATATTTGTGTTCCATTTACGATTCTATGCAGGGTAAAATCTGTAATTAAGGCCAAAGGCGGCACTTCTAAGTATTAAGCTAAATTAAAACAAGTAAGAAAGCTACAGTCGAGTGTACTCGACTGTGAGATACCCGCTACCCATTTTGAATAAAAGCAATATATTTTGCGGTATTATTCTCAAAATATACCAAATATACTGCAATAATACTTAAAAAATATACCAAATGGTATATGTGGTATATCGATATAGTACCGCATTCAAAATATACCATAGACGGCACAATATACCAGATTGTCGGCCAAAGCAACTCAGACCCATAGTAAGTAGGCGCTTTTGCCCATACAAAAGTATTTCTTTAATTACTTTCACAATTTTTTTCTGATCGCAACCAAATTTTCAGGGATCATAACTACTATAGCTATTACTGTATATACCAAAATTCGTAAATCTAGCTTTAAAATTACGCTTGTTATTCGATTTTTTTGATTTGCGGGGGCGGAAGTGGGCGTGGCAAAAATTTGAAACAAACTTGATCTGCGTGCAAACATAACAAATGCTGTCGAAAAAAAATTATAGCTCTATCTCTTATAGTCTCTGAGATCTAGGTGTTCATACGGACAGACGGACATGGCTATATCGTCTCGGCTGTTGACGCTGATCAAGAATATATATACTTTATAGGGTCGGAGATGCCTCCTTCTACCTGTTACATACATTTCCTGCCGGCACAAAGTTATAATACCCTTCTACCCTATGGGTAGCGG
Source organism: Drosophila kohkoa (assembly GCA_019972355.1). Classification (NCBI taxonomy): domain Eukaryota; kingdom Metazoa; phylum Arthropoda; class Insecta; order Diptera; family Drosophilidae; genus Drosophila; species Drosophila kohkoa. The sequence goes on along the minus strand of BJEL01000071.1, from coordinate 4,822,654 downwards.
GTATAAAAATATGTCTAAAGTTAAATTGCCTAGATTTAAATTTTTTGTTATAGTTAGTAAGGTGTTCAATTGGAAAAAAATAGTTTTTATTGAATTTTTTCATTATTATAACTTTTATGATTTTTTTCCTTAAGTTTGCCATAATAGTGAAAAGTCGCTAAATCTAGTGTGAAACCAAAAACAACGTTTTTTTTTAATATTAAAAACAAATTTAAAATAAAAATTGGTATGCACTTTTATTAACATACCATCAGTTATTAGTTGCGAATCCGCAATCATATAATGAAACCACAGGCTCTGAAAGTTAAAAATTCGTAACCCTTCAAAGTGCGGCTTTTTTTGTGGCGCTGACTGTATATATAATAATATATATATATATATAATTTTTTCTCTATATATATTTTGAGTGTAGCACTATATCAAGTATATAATTTGTAGTGTTTTTGTGGTCTATTAATTTAGTATATTTTTAGAATATGGTTTTATTTATCCTTATTAATATTTTCGTATATTAATTGAGTATATTTTAAGAATAATACCGCTCTGGCTTACTTTTATTCACTATCGGTAGCGGGTATCTCATCAATACGCCAAATATACCATTTGGTATAAATTCAATATCGTATGAGGTATATTGATTTTGTATATTTTTAGAATATAATTTCATTTGAAAGGCATGGCGAGTGTAGGCTGCACAGTTACAGTGTTTTTTGGTATATTTATTCGGTATATTTTAAGAATACTATACTCTTTTGATTTTATACACAGTTAGGATCATTCGTCTGTAGTTTTCTTACTTGTTTATTAATCATAAAGTTGTTTTTCAACAAACGCATTTAGTTAACCATGAATAATATCAAATAATAGCATATAGAAAGACTGTTCTGTTTATGCTTTATGTCGACATAAGATTTGTAGACAACAATTTAATACTAAGAAGACCGAAAAGATTCCACATACTAAATATCTCCGAGAAATAAATTTAAGCAACAAAAAAGATGTAACATATAAAAACAGAACTCATTGGCTAACTGTTATTTCAGTGAATTTTAATATTCATTAAACAATTTAACTATTTGTTAATATAGACAGATTCTAAATAAAAGTATAGAAAAAAGAAATATGGACACTAATTGATCCTCATCTTTGCTCTGTTTATGTTTATTTTATATCCCCTCTAATTCCTCGTTGATCCTCATCTTTGCAGTTCCTGGCGCGCTGTCGCCGCGCAACGATGAGCCGTGGACGTGCAAGAAGTGCACGCTGGTCAACTATGCGACGGCAATGGCGTGCATCGTGTGCGGCGGCTCCAAGCTGAAGAGCATCTCATCCATCGAGGACATGACGCTGCGCAAGGGCGAATTCTGGACGTGCAGCCACTGCACGCTGAAGAACTCGCTCGCCGTCGGACTGTGCAGTGCCTGCAAATCGATGCGTTTGCTTCCCGTGATGATGGACGCGGTGCGCGAACGTCCCGATGGTCAGTCCTATGAGGAGCAGGATCATGCATCATCATTGATCACTCAGTCCCTCAGCGAGCTAGCAATAACAACAACACCTCAAGCGCCGCCGACGCAGGTGTCGCAGCTGCAGTTGCCACTGCCGGCAACGCGTCTCTCGCGCAGTCCATCGCCTCGGGCTGCGCTTCCGGTGGCCACAGCGCCCATGGCCAGTGCAGCTCCGGCAGCTTGCATCGCCACAGCGCAGCAGCAACAGGCTGGGATTCAGGCACCGACGCAACGGAGCTCCTCGGGTGCCATTCCGAAGCGTCACAGCACTGGGGGCTCGATTGTGCCGCGTCAGCAACATCCGCTTAACATTGCCAGCAGCTCCAACTCCAGCTACAATCTCCAACAGCAACAACAGCAGCAACAATCTACGGTGAAGAAGTGGCAATGTCCCGCTTGCACGTATGAGAACTGTGCCGCTTCGGTGGTCTGTGAGATTTGCTCGAGTTCGCGTGGTTTGGTCAACGCGGTGCTCTCCGATGCCTTGGCACGCAAATCGCTGCGCGTCACGAATCTCAGCGAGTTCCGGCAGGAGAGCAAACTGATGGAGAACCTGCGACAGCTGGAGGAGACCGAAGCGCTCACCAAGTGGCAGAACATCATCCAATATTGTCGCGACAACAACGAACTCTTTGTCGACGACTCGTTTCCACCCGCACCCAAGAGTCTTTACTACAATCCGGCGAGCAGTGCTCTCGATGGCGGCAATCCTGTTGTCCAATGGCGACGTCCCCACGAGATCAATTGCGATGGCGGTGCCTATCCACCGTGGGCTGTGTTTCGCACCCCGTTGCCCTCGGACATTTGTCAAGGTGTCTTGGGGAATTGTTGGCTGCTCAGTGCGCTCGCTGTGCTTGCCGAGCGCGAGGATCTCGTCAAGGAGGTGCTGGTGACGAAGGAGATTTGCGCTCAGGGCGCCTATCAGGTGCGTCTGTGCAAGGATGGCAAGTGGACCACGGTCCTGGTCGATGATCTGTTGCCCTGCGACAAGCGCGGACATTTGGTTTACTCGCAGGCCAAGCGCAAGCAGCTCTGGGTGCCGCTCATCGAGAAGGCGGTGGCCAAGATCCATGGCTGCTACGAGGCCCTCGTCTCAGGTCGTGCCATCGAGGGACTCGCCACCCTGACGGGAGCGCCCTGCGAGAGCATTCCATTGCAGGTAATTCGAAGGAATTTTCCTCATTTCCGTTATCCACTTCGATTCCAGAAGAAGATGAAACCGTTCTTTAAAGAATAAACAGAATGTAACTTAATTGAGATTAGAAAAGACAATCTAGGAACAATCTAGGGAATACAATTGAAGTAGGCTCACAGAAAAAGAGCGATTGAAACTTACAAAGGTTTAGATAGAACAGTAAATTGAACCTGGTTCACCTATCAACAAAAAGAAAAAGTCCGAGTGAAGGTTAAGGTTAAGGTTTAGGTTTAGGTTTAAGTTTAGGTCTCAGGTTTAGGTTTAAGCTGTCCCTAGAAGGTCGTCATCATCTCCTGTCAACAAAAATGTAAAAACCAATTGAACTTGCATAGGTTTAGATTTAGGTGGAACGGGCTGCATCGAAGAATAGACCTGTAAAGGGTCGACACCCTCTTTGATATACAAAAAGAGAAACACCTATAGAATTTACATATGTATTATAGGATTATGTAGAACAGGTGGACCCTAATAGGAGCGGAGCATAGAATAGAAGCCCGTAGCTATTCCTTGAACTTCCACTAAACTAAACACAAATTTTGCAGGCCAGTTCGTTGCCCATGCCCAGCGAGGATGAGCTGGACAAGGACTTGATTTGGGCGCAGCTGTTGAGCTCGCGTTGTGTGCGCTTCTTGATGGGGGCCAGCTGCGGCGGCGGCAACATGAAGGTCGACGAGGAGGAGTATCAGCACAAGGGACTGCGACCACGTCACGCCTACTCGGTGCTCGATGTGAAGGACATCCAGGGACATCGACTGTTGAAGCTACGCAATCCATGGGGTCATTATTCATGGCGCGGCGATTGGTCGGATGATTCGACGTTGTGGACAGACGATTTGCGTGATGCTTTGATGCCGCATGGCGCTTCGGAGGGCGTCTTTTGGATCTCGTTCGAGGATGTGCTCAACTATTTCGACTGCATTGACATTTGCAAGGTGCGGTCTGGTTGGAATGAGGTGCGTTTGCAGGGCACTCTTCAGCCGCTCTGCTCGATATCGTGTGTGCTGCTGACGGTGCTGGAGCCAACGGAGGCGGAGTTTACGCTCTTCCAGGAGGGGCAACGCAACTCGGAGAAGTCGCAACGCTCCCAGCTGGATCTCTGTGTTGTGATATTTCGCACACGCTCGCCGGCGGCGCCCGAAATTGGGCGACTCGTGGAGCACAGCAAGCGACAGGTAAGAAAACCCTCTGTGGAGAACCTTTCCATCATTCTGTTCAACCAAGCAGGGTTGATTTTGCTAGTGATGGTTAAACTGTGCAATTAGGGATTATGAAAAACGATGTCATACGATTATAATTATTGTTTTAACTTTTAAACGATACGTTTTTTCCCCTCTCAGGTTCGTGGATTTGTTGGCTGCCACAAGATGCTGGAGCGTGACATATATTTGCTCGTCTGCTTGGCCTTCAATCACTGGCACACGGGCATCGAGGATCCACATCAGTATCCGCAATGCATACTGGCCATACACAGCTCGAAGCGTCTGCTCGTTGAGCAGATAACGCCATCGCCGCATCTGCTCGCTGATGCCATCATCAGCCTGACACTGACCAAGGGACAGCGGCACGAGGGACGCGAGGGCATGACCGCCTACTACCTGACCAAGGTAAGTCTTTCACTCCTCAGTTTTTATGCATCTCATTCTCACGCTTCATTTATTTGTCTACAGGGCTGGGCTGGTCTGGTCGTAATGGTAGAGAACCGACATGAGAACAAGTGGATACATGTGAAGTGCGATTGCCAGGAGAGCTACAATGTGGTGTCGACGCGCGGCGAGCTCAAAACGGTGGACTCGGTGCCGCCCCTGCAACGGTGAGTTGAGTATGAAGCTAGCTAGCGATAATCGATAGTAATAGTCGCGACAATCGATAGTATATATATTAAATTAGTTAATTCAAATATAACTAATTCACTGATACAAACTAAAGTTTATAACCTAGTCACTTTACTAAATATTTTCTACTTTAGTAGTATTTTTGAATTAAATTATAGTATATGGCATAATCTCTAATATAAGCTTGCTAACATTTAATCGATAGTAAAAGTCGCAACAATCGATAGTTTTAGAATACGTATTACAAATTAATCGATACAACGTATTGAATCGATGCAACGCAGTGACTCCAGCTATAGCTATAGTCGATAGTAATAATCGCAGCAATCGATAGTATATATATTAGATTAGTTAATTCAAATATAACTAATTTACTGATACATGCTAAAGTTTATAACCTAAAGTCAATTTACTTAATATTTTCTACTCTAGTATATATTTGAATTAAATTACAGTATATGGCATTATCTCTAATATAAGCTTGCTAACGATAATCGATAGTAATAGTCGCAACAATCGATAGTTTTAGAATACGTATTACAAATTAATCGATACAACGTAGTGAATCCATGTATAACGAATTCATTGATTAATTATAATTCTTCCTTTATATAATTGTATAAAGAGTAGTTTAATTTTAACCCCAACCCCAAACTCCTACGATTTTATCTATCTATATTTGCGATGACCGCAATAGTTTTTAAGTTCTATGCTTACTTCTGTATTCCTAATCCTTTTCTCTTTCTTTCCACCACAGGCAAGTGATCATTGTGCTGACGCAGCTGGAGGGCAGCGGCGGCTTTAGCATCGCACATCGGTTGACGCATCGGCTGGCGAACTCGAGGGGTCTGCATGACTGGGGACCACCAGGTGCCACCCACTGTCCGCCCATTGAGAATGTGCACGGTCTGCATGCGCCACGGTTGATAACATAATCGAGGGGATCAGGGATGAGCAACATGATTAGGATCAAGATCTGGAAGGAAGAGCATGAGAGAGAATATTGGGAGCAGTGATAGTCGACGTTAGTTCAAACACACTCACACACACACACATGATATATAGCATATATATTTGTATCTATGTGTATTCCTTTTTGCCATTTGCATTTTGTTTTCTATTTCGTTTATTATTTTTTTGTTTAATTGCATATTCTAGTCGATGTTTTGTCAACGTCATACGTACACACATTTATATATCTGTATATGTATACTATGAAATAGTTAACGATCCACACACACACACATATTGAAAACCAACATGAACAAGAAAAATCCAAATGAAATGAAATGATAGAAAGTTAAAGAACAAAAACAACCCGAAAGAAACCATGAAACGGTAACGGATAAACCGCATAAACCTATCGAGTTTTCTTCATTTTATCGATGTTTGTATTTGTATTTGAATTTAAGTGCATGTGCGTCACGATCCAGCATACATATAAATATGTCGTATTGTTTTCAAAATAAAATACTACCAGTTATAAAAGCCAAACTGATTTCAAATTATTTTGTTGTGAATCCCAAACTGTACAGTTTGAGGAACAAATGCCGGTGTGCTGTGCAACACTGGTGAATATATCTCAAACTGTACAGCTAAATTGAATTATGCTGTTATAATTTATTAAAGCATTTTGTATAATAACCATCAATTTACAAAACAGTTTAGTTGCCAGTCTTAGCTCAAATATAAATAAATTAAACAAAAAAAAAAACATTTAAAGTTACCACAAAATGTCAGTATATCGGGCGGTATTTTTGCATTGCGCAAGTGCAAGTTGTGTGCATTTGAGTTGAAAGCGCAAAGGTATGTTTTGAAATTGAATTTGCGGTCACACTGCCGCGCTAGTTCATTTCAGTTCATGAGCAACATATTTTGTTCGTCGTTTAATTTTTGTTTTTTTAAAATGGCTGATACAAAGGGCGTAAGTACATGATTTATTTGCAATCAATCAACTATGTGAAATATGCTAAGTGCAAGTGAAGCAAGATGTGCGTGTGTGTGAGTAATTGTGTATCAATGGATTGCATTGAATTTGGTCTCTGGGCGCGGTTGCAACTCGAGCTTCAAGACGCGTATTGAGATGGCGTTCTTCGTCTTCGTCTTCCCCCCTCCTTTTTGTTGTTTTTATTGCTTATCATGCAAATTCCTTGGCATGGAAATGCATTGTGCACAGACACACAGACATTATCAGCAAAAAAAAAGAGAAAAAACTGTGGGTATGCGTTGTTAATTAAAAATGTCGCAGTCGAGAGATCTGTGTAGCAAGCAGCAAGCAGTAAATTCAATAAAGTGCATGCATGATTCACACACTAGCCGGCAAAAACAAAAAGGCGTCGGCGTCGACGTTGCGCCATGTCGTGTCGGGTCGTGTCGTGTCAACTCGTGTCATGTCGTGCATTGATGTGTGGCCATCCTTTGTTGTGTTGTGTTGTTGCCTGTGACCTACATACAAGTATGTACACACTTAACACAAACAGTATGTACATACATACATAATAAATAAGTACGTACGTACGCAAATATGCACTGTTGTGGTGTCATTGGCTTTAAGACTGCCGCCGACATACTTAAGTCTGGTATGCACACATGTGTGTGCGGGTGCGGGTGTATACGTATGTGTGTGTGTTTGCAAGAGAAACTCGTGCGTGTCTGCGCATTCCAATGTGGCGACGACGCCGTCTACACTTTCATTGAGCGAGGCTTTCCCAAAGCCAGCCCCCTCCTCCCTTTCCCTTCCTCAAGTCACTCTCTAATTATACCCGTTAACCGATGAGTGTTTTAACTAGCTGTCAATTAATACCAAAAGCCATCCGGCGTTGTCTGTCCGGCTCTATACACAGCTTTATTTTGCGAAATAGGAGAGCTAGAGCTACCAAATGTGCATAGCGGGTACGGGTATTACACAGTCGAGCACACGCCAAGTACTTTCTGTTTGCTGTCGTGTATCTACAGCTGATTGAACTATTAAATTAGGTTATATTTAATATCAGCATATTTTCACTCACTTTGTCCGTTTTCCTTTCTCAATTTGCAGTTCTCGAGCATTGAAACACCCGGCTATGTGGGATTTGCCAATCTGCCGAATCAGGTGCATCGCAAGTCCGTTAAAAAGGGCTTCGAGTTTACGCTGATGGTGGTCGGTGAATCCGGTTTGGGCAAATCGACGCTGGTCAACAGCCTGTTTCTCACCGATCTCTACCCCGAGCGCATCATACCCGATGCCATAGGTGAGTCAATGAATCCACAAGTGAAGTGGAGTGGAGTGAATCATTCATTAACTTCATTCACAGAGAAACAGAAGCAGACTGTCAAGCTGGAGGCATCGACGGTGGAGATCGAAGAACGTGGCGTCAAGTTGCGTCTGACTGTGGTGGACACACCGGGCTTTGGCGATGCCATTGACAATTCGAATAGCTTTGGCGCCATACTCGAGTACATCGATGAGCAATACGAACGCTTTCTCCAGGACGAGAGCGGTCTCAATCGTCGCAACATTGTGGACAATCGCATACACTGCTGTTTCTATTTTATATCGCCCTTTGGCCATGGGTAAGTTAAAGTATACCGTAATTGTTTAATCGCAATCCCTACAACTAATATTTTCTGTATAGTCTGAAACCCTTGGATGTGGAGTTCATGAAGAAGCTGCACTCGAAGGTGAACATTGTGCCTGTGATTGCCAAGGCCGATTGTTTGACCAAAAAGGAGATATTACGTTTGAAGTGCCGCATCATGCAGGAGATTGAGAGCCATGGCATTAAGATTTATCCACTGCCCGACTGTGATTCCGATGAGGATGAGGACTACAAGGAGCAGGTGAAGCAACTGAAGGAAGCTGTGCCTTTTGCCGTCTGTGGCGCCAACACATTGCTCGAGGTCAAGGGCAAAAAGGTGCGCGGTCGTTTATATCCCTGGGGCGTTGTTGAGGTCGAGAATCCCGAGCATTGTGATTTCATTAAGCTACGCACCATGCTAATCACACACATGCAGGATCTGCAGGAGGTGACACAAGAGGTGCACTATGAGAACTATCGTTCCGATCGTCTAGCCAAGGGCAGCATCATCAAAGGTGCCGGCGGCAAGGAGAATGGCATCGGCAACAAGTCGGACCATGGACGTGACAATAGCACGCAACAAGTGGTGGCAAATAGTGTGCTCTCGGAGAAGGATCGCATACTGCAGGAGAAGGAGGCGGAGCTGCGACGCATGCAGGAGATGTTAGCTCAAATGCAAGCGCGTATGCAGGCGCAAAAGTGAGAGATTGATATAGAATCGAAGAGAAAGAGAGAGAGAGCGCACGATTGTGCAATTTACATATAAAAACCAACAAAGATATATATTTTTTGTATGCAGTTTCTAAGTTGATCAAGTATTTGTTTGGCATTTTATATATCAATATATATGTATATATAAACCGATATATATATATATATATTTATATACATATGTACATATGTGTAAGACATGATATAACTATAACTCTATATATATATATACATTTAGCTAAAGTGATTTTTATACCTACTACTCGAAGATGTAAAATCAAATCTCAAGGCAACTGAACACATTCAAACACACACACACACACATACATACTCACTCACATATACACAGACAAACACACACACAAACTCGAACTTCATATCACTCCTAAAAGAACCGAAAACGATTTATTAACTAAACTGTATTCCTATTATATGTATTTTAGCGACATGATATTAATTAACATTTCAATTTTACAACTTGTATTTGTGTACTGCATTTAATTTAAGTGAAACGCGTAACAAATTCAAACTTATCATGTTAAACAATTCATATTTTATCAGTCTCAAATTTGTGACCAAAAATTTAACAAACTGTCTCGTGTATTTTTTAATTATATTATTTTTAAGTTTTTGTGTGCGTTCATATGCTCGAAATGTGTTTGTAAACGATAAGACGCAGCAATTTACTATATTTTTTGTATATCGTAAATGTATTTGACATTTTATTTGTATCAATTATTCATTCTTGATTCTCGCAGCAGTAAAATTGCTTAATGTATTTAAAAGAAAACAAAAATACGCGCCGCACTTAATGTTAATCGAGTCCTATTTCCTCTTGCTCTGTACAATTTAATCCTTTACATTGCTACTCCTATGAATACATATATAAATATATGCTTTTTATACGATTTACAAAGTTATCTTTTCCGTTTTGCATGTAACCGGCTTATTTGAATTTGAAACAGTGTTGCCAGATGGTTATATGTGGGAGTGAGCTGGCAACCTCCCGGCAATCGCTAAGCCGATAGTCATGCGATATTTGCCCGAGCTTTCGTAGTCAACGGTCACACTTGCGCGCACATGTTGGTGCGGTAACATTTACAACGTGCCGGCTGATTTACTTTTCGGTAGTATTTTTAATGTGAAAAATATGATGGAACCAAAGCGAAACGAAAATGTATAAGAGCATAAACTGGACATTGAGGCAGGCCACCGGCCAATGCAGCTGGAAACGTTTGGCCGCCTATCGTGCGCTATGCACAACGCTAATGAGGTCATCAGCCGATGAAGCGACCTTGTCACCAGACGCAGTGCAGCGTCAACTCTCAGAGCTGCCCGTGGAGCGTATACGCAACTTTAGCATCATTGCGCATGTGGATCACGGCAAAAGTACGCTGGCGGATCGTCTCCTCGAGCTAACGGGCGCCATAGCGCGCAATGCTGGGCAAAATCAGGTGCTCGACAATCTGCAGGTGGAACGGGAGCGCGGTATCACGGTGAAGGCGCAAACCGCTTCCATATTCTATAAGCATCGTAATGCGACCTATTTGCTGAATCTAATCGATACTCCCGGTCATGTGGACTTCTCGAATGAGGTGCGTTAAGTTCATTCCTCGATGATCCCCAAATGAAGTTCAGTTTTCCTTTAGGTCTCTCGATCGCTGGCTGCCTGTGATGGTGTCATACTGCTGGTGGATGCCTGCCATGGCGTTCAGGCCCAAACAGTGGCCAACTATCATCTGGCCAAGCAGCGACAGCTGGCCATTGTGCCAGTGCTCAATAAGATCGACATTAAGCATGCCAATCCCGATCAGGTGACCAAGGATATGCAACTGTTGTTCGGCATTGAGCCCGCCTCCGTGTTGCGTGTCTCGGCCAAACTGGGCACGGGCGTCGAGCAGGTGCTGCAGCGTGTCATTGAAACGATTCCACATCCGCGAGTGCAACGTGATTGCGACTTTCGTGCGCTCATCTTTGACAGCTGGTTTGACAAATATCGCGGAGCACTCAATTTGATCTATGTGCTGAATGGACAACTGCAGCCGGGTCAGGATATACAATCGCTGGCCACCAAGAAGATGTACAATGTGAAGACGTTATCCTTGCTGCGTCCTGCCGAGTGTCCATTGGAAACATTGTCCGCTGGCCAGGTGGGTTTGTTGGCCTGCAACATGAGGAACAGCAAGGAGAGCATCATTGGCGACACGCTGCATCTGAAGCATCAGGCTGCCACCGCCGCCGGCAGCTATAAGCCACAACAACCAATCGTCTTTGCCGGCATCTTTCCGGTGGATCAATCGCGTCACGTTGCCTTGCGCAGTGCCATCGACAAGACGGTGCTCAACGATTCCGCGGTCACGGTGAGCGTGGACTCGAGTCCGGCTCTGGGACAAGGCTGGCGTTTGGGTTTCCTTGGGCTGCTGCATCTCGAGGTGTTTTGCCAGCGTCTGCAGCAGGAACACGATGTGGAACCCATCATCACAGCACCCTCGGTCACCTATCGCATTGTTCTCAGCAATCCCCGACTGATTAAACAGCATGGACGCAATACGCTGGACATCTCGAATGCAGCGCTGCTCCCGGAACCGAACAGCATTGAGCAGTACCATGAGCCGCTGGTGCTGGGCACGATCATCACGCCCAGCGATTATGTGGGTCCGATCATTGGACTCTGTGTGGAACGGAGAGGAGTGCAACAAAGCTGTGTGAATATCGATGAGCAGCGCATGTTGATGCAGTATGTGCTGCCCTTGAGTGAGATTATCTTGGACTTTCACGATCGCCTCAAATCGCTGAGTTCGGGCTATGCAAGTTTTAGCTACGAAGATCATGGATATCATTTGACGCATTTGGTGCGTTTGGATATTCATTTGAATGGACGAAATTGCGAGGAATTGTGTCGCATTGTGCACGTGAGCAAGGCGTTGGGCGTGGCACGACAAATGGTGAACAAACTGAAGGAGCTGATACCCAGACAAATGGTGCAGATTGCGATTCAAGCTTGTGTGGGCAGCAAAGTGTTGGCGCGTGAAACGATAAAAGCCTATCGCAAGGATGTCACCGCTAAGCTGGTAAGCGTTGCCAGACCACAGCAAACAGGTGTTTGCTCTCGATAACACACTCTCTTTCTGTCTGTCTCTTTTTCGATATACGATAAATAGTATGGCGGTGATGTGACGCGTCGTATGAAGCTGCTGAAGCAACAGGCGGAGGGCAAGAAGAAGATGCGCTCGATTGCCAACATTCGTGTGCCCCACGATACATTCATTGATGTGCTGAAACGCTAGGTGAGTGAGTGTTCAGAGCAATAGTTGATAGGATCGTGCTGTATAACAACAGCATCCCTCCTCCGTCAGCGTTATCAGAGCAGCAGCAACAACAACAACAACAGTTTCGTGCGCTTATCGAGCCTTAGTCGATAACACGGTTCTACCGCGTCTCCGCCTCTTCCGCTTGCCCGTTGAAATGTTGTCGCCTTATCATTCGCATTCGAGTATGCTCTTTGTTTTGCTTGAAATAGATTTAAAAAGCAAAACACACATGCATACATATATTTCATTTGTTTGCCTGCATATGTGTGTACATATGTACATACATACATATTTGTATATGCTGCTTTATCGGTTATAATGCGCGGAAGTCAGCTGCCTTCATTTAAATACCCATGTGTATGTGTGTGTGTGTACAGTGCATCATGTATGTATTTGTGTGACGCATAGCTTTTTCTTTATGATTTATGCATTTTTAAATTCATAATCTGCCCCCTTTTTAACTCTTATCAACTGCATTTTTCTGTCTAATCACATTTTTATTTAGTTTCAAATGAATAAAAGTACATATATTTATATTCAATTAGTTAATTGATTAATTAATTAGCGTCCAAACTTTTTGTACTTACTGTGCACACAGTTCATTAACATTCGCTTTTTTTTTTGCAAGCCTGTTGTTGCTGTTGTGCTCCCTTCAAAAATGATTGCATTGTCATTGTCTTAAATTAAAGTCTTTTTAACAACAACAACAATAACGAAAAAATCGAATTTCCCTGACCCTGAAAACTAGCACGCACAAACACACACACAAAATTACACACATATAAATGCATAACGGTATATCCTCTCGTTGCCTTTGCGCTCCCCAAACAACAAACGCACACATATGTATATATGTATGTATGTGAGATAGCAAGTTTGAATGCTTGTGTTGTGCTCCCGGCAAGTTTTGTTTTTGTGAGAGCGAGAGAGAGAGCGCAAAACGAGTGTCAAAAGAGAGCGCATCGAACGTCAAAGACAGAACAATTGAACTCAACTGATGTCGATGCGATGATGATGATGATGGTCGGTGGGTGTTGGGGACGTTCTGTGTGTGTGTGTGTGGCGTGTGTTTGCATGTATGTGTGACCTTGAAAAACAATAATACTCGTTGCTTTGCTTTTGTGTAGGCAGCTCGCGCTGGGCAATGCAAATGCAAACAAACAACACACAAAAAATACAAACTGTTGAAATGATTATGCAATAGACGAAGCTTCCACTTTCAATTTGCCAAAATGTCAGAGGGGAAAGACTAAAAGGTAAACAACACAAAACAACTGACCAGTCAAAAACCTCACACACACACACATAAATAGATTGTACATACATACATATGTACAGAAGTAAACGCAAAGACAACGATCGGGAAACTTTTATTTGGAAAAACATTTTGCATATGAAAATCAGCTGCACTCGATTTTCGCAACAAAACAACAAAAGAGGCAAACAGCTGAGTTTGAGCCCCACACGCAAGTGCAAGAGCACAACATCATAATAATAACAAAAACAAAAACTTGAGAGAGTGAGAGCAAGCGTCGTTAGCACAAACACAAGCACACAAGCAAAGGCAAAACAGAAACAGCTACAGCAAACGTATGTAAGGTGCAAAAGCAAAAACAAAAACAACAGCAACAGCGAGAGGAGAATACAGTTTTCGTTGTTTTGCCGCTGCTGCTGCTGCGCTCAATTGAACGAAACAGAACGACGACAACAACGACGACGACGTCGCTGTCGCTGTCGTTGTCGACCGCACAATACAAAAACAGTCAGTTTTCATTCTCATTTGACATCATCAACATTGAAATTGAATTAAAACAAGAGCAAAAAGAAGCAAGCAGCAGTGTTCTCGAGTTCGATTACGATTCTCCTACCGATTACGAATTCTTTGGTGAAATTCAAAGTAAATTATTTAATTGACTCCCAATTTGCAACTGTATTTCATTAATACGCCATTACGCAGCGAAAGTTTTCATTTAACAATCTGACCAAATAATAATTGCAAGCGACATTTGCATTTCGTTTTATTTTTTTTTCGTTCACTTTGTACTTTTTTTTTGTTTTTCTTTGACCGTTTAATTTGCAAAAATAATCAGCGCGAACAAAATAACAAACGTCATCAGCTGTTCTGTGCTGTGGGTGTATGAGTGTGTGAGTGTGTGTGCGTGTGCCTACGTTGCCTCTATTATATGTACGCATGTGTGTGAGTGTGCGTTGCTGCTTTCATGCTTTGTTTTCATATAGCGCTGAAAAAAGCTGTGAAAATATATCACATTAAATGTTATAGAACGTCTAATAAATTGTTGCACTGTCAGATAGACAACACCTCCCATTTCTCCGTTCACTCCCCTCCCGCACACAACATCAACGTCTCTCCCCACCCCAATTAATTTGTCGCGTAGCAAAAAAAAAAAAACGAAACGAAACGAAAAAAAGCGACACATAACCTAGAAGAGAATTTAGAACGAGAACTTGTTGTGTGTGTTTGAAGGTTGCGACGGCGGCGCCACTGTGCAGCCCCCAACCCCTCCCATCTCATCGTCCTCTGCACTCCACTTGTCTCTCATCGTTGCTTTTGGCCTTGACCGTGTGCTGCGACAGCAACAACAACAACAACAACTGAAAAGCGACGGTGTAACAGCTGACAGCTGCGCGCTCTTCTGGCAGCGACAGAGATGGCGACAGCGACTGCACTTTTTGACAGTGCAATTGCGTCAAGTGGCAACGCCGATGGGTGGAGATGGTGCACCAAGACAAGTGTACAGTGTACATGAACACACACACTTGCAAGTACTGGTGTGTGATTAAACAACGTTTAAGCGCAGTACGTCGTCGTCGTCGTAGTCTCCCGCATACTAATACAAGCGCACACACAATCAAGTTCAAAGTAATCGCACACGTAAAACGGGCAACGGCATCTCCCGCACACACACACATACAAAAGAACTGCGCGCATTCGCACTCTCGCTCTCCCACACACAGACATGGCAAACACACACACGCATGCACATACGTGTAAACGACATCTCTGTACACGTAGCAGGCGCAGTGGCAGCGCAGTTAGCAGCAGCAGTGAATGCTCGCAGTAGCTTTTATTTTTGTTGTTATACGAATTTCAACGGTTGCAGACAACAAAAAAAGAAAGAGAAAAGTCAGCAAATTGCAATATTGTGCAATAGTCGTAGAATTAAAGAGTGAGCGCTAAACAAAATGTTGCTAATTGATTAACATGTGTTAAACTTTAACTTTAACAAAGTTTACAGTAAACTGCACAAGCAATAATATATGTAAATAATAATAAGTAAATAAATTGGCTAGCTGGCATTCAGTGTTGACAACACATAGAGATAGTGTTGCAAAATATCGCGCATTTGCAATTGGAAACGTTTCGTTTTTGTTTTCGCGCTGCGTCGCAGTTGCCGTTTTGCTGTTTTCCCCCGTTTCTCAATTCTCGTCGTTCGTGTGATTTACAACAGTGCGTTTCCACTAAATATTATGTAGTGTGTGTTTGCTTTTAATTGATACATAATTGATTTATGCAATTGCAAATAAAATTACATACATACATATGTGTGTATGTATGTGGCCGCTGACGTTTCAATTGTTTGTGCACGTAACACATACGTATGTATGTATACACATACGTACATATATTTCATATGCTGTGTTCATACATGCAAATATATATACATACATACATGGATATTTTGTGCATAGCAAGAGAGTGAGAGTTTTGTTTGCAATCAACAAAATCAAAACTTGGGTTTTTTTTTGTTATTTTGATAAACATTTTTCAATCGTAATACACAATAATGCGAGAGTGTGCAAGTTGTGTTTTATTTTTGTTTTGCGACTAACGGGCCAATGGCAAACACACGTACACATACGCATGCATATTCGCTTCAAACGTCACACAGCTGATACGTGTTGTTGTTAGTGGTTGGCGCATACGCACATTCCACCACACACACACATACATACGTGAACGAATGCGAATATCATCTGTGCACTCTATCTATCTCACTCTAACGCTCGCATATTGCCGTTTGCCACCCACTCTCGCTGCTTTATTTTGTAAACAACTCAGAGCAACGGTGCTGCCAGACATTCGCAATTTCCAATCGGATTGGAATGGCAGCACTGTTGGTATTTGTGAAATTCATTGCTATTGCTTTATTGCTCACTTTTTTTTTTGTTGTTACTCTTATTGCAGTCGCCAACGAAATCAACAAGAATCAATGCAACCACCAAACAGGACATAGAAGAGAGTGACAGTGTGTGAGAGTGAGACAGAGAGATCAAGATGATCAACAGCTACAGTGCTGTAAGTGCGGCTGCTGCTGCTGCTGGTGGCACACCAGTAACTCTGCATTTCAACTATAACAACAACAGCAACAACAACAACAGTGGCCTTAAAATGCTGCCAGCATCAACAACAACAACAGCAATCGAGCACAAAAGCCACAACAATAATCATATTATCAACAGTGCTGTCCCAACAACAACAACAACAACTGCGAAACTGTTTAAAATCACACAAAATGAAGTTGTTGAGGGCAAGCATTTCCTACAACAGCAACAAAATCAGCAACAGCAAAAGCTGGGCAAGGGGGGAGCTGTAGTCAATTGGGTGGTGCCAGGGTTGCCATCATCATCGTCAACAACGACTTGTATAAATACCTCAAAGAGCACCAAAGAGCCGCAGCACTTTATCCAACTCAACGTCCAGTCAACCAACAACAAAAACAACCACAACAACAACAAAGAGCAACAGGTGCAATCAGGAACAACAACAACAACAGCATTAACCAAAGGTGCCTTTATTGAAGTGATGATGACAACAAAAACAACAGCGCCACAACGCACTGAGGACCAAGAAAATGCCTTTCGCCGCATCGAGGATGTGCACAATTATGCCAAGCTCCAGCATCATCATCATCCACATTCACATCATCATCAACACCACAATCAACATCATCGTAGTAATCATCGTCATCACGACATCAGCAGCGATGAGTTGGGCGAAGAAGATGATGACGATGACGACGACGACGAAGATGATGATGATGAAGAGGAGGAGGAGGATGATGAGAGGGAACTTCACTTGAATGCTGCCATAGCAAAGATGAAGAAGAAGCGTCAACCAGTCAACAACAATAACGTCGACGAAGAGGATGAAGATCAAGTGGAGGTCGATGTAGTAACTGTTACACCAACAACAACAACAGCAATGCCACAACAACAACACCAACAACACCCAATAGAACAGGAGCAGGAGCAGCTCATCATGCGCCCCGAGCATCATGCTCGTCGCCCCATGAACGCATTTCTCATATTCTGCAAGCGTCATCGCGCCATCGTTAAGGAGCGTTACAAGTCGCTTGAGAATCGGTAAGATATCGATAAACGATAAATCATAAAACAAAAATATTAATTTTGATTTTTCAATGCACAGTGCTATAACCAAGATACTTGGTGACTGGTGGGCGGCACTAGACGAACAGGAGAAGCAGTGCTTCACCGATCTGGCGCAACAGGTGAGAAACATTTATTTTGCATAATATTGGGGCAGAGTGGTCGCCATTTTGGTTTGCTGCACTTTGCCAAGTATGAAAGTGGCCAGATCGCTTGTTGAAGAACTTGCATGGTGACATCTGGCAACACTGTTGTAACTCAAATTTGAAATTTGCCGCGTCCTTTGTTGCTCTCTCACTCTTATTTAAACTGGCTTTGTTTCTCACAGTTTAGTGTTGTTTTTTCAATGTAAAACTAATAATCAAATTCTTAGACATCAACAACATATAAGTGAACTATCGAGCACTCCCTTCTTTTAGTTATATTATTTGGCATAATATTTAACATGTAAATAAATAAATGTGTTGCTTTGTTTTGATTGCAGAACAAGGATGCTTTCTTCAATGCCAATCCCAATTTTAAATGGTACAAACTGCCAGCGCCGCCGTTGCGTACGCTTGCAACACGCCCCAGCAATGCAACTGCAACAACAGCCGCACATCAAAGCGACGAACAGTTGCAACTTCAACAGCAACAACAACAGCAGCAGCAGCAACTGCATTGGGAGCCCAATGAGGTGGCGCATGTGTTGCGTCGTAATTATTTTAAATTCGCTGACGAGACGCAGATGGGCGAGTTGAGTGTGTTGCTCAATGTGCAGGATAAAGATTATGCGCTGCAGCAGGCGCTGAGCGAAACGTCGCAGTTTCTTAACGTCCACATGCCCACCAGCAACAAAAGCAACAACAACAATAATGTTAAACGTGGCGCTGACAGTGCGAGCAACTCCAGCGAGGAGGAGGAACGCGGCTCTCCATGTAAGAAACTCAAATCATCGCGTTCGTGCAAAGGCAAAATATATCAAGAGCTGATCAATTCGGGCCAATTGGCGGCAATAGCGAAGAGCAAGAGCAAGTGCCGCTTAAACAGCGGCAGCAGCAGCAATGGGAGTGGCAGCAACGATGCCAATAGCAGCAACACGCCTCCAATATCGCCAACAACAGCAGCAGCAACAGTTGCCATCGATTGTCAGCAACAACAGCATGAAGTGACAACCACAAGTGCAATTCGTGCAGCAGCAGCAGCAGCGAGAGGATTGGGAGCTGGAGTCAGTGTTGGTGTCGAGTTTGATCTGGAGGAGAAGATCAAGGAGTTGCCAGCGCTTAGTTTGGATGTTTATCTGCAGCGCAAGCGCAGCACCAAAAAGAAGAAGAAATTCAGCAGCAACAAAAAGCAACGCAACTCGCACAGCACCAGCTCAGCAACTGGAGCAGCAACTGCCGCCGGAGGAACTCCAACTGCCGGCAAGCAAACGCGTAACAAATCCGAGTCCGAGGTAATGATATCGCCCACAGGCTCATCATCCTCATCCTCAGCTGCCGCGTCTGCTGCTGTTGGCAGTCAGAAGCGCAAGGCGCGCAAGGAGAGCATCACACGTCGCGATGTCAGCGCCATTGAGCAGGAGGTGGCCTCCATTCTGCCGCTAACCATCAATGGTTGCTACTATTTCAATCAGGCGCAGCTGCTGCCGCCACGTCCAACAACAGTTGGAGCAGGAAATGCAGCAGGAATTGCAACAGCAACTGGAAATGTGAGTGCAACTGCAGCAACAACTGCTGCTGCTGCTGTTAACTTGGCATACGATGTGACATCCACTACCTCAGATCTTCTAATACTGGCCGAAGTGGCCGCCAATCGCACTGAGCTGACCAAGTCGAATTAGCCCAGCCAGCGTTGTTGTCTTGTGTTGTTAGAGAGGCCGCAGAGAGAGAGCAGAAAGAAGAGCTGCGGCTGTACTTATATATATATATATATCCGCAGATATATCATATATATATATATATATATATTGTATACTAGACTAATTGTTATTGTTTGATTTTCTTTGCTGATTAAGATGATGAAGATAATGTTGATGATATATTCGTCGTGCCTGTAAATGGAGACACTGTAATACACTGAGAGTAAATAGACATTCGTTGATCTACAATTTTAGTCAATAATATAATACGAACACACTCACACAAACACACACACACACACACGCATATGTATAAACAAAATTTTAGATCAAATTGAAAGAGACAAGTTTATGTTTTTCTTTTTTTTTTTAACTAATTTGTTATTTGTTTTACATTTTTCTCTCGCAATAATTGAATAATGAACTTGTTGCTATTTTTTTTTCTCAATTGTTTTTGTTAAGTTTTCTAGATGCAAACAACAAGAAATACAAACAAGAGGAATATGAAATAGAAAAGAACACAAAAGATATGAAATGCATATGTGCTGCGCTTATTAAATGTTAATTAATATTATTATTATTATTTTTCTAAAACATATATTGTAGTTGTAATTTATTATCTATTATCTATTGTGAAAGTGGAATAGATGCAAAAACAACATATACATAATACATACATATTATATACACCACAACATATTCATATAAAATCGATTAGTGTTTCCTTTGAATTTGCCGCTAATCGATAGCGATATCGATTTTCCAGTAACTTTCGGGGGTGGGCAACACGCGTCAGCGTTGCCAGATGCGCTGCTGCTGATATGCTTACCGAATATCAAATAGTTTGCCGGCTTGCATGCGCGTGTATGCGTATTAGAGGTGGAGAACTATCGATAGTCGGCGCTATCGATAGCGAGCGATTTTTTCTTTCAAACCATCGATAGTGTCGATAGTCCCATCGATAGTGTGATGCTTTTTAATTGTTAAATGTAAAAAAGCTATAATATTAAATTTAAACAAAACTTTATTATATTCTTAACTCTTAAAAATAAAAAATACATTTTATTTGTTGCCAGTTTTTTATCGTCAGATCGCTTAAAATACTTCCATACTTTCGATATCCCTTTCGTCCGTTTCACGGCTTCTTGCTGTGTGTTGCTTGAGTCCGAGTCAGCGCTGCTGCATTCACAAGCAACTTCGACGTCACTGCTAGGACTCCTAGCCTAGGAGTTGAGTTGCGTCGTTTTGCTTAAATTGAAAAAACACGTGTTTAATACTTCAAATAAAACTTACAAATACACTTGCACTTACCTTTTTCGACAATTGTTAGGAGCTTCTCCACGTAACTTATTTTTGCTTTCCACTTTCAACAATATTTTTGCTTTCCACTATATTTTTGCCTTGCGCTATATTTTTGATGTCCACTTTCAGCTATATTTTTTCTTTGTGATGTCAGACGCCGAGTGCAAAACTATCGATAGTGCAGGGCTGCCATCGATGGCGGTGCGATAGCGCCAAACCATCGATAGCGTCGATAGTGCCATCGATAGTTCTCCACCTCTAATGCGTATGTGACTGTTGTGCAAGATAAGAAAGCAGTCAGCTAGACAACCAACCATTGACTGCATAGATAAGCTCAGGCATTCTAATTGGGCGCAAGAGTGTGTGAGGATCGCGATCATGCCTACCCACAGTACACAAAGTACTGCCAAACAAGATGGCTGGCGCGTGATTTACGTGCACCCGGCTACAGCTCACGTGCAAAGTAGCAACAACAAACAGCTGTCATTTGTCGTTCGCACATAGTGATAGGTACTTTTGCTACACACATGTGTAATGTGTGTGTGCGTACATAGCCGCCATTGCTTCTATTCCTCGTACTCGCTTTGCTGTCGCAGCCTCTGTCGCCGCCTCTGCCTCTGCCGCTGTCGCTGCTCCACGCGGTTTCGGCTTTCGGTTTTGACCCATTCGCAAGCTTCGTCGTCGCGTGAGCTTTCGCCAGCAGTTTCGCTTCAATGTTGGCCTTAATTTAGTTTGTTCGCGCATTCAGACCCTTACAGTTCATGTATTGTATTTTGTACATCAACCAACACCAACCAACCTACCAAATAAATAAATACATGCTGACAAAAACCGCCCGAAAAAAGCATCGACAATTAGAACAGCAAGCGAAAAATATTTGAACAAATTTGAACGAGGTAGGAATCGAATGCTTGGCATTTCTTTTTGAATATTTCTCAAGTTGTTTTGCATTTCAAAAGTTTTTTTTTTTTTTTTTTTGGTATTTTGGTTTTGTTCTTACCTCTTATTTATTATTTGATCAAAATTCAAAAAAAAAAGTTTCGTTGTATCCAAAAGCGCGTATGTACATATGTATGTGTGTGTGCATGTGAAAAAAACAGCATAGATACATTTGGTAAATGTTGTGCACTGTGAGTAAGAGAACAAAATAGCGACAGCAAGAACAACACAAGAAGAGAGTGTGTACATACTTTCATGCAGGTATACAATGTGTACATAAATAAATCATTTAAATAGGGGGAAGCCGCAACGGCGACGGTGACGAGTGTCATCGCTAGTCAGCGACAGCGGCAGCAGCAGCGACGTCAATATGCACATGCATATGTGTGTATAGGTGAACATATGTATGTGCGAACTACATGTGAATGCGTAATAAAAGGATCTGTGTGTGAGAGAGTTATATAACTATCCATGCAATATGACTGACTGAGAACGAGTGAGCGACCAGAAAGAGTAGAAGCGGGAAAGGGAGAGTGGGATTTTAGCTAGCAACAAGAAGTGTTTTTTTTCTGATGAATCTGCACATTTGCCCAATTGCGCGACG
This sequence comes from Drosophila kohkoa, assembly GCA_019972355.1. NCBI lineage: Eukaryota > Metazoa > Arthropoda > Insecta > Diptera > Drosophilidae > Drosophila > Drosophila kohkoa. Next base: position 4,800,446 of record BJEL01000071.1, on the reverse strand, counting down.
CCAACGCATTTACGCTTACTCTCCACCTCTCTCTCTCTCGCACTACGCGAATACATACATACATACGCGTACGTACGTACATACGTAAGTACGTAATATAAACAGTCAGCAGTCAAGCAACAATAATAATTAAGCGTAATGAAATCTCCGTGTGTGTGCTTGCAATGGAAACCCGCTAAGTTTGATTTTAATTTGATTGCGGCGGCGGCTGCTGTGACTTCGACTTCGACTGTGACTGCGACGGCGACTGCGACGTTTTGTCTGCTGTGTGTTTAGCATGATGCTAATAAATTAAGAGAAGCAAATCACAATCTTTTAAATGGGTTTCACTTGCACGTTTATTGTTGTTGCTTTTCGTAATTAACACCAATTAGCATAGAATGTGCAATTGTCGTTGTGGCGCATTTCAATTGAAATGGTCAGTGCAAAAAAAAAAACAACAAAAACAATTTGTCTACCAAAAAAAAGAAAAAAAATTCACAGCCGCCCTAATCACAATCGCAATCACAATCAAAGCCACCCCGTTGCCTTGCCGTGATATCAAAAGCAAAAACAACAGCAGGAACAACGAACAAGCAGGGGGCTTGTGCGCGTGACGTCACGCAACGCAACGAACGGACAATTGAATGGGAGGAAGAGAGGCAGCAGCAACTGTTATGTAAGCAGCGCAGGATGAATGCCTTTTTCTTCTTCGTCTTTTTCCTTTTCGCCTAGCCGAAGCACAGTGTGCTGCTCGTTTGATGTTCGTGTTGCGCTCGTTTTGCTTTCGTGAACGGGCGGCTGAGCAACGGGCGCTTTCGGTTGCCATTTCGCCGCCGCCATCGTCTTGCGACAGTTTGATCTGTGCTTTTGTCGTAGTAAAACGTATACGCAGCGCGCATACAAAATCAGAGCAATAAAAGAAGAACAAGAAAAGCAGACAGGTACACATCAAGCATAAAAAAATACTATGTGAACAATTCAAGCGCAGCAGCTTAGCAACTGAAATTGAAATTCGTTTTTAATTTAATTTTATGCACACATTGTTTAGCTCTAAACGTGTGAGTGTTGTGTGTGTGTGTGTGTGTGGTACGTGTGTGTGTTGTTGAGTGAGCGCAATTAACGTGTGTTTCTGTATGCGAGTGATTTTTTTTTTGTTGGCAGCACTATTAACATTACTCTCTTTATTCTATGTCTCTTCCTCTCTCGCTCTCACTCTCGCTGCTATCTGCTGTGCAATTGTTGTATAACAGCTTCTTGTAGGAGGACGGAAGCAAGCAAGCAAAAAAAAAAAGCTCTAAATTAACCGTAAACACGGCAAACGCATCGACAAAAAAGAAAGAAACGTGAAAAAGCAAGTGTAAAGTCAGCTGTGCGAAATTATTTATTTTTTTTGCATAAGAGAAGATTCGAACGAATTTCCGTAGTGTCAATTGTGAAAAGTGTGCCCAAGTATTAGCAATCAAAGCGTAGTAAAGAAAAAAGAAATACCTAATAACAAAACCGAGAAAAGAAGCTAACGAAAGTGAGAGCAGTGTAATGGCTCAACTGCGATCCGTGAGCTGTCAACGTTCAATTAAATTGGTCTACTACTCTTGCAACAATCCGGGCAACAGCAGCGGTCTCTTGGCGGCAGCCTCGCGACCTCTCCATACCGATGCCTTAAGAAACCGCCAACAACACCTCATACAGCAGCAGCAACAACAACAGCAATCTAATCATCATCATCATCAGCAACGGCTTCTGCAACGCCATCTGCAGCAGCAGCTCTTCTGGCAATCCCCTTTGTTGGGGGCACGTTGCCTCAACTCGGCCGAACAGCAGCGGCAACACGCTCAAGCGGCGCTCGCCGAGAGCAAAGATGAGAAGAGCAACGCAGCCGGTTGCAGGCCAAAAGGCGCTGCAAGAGCGCCACCTAACTTCGAAGGAACGCCGCAACGGGATCCCCTCGATGTCAGCTTCAATGATCCCATTGCGGCATTCAAGAGCAAGACAACCTGGGAGCTGGTCCGTGCTTACATGGTCTACATGATCTGCAGCAGCGAGAAACTCGTGGAGCACAATATGAAGGTGAGTTCGAATACAGTGTGATATGTGTACGTTGCTCGTATAACAGTTGGGAATATTGTTATACCCCTTGCGGTAGTTGTAGTATCTCTCTCCCTTCTCGCGCCTACCACAAAGCTCAGCTTTGCGCGCAGAGCTGCCAAGTTGACCAAACTTGTAACTACATATGGCCTTTTAATTAATTGGACGAATATCTGCTCTATGTAATTTTAGTTTTGATTTCATTTAAAAACTATTTTGTGAATTGATGAATTAAGTCGATGGCCTTAGTAGCTAGCACTCCCTTCTGTTAGTTATTATATTATTTTATATAATAATAATAAATTGATGACTTGTTAGTTAGCGAGAAAACTGACCGCCATATAAAATATGATAACATCTAGAGACAACGTCATAAAATGTTAAATTGTGCGACGTCGCTTTTTATAAACGCAATTTAGTATTCATATTTCTATTACTTGGAAATACTTTACTTCAAACCAAAGGCCCCAGCAGTCAGTACTCTCTCTTCTATTAAATGTAGTGTTAAATACTAGATTTAATATAATAGAAACAAAAAAAAAACCCAAAGGCAAAGCTCTAGCAAATCAGTTTGCAAAAGTGATATCACTTGAATCAACAAACATTAATAATATCTCTAGCTTTATGTCTAGCTTCTTTAAGGCTGTTTAAGAATATACTCGCTTTTTTTTATAGTTGACAGCACTCTTTGCTTGCCGGCTACTTGACTTGTATTTGCCGTCTCTCTTCCGCCCCAAGCAGCTGCTGTGGTTCCCTCGCCTCGATTACAAAGTAATGCGGTCGTCATTTTATACACGCTAAACTTGGTTAATTAGTAACTTGAAATGTCTTGTAGTTTTCTTTGTCTTGTTCTTTCATTACATAGCGATATTTATTTTCGTATTTGTGCTTTTTAATGGCATTTCTAGAAATTTGAATGCATCTCTAATTGTATGCGTGATTTGTTTTTTTTCTTATGAAGGGGCGAAGCAAGAGAAAAACGAAATGCTATGAATGACTTGGGCATTACTTGGCTTTTAAAAACATGCAATATCTGAATATTTTGTTGTGTGAGTTCAGTTAGTTGAGAAACAGAGAGCGAGCCGTGTAAATCATCAAATGCGTTTTGACGACCTTGTGGGAGGCCGATGCTGCTCTGCTGCTGCTGTTGCTTTTGTTACTGCACCAGCCAAGTAGACGCCAGCAGCGATAAACACACACACACACATGCATACGCTGTCGAGACACACGGACACAGGCGGGCCCCCAAAAGAGAGCCAATCAAAACGGAACAACGATAGTGGACTCTCTCTCCCACCCACACACATGCAAATTGTGCACACATGAGTCACAGTGTGTATGTGTGTGTGTGTGTGAATGTATTACGTATGCGACTTGCAACTGTCTATCGATTATTATGACACCAGAGTCGCAAGTGTTTGATCGATTTAATGGCAAAGCAATGACTACACAAATAAACACACAACGAATTGCAGACAAGTGAAGCATTTGTATTTGTGTTTGTGTGTGTGTGTTTGTGTATAAACACTCGTGTTATAATTACTCTCAGCTTCTTTCTGCTTGTCGCATTTCCGCTGTGCTATTTCCGCACTGTCTTCTCTCTTCTTATGCTTATTCTTATTCTTGTCATTTACTTACTGTCTGGCTGGTCTCGTGATGCGGGGGCAGAGCTTAACAACTTGAGCAGCAGCATTAGCATTGAACACCTGTGCTCACTTTTTGTTATTTGACATTTTTATGTTGTTTTAGCCGCCGAAATACATTGCCAAATTTTATGTAACCTGTTCTTTTTTATTTCGCTGAAAAGCAATTCGTTTTGTACTTATCGATGTGCGCTGCGCGTTTTTTTCCCCCCCGTCTCCTGTTTTGTCATTCTGATCGCGTTTCTCTCTTAACCCCCCACCCCTCCCCTCTTGGCTGCTCAACCTGCTTAACCGGTTCACTGAGTCGTCAGATCGTCCATCAACACGTGCCTTGTCTCGCCAAAGCTCCTTTAAATGGTCCGCTGTGTGCGCGAGTGTGTGAAAGCTTTTAACAGCAGCTGTGCTGCACTCCTTCCTCCTCCCCTTCTCATCATCACATGGCATCACTTGTCTAAGAGACCAGCGAGTGTGACAGAAATGGAGACAGCAACGAATCAATATTATGCGCTTGGCCTTGACACAATACGATCGTCTCTCTCTCGCTATTGTTTTTGGCGCTGTTCCAACTGATTTATGTGTATCGAAAAGAGCAAAAACAAACAAGCGACAGCAACAACAACAAGAACAACATAGAGACGAGGACAAGACAAGACAACAACAAAACACGATCTACAAATAATTAAAATTTTCGACTTATTCTTCTCGTCTCGACATTTCACATTTGTTATACGATATTTTAAATGATTTGTGTGCCTTTCTTCCCACCACAACCACCAACCCCCACTCCCACCCCTCTTTTCTTCTCTTTCCCTTGCTGCTGCTATCCTTAAAATTGTTTTTGTTTGTTTCTCATTCGAATATCGAAATATACCGTTATCACACAGCTGATGAAGGCGGCAAAAAAAATCCTCGGTACAAAATTATTTTCAGTATTGATGAAGGCCACATTCTATGGCCATTTTGTTGCTGGCGAGGATGAGGAGAAGATCAAGCCAACGCTGAAAAGGTAAATTGTTAAACTGAACATTTGATTGAACTAACGCCATCTCTTTCTCTCTTCTTTTCTTTTCTTCCATACACACACACACACTTACTTCCTTACTGCTTTGCTGTACAAAAAACAAAAACAAAACCAATACCGAAACCGATAAATGCCAACGATGACCGATGACCGATAACCGATAATTGATAAACGATTAGCTTTTAAAAGTTGCTCGCACCGTATTGGGCAGCAAACTGTTCGTCCTGCTGATGAAGTCCAGCTTCTATGGACACTTTGTGGCCGGCGAGAATCGCCACACGATTGTTCCCACGCTTGAGAGGTGCCCAGAAAAAAGAAAAACGAGAAAAAATCAAATCTTTTTAACTCACTCACTCTCTTTGACTAACTTTTGATAATAATTCCATGTGGCATGTGGCATGATTTCTTTTTTTTTTGTCGTCCGCCTTCCTCAGTCCCGCATAACCACAAAAACCAGATTAAAACGATTATCATGAAACAAAAATAATGATTTACAAATACAAAAATTACACGCTTACAGCAAAATCAATTACACTAAAATGATATCATGCATGATTTAGAACGATTATGATTAATTTGAAGTAATATAATAAATGATTGATGAGTCATATTTTTGAGCAAAGAAAATACAAAATTATAAATCATGATTTTAATTATTACTTGCTTGTAAAATTAATCAAATTACGTAAAACAAATCATTATCGTTGAGGAAAAAAGATTAACAACTCAAATATAGTCATTATTATTTTGTTTTTATAATGTTTATGGCCCCCACACTGTTAAACTGTTAAACAAAACAAATAACCGACACCTCAGAACAGCAATAACACTTTTACACTGTCCAACAAACTTACTCGATAACAACACTTACACTCTTTTCCCACTGTGCAACAATATGCTCGATTCCTAACCGTTCTTCCCCCATAATTGTATATTTTTTGCTCGCATCCAGTTTTCTGTTTTATTTCGTTCCGCTTTATTTCGCTCTGATCATCACTAATCTTTTTCTATCTCTCGCTTTCCGTCGCAGACTTCGCTCGTTTGGCGTTAAGCCCATCCTTGATTATTCCGTCGAAGAGGACATCACCCAGGAGGAGGCCGAGAAGCGTGAAGTTGAGTACGTCATTCACAAATCGATCGATTAATCGATCGATATCAATTATCGTTCCATGCCATTTCATTCCATTTGGCTTGCAGATCTTCCGTTTCGAGCGCTGGCGATGATGGCAACAAAGACGCTGGCGCCTTGCCTCAGTATCATGTCGACAAATCGTTTGCGGATCGTCGCTACAAGGTGAGCAGTGCTCGTACCTATTTCTATCTGAATGAGGCAACCTGTGAGCGCAACATGGAGATATTCATCAAGTGTCTGGAAGCTGTTTCGGGTATGTTTCGGGTCTGCGTGCCCACTTCACCATTTGCTACTCTCTTCCCCCTTCCTAATTTTATTCTTATTGTTAATCAACAAATAATCAATGCATGCGCTGTGCATAATCACCCTGTGTACTCCCAATAACCCAATGCATCCTATGTTTATCGATAGTTGCACCAATTGTTACTGTTCCAAGTTTTTTGTGCTTCCACTTTACTTTGTATCGATCAGGAAATGACCTTTAACTTACACTTTTTAAGGGCAGCGGAATTCGTTGCGATCAATCGAATACGGAATCGAACTGAAAAATGTCATTGTCATTGTCAAAGTGAAAGTTAAAATGGGAACAGACTTCAATTAATTGATTCAGAGCATCGAGCGACATTGACCAAACGAATTGCATGCTAGATATTGAGTAGCACTTTTATATTTTTGAAAACGTGATAATTGTGTCTATCGATAAGTCTTAAACTTGGAATTATTGCAAAGGTCTTTGTTGAAACATGTTTTTCTAGTTTATATTGCACACCTATTAAAAGTTTTTGCACATTGAATGCATATATTAAACTTAAATGCTTGTCAATCGATACTTATCGATAGGCAGTGTTATCGATTGAGGGATAGAAATGCACGAATTTGCTTGCAGGTGTGTTAAGTAAGCTCTACCTTGGATTATTTGATATGTTTGTCGGGTGATATATGTTGTTATCGGATTGATCGATTGGCCAATCGATATTTATCGATATATAGTGTTATCGATTGGGGGATAGAAATGCACGAACTTGATTGCAGGATTTGTTAAGTAAGCTCTTGGTTTATTTGATATATATTGTTATCGGTTTGATCGATTTTTCATTGCAATTCAATTAACGAGGGAAGTGGTGAATCGTTTTCTTCTGGCATGAGATCTGTAGATGCTTTTCGATATGTAGTACAATATTTGCTATACTCTTCCGTATACTTGTGATAAAAAAGCTGATTGATTCGATTATAATTTTGATTAATTTTCTCTCGAATGAATTTCTTTTCCACATTCATTTTGAATACCGTTTCGTAACGCTCCACAATGCAAATCGATGATGGTGCTATCCACTTACCTCCCTTTCTATCAAATGAAACAAAACGAAAATTAACCGATAAACGATAACCGATTAACAATAACCTTTTAATGCAACTAACAAATCAAAAACTAAAACTTGAACAAACTCAAATAACAAAATGTGCGCATTTGAAACTCGATAATAATCGAAAATCGATAATGGGTAACTGTGAATGTTGTGTTGATGGTTCTGGGTGATGTTGATGTTGATGCTTTGGTGTATGTGATTAACGCGTGTTGTGTTGTGTCGTCAGCCGATGATGCCAAGGAGCCGCGTGCTCAGGCCACTGGTAAGCTGTCATTAAAAAAACACCAAACTAAAAACGTTTCAAATCGAACCAAAAACAAATCGACAGCTCAAGCCAATTGTGTAATCGAGTAATCGATTTGTGGGGCGAGATTTGTATTTGATTTGATTTTGGTTCTAATCTTGATTTCATTTGTCTCGCCCGTGTGTGTTTCTTTCTTTATTTGTTTAGTCTTTTGCGTTGTTTTGTATTTGTATTTTTAGTTTACGTCTACCGTTATGTGTTTGTGTGTGCTTGTGTAAATGTTTTGTGTGTGTGTGTGTGTGTGTGTGTGTGTACCGATTGCATGCCTATCGAGTATCAAGCTACAATGTCGCCTTGCCTTGCCTTGCTTTGCTTTTGTCGTCTAGTTTTCGCTTTGCGTTGCTTTGCCTTCTTCCTCAGCTTTCCCTCTCTCTCTCTCTTGGGCTTCTCCCACACTTCGTGTCGTGCATTCAATCACTCACTTACCTTTCAACTGCTTCTCATTTCCGAACCCAACGATAACGATTACGATAAACAGGCGCCACCTTTGGCACTGGCATCACCGCCATCAAACTGACCGCTTTGGGCCGTCCACAGTTGCTGGTAAGCTTCTCCCTCTCTCTCTTCCTCTCTTTATCGCATCTCCCACTGACTCTCTTTGGTATTTTTCCGACAGTTGCAACTATCCGAGGTCATTATGCGCACACGTAAATACATGGAGGCACTTGTCGGCGGTCAGGGCAATGTGTTGACCCATCACAAGACGATCAAGGATCTCGAGCAGTATTACGCTGGCGTCCACGACAACAAGGATGTCCAACAGTTCTTGCAGAATGTCACATCCGACAAAGAAGGGTAAGTTTTAGAGTTGGAGAACTATCGATGGCACAATCGATAGTAGCACACATTTTCGATAGTGGCGTAACCAAATGCCCTGACTGCGGCAAAGAATACAAGGCAATATGTCAAAACTTGATTGTTTCTAGTAGAGAGGGAGAACAATCGATGGCACTATTGACACTATCGATGGCTCACTATCGATAATTCTCCACCTCTAGTAAGTTAACATTGGTTTACATACACACCAAATTGCAATCATTATTAAGTTCACTTCACTACAAAGAGTTGTTAAGTTGGCTGCACAACACAGAGTCGTTAAGCTAGATGTGTTATACGGACTTCTTAAGTTGACTGCGCTAGACAGACAAGTGCTGTTAAGTTTGCTGCTTTACAGCGAAGCTAGATCATTATTAAGTTGGCTGCACTACACAGAATAGTTAAGTTGGCTGCGCCACACAAGAGTTGTTAAGTTGGCTGCGCCAAAACAAAATGGCAACATTATTAAGTTGGCTAAGTTGTTAATCAATCTATCTCTTGTCTATTGCAGCATATTGCATCTGTTTCCATGGTCTGGCATTGTGGACGAGGACTCGCAGTTGAGCGAAACATTTCGGGTGCCCGATCCGACAACAGGTCAGATGCGTCGACTGATCTCACAGATATCACCCAAAGAGGAGGAGATGTTTAGAAATATGATACGTCGTCTAAACACAATTGTAAAGGTAAACGAAACGCTTCACTTCACTGCAATCAATGTATACATTATACTTATTGATCTATCTCTCTCTCGATTAGACTGCCGCTGAGTTGGATGTGCGCATCATGATCGATGCGGAGCAGACCTATTTCCAGCCAGCGATCTCGCGCATTACGCTGGAAATGATGCGCAAGTACAATAAGAACAAGGCCATAGTATTCAACACCTATCAATGCTATTTGCGCGAAGCTTTCCGTGAGGTAAGCGGAATAAATTCATAAAGTATTACAGCATGGCATTACATTTTCAAACTTCCCAAAGGTGAGCAACGATCTGGAGCAGGCGAAGCGTCAGAACTTTTACTTTGGCGCCAAGCTGGTGCGTGGCGCGTACATGGAACAGGAGCGTGCACGTGCCCAGGCTTTGGGCTACGCTGATCCCGTGAATCCCAGCTACGAGGCGACCACGGATATGTATCACAAGACGCTCGCCGAGTGTCTGCGTCGCATCAAGGCAAGTCCGCAATCATTAATCACAGTTGAACATTGAAAAATGAATGAATGTTTGTTTTGCTCAGGTCATGAAGGATTCTGGTGATGATGCTGGCAAAATTGGCATCATGGTTGCCTCGCACAACGAAGATACGGTGCGCTTTGCCATTGAGAACATGAAATCGATTGGCGTCTCGCCCGAGGACAAAGTGATTTGCTTTGGCCAATTGCTCGGCATGTGCGACTACATCACGTTCCCACTGGGTAAGTGGAAGAAGGGGAGTGAAGCAACCAATATTTAACACACATTGACTTACAGGTCAAGCTGGCTACTCGGCTTACAAGTACATACCGTACGGACCCGTCGAGGAAGTGCTGCCGTATTTGTCGCGTCGTGCGCAGGAGAACAAGGGTGTGCTTAAGAAGATCAAGAAGGAGAAACGGCTGCTGGCCAGCGAGATTCGTCGACGCATCTTCCGCGGCCAGATCTTCTACACTCCCAAGGGCAACTATGTGCCCATCTAAACGATCTTAGCTAATATCGATCGTCGACTCTCGATCCACACACATCATCCAACAATCGACACCCGACAGCGAAACTAAAGACACGAACGAAAAAAGCAAGTGACAGAAGACAGATGATGATGATGGTGATGTTGATGTTTGGAGGAGTTACATTTAATTAACTGTTTTGTTCCGTTCTAAGTGTGTTTTAATGTTAGACGTGCGGCTATTATATATATTCATACATATATATATGTTAACATATATAGAAGAAGAACCTTGACGCATTTGGTAAAGTGAAATGAGATGAGATGAGATAAGATGAGTTGAACTGAGATAAATAACAAAAACAGAATCATATGCGACATATTTTAATTCCTTTTTCGAAGTAATGTAGTAATAATATTCAAATCAAGTTCGACTTCTCTGTGTATGTTTAAAACGTAAAAGTAAAAACAGCAAAGCCGCAAATAAAGCCCAAAACCAAATGATTATTATTAAACTTACAGCAGGAAAAGAGAACAAATTAGTTAATTATAATAATAATTGAATGATTTATAATAATGAAGATGATGATAATGATAGCGATGCGGAAACACGAAACACACACATACACATGACATTTTTAGCAACTTAATCGTAAGGATAAAGTATAATAATAATATTATATACAAAATACGAGAGCAAGCTGTTTATACTATATACGATATTACTATATATATATATACATACATAAATATATAGAGAGAAAGATATACATATATATGTATAGTCAATAGAGTCTGTGGCTGCATTTTAGTCCATTGAAATTGTTCTGCTTCTCGTTTCAACTTTGTTTGTTCTGTGTGTGTTTTTTGTAGAAACAAAAAAAGAAAAAAAAACAAGTCATACTCGTATTCGTATTGTATTTGTATTCATATTCGATATTCGTATTCGTATGCGCTTAGCCTGCTTTCTCCTCCTCATTCTGTGTGATCTATTACTATTATTTGATATATGTTCCCTTAAGCATTAAGCAGTCTCTCAATTGCAGTTCTGTTCCTTCTTAAAAGATACTATATATATAGTATATAAAATATATATGCCACCCAGGGATACACCTAAAAACAAAAACCTAATGATTTATTATGTTTATGATTACGATTATTATTATTATGATTATGCTTATTTTTATTGTATTTTTAATTTAGAGATTGTAAACGAATTGATAAATAATCACATTGTACTTGTTACTCTCGCTTTCGCTCTTCACACACCTTCAATCCTTCCTCTCTCTCTCTCTCTTCGTTTCCGTTGTGTTCAGTTTTTATCGCATATATCGATAAATTGATTACCGATAAGGAAAAAAAACAAAAAAAACAAACTTTGCATCGCTGCAATTAAATCGAACTTTTTCGTGGTTTTTCGTGTCCCTCCCAAGCAAGAAAAATACAAATTTACAGTTGAATTTGTGCTATATTTGTGTAATTGAATAATACAACACTAAAAACAAAAACAAAACAAAGAACTATACATTGCATATGTCATAAACGTAACGATAATAAATCAATGCGAATCAATTGTATGAATGTTAACTATTTCAATGACAATAATAAAATGTTTAAAAAAAATAGAAAAACTCAATTGCAATTTTCTTCACTGCGGAATACAGCTGGCACGAGTTGGAAAGAGAAGCACACACAAAATAAAGAGAGAGAGAGCGAGAGGGAAGGTGAGTGAGATAGATATATTTATAGTCTGCTGTTTTTATACCCTCTACCCACAGGGTGAAGGGTATTAAACTTTTGGCTATATAAATACCCCAAGCATAACATTTAGTATATTTTTTTTAGTATATTGCGGTATATTAAAATGGTATATTTGTAAATTAGTATTGCACTGTTTACTGTTTATTTAGAATGAGTAGCGGGTATCACGCAGTCGAGCACACTCGCCTACTTTCTACAGGTCTTAGAAGCTTTGACTAATTAGTATTTATATTTGCACACTATGGTATATTTTGAATGTGGTACTATGTATATCAATATACCAAATATATCCTTTGTTATATTTTTAGTATTTTTGATTTATATTTTGGTATTTCATAATATATTTTGAATGTGGTAGTATATCAATTTGGTATATTTTTAGTATTTTTGAGGTATATTTGGTTACTCTATGGTATAATTTGAATGTAGTAATTTTTGTGGTATATACTTACATATAAATTAATATCGCGTTATTTTACTTTTATTAACAATGAGTATCTCACAGTCAAGTACACTCTACTGTAGTTTTTTTACTTGTTTTAAATTTCAGACATGCAAAAAGAGAGAGATAGAATGCATCGCATCGAGTTGTCAACGTCACGTTTTATTTGAAAAGTAGTAAAATACGCCACTGATTAGGAGTCGACAGCTCTCACAGCTCACTTACAGACTACGCATAATAATCTTAACTAGGATCAACATCAAGGCAGATAAAGAGCTTTTCCATGTTGCATGTTCACTTGCTCACTTGGTCTTCTTCTTGCGCTGTGTGAAATTGCGTCGCTTGCCGTAATCGACTTCGCTGACCATCAAGGGATCGTTGCTCTGGCGTTGAAACGCCGCCTTGCCGGCGGACATGCGAGGCTGTTTGGCAGACGAACCGGCTCCAGTTGGTCGTGGATTGACCGCCACACGCTTCAGGGCCTTGGGGAGGATGTAATCGGGCACATGGCTAAGATGCGACTGCTGTTTGATAGTGCGCGTCGGTTTGTCGTGTCGCAGCGCCTGCAGATCACGTTTGTTCTCCTCGAAGAAGCCCTTGAGCTTCTCGCTGTTCAAGATCTCCGTTTTGATCTCCTTCAGCCGAGTGTCGTGGACAGCGACGCGAGTGGCAGCACGCCAACAATCCTGGGCACGATACCTGAACGCCTCCACCTCCTCCAGCTTGAACTGATAAAGTCTGCAAATGGGAAAATGTTATTAAAATAAGTGAGAGAGAGAGCGATTCAATGTCTCCTTACTTGATCATGTCGTTGCTGTCCACCTTCTTGGGTCGCTCCACATAGTTGCGACGCAATTGCTCCACCAGCTTGGTGTCCGCCTTCGACAACGTCGACTCCTCCGCATTGGGATTGGCAATCGGTTTACTTTTGGCCGGCGCATCATCCCACTTGGGCAACGTTTCACGGGCGAAGCAACGACGCAGCTTCTGTTCGACAGCCTCGTTGAGGGGCAGCTCCTTGACGCTCACAAAAGACAGCACGGAGCCCTTGTTGTTGCCACGCGCTGTGCGTCCGGCACGATGAATGTACGAGGTAACATCGCAGGGAAAATCAAAGTTGATTACATTGTTGACACCCTGGAAATCGATACCACGCGATGCGCTCGACTCGATGTCGCCCTTCTTCGACTTGGACTTTGCGTTCGCCTTGCGCTTATTGCTGCCGCCTGGCTTCTCCAGCATGTGCTCATCGGAGGCAATGATGATGTCGTAGCTACCGCGATTAAACTGACTGATCGTGTGAATGCGAATATTTGCCGGCAGCTCCGAGTTCAACACGCAGACACGGATGCCAAACTGTTCCAGAAACAGGCGAACCCTAAACGAACCAACAAAAAAAGAAGCAGTGTTAATAGACAGTTGATTGTATGGATTGGAGATACACCAGCAGATAAAGATCAGCGAGAAGATTAGATTAGGTCACGCATGCGCCAAACTGTTGCCAGGCTGCGCACTCCCATTTTGAAGAGAATTGTTGTCATCATTTGCTATTGCCATCTATCATCCATTTCACACTTACTTGTAGCAGCGATCCACATTGTTCACAAAGATGATGCTTTTGCCTTGGATGAGTGTGAGTTTCAGCAGTGCCACCAAAATCGCTGGCTTGTCGTTCTCCTCGGCGAGAATGCGCTGATGCGTGAGCTGTTCGAGCGACACCAAGTCTGGCTCCTCCAGCTTCAGGGTGATGGCATCGTGCAGACACAAACCCTTCATGCGCACCACATCATCTGAAATGGTCGCCGAGACGAGCACCGCCTGATAGATGGCCGGCAGATGTTTAATGAGACGCTTGAAGTCTTGCTCGTAGCCAAAGGCAAAGATCAGATCCGCCTCGTCAACCACCAGCGTCTCAATGTGCCTTAAGTCCACCACATTCTTGCCCGCCTCTGCATGTGCTAATATTTTCGCTGGCGTCGAGATGACAATATCGGGACGCTCGGCGAGCGCGTGCCGTTGGGTGGCCACATCATTAGTGCTGCCAGCAATGTCTGCCACACGCACCACCTTGCCACACGACTCGGCCAGCTGTTCGATCACCTGACGTGACTGTCGGCACAACTCTTTGGTGGGCGCCAGAACCAAAGCGCTAACGCACTGCTCACTCGCATTCAGCTTCGAGTTGAGGATCTTCTGTATTAGCGGCAGCGCATATGCCGCCGTCTTGCCCGAACCTGTGCGCGCCCTGACCACCACATCCTTGCCCTCCAGCAGCAGCGGAATCGCCGTCGACTGGATAAGCGTGGGCTGCGACCAGCCAAGTGCAGCTATTGCCTGTCCAATTAATTGATCATTTTATATTTATTTACGTGTTTAATTATTATACATTATTAATATAAGAATGGAGTGCTAGCTACTAAGGCCATCGACTGAGATAATATTTTAACTAGCAAAAGCCACTTCACTCCACTCACCTTGAGAATACGCTGGTCCAGCTCCAGTTCGTGGAACTGCAGCGTTTTCTGTTGTGTGCTGCTCATGGCGGCGAAACGCAATTACAATTACAAAAAAGCGTGTGTACAAAATAAAAATACGTGCGAGCGCAGCACGCGCAATTGAAGGAAGAAGAAGCAGCAGCAACAGCAGAAGATGGCCACATCAGTGTGGCCATAATACAATAATAATACTGCAAATGATTTATCGATACTCTTTATCGATCTGGCCGTTTTGCAACACTGTCTCCCCACGTGCAGACGTCGCAGCTGCTTGTACTTTTGTTTTTCTTCGAAAGTGCGCTGCATTTGTTGTTTATAATGCCCGAATTCAACGACAGCAAAAATGTGAGTATTTTATACACAAATTAGAGCAACAAGCTAAAACTCCCACCTGGTTTACAGTTTAACGTTTCACTAGTGAAAGGCGAAACGACAAAGGGCAGCAACGATGCAAAGAGCGCGCACAAATTAAACAAGGCGTGTAAAAAGAAATACCTGGAAGAGATCGAGCACACGGAAGTGCATAGCAGCGAATTCGACAGCGAATGCGCCGCCGAACTCGGAGAGTTCGATCTGGCCATACATGATGCTTGGGTGCTGCAGTGCCCCAAGGGAATGGACCTCGCCTCGTTGGCCGGCAAACGCATTAAGATGCCCGGACGTCGATTCGTTGGCGATCTGCAGGTTCGCGCCACTCCATATGCGGAACCGTTGCAGCAGTCGGTTGGTTTCGTGAATGCCAGAGGCAAGTACTCATTGCGTCGTGTACCTTTGGCCGGTCACATGATTGTGAGCAAGCGTCTGAATCAGGAGAAACCCGACGCAGATGCTAACGGTGACGATGAAAGCAGCGCATTCCCTAAGCCTAGCAGGCCACAAAAGTTCAAGCTGCCGGTGCGTCATCCGTTCTTCGGCCGCGACTATCAGGAACGCATCGAAGTGAACAAGAAAACATCGAAGCAGCTGCGCCATGCCGAGAAGAAGAGCTCCGAGGCGACGGTGCAACTGCGGAATACTTCGAATTTCTATAAGATACGCAGCAAGTTGCTGGCCACCACACAGACACTGGAAGAGAAGGAGCACGATGTGCGTCAGTCTGTGCTCACTGGTGTCTTGCCCAAGTTTATGGCCGAAACTGCTCAGCCCAGCTATGTGGATCTGACAACCGGTGACGATGACGAGCCGGAGGCGCCCAAAAAGAAGCGCAAAAGCAAAGCCAATGGTGTGGTCGATAATGATGTTCAAGCCTCCGAATCCTCTAAGAAGAAGAAGCGCCAGGCGGAGTCCAATGAGGAGGAGACAGTAATGAAGCCTAAAAAAGCCAAGAAGCTGAAATCAGCATGATTGACACCTTAGACTATTTAAACTATTTTAGAGTTTTTGTTCTAGATGTATATAAACACAGAATATACAATTACGTATGCACTATTTTAATCAGTTGTGTAATAAGTTAATTAAAATATATGAATATCAAACGAATTCAAATGTTGGCGCCATCTTGCGAGCTATCTGAGAATTTTTGTGGTGGCCAAACGATACGTCGATATTAAAACAAAATCGATATCTCGCGAGTTCTATCGACCATTTTCCACCTCTAACCAAGAAGCAATAGACCGACCATAAACAAAAAATAATAGCACTTTAAGTAGAGAGAAATACATTAAAATAATGCAAACCGAACACTGGGGCGTCTTGCTCAATGATGACGACAGTGGTGCCTTATCGGCCGACAAGTATGTGGCCACCGGTGCGAAAAAGCTCAAGCTAGACGAGATACGACAACGCGGAGAACAATTCCCGGTCGCAGATTTGCAGTAAGTATTGCGAGTGGCTTTTTTTTTTTATTATATTTACAAATAACAAAATGTTTGTGCAGCCACACAGTGGAGCTAAAGAGCTCGGTGGTGACGCAAACCATTGAAGTGATGAAACAAACCGAAATGCTGCAGTCCCTCATTGACACCTACTCGACGAAGAACGTAAGTCTTGAATTAGCAACAATAAACATATATTTTACTAAGTTCACCGTATACAGGGCAGCTCCAACTATCTGCTGAATCCCTGCCAAATGATACCGGAAGTGGACTTTCCGCCAGAGAATGCAGCCGACCTGGTAAGCGAGCAAAAGTTTCAGAAACCCATCTGGTTCATACCCACAGTGGATACGGCATATTCACGTGGTGATCCGCAATCGTATCCGGAACTGTCGAGCAACACTTGCCGACACACGCTGCGCAAAGTGATGTGCGGCCTGTTGCGACTCGCCGGCTTCACCGACTCCTCGGAGACGGCGGTGGTGCTGCTTACAGATGCGGCCGAGGATTTCATGCGCAGCTTGGTGGAAGAGTATCGTGGCTTCTATGACATTGAGCCAAAGCTGGAAAAGTCAACAATGCTGCGACTGCAGCCACTGGAGCAGGCGTACTTCAGCATGACGGGCACATCGCTGACCCAGATGCACAACTATTATAAGCACAAAGTGATAACGCGCAATCGCACTGAGATTGCCGAGTTCAACAGCGTGCTGCAAGAGTACGACAAGCTGATGAAGGAGAGCCAAAGCAGTATGCAGAAACAGCAGCAGCATCAACAGCAGCAGCAGCAGCACAATCATCACGAATTCAATGGCCATGACTTTCTCAACATACTCGAAATGCAGCCGGGCAACGGAAACAGCGGCGGCGGCGGCGTCGTCGAAGATGGCAACAACAGCACCACGGGCAGCAACAGCATGGGCAACATTATGGGCGAGATGCTGCAGGAGTTGGGCGGGAGCACCAATTCCAGCATCTCGCTGAGTAACGTAAGCAGCAGCCAGCAGCAGATGATTAGCAGTAATGCCTTGTATGGTCTTCTCGAAGGTCAACTCACCAATAACAACACCAATTCAACCTCAGCATCGAATGTGCCTGCCTCCAGTTCTGGCTATCAGGCTAATTTCGATACCTAATCTTAAAAATTGTAGTAATTAACGTAGTTAGTAACAAGCCACAAACCACATGAGGACAGCCGCTGCTTTCCTCCTTCATCCCTGTCGCTATAACCGGTTTCTACTGTAATAGGGATTTGAAGGTGTGCGCAGAGCATGAATGTAAGTAGAAATACGAAAACTAATGAAATGTATAAAATGTAATGAAGAAAATAAAGATTTCAGCAGATTTTGACACACTACCAATAGTTGTTTTCGAGTAGTGGACAACCAAGGCACGGATCCGGTGCCAACAATCCCAATAGCTTCAAACTGTATCAGGCATGCTCCGGTTTACACTTTCCGTTTAAATTTAGGGACCAAATCGTACGTTTTCGTTCAACTTTTTGGTCAACGATTTGTGAAAGTGCAAACCGGAGCATGAATGTATAATTAAATTTAGCATTTAATACTAGATTTAATATAATAAATAAATAAAGCATGTTAACAGCCATCAGGCTAATTTCGAAACCTAATCATCAATAATTAATCATAAATTAGTTATAGCTTGTTAACAAATAACACAATAAAACAATCCTAAAGACTTCTGAAACCATGTGCCAACGTCTTTTCATTTCAATCCTACTCAATTTCACTCAATTGCAATTCCACTCAAAGCACTCAAATTTAAATTTACCGCCACGCTAAAAAAAATTGTCTGATCCCGTTTTTATACCTACTACTCATTTCTGTTCGCCTGGTGCTCGAGCTCAAAATTGAGGCTCGCGGCGACCACATCGACAGCCCGCAAAAGTCGAAAATGCCAGCTGAAGCACCAGGCGAACAGAAAAAGCAGCAGGCATCAAAGCTAACTTTCAGTGTGCATCTTTTAGGCGCAAGTTAGAAGCAACTCGTGGTAAAAGTATGCCATGGTTTTTATATGCGTTAAGGGCTTTCAGCGTGCGGCCTGAAAGTATGCAATGGTTTTTAGTTGCAGGCTTTCATCGCGCATTCTAAAAGTATGCAATTTTTTTGCAAATCATGCCAGCTGATGGTGAAGCTTTGGCAATTGTAAACACGGCAATTTGACATTTAAAAACAAAAAGAAATGTGTTTAGTTTTCTTTGATTTTATCTTTCTTTTTGCGCTTTTTACATATCTTGGACTCATCCCATTGGTTCTTGAGACGCAAAGTGGTGAATTCATTGGTTGGTTCTATTGCTTGCAGCTTGCGTCCTTCGGTATCACAGGATTTGTACTCGAAAAGTTTATTCTTCTTCGGCTTACGCTGCTCCCAATGTTGCATATCTTCCCCTCTAAGTATTATATCCCCGCTGACAACAACCCCAGCCAGAGCAGCGTTTGTTATAGGTGCATCATCCTCCAAGCGACGTCGCTTAATCTTTGGTTTTTTTGTCGGCAGCTTTTCCTCTGGCGTTTCCAATTGAATAAAACAATCGGCACCCGAAAGAAGTAACACATTGCTGGGGTTTGTTGTGGTCTTTTCCTCCAGTTGCGCAGGCTTCGGAGCAACGAATTTGATTTGCTTCTCGATAATAGCTCCGAGTTTCTTCCAAATGTGTGTCTGCATGTGCTCTGTGATTTGTAAATCGGCGTCACCCGAGCTCTTGTGTTCGTCCAGATATCTTTCGCTCTTGGGCAGCTCTTGCAGTGCGGCGCCAACAGTTGTAACACCTGCAACAGTCGAAGAAGACACGTGCTTCGTTGTTTTCGTCAGATCTGTGGCCGGCTTCTGAAACATGTTGTTGTTGAGCAGCGTGTGGTCGGCGGCCTCCATGAATTGACGCATTTGTGCCATATCTTCTTCGTCGGAATCGGAATCCATATCTGCGATTTTATTTTATACTGCTAAACCGCAAACAAACAATATTATTCATTCAGTCGCAATCAGAAAATTTAATTTTTCTTACTAAATTCCTGACGTCTGCCGCAAAAACAAATCAGAAACTAAGCTATGTTAGGACGAGTGTGACCAGAGGTAGTATTTTCAAAATATACCCTCCAAGGCGTATAAGCTTTTGTGGTATCTTTCAGTATTTTTGACCTTATGCATATTTAGTGCTGCCAGATATACCAAGCAGTCGACAGCTTGCGATGATGGGCAGCACTAGATGTGGCGGCAAATTTAAACCCAGAGCGATAAATTGCATGACATGTTATAACTAATATTTAAAAAAGCATTTACGTAACAACTATTTTTAAAATATATCCTCGAAGGTGTATAAGCTTTTGTGGTATCTTTCAGTATTTTTGACCCTACGCCTATTTAGTGCTGCCAGATCTAGCAAGCAGTTGACAGTTTGCGATGATGGGCAGCACTAAATGTGGCGGCAAATTCAAACCGTGAGCGATAAATTGCATGACATGTTGTAACTAATATTTAATAAAAAAAAAAGTATTTATGTTACAGAACTACAAAGACCGCAATTGCTAACGGGGCACATTTTCATCTCGATATCTTCGCCCACACGCACCACGGCAGCCATGCCATTCTCCGAGTGCGGCGATATGTGACAGTGGAACATCCAATAGCCGGGACTGTTTGAATTGAACTGAATGATGGTGTAGCCAAAGGCGGGCACCTGCACAGAATCCTTCAACGGAGCACCTCGTCCACGCCTAGCCAGCGGCGTCTGCTTGTCAATCTCCTCGATCTGGCCAATACGCTGCTCCCCAAGGACGCCCATGCCGACGACACGAAACGTGTAGCCATGCAAATGGATGGGATGCGGTGTATTCGATTTGCTCGAGATGACAAACTCCACATTCTTGTTCGCCGGCACATGAATGACATTCGAGCACTTGCAGTGACGACTCTTACAATTGAATCCCAGCGACGCTTGCTGTGAGCTGTTGCAGAACATTTGGCCAATGCCCAGATTGCGAGTCTGCAGAAACGAAACCTTCGGCATGCTGAACGTAATGTCGTCCATCTGGAAGCGAAAACCCTCGCCGCGCAACTCCCACGCATTCATGCTGGTGTAATACGTAATCGCAGGCGTCAACGCCGGCTCAATGTGTCGCGCATTGAGGCTGACCAGCGGGATGCTCTGATCACTGTTCGCGTCGTCGCCCAGCTCATTCAACATGATGCCAGGTGGATCGTAGGCATAGCTAAGAGTGTGTGTATCCAAGGCACGTGTGTCGGCATCCTGATAGTGCAGCACAGCCTCCTGATGCAGTTGATTGTGGGCACAGAAGCTGTAGCCCTTGATGCGTATCCAATAATTGGCCACATCCTGATTGGCGTGGAGGACAAAATCGAATCGCTCGGCGCCATGGAACATGATCTTCTGCACCTCAACGGGCTCAATGTCGTTGCCATCGCTTGCAATCACAACCAGATCGTGATTGTCAATGCTCATGCTGATGGGACAATTGGAGACACCTGCAAAGAGAGCAACAGTTAATGTGATGTGTTGGCATTTTTGTCGATTAGCACACTCACCATTGAAGATGACACGGAAGCGATAGCGTCCGCCTCGTATAACGCCAAAGGTGGCATACAACGTCGGCTTCGCTTTGGTGTCCTTCTTCATGTTGCGGCCGCGGCCATTGATCAGTATATTCTCCGCCACGCTCTCATCAAAGTTGTGCACCCAATCCTGTATCATAATCACATGCTCCGACCTATCAAAGTCATACAGATGCGCATGCGGATTCAGTTTCACTGGCTGTCGCACAATCAACGGCCCAGCGAGGCCAAAGGCACGCTGATGCTCGGTGTGACTGTGCCACCAATTGGTGCCCGCATGATCCACCTCGAAGCGATAGCGAAACGCCTGGCCAGGCTCAATCGGATACTGCGTCACATGCGGCACTCCGTCCATGTGCGGAGTCGATCTCTGGTGCATGCCATGCCAGTGAATCGTCGTCGTTTCATGCATGCTGTTGATGATGTCCGCCACAATCGTGTCGCCGTAGCACACCTCAATCGATTGGCCCGGGAGTTGACCATTCACAACCATAATGGGCGACTCAAGGCCATCGGCATACTTGCAATCATCGTTGGTTCGCGGCTCCAGTTCGGCCAGCTTGAAGGCATCGATGTACTCGCGACCATTGAGCTTGAAACGATATTTCGACTGCAGATAGCGTTTGCAGGTGTCGGTCATCGTGTCGTCGTAGTGAACCACCATGTAGTAGTAACAGGTCATGGGCTGCTGTTCGGCACAGTCGCGTTTGCAGGGATGCTGCAGGTCCTTGTCGGCGTAGCGCCATTGCGAGGACTCGCTACTGCTGCTCGTGAGCTGTGGATACAGCTGGCTGATGCTCTCGTATTTGCTTACAATTCGCTTGCCATCCGCATCTGTAAATAGAAACAGAAAAGAGTTAGAGTAGAGTAGAAAAAGTGTCAAGGCTGCAGGTGACAAGTGGGCAGCCCTTAGGCGATAAGTGGACAGGTCGCATGCAACAAGTGGGCAGCCCTCAGTCGAACAGTGGGCAGCCCTTAGGCGATAAGTTGACAGGCCTCAGGCGACAAGTGGACAGCCCTCAGGCGACAAGTGGACAGGTCGCATGCAACAAGTGGGCAGCCCTCAGTCGACAAGTGGGCAGCCCTTAGGCGATAAGTTGACAGCCCTCAGACGACAAGTGGACAGCCCTCAGGCGACAAGTGGGCAGCCCTTAGGCGACAAGTGGACAGCCCTCAGTCGACAAGTGGACAGGTCGCATGCAACAAGTGGGCAGCCCTCAGGCGACAAGTGGACAGCACCTTGAATACCATCGATCTGCACAATAATCAGGCTGCTAATTAACAATACAATCGATTTGACTAAACTAATATGCATAGTTTATTTCTATTTGCTTCTAAATTTTTGCTTCTTGGAGGCAATTCCTTTGCTTGGAGAATGCCAAAATCAAACTGTTGATGAGTTTCCGCTGTCGGTTACCTTTTTGTCTGTCAAAACGTGCATCGCGATTGGAAATTCGAGAAAATTGGCTAGAATTCGCTTGTGTTCCTTGTCGAACACGTCGTAATGGTTAATTGAAGATTGTTTGCAATCTTGTTACCCAGATAAAGCAGATACAGATACACTGGCGATAGAATAAACAAAATTCTAATTTCCAAACGCAAACGCTTCTTTCTTGTCTGTTGTTGACTGTGCTGATTCACACAAAATTCTCAATCGAAGGGGAATAACTGCACAACTTCAACTTCAACATATATTTAACATTTCCTTGGCCCATTTTTTTTAAAGTTGACCTTCAAAATTTAAATAACTGCACAACTTCAATTTCTATTTAACGTTTCCTTGGCCCATTTTTCTTAAGTTGACCTTGGCGCGCTTTCAAATTTCGAATTTGAATTTTAGTGTTGGACAACGCAACTCATAAGATGGCAGTGCTGCAAGGGATGAAGATGTTGATGCTGCTGTTGATCTTGCAGCGAATGAACTTGACAATAAATAATATTTGCACACTTTGCTCCCACTTCAGGCACCATTACTTTTTGTTTATACTGCAAGTATTATCTTGTGATAAGAGCAGCAATAACAACAACAATTGCTTCGCAGGGTGTCGCGCCAAGCTAATCAAAATGCTCAAAGTGCCTCGCACTCTGTGTGTGTGTGTGTCAGGTAGTTAGATTACATGTATGTATGTGGAAACCAAGCCTAAGAAAAGAACATAGTACTGAATTAGAATTTCGATTTCATTTACTTTTATCTTGTTTTGTTCTTTTTTTTGCTCGCCTGCCTTTGTGTTTTTTTTTATGAGTGGCTGCACTAGGCGGGGCCCTGGGGTCCAACAAGATTGTTGATTATGCAAAAAGCAAAAACAAAATAACAAAAGTACTACATATCAACGCATACATATAGAAACCAAAAGAAAACAAACAAGTAGCGCGTACAGTGCAACAAAACATTGTACATACACACACATGTGTAGATGCAAATAAATACATAGCGGTAAAATACAAGCTACACATAAAAACAAGTTTGAACGCGTCGTCGACTTTGGCAGCTCTTTGGCCTGTCATGAGCTTCATTAGGCATTTCATATTGCAGTCGAGCAGACGCAGCTCAGCAGCAGCAGCTCCTTTAGTTCTCTTACAACGCCAACGCCACCCACAATCAACCGCAACCACAACTATAAAACGGGGAGCAACAACAAACAAGAGTAAGAAGGGTGGCAACGCCACACAACAACAGCAGTTACAATTTACCAACATAAATGCTTGCCAATGGAATTTCCCAACATTGGTTTATTTCACAACAACAACTACAACTTACTAATTACTATTGCTACTATTTCGATTTGCACACTCACCATGATGGCAGGAGAAGAGGCACAAACAGGGATGGAGACCTCAGTACATTCCGCTGGCATTGCCGAGGTTCACAATGTGCCCATGGAGGTGATCAAGCGACCCATTCCCTCGGTTCTCGATGAGCTGAAAGTGCAATCACTTATGGACACCATCAAGGTGCGTTTCACTTTTTCGCCACTCTCTCTCACACTTCAATTAATTGGCTTCTATTAATTCGTGCAGGCGGAGACGGGAGAGGAGGATGTGCCACCGGTTGACATCTTGTGGATAACGGGCAGCAACGGCGGCAACTATTATTTCAGCTTCGGAGGCTGCCATCGCTTTGAGGCCTACAAACGCTTGAACAGGCCAACCATAAAAGCGAAACTAGTCCGCTCCACTTTGGGCGATCTTTATCATTACATGGGCTCTAGTGCACCCACTTATTTGGCTTAAGTATCTGTTTTTTTTTTTGTGTGTGTCTTCGTTTTTGCAATTGTTATCACTTTTTTATAAATACAAATTTACATATTAACATGTATGTATGTGCGTTGTTTTCGCTTTATCTCTTCGATAGGGATGGAGGAACACCGATGTTTTTATATCGATAAAGTTCTTCAATGAGCTTTGCTTGCGCTATCGATTGCTCAAGCCAGATCAGTAATCGATACGCAAATAGATGGCGCCAGTGGGCTTGTTTTCAAAGCTGCGCTTTTGTTATCGATTGCTCAATCTGCAATAATTATCCAATTGGCGCTTGTTTTGAATGAGCTAAATTTAGAGTCAGCTGTAATCTTATCTCAAGTACAGATTAGAATGGAAAGTGATTGGGTATTTACTAAGATAAAGTATGTATGCAATGTACAATATTCACATATTCATCATTTGCTACGCATATTCGATAGAGATACATACAAAAATACTTAATTAGCTGGCAGTTTCACCACAAGAACGGCGATCGTTCTCGTAGAATACGCAGTCCATATCGCTGCCATTCGCGCTGCGAGATCCACAATTCGCGTGCACTCTCCAGCACCGACATTATGGCCGCCCCCTTCCACGCCACCATGCCCACATCCATGCCCTTGGTGAAGACATTCACCTCGACGCCCGGCGGCACTTGTTGGCTGATCCGCTGCTCCAGCCAGGCGGCAAGGCCACGGAGCTTGGCGCTGCTGCCGACGAGAAGAATGGCGCCAAACATTTTGCGACGCGTCTCGTAGCTAAGGCAACGGCCAATAGCACGGATCACTGCCTGATCCAAGGGCACCACTTGGCCACCCACATTATAGAACCAAGAGTTGCTCGACTTGGATTGCAATTGTTGGTGCTGCTGCTGATGATGCTGTTGTTGTTGCTGCGAGTTGCTGTTGCTGCTGACTGTGGTGTCATCCTGATCAACGACAATCAGCATATCATCATCGTCGGCCGTAATGATGTTCGGCAGTTGCTGTGGTCCGCTCTTCACAGCAGGCAGCAGACTAAGATCTCCGGTTCGGACGCCATTGCGACGTCCCGTCTCCTTGAGATACTCGCCATCGAAGCAATCCTCGCAATCGTATTGCTCCTGTGCCGATTGTTGTGTGTGCACCGCTCTCGTCTTGCCGGTGATGTTGAGCAGCTCGGTGTGGAAGAGCGAGAGCGGTGCCATGATCACCTCATCGCCCAGCTGCAGAGTGTAGCGGAGCCATTTGCCCGCCTCGCTGCGCAGCGTAAACTGCTGCTCCTGGGCACCACAAACATTCGCATGCAGATGACAGAAACGTTGCTTCAACTCATCCAGCAGATGGGCATCCGCATAGCTCGTTTCGACGCTGCACTCGCGATAGGGGAATCCGCATTTGCGCAACAGCATCAAGAGCACCTGATCGATGTCGCCGCCGCCATAATTGAGACGCACACGCGCATCCAGCTGAGAGATGCCATCCTCGATGCAGGCAATCGATGTCTTTTGGGCACCAATGTCCACCACACAACCGTAGCCAAGGCCGGCACCATACGTGGATGCCACGCTGTCCTGGACGAGGAAGCAACGCTGGAATCCCATCCGTTGCAGCAGCAGCGTCATTTGTTCCCGCAGATGGCGTCGCACATAGACATCGTTAACCACAAGCACAGCACTGTGTGTGGTCAGGTCACGTCTCGCAATGCCCAGACGTTGCTCCAGGGCATGCGTCCAAATGCGCTCCACATGCGACAGCGTCGCCTGCAAAGATCCTCCCCGTCCGGCGTGAACATTTAACTCGCCTCGCTGAATGGGAAAGTGAATGTCATAGTTGCTTGCCTCGGCAGCAGTTAGCCGAAGTATTTGCTCATCGTACAACACATTGGCATCTTCGTTGTTATCGGTGTAGGTGTCTTCATCGGCTTCAGATGGCGTCACTTGCTCCGCGACGCTGCTGCGATTGAAGTGCGCCAATTGCTGCGGCGGCGTCGCCACTCGCAATCGATTCTGTTCATCGACAATGCAATGTTGCAGCATCCTGGAGACAGCCAGACGTTGCTCCTCGAACTCTGTTTGTAGTTTGCTGCCTGCATTCGTTGCGTTGTCCAGCGGCGGCAGCAATGGATCATGATGCGGCTGCAGTGCAGCATCGTTGTTGTCGTTGTTGTGGCATCTGTAGGCAACGGCATGAAGTAGTGTCAGCGGATTGAGGTCAGCTGCTCGTCCTATGCGTAAATACTGCGATCCCGGATGTATTACGATTATTTTGAGTGCCTCAAGCGGCTGTTGTTGTTGCTGCTGCTGCTGTTGTTGGTGTTGTTGTTGCTGTTGATTCGGCGTCTGGCTGTGGGAGACGCGTCCACTACTCGTGCTGCTCGCACGGGAACGCCTGTGTGATGATACATTTAACATAATGTTATTGCAACTATTTATGCGTACTCACTGCATTGCCTCATGTAAGAAAACGTCAGCACAGTCTTTTATTCATTAAACATAAATTGCTGTTTGAACTATTCTTGAGTTGTGGTGTGACCGTAGCTTCCAAGAAAAATGCTGTCCCAGTGTTGCCGTCGCAAAGCAATCAGCTTTGCACAGTGAACACTTTGCTAGATGCCAGCAGCCGATGGCTTCTATTTTTAGTTATTAAAGCAATAATTGTCAACATAAGTTTTAGCTTTAAATTCAATTAAAAAGTCCTCTCATTTCTAATTTAAATAAAACTAAAAATAAGGCAACTATCAAAAATACCAAAATACCTGGCAGTATATTGCCGCACGTAATTTAGTGCATTTTGAAGTTGCCAAAATACGAAACACCCTGTGCACGAGGAACGTGGGGCACTCATTGTTGTTTTTCAGTTAATCATAAACTCGTTGTGAAATTCCAAAACACTTTGCTTATAGAAATAAAAATACACTACATTACCAGAGCATAGAAATGTCGAATTTTACGTGCATCAATTGCGATGCTCGCTTTGCCAATGCCGAAATACAGCGGGAACACTACAAAACCGATTGGCACCGTTACAACCTAAAGAGGCGCGTGGCGCAGTTGCCACCAGTGGCAGCCGAGGAGTTCCAGCAGCGTGTGCTGACCGCCCGCAGTGCGACAGAGACGGCAATCGAAGAGCAACAGATGAGCATCTATTGCACCGCCTGTCGCAAGCAATTTGGCAACCAAAAGGCACACGACAATCACCTCAATAGCAAAAAGCATAAAGATGCTCTTGCACGCTTCGTTGAAACGGCTGAGCCGCAATCGTCGTCGCCAGCTTTGTGCGTTAAGAGCCGCGTTGAGCCACGCCCACATCCTGCACTGGCGGCGGCTGCAGCTGGCAAAGGTCGCTTTGCATTCGCGGAGCGCGCAATGCAAATCGATGAGGATGCTGATGACGATGACGATGCCGACTTTGAGGATATCGAAGAGGAAGAGGTAAACTTTTTAGACCGTGACAATTTACTGATTAGCATGACACTCGCTCACATTGTTATTGCTCTTGCAGGTCGATTCAGATGAATGGGATAAGATTGCCGAGAATCCGCTGAGCGAACGCGATTGCTTGTTTTGCTCAGAGCAAAGCGAGGATCTGGTGGCGAACCTCAAGCACATGTCGGTTGCACATTCATTCTTCATTCCCGATGCCGAGTACTGCACAGATATGGAGGGTTTGATCTACTATCTGGGCGAAAAAGTGGCCAACTATTTCATCTGCTTGTGGTGCAATGATCGCGGCAAAACCTTCTATTCGCTAGACGCTGTGCGGAAGCACATGCTGGACAAGGGTCACTGTCAGATGCTGCACGAAGGTGTCGCTCTTGCCGAGTACGCCGAGTACTATGACTACAGCAGCAGTTATCCCGATAACGTAAGTAGTATATTGCCTTGCCAATCGATAACAAACAAAATGAAATGCAACTAATGCCATCTCGCTCTCTTGCATGCGCAGAAAGAAGGCATGGATATCGATGAAGAGGTTGTGCCCGAGCTGCTAGATGGCGACGAATATCAACTGGTGCTGCCCTCTGGCGCCGTAATCGGGCATCGTTCACTGCTCCGCTACTACAAACAGCGTCTGCATCCAGAGCGCGCTGTCGTGCTCAAGAAATCGGATCGTAAGCTGCATCGTGTGTTGAGCGAGTATCGTGCACTTGGATGGACGCAGACGCAGCAGCAGGCGGCGGCGCGGAAGGCGAAGGACATTCATCTGATGAAGCGAGTGCAGTCCAAATGGCAAATGCAGCTGGGCACCAAGGCCAATAAGCTGCAGAAACATTATCGTGCTCAGGTCCTCATTTAAGTCACTCGAGCATGGCGACACCAATAAAAAAAATAATACTGATTTCTCGTGTTTTTTTTTTCTCGCTTAAATTAAGCAAAATTTGTTTTCATTTTACAACTACTACGCGTTCTTCAAATAAAATTACATAATTTAAATTAAAAATTAAATAAAATTTACTTTTGATTTAGTAGTAAGTAAAAGTAGATCGTTAATATTACACTTACAGCATAACTTTACGTTCATTAAAACTAGGTAAAAATAAAAAAAAAAACTTGAGCGCGATGCACGTCGTGTGAGGCTATGAGTGCGAGCGAGACGGCTGCATTATGAGTGTGACTTAAATAAACCGATGCTTATGCGTGTGTGTGTGTATGAGTGACTGTGTAAATTTTTGCTAGCTAGATCTGTACGTGTGTGTGTGTAATGCGTGTTTGTGTGGGTGTGTATGGATGTGCAATAAATAGCAGTGTTTGCTGACGAGAACGCAAGAGCTAAACACACGCACACAAAAAGCCATTCACAATAAAAGCTTACATATATTTACATATGTATGTATGTATGTATATGTGTGTGTGCGTGTGCTGCTTTTGTTTTGCGATCGACAGTACAACACCATTAAGAAAACGGAAAATAAAAACAAGGGAAAAAAAAATTTGCAATAAAATAAAATAATTAAATTATGCATAGTATATAGTAGAGACGGCAGGCAGGTAACGCTAATGTATAACTACAGGATTTTGTTGAACACATACGCCCACCATGGGCGACGACGATGACGCGTCGCTGCTGGCGCCGGTGACGCCGCTGCCGACCGAAGTGCCGACACTGCTGCTGCTCGGCGTAGCTGCCGACGCGGGCAGCGATGCTGGCGACGAGGCCGACGCCGAGGTTGGCAGTGGCAGCGGCAGCGGTGCCAGCTGCGGCTGCGGATGATAGAGCAGCGCCGTATAGGAAGCGGGACCCGAGCCAGCCGGAATACCGCCGGCAGCCGAGGCGCTAATCACACTCGAATCGGTCATCATGAGGTGTGACGCCGCTGCCGACATGTTGCCATAGTGATGCATCAGATCGAGCGGTAGCGATGCCGGTGCATAGCTGTGATGCTGCTGCGGCTGCGGCAGCGACTGCGATTGCAACTGTTGATGCTGTTGATGGGCGGCGGGTGGTGGCAGCGATGGCAGCAGCAACGGCGCTGCCCCATTATGCTTGATCGTGCTAAAGTTTTGATGTGCGCCAACGCCGACACCGACGCCAACGCCGCGCATGCGTCCGAATGGCGGCTGGCCAAGTCGCAGCGCTGCCGCTGCCATGGCCGCAGCCGAAGCTGGCGGCAGCGGTGGCGGCGGCATTTGCTGAGCATGCGGTGGATCGCAGTCCATGGCATGCGGATAACTGTTGTTCATGTACATATTTCGCCGGCTGTTGTTGTTGCTGCTATGATTTAAGCTATTCAGACTGTTATTGTTGTTGTTGTGGTGGATGATGCTTGTTGATGCTGCTGCTGCCGCCGTCGTCGTTGGCTGCGCCTGCAGACTGAGAGCCGAAAAGTTCATGGCATTCGCCGTCGTTGTGTTGTTGTTGTTTGTGTGATGCAGCAACAGACCTGAAAAATGTAAATGTTAAACTGTTAAACGTTTGCATAACAGAGACTGCAAATAACAGCGCCATTTTGTTTGTTGTCGCCCTCTAACTACAATTCCTCTTTGTATTTGCTTTTTTTTTTTTGTTGATTATATCATAAGTTTTTATTGAAGGGTTTTTCGCTTTTTTTTTTGTTTTGGTAATTTTTTGCTTTAGTTTTTTTTTTTTTAGTTTTCTGTTTTTTTTTTGTTTTGTTTTCAGTTTGAATTGTTTTTCTTGGTTTTTAACTTATTATTAGTAATCGTTTTTGTTTTCAATTATTTCGTACTTATTAAACTTAAACCATCAGCTTTGTTATGTTATTCTTTTTTCTTTTCTTTATATTTATATAAATGCCACATATGCGTGAGAGTGTATGCATGTGTTTGTGTATGTGTGTGTGTGTGTGTGTGTGTGTGAGTGAATTGGTTTTGCTGTTTGTATTTTATTGTTGTTTTCGTTATCGTTACATTGCTAAACAACTAAATGCATTTCATTTCATTACATTTCATATTTCAAAGCCAGTTTGCTTCGCTCTTCTTTCGTTATGTTTCTTTGTTTTGTTTACTCGCAATACTGTTTTGTTTAACGCTCATAGCTATGTATGTATGTATGTAAATTTCGTTCTTTTTTTGTTGTTTTTGTTTCGCCTATGAATTTTGCCGGAAAAAATATGAATGCTTTTTATCTCGTTTCGTTTATGCATGTTTATGTATGTACATACGTGTGAGTGTTCATGTGTATGCATGTGAGTGTGTGTGTATGCTAATCAAGAGACATGTTTTCGGTAGGCCGCCATCTTGCTTGCGACGCTCTTTTGATCTCGCTTGCTCTCGCCTCTGTTAATGCGCTGTTAATGCGGCTTTGAAATGTTAGCAACATGCTGCATACGCTGAGGCGACGCTTGTTTTTTTTTTATTTTCTTTTTATGCTTTGTTTCGCTTTGTTTTTATTAACCCTTCGCTTTTGTTTTAATTTTGCTGTGTGATTCCGTTTCTAAATATGCATTTTTAGTTTCTTCTTTTTTGGTTTTTGGTATTCTTCATTTTTGCCTAAATCTAAATGCTTGTAATTCTTTTTAGGTTGCCTTTCTTTTCGTTTTTCTTTTATTTTCCCCCAACTCAACTGTGTCTGTGAGTGTGTTTATGTGTGTGTGTGTGTGTGTAATGAACTTAAACTTGTAACACTCGTTTTGCGTTTGTTTACTCTTTAAATATATTACATAACTCTTTTAGCAAGTTGTATTAATTATATCATTTCTTTTTCTTTTCTGGTTGTTTGTTTGTTTGTTAAATTCTTGAATTGTTTTCTCTGTCTACCACTAAATTGTTGAATTATTTAAACACATATACATATGCATATTCTCGTTCGATTGCGTCTCTCTGTGTGTGTGTGTGTGTGTGTGTGTGTCTTTTCTGTGTCCTTGTGCCTCCTAGTAAATTAATTGATTTTTTGTTCGTTATCGATTCGATATCGCGCATTTCGATATACGCATACTCCTACTACATACATATGCACATATGTGTGTATGTATGTATATATATATGTATCGCGGGGTATGTATGTATGTATGTATATGGCTGTGTGTGTTCTTCATTTTATTTGTTAAATGCTAAAGTTTTCGTTTAGTACTGATTTAAGTTTTTCTTGTTCTTCATTTTCTTTGTTCTTGTTCTTTTTGTTTTTGCTTTATCGATCTCTAAATGCTAAACTTTTTGGTTTCTTTGTTTTGTCTTTGCTTCAATTATTTATTTCGTTTTTGCTGATTTTGTTTTTAACTTAGGTTTTATTTGTTTTGTTGTATATTCATTAATTTTTGCTATTTTTACATGCCTAAAACTATGATTTGTGTTTAGATTTTTTTTTTTGGTTTTTTTCGCATATTTTTTATCGATCGCTTTCGATCTCCGCATTTCATTTCGTTCGGTTCGATAAAAACTTGATGTGTTTTTTTTTTTGCTGTTAACGGGGCTGTTAGTTAACAGTCGCACAGCTCTGTTACTTAACATTGCTTTTACCATAAAATTAAGCGCAAATTGTTCTTTTTAAAGGGATTTTGCATGTTCCTGGTGAATTGTTGGTTTTTACGTATGCGACGAATGTTAATGTTTGTGGGGGGAGAGGGGGAAATTTTTTGAGGGGGAGGGGGTTGCACTCTTCATGTAATTATGTACACATGTGTGTTGTCTAACTCTGAGCGAAGTGAACGAAAGCTCTCTCTCTCTCTTTGAGTGAACTTAACTCTCCCTCTCTCTGGGTGTAAATGAGATTTAAAGAATTGAAGAGAGAGAAAGAGATCGATCAAAGGAGTTTGGTGGAAGGGAATATCACAAAAAGCGGCGCCTGAATTCACACACTGGATAAAAATTAACTGATCGCATTATCAACCACACATTGACAACCATTTTGTTTCTGCTTTTGCTTTGGATGTGGCCTGATTTTGATCAACTTTGACATTAATGTAAGTTTATTTGTCATTGGAAGAAGCGTGGCTTCGATTTCGAATCGAGAAATAACTGAGAAAAGAAATTGCTCATTAGAGGTGGAGAACTATCGATGGCACTATCGATAGTAGCACACTCTTTCGATAGTGGCGCAACCAAATGCCTTGACTGCGGCAAAGAATACAAGAATACAAGGCAATATGTCAAAATTTGTGTGATTGTATGTTTCTATTAGAGAGGGAGAACAATCAATGGCACTATCGACACTATCTATGGCTTACTATCGATAGTTCTCCACCTCTAGTGCTCATCAATGCTTGCGGAAAGAGAGAGAGAGAGGCAGAGAGATGACCTGTGTGTGTGTGAGAGTGTAATAAACAACCAAAAGAGTAGACAAACACTAATGTTTGAGACAACGAGATGGAGAGATAGAGAGAGAATGCGTGTGTGTGTGTAAATTACAGTTATCTTCATAGATATTTCATTCATAAGGAGAGAGTACAATCTATAATGCGGCGTTGCATACTATTGCAATCTCTATGTTCACACATACATATGTAAATCTTTTGTCGCTGTCGCTGTTATCGTAATCGTTATCGTTACACTTATCATATATATATATATATATCGATTTATATTTGAATGTGAATGTGTGGAATACATACACATATGTATGGCAGTCATTAAGAAAGTGGTTTTTAAGGATTCCTCTCGCTTATACTTTTAACAGTTATTTTCAATTTCTTTTTTTTTTTATTTTTTGCGATTTTTATCTTTCATTTTCGTTTTTTTTTTTTTTGTTTTGTTTATTCTTTAAGTTGCTTAATTGTACAATACTATGGCCCTAATTGCTTACAATTAAATGCTTAGCCGTTAGCGTCATTTCAATTTAAAAAGAAAAGAAAAAATACAAAAAATAAAATGTAAATCAAAACATATTAAACATTTGCTTCTAACATTCGATTGTATATCCCAACTTTATACTTTAACTGTATGCTAAGTGCAAAAAAATAATTGTTTTTTTTTTTTGTTTTTATATATTTATATATATATATATATATGTATATCTTAAATATCATGTATGTATAGTAAGAATAAAAAAAAAAAAACAAAAAAAAAGAACGAACGAACGAACGTGATTTAAACGCGCGCCACACATTAGGAAAACAATTGTGATGGGTGGCTTTTTTGGTAGCCTCTGGCTATTTACAGAGCGATAACATACTAGCCCTTAACAGCGTCTGTTAATGTTAATATGCCAGTTGCCAATGCTGCCGGCTGTAATCCTCTCCTTCTTCTTATCGACTAATTCGCCATTGTCTTTGCTGTCGCTGTTGTTGTTGTTGTTGCTGTCGCACTCGCACTCGTTGCCGCGGCTGGTCATCGGCGCTCATCTGTTATCGTTATCGGTTTTGTAATTGCATTTTATTTTTGATTTCGATTTGATTTTGTACGCATATTTCATTTGATTTGTTTTAACAAGATAAAAAAAGAGAGAACATACGATTTGAGCATAAATTAGTGCTTACATTTTAGCCTTTTTTTTTTGTTGGTCTTTAACAAAATAGTAAAACAATAAAAGCTACGTTTGACAACACAATGTGTTTTTTTTTTTTTTTTTGGCTGAGAGAGAGGAAAACTACCGCTAAGCAACGAACTAAACACACGTACAATAATAATTTGTGTATTATGCTTATTTTGTAATTAATTATTTTATTAATAATATAAGTTGTATGTAATATAAAAATAGTTTAAAAAGTGCAAATCAATCGATATAGAAATCATAAACATAATTAATAATAATAATACTTGTACAATTTTCACATTTTTCTCGATTTTTTTTTTTTTTTTTTTTTTTCTTACAAATTTGTCAGTGAAATAATAAGAATTTTTTGTTTCATAATTTTTTTTCGTGTTTTTATTTTGAAACCAATTTGTTTTTTTTTATTCGATACACACACACATACATACAAAACAAATGAATTGTGATATATATATTTATTGTATTTTGTAAGTCATGCAAAGGGAAAAACATTTTAGATTTGCAGCTGGGTCTAAGTTTCTGTCCTGATCGATAACAAAATATAATATAAAAACGTTCACAAATCGCTCTAAGAATATTTTATGTACAAAAAAAAAACAAAAAAACATGTATTGAAAAAAAAAGTGATTCACTACGAACGAAGGAAAAAAAAATAAAACAAGATGGCGGCTACATAATGTGAACTACTCTACGAAAAGAAGAAGCAGCGAGCACTTGAAAGAGCGAGATGAGAATAGAGATCTCCACCCCGAAACAGAGAGAGAGAAAGAGACAGATAGTGTGTGCTACTCACCTAGACATTGGGGATCCAAGGCGGCGCCGCTGCCGCTGCTGGACATCAACTGTTGTTGTTGCTGCTGCTGCTGTGCCGTTGCGTTGGCTGCGCTGCTTGCTGCGCCGCCGACGCCAGCTGCGACGCTGGAAGA
This sequence comes from Drosophila kohkoa, assembly GCA_019972355.1. Classification (NCBI taxonomy): domain Eukaryota; kingdom Metazoa; phylum Arthropoda; class Insecta; order Diptera; family Drosophilidae; genus Drosophila; species Drosophila kohkoa. The sequence continues at coordinate 4,765,319 of BJEL01000071.1, read as the reverse complement.
GACAACGCTGCTGCTGCTACTGCTGCTGGCGCCAAGACCTCCACCGAGGACAGCACTCGACGTTGATCCGCCACTTGCACTCGCTGCCCCGCCTCCTCCTCCTCCGCCTCCAACTCCACCAGCTGATCCGCTGCCTCCTCCAGTTGCACCTCCTCCTCCACCTCCACCTCCGCCAGATGATGATCCGCTTCCGCCGGCGCCCGCATTCGCTGCATTGGCGCCCGCTCCGCTCGTGTTTGTCGCCTCGTCCGTGGTGCGCTTGAAGAAGTTGTGTTGCAAGGCATAATATGGTGTGACTCGCGTCTTTGGATCAAAGTCCAGCATGCGCAATATCAGATCCTTAAACTTCAAATAATCCGCCACCGAATGACCCGGCTCATCCAATCTTCGACCCGACGGTCCGCCCGTCTCCACGCCAAGGATGTCGTGGAGCTTGCGGGAACCGGGCGGCTTGTATTTGCGACCATTGAGCGTTTTCTTTAGCACATAGGAGCCGTCGGTGACAATTTTGTCAAAGAATTTGCGCGTCTTGTGCGCCTGATCCAGCAGATATTTGGGCGGCATGCCGAGCACCTCGACGATCTTGTTCATCTGATCGAACTCATTGCAGCCGGAGAAGAGCGGCTCACCGGTGTGCATCTCGACCAGAATGCAGCCGAGGGACCACATATCGATCGCCAGATCGTACTGTATGCCCAGCAACACTTCTGGGGAGCGATAGAAGCGCGACTGGATGTACTGATAGATCTGTGTGGTGAGATGAGATCAAGATGAGGTGGAGAGAGAGAGGTTAGGTTAGTAACACACATTTGGATTGATTAACAAGATAATTAAATAATGAATTCCCATATTTAAGCGCTGTTCCCAGATAAGCGAAAACGCGTTTGTTTCACTAGTGTGGCAAATTTAGGCGCACAAAACTAGTTAAAAACGGTCACTCTGACATTTTTGGAACAAGTATTTTGGAAAAAGAACTTTCTATATTATCTATATGTCGATATATTTTTGTTTTTACCATTTCAATACCAATTTTAGACACACAAATGTAACTAAAAACGAAATATGTGAGAGGCGCATCTGTGCGTATCTATTATGTATTATTTGAAGAACTTTGAGCAAGAGACATCATCGCCAGGGTTGCCAATGCAAATTTATACATTTCCCCAAAAATTGGGATAAAATTCCCCAAATTTGGGGACAAAAATCCACTGATTCCCCACATAGGTTTTTTTTAAATGAAACAATAAAAAGCTGGGTATAACTCATATTAGTATTCTTAATTAATTAAAATAATAACTCAAACAGTTAACATTCATATTCTTTTCTATATTTTTGTGGATAGCATTTTGTTTGACGGGTTGAACTTGACGCTGCCGCCTAGTTTTTTAATTCCTTCTCTTGCAGCCCTAAATGATACAACAGTATCTGTATTCAGTCGATTACGGTTTTCAGTTTTCAAATTCTTAAGAATAACATAAACTTATCGAACTCAGCTACGAAAATGACGAAGACAGCGCGCATAACATGTAGGCGTTTAAGAGAAAAACGGGAATCCCCTGATCATAAACAAAACAACTGTCAATCTACTTGTAGTTTGAAACTAGAGATGTGCTATACATAATATTTTTCAAAAAGGTCGATGTCGTGTCGATAATGAATGATGACATATTTACCGACGAGAATAAGATGTCAAAAAATGTAAAAATCCCCGCATTTTCCCAACATAATGCCAATCCCCAATCAACTTAAAATTCCCCACAAATTGGCAACGCTGATCATCGCCCTCCTCTGCGATTCTCAAATTGTTAACTTCCAATGCAATACTCTAAAAAATTGGAATATAAATCATTAGAGGTGGATAACTATCGATAGTTGGCGTCATCGATATTAAGCGACAGTCCATTTTGAACCATCGATTGTTCTCCATCTCTAGTCTACACCCTAGCTAATAACTTTGGACTTTAAAAAGATGCATAAATTTGGATTTCAAGACTTACGCGCTGGCCCAATTGACACGAACTGCCAAAGTCAACAATTTTGATGGCCGATCGCTTGGGATTGCAGAGCAATATGTTCTCGGGCTTCAGATCACAGTGTATTATGTTCAGTTCGGGGGTGCTCAGGAACAAAAGAGCCGTGCACAGTTGCTGCGCAAATTTGCGCGTGAGGTTCAGCGATACGCCACGGAAATTTGTGTTCCTTAGCAGATCGTACAGATTGTACGACAGCAGCTCGAAGACGAGGCACAGATGATTGCGCCACATAAAATGACGCTTGAGCTTGACTAGAAAAATGAAAAAACAACATTCAGTTAAATTTCGAACTCAATCAATTAATTCGCCTTTTGAATACTCACCGATATAGTATTTGTTTTCAGCATCCGCACGATTCATCATCTCGAGCAGCTTGACTTCGATTTGTGCCTGATTTAGGAACGGTTTCTTATTTTTAATTATCTTGATTGCCACCTGGCATTGCTCCTCATGATCGTAGGCCTTGACCACCTGACCAAAGCTGCCTTTGCCTGTTCAAACATAACAAATAACAATTAATTGTATTGTATATCGATAGCTACTATCGATAGTTATGCGATTACTTACCAATCAATGAATCAATCTCGTAGCGATCCAAAAACTTTTCGCCATTCTTGATTATATAATCGTGATTATCGTCATCATAGCCGTCGTTATATAATTTACGCTCCTTTTTATTAGACGAATCATCCTCGCCTTGTGTCTGCTGAGCACGACGCTTCTTCTTCGCATAATAAACCTGGACAAGTGTAAAAGAGAAATGTCCATTGCATAAATATTCATAGAATAATTCGAAAATAAAAAGAAATTTACATATCTAGAGAATTTGACAGTCGGATGGTTTTAAAGCGCATTTGAATTTAACGTGTGTTTATCGATAGTTTGTTCACGCGCTGTTACCGGTCTACTGCACTGTTAACAGCTTACTGAACTGTTAACAGCCGAATGCACTGTTAACATCCTACTGCACTGTTAACAGCCGAATGTACTGTTAACAGTCTACTGCACTGTTAACAGCCTACTGTTAAGCTCGCATTAAAGCTGTTTACTGTTGCATTAGCATTAACGTATAAGTAATTCGCCCCCTCACACACACACATATATTTGCATTGTACGAAACTGTTTTTTTCTTAATCAATTGCGTTGTGTCTGCCTCGTATTTGATTTAAAATAATTCATGTTTGTGCTTCTCATTTTTATGCTGATCACACACACACACACACGCACGCCCAAAACGCTGCCCTTATCTCGGCCCTCGCCCTACAGTTGCCTCTCCCCTCCCCCTTCTCCACTGTTACTCTGCTGGCCAACAACCTGCTCATTGGTTTGGTGAAAAATTTGATATGCAGCTGGCTGCTGCCTGGCACGAGAAAAAAAGTTGTTGCTAACGCCGCATGCGAGCGTCGGTGCGAAAGAGCGCGCTGCGCTGCATATGCCCGTCGACAGAGACAGCGACAGCGGCAGAGCGCCGCTGAGAGCGCGAGCGCGCTTTGCAGCGCAGCAGAGCACAACGTTGGTGTAGAGAGAGAAAGAGAGCGAGTTTCAACAACGCCTAAAAGAAGGCTGCACACAACTGCTTAGCTTGCTTGCTTGCTATGCCCATTTTTGGGGGCTGACTGCGTATGTCTGTATGTGTGTGTGTGTGTGTTGTTCTTGTTGTAGAAATAATCATTTGGAGCGCGAGAGCAATGCTCGAAAATGGGTGTATGCCGGCGTCACAACTGCCGCTGCCGCTGTCTTCATTTCTGCTGGCTGTTGCTGCTGCTCTGTTGCTGTCGACGTCGCTGCCGACAACAGCGACTGCGACTGCTGCTGTTGCCTGGCAATGACGTATATGCTGAGCTCGGGGCAGCAACGTCACAGTTAATCGCCATGATATGCGCGCACTCTTTGTTCTTCTTACTCTTACTCTCTGAAAAGTGTAGCATACAATGCTGCGATGTCTGCATATGCCTTGATAAGGCTGTGAAAAGGACACACACACAAACACAAACACACATATATACTATGTACATATGAACAATGTAACAAGTAAAGCGAGCTCAAGTGCGCTTTGGGTTTGGTTCTGCTGCTGCAGCTGCTTCTTCTTCTACTTTGCTCTTCTCCCTTTTCTTGTGCAACAATTTGTTGGCCAATTAAACGCTGATGTTGATAATGATGATTGTTATTAGCAGCGTGCCAAGGTGTTACCTTCATTAGCAGTAGCAACAACACAACACGATTCGTTGCGAATCGACTTTCACTCTAACCTCAATCTCTTACACGCTGCACGTTGTTTATCTTGTGCTGCTGTTGTTGTTGTTGTTGTGACTGCTGTCTTTGCTTCATGCATTATACATTTATGCATTTTACACTCTCTCTCCATTTTGCGGACTTCGATTTGAGTTCATTTTGATTTGATTTGCTTGTTTTGCTGCTGCTCTCTTAATTTATGCCGCATAAACAGTCGTAACAAGTGAAAACAAAATTCAAAATGTGCACAAAGAGCAGGCACGACTTAAGAGAGCGCAACAAGCACAGCTTGATCAAGTGAAGCTTTGCAAGAGAGTAACTTCGTATGGTTTGCTTAGCATCAATTAAGAGAGCGCAAACAGCAAGCAAAGAACCAAGAAGTTCGGTTAGGTAAAGTGCGAGCGAGAAGTGTGACTTTTAATTTTTGTAGTTGCTGTTCTATGATTTCCTGACATGAGAACTAGGAACTTGGCAGCTTATATGTGTTGTCAGTTGCGTGTGGCCGTCAACGACGGCGATGCCAAGTTGAAGAGAGCGGCAGGTCAAGGATAGAGAGAGAGGGAGGCAGGCAAGGCACGCGCCGTTGGCATTACTGAAGAGTTGCCAAGGCAGCAAGTAAGAAGAGAGAGCGCGTGAAAAGAGGGTGAAGAGTGCTTACCTCGTTGATGTGCTTGTAGGTCTTTATCAGATCGACGCTGAGCTTGCGCAATGGCGCCAGGGCCGGATCTCGAAAGTGTGCGGGAATGCGAGCTTGCATGGCGCGCACCTCCGACGAAGACGAAGGACTAGAGTGCTGTGTGCGAGAAAGAGAAAGATATATGAATATATTATGTTATGTGATTGATTGATTGTTGTTTTTTTTAACTATTCACTTACATGATGCATGACATCACGATGCGTGGCAGGCAGATCCTCTTCGACCACAAAGCGACCGTAAAGCGGCGCATGTCGCTGTCTGCCCCCGCTCCCGCTGCCCTGCGATGTTTCCACGGCGCCCGCACTGGAACCATATCCAGCGGATACTGCAAACAAAAAGAGAGCAACCAAAAAAAAAGAGTGTTAGAATGTTAGTGAGTGAATAATTGATGTTTATTGCTTTCTTTGTGGTTCATTGACCGTTGGCTTCTTCTGCTTCAGCACCTGACGCGATGATGTCGCACCTGAGAGAGGCCGCGACTCGCCAACAAAACCCAAAAAGCTGCCGCATCCCAAAAATAAGTTGCGCCGTCTAAATTTACACCCTAGACATTGTGCTGAGAATGCGCGGAGATGGTGGAAGGAGGAGGAGGACGAGAATTATTACACAATATGCAGGCAGCAGACTGAGCGACAGAGACAGCAATAGCGAGTACTTGACAAGTTCTCTCGCTCTCTCTCTTTGCTCTTTCTTGTGTTGTGGTTTGCTGCGAGTCAAAAATAGCATAGCCCAAAGGGTGAGAGGGGGCCGAAACTGATATTGCATTTCGCAATTTCGCTGACAGCTGGTAGAAGAAGAAGAAGCAGCAGCACTAGCGACAACTGTCTGAAGAATCTATCTATCTATCAACAATAGGTACAAAACGTCATTTTGTACCTTAAACTACAGCTTTCACTTAATTCTTGGAGAGCTTTCCAAGCCAAAGCTTAGATTGAAAGTTGTTAATTGAGATTTAAGCTTAATAGATTATTCCGACATCGCAAAACAACTATTGTTGCCAATTTTGTTATATTAATTTAACTGAGCTTTAAATTGTTCAATTTTAACATGAATTTCGTAGTTTAATACTAAAAAGCTAGTTGAATACAATATGAAAATATACAAGTGTTAAAATTAACATTTGAATGCTATTTTCGATATTACAGTCGTGTGTGCTTGACTGTGATATATAAAAATACCGAATTATATACCACAAAATACTAAAAAAAAATATACCAAATACCATATTAGTTATATTGATATAGTAATACACACAAAAATATCGCGGATTAAATACCTCAAAATACTAAAAATATACCAAATGCTATATTTGGTATATATTTTAATAAAACCAAAACAGTGCAGTATTAATTTTAAAATGTACAGTAAAAATACTAAACATATACCAAATTCTGTTTGGTATATTCATATATTTCTCCATTCTAAATATATCAAAGCGAATATACCGCAACAATAATAAAAATATGCCAAATGCTGTATTTAGTATATTGTAACAGTATTGCATTTTAAATATGAAAAATTATATATTTAGTATATTGGGATAGTACTACATTCAAGTTATACCATAGTTATTAAACTACAAAAAATACTAAAAAATATACTATAGTATGACATTTAAAAATGGAAGATTTTCAGTCAAAGCAACTAAGCCATACAAATATGTTTTGTTTGATAACTTCTACAATTTTTATCCAATCCCAACCAAATTTTCAGGAATCATAAACTCGTTAGTTATTATTGTGTGCATTCGGGAATTATCTTCAAAATTTGATTTGAACACCTTAATCTTAGAGACTACAAAAGCTAAAGTTAGCAACAATCGAAATGTAAATCGACAAGTTAAAAATTCAAAGTCTCCAATGGTCTTATTTGCTGAGGCTTTCAACGCTTTAAGCTTACAATCGTATTGCTGCTGTTTGATTGTCGTCGCTGGCTTGAAAGAAGCTTTGTTGCCATAAAAATTGTTAACTGTGTGCTGACATCCGATCTGGGCCAAATAATGCGGCTGTTGCAGCTGCAGATGATAATGAGCTGGTTGTGTTGTTGTTGCTGTGTTGCATGTGGCACTCCAGTTGCGAGCGTAAGACGGTCGCTGTTGTTGTTGCAGTTGCAGTTGCCGCCAATCGCAACCGGTCACAGCTGAAGTTAAAGCTGAGCCTGCAGCAGATGGCAGCAATTCGATTGTTTGTTGTGTCGCCTCATCATCATCATCATCAACATCAACATCGAGGCTGCCGCCGTTCAATGATTGCCAGTAGAGCAAAGCAGTTGCTGTTGCGGACATTTCGCGTACCGAGCCGAACTGAACCGCACGGAACGTAATGGAATGGAACACGAAACAGCAGAAACACCGGGGAACGAAACGGAGCGGAACTTAACTGAAATATCTGGGATGCCTTTTCACGACTTTCTTCTTATAGAGTTGCTTTTTAATGTGTTCCTTCTCTTTCCTTTACATTCAGATGGAACGTAATGGAATTAAACACAAAACGGCAGAAACACTGGGGAACGAAACGGAACGAAACTAATCGGAACTTAATTTAAGTATCTGTCTTATAAACGACTTCTTTTCACGGCTTTGTAGAGCTGCTTTTTCCATTTGCTTAAATCCAATTATTGTTTATTTGTGCTGCACTTTCATTGTTCCACATATGTTAAATCTATACTATATATATAAATATATATATATTTTATATATCTATATCGGGGCGACAACTCGTTGACTACTCGCGCGATCTGCGTCGCGTGAAATTTCAACGCAAACTGCGTCAATTTTTTTTTAGCTTCTGGCCCCAAAGTCGACAAGCGATCATCAGGCAGCCAGCAACAAGTCAGTCGCGAGTCTCGAGGCGCGACGTCTGTTTTATTTATACGTTGCGTTCACGTTCATTTTTATCGCATATATCTCTTCCTCTTCTACGTCTTCTTGTTGTCATTGCATTTCTTCTTCCGCTGCCAAATCGACACAGAGCGAACAACAACAACAACACCAGACAGCAACCAGCAACCAGGGGTAGAGAAGCACACAGAACACAGTATATAGATAAATCTTGTTGAGCTTTTGCTCGATGCTTAAAGAAAATTGGCGTGATGCGCAAATAGCATCCATTTCAAAGAGCTTTTAGCATCCATTTCAAAGAGCTTTTAGCATCCATTGCAAAGAGCTTTCAGCATCCACTTCAAAGAGCTTTTGGCATCCATTTCAAATAGCTTACAGGTGCTTTAGGCAATATAAAAAGATCGAATTAAAATTCACCCAGCAGTAAAAGCTTTACAGCTGTATAACATGAGCTTTCTTAGAGATTAAGCTCTAAGTGTTATTTAGCTTTTAAAGCAGATTTGCGTGATTCGCAAATAGCATCCATTTCAAAGAGCATCACTCAACGACATTTTTCAGGTGTTTTAAGCAAATACAAAAAGATCAAATTAAAACGTATCTTACTGTAAAAGTTTGAAAGCTGTATAAAATGAGCTTTGTGAGAGATTAAGCTCAGTGTAATTTAGCTTTTAATAGAAGTATCCGTGATATATTTAAAAGAGCTTTTTTCCATCACTTAACGGAACTTTTTACGTGCTTTAGGCAATATAAAAAGGGATCAAATTTACCTTAGAGAAAACAGCTTTACAGCTGTATAAAATGGGATTTCCAAGAGATTTACCTCAAGTAATATTTAAACACGAAACTTGCAAAATTACAGAGCTTAATAAGAACTTCGCAGTCCAAATTAAATCAACTTCTGAAGCGTTTCGAGTTTAGAAATAAAAATCAATTTCTTTGCAAACAAAAAGCAGCTGCTTGCTTTTCTTTTTGCACAGCTGGATTCTGTTGTTCCCACAGCTGTTTTACCAAATTCAATTGGCATTTCCAAATGTTTTCCAAGTCGAAGTAAAAGAATTTCCATGGCTTTCAAGATAAGCGAAATTCCAATCGAGATTGCAATTTAAATAATTCCGTTATGATCACAAATGTTAACAGAAGTAAGAAAGTTAGAGCCAACCATATGCTCATTTGTTTTATTCTCCTCCTGTCACCACAAACCCAAAAGGTGAAGAGAAACAAATGAAATATATCAAGTCCAACCCTTTTTGAGGTGCAGTTCCCTATTTTTACCCCCTTTACACGCTCCTGGGTACCAGCTAATAAAGTCAAGGAAGTCCAAAGCGTAAATGAAATGCGAAATTAATTTAATTTTAATTACAGCCACCACAACGATAATGTCGAGCAGAGTGAGCGGGACTAATGAGGAGACTTCTTGCATTCCCACAGACCGCTCACCTAAAAACGAACAAAAAGGCAGATGAACAGTGTTGCCAACCAGAAAAGGCAAAAAAAAAAAAAAAAAAAAGCTAAATTTACCAAAAAAAAAAAAAGTAATTTGAAATAGCCCTTAGTTTTTAATACAAAATTTGTATATTTTTGGACATCAATTCTACAGTATTTATTCATTAAGCAAATTGCTTAAAATTTGACCAACCTTCACGGAACTTAAGTACTTTTCTTTTATACCAATCTGTGTAAGATACTTATTTGGGTCGTCGTACTCAAGACAGCATTTTTTAGCTCGATGCAAGTTAGTCAAATCTTTTTTAATGCAGTGCTTAAATTGGGCATCTTCAAACCAAGAGCATTGCCAATTTTTTTGTTTATTCATTTAAGTCAGTTTTTTCGCAAACGATCACCACAAAAATCAGTTAATTTGAATATGGAGATGGTAGCATTGCGATCGCGAAACGATGTTAGGAAAATACCCAAATACTACAAAGGGTAAATAGTATTTTAGTATTAAAACTACACAATTCGAGTTTCAATCGATAGCTACACATCTACTTTAAATGATTTAAAATAGCTAATTATTTTTGTGAAATAGCCAAAAATAAATGTCTCCTGCTAAATTGAGAGCCGAATTTAGTTAGAAAATAGCTATATTGGCAACACTGCAGATGAAAGGAAGGTAGAAGCAAGAGGGGCGACGCATTTCCTCAGTTAAAGTTATTATTGCAAATTTGGAAGACTCCCTCTTTCCCTCGTGCTCTTCCTCTTCTCTCTCTCACTATCCGAGGGAAGTGTGTGTGGTTTATTTTTAGGCAAAGCTCTGGTCTGCGATCGGTTTTGTGGGCTTCTTCATTTCGGAAACTTAACGAGGGTTGATCAAGTATTTTGGGGGGAAATTTGCATTAAGAAATGTTGTAAATTTATTGATAAATTTTCTTAGCTTTGTTATGATTAAAAATTTCTTTCTAGTTCCTTGTGGTTTATTTTTAGGCAAAGCTCTGGTCTGCGATCGGTTTTGTTGGCTTCTTCATTTCGGAAACTTAACGAGGGTTGATCAAGTATTTTAGGGGAAAATTTGCATTACGAAATGTTGAGACATTTGTACCAACTTTGTAAATTTATTGATAAATTTCTAACTTTGCTTCGCTTTGCTATGATTGAAATTCTTTCGAGTTCCTTGTGGTTTATTTTTCAACTGTAAATTTATTGATAAATTTCTAACTTTGCTTAGTTTTGTTATGATTGAAATTCTTTCAAGTTCCTTGTGGTTCATTTCAAAGTAAAGTTCTAGTCTGCGATCAGTTTTGTTGGCTTCTTCATTTCGATAACTTAACGAGGGTTGATCAAGTATTTTAGGAGGAAATTTGCATTACGAAATGTTGAGACATTTGTAGCAACTTTGTAAATTTATTGATAAATTTCTAACTTTGCTATGATTGAAATTCTTTCGAGTTCCTTGTGGCGTCTATCGAGCGACCGCCGCCTGAGCCCAAAAATAGTTGCGACGATTTTTTCACAGCGCAGCAAAAATGCGCCGCAAGGAAGGAGGAAGAGTGTGTGTGTGTGTGTGCAATATTGCGATGCTCAATGCGAATGTGGGAAACTAAAGAATGTTATCACTAAAACTGGATTACTAGCGACACTTGTCACCACACATCCGGCGCACTTTCCCCTTCCCCTCCGCCCCCTCCTCAATCTCTCTGTCGGTCATATTGCAAGTAAGTGACTCACATGAATGACCCATGAATGATTGCAATTGTTGTCGCCGCACAGTTCAGAATTTACAATCACTTGACAAATTGCCGGGCAGACGGCGCCCCCGAGCGACCTCTCTCTTGTCTTTTCTTCCCTGCCCCATGTGATATCGTCGCATTCGTGGAAAAAATTCACTAGATTATAACATCATCATCATCATAATCATCATCATCAACAACAACCACTATAACGGAAAAGCGTCATATTGACGCTTTAGTCACGACAGGAAAACCAAACAAAATCGCAAAAGGTGCGAAAAACGATAACAGCAGCGAGTGAGATAGCAACAGGTGCATTCAAGCAACCACTGAGTGCTACGTAACTCAAAGCTGGCAGAAATTTGTAGCAGAATAATGCATTTACAAAACTATACTAATCATAATGAATATTGTTTCTTTTTAGAATGCAGTAAAAAAAAACTTGTTAATGCTTTTTTTCTAAGTTTCTTCTTCGCAACATTCAGCTTTTTAACAAAGCATTTCCCCATTATCAACTCGTAATGATTCCAATAAGAAACATAATGCTGACTGCTATGAAACAAGCTGAAACCAAACGAAGAGCTGAATGCTATGAATGCATTTGTTTACGTTTATGTTGTGAACAGGGTTGCCAATGCAAATTTATACATTTCCCCAAAAATCGGGGTAAAATTCCCCAAATTTGGGGACAAAAATCCGCTGATTCCCCACAAATTCCCCACATAGGTTTTTTTTTTAAATGAAACAATAAAAAGCTGAGTATAACTCATATTAGTATTCTTAATTAATTAAAATAAAAACTCAAACAGTTAACATCCATATTCTTTTCTATATTTTAGTGGATAGCATTTTGTTTGACGGGTTGAACTTGACGCTGCCGCCTAGTTTTTCAATTCCTTCTCTTCCAGCCATAAATGATACAACAGTATCTGTATTCAGTCGATTACGGTTGTTAGTTTTCAAATTCTTAAGAATAACATAAACTTATCGAACTCAGCTACGTAAATGACGAAGACAGCGCGCATAACATGTAGGCATTTAAGAAAGAGAAAAACGAGAATCCCCTGATCATAAACAAAACAACTGTCAATCTACTTGTAGTTTGAAACTAGAGATGTGCCGTACATAATATTTTTAAAAAAGGTCGATGTTGTGTCGATAATGAATGATAAAATATTTACCGACGAGAATAAGATGTCAAAAAATGTAAAAATCCCCGCATTTTCCCCACATAATGCCAATTCCCAATAACTCTGCTTTCTTAAGGATTTCAATAAGGAGCAATGTACCAAAGAAAAAGCTGAATGCTATGAAGGCATTCTCTACATATCGTTAATCGATTACTTACATTTCTGTTTGTTCTTATCCATAACGGCGCCGCTATTCGTGTCCTCCAATCTATACATGTGGCTGCTGTTGTTGTTGCTGGTTTAATGTTTATAATGATGAATTGCAGAGTGTAGTATACCTAATGATAGGTACATACATATACTTATATATCCAGTTAATCCAGATATAGCTCTATATTTCTATATATATTGCGTTTTATTTGATCATAAATGGTAAATGTGTTTAGTTTTTCTTTTCTTTTTTTTTTTTTTTTTTTTGTTGATTTGGTAATGAAATTACAAATTAAATTAACGTTGTTGCAGCAGTTAATCGGGGTTTTTTTCTTGTCGTTGTTAATTTGGTAACTGATTTTGTTTTGTTTGTTTGTTCGCGTATGTAATTTATATATATATAGATGTATATATATTATATTTTTTGGGTTTCTCTTCGATTTCTCAAATACTTTTTTGCTTATCCGCTTTTCGCATTTATGTATGTGTATATTGTATGTATTTTATCCCTCCTCGATCTCGCTTTTTTGTTTTGTTTTTGTTTAAAGTAATGAACACACTTTTTAAGTCTTTTGTTGGATTTTTGCTTTGAATGTTGTGTATGTCTATGTTATGTTGATGTTATGTTACTGTTACTGTTATGTTATTGGTGTTGCTGCTGTTGTTGTTGTTGTTACATTCCTGCTGCCGCTGTTATTGTTATTATTCTTCATATGTGAATAAATTTCGGTGCAATTTTTATGACAATGATGACGTTGCGCATTTCATTTCATTTCACTTCATTTATTTACACACACACTCGCGCACTCTGCTTTACAATAATATCTGTTTCATTGCAAGAACAATGCAAATCCATTACACACACACACACATGTGCGTATATCCGTGTGCGTACGTGTGTGTGTGTGCGCGCGGGCGCCCAAAACGAAAACAAAAACAAACACAACACTTTCTTCTTTTCTCGCACTCGCTCGTGGACGCTCTTGTTCTCTCTCTCTCACTGGCACACACACACTAAGAAATGTGAGCGCCTCTCAGGAGAGGGAAAGAGAGAGAAATATGATGTTGGCTGGTCAATGCCGCCGCCAGATGCCGAAAAAGCTACTTTATAATTTCCTCTTAAGTTATTGTTGTGGTCGTGAGTTTATTACTGTTGTTGTTGTTGTTGATCTTTTTGCGGTTATTACTTAAATGGTTGTTGTAGTTGTTAGTTTTAATACAAAGTACTGATGTGCACATTTTGCATGGGAACAAACATTTCACGAGAAGCAAAACCAATTTTAACCAAACACACAAATTACACGCACGATTATTATTATTATGATTATATTATTAGCTTTTGAACACAATTGTTGTTGATGGATTTTCCAGTTGATGGTTGCTTGCTGTTGTTTTGGTTTTTACACTTTTTATTATTTTTTTTGTTTTACTTGATTTGTTGTCGTCGTCCAGAGCTGCAAAGAAAAATAGAATAAAGAAAAGCTTAGTTGGGCATTTTATAAACAATACAAGCAAAGACACACACACACACACACATAGACATATGTATAGTATTCAAAGTGCAATAATTCAATAACATTTTGCGCGGCGCAAAAGAAACCAAATAAAGGAAAAACACGCGCTGCTCACACGCTGCTCTCGCTCGCTGGCCTCCAAGAACTCATACACACACACATACACAAACACTTGTTCGTTCTCTTTGCAAACTGAACTCTCTCTCCCAATCTATCTTCGCAAGCACGCGGGCTCTCAGAGCTCGGCAGGTGAACGAACGACACGCGACGCATGTGAGTCGCAGTAAATGTTCGTGACTGTCGCCTGTGTGTGTTTGTATGTGTGTTCTAGCAGCTTGAGCCATGAGCAAGTTTGCATACATGTATGTGTGTGTGTATAGCTTGAGCTCCACGCGCACACACACACACATTCAGTCATTGCAACATACACAGAGAGAGGGCGAGAGAGAAACAGCAAGAGTGAGGCGTACACAGAAAAGTCTGGCATAGAAAGCCTGACTCAAAGCTCTGTGCTATGTCACAGCTGTTAAGCGCCCTCTGTGTTGTTACCAAGCAAAGAAAGTTTTTAGTATTATTTTTTATTATAATTAGATGAGTGTTTGCTGTGTGCGCACAAATGATTTAATGAGTTGAACAGTCAATTCACTTGGCCTGGCACCCCTGACACATACAAGCTCACATACATACATACAAACAGTCTCGCAAGTGAGCGGCAAATACGTTTTGTTGTAGTTGTTGTTGTGGTGAAAGTGGTCGCAGTTAAATGCTGTGTTGCCGTTGCCTTTGTTGTTGTTATTCTGACATACTATTTTGGCATTTGTTTTCGCTTTGCCGTTGCCATGCAAATGCGCGCCAGCGTTGCCACACTGTTGCAATTCTGCAGAAAAACATTACTCACTCACTCACACTCACACACATTACATTGCAATCTTAAAAAAAAAAATAAGAAACAAACAAACAAACCAGTTCTCCATCCCATGAATGATTCTTTCAGTTTCTGATTCACACGGTGCAAAAAAAAATACAAGGAGGGGAAAAAAACATTTGGCGGATGCGTCACGGCGACGCGACGACATTCAAATGGCATCTGATAATCATCATCGACAACACTGGCCAACATGCAACACATTATTCGAGTGATCCATCAAAATCACAGCCAGTTAAACACTAACTTGCTTTGTGCGTATGCTCGTCGTCGGGTTTGCTGCTTATCAATTGCACGAGTTCTGCTTGTGACCGATCGATAGATCGAGTCCAGTCCAGTTGTGACGTCACAACATTTACTCTACTGTCGCAGCAATCAGCTTGTGTTTGCATGTATAATTCAAGCATAAACAGCAGAGAGCTTTGAGTCTGTGTGCGTATTTTTAGTCAGGGCAGCAACAACTTTTGCATGCATCATAATTTATTTTTGGTCGGCGCGATTCAAAATTCAACAGCGCCCCCCACGCACAGAATCCCACACAACGACAACGACAACAACGACGCCAATTAAATTTCACGCGCAGCTGGCAACTCTGCTTCTTTTTTTCTTTTTTTTTTTGTGGGTGGCCGTTGCTCCTTTCCCCCCCTCGCTATCCACAATGTACCAACGAACCGCCATCTCCTGCTATTCGAGTGCATTAGTCGAGAGAAAAGAAAAGAAAACAGAAAACTTAACGATCCAGCACCGTTTGACGTCAGCGCAGAGTGAGCGAGCGCGTGCTCTTCTGCTTTCGCTTTACTCTCCCACTCTTTTGCTCTCCTCCGCTCTCTTTGGCTGACCAAGCCACCCACCACCAGCAACAACAACAACAATAACAACGCACGCATGCTCTAGTCAAAGCAGACGAAGAAGAAGCGCGCGTTATGCGTGACCCAAATAGTTGTTGCTTAGCTCTTCTTTCTTATTGCTCATATATTATAGAATTTGGGGTATTTTATACTTTTCTTTATTGAATCAATTCAAATTAAATTCATCAAATATTCGCACACACACACATAGGAAAGCAAGTCTTTTGCGCAACATGTGGGCGACAACAACAAAACTACATTTTGGTTATTGAATATTATACGAGCTGCTGCTGCTGCTGCTTTCTCACTCTTTCCCACTCGCCCTCTCCCTTCCTGTGTACGTGTGCATGCGTGCGAGTGTCTGTGCTGTCTGTGTGTTAGTGTGTTCCCATTTCTTTTTGTATTTTTGGTACTAAAAATACTTTGTAGGCGTTTTCGGTGCGCGCTGTTTGCGCTGATTAGCCACAAAATAAAAAACGACAGCAACTACAGCAACAACAACATTAAACGGTTTTTTTTGCGCTTTTGAAAGCATTTTCTTTTACTTTTTTAATGGCCTGGGATTGCACAAGTGGCGAGTAAGCGAAGGGCCAAGACCGGGGGAGGGAGGAAATGAGGCGGGCAGAGTAAGTGAGAGCAGATGCTTTCTATTGTTGTTGTCTCTGTCTTGCGCTTAAGTGCGTAACGGAATGCCCGCTGGCAACAGAACAAATACAAATACAGACACACCGACAGACAGTCACACATACAGCAGCAGAATTTACATTCTCGCTTCGTTTATTATACACTCACATACATTCTCTTAATTTTGTTGCTGTCGTTGTTGTTGTTTGGTTCAAAGTTCAATGACCGATTTCGCCGCAACGAATTCGGCGGCGCAGTCGCCAAACGACAAAGCGAAAAAAGAGTCGCGCAAGCTTTGTTTGCGCTTTTGTCGTCGTCGTCGTCGTCGCCGCCGCCGCTGTTTGCTGCTGCTGTTGCTTGCTAAACACACACAAGGTCAGCGCAATAAAAAAAAAAAACCATACACACACACAGAAAGTCGCTGTCGCTTTTGCGCCCCGAAGCGCAATAGCACAAAAATATAATAAGCATTAATTAAAGCGACAGAAAAAAGGAGAGGAAGCAGCAACAGCAGCAAACACACATCAAATGAAAACAGCAACTGGCCCTGTAATCGCTAATCGATAACTGCTGTTTATCGAAATATTCGCACTAACAAAAACAAAGCTTTGCCGCCGCCATATTGCAGCCAGTATTCTCATTACACATGCATATGCGTGCGTGTGACGTTCTGCCTGTCTGTGTGTGCGTGAGTTCATCAATGACAACAACGACGACGGTGGCGACGCTTGGCTTTGACACTGGCATTGAAATTGCAAGTCGGCTGCGTTGAGTGATCATGCAAACAATAATAACAACAACAAGAACAGTGACGACGACGTCGACGTCAACGGCAAGTGCAGTTCGTAGAATAAATTCCAATTAGATATTTCCGACTCGCGACTCTCCAATTCCAATTGCGACTTTGCAAGAACGTTGTTTATATTATTGTTATTATTTCGGTTTATTCTATACACACACATTCACATGCAATCGTCTGCGCTCTCACATGTGTTCTCTCCCTCTCTCCCTGTCTCTCTCTCACTCTTCAGCTATCAGTTGCTCTGGTTCGCTTGCTTGCGCTGATTAGAATAATAGCACAACAAAAGAAATGACGTTTCTTTATTTTCGGAATACTTTCACCTCCTCTTCATTATCGTCGTCGTCGACGTCTTCGTCCCACGACAATGACGCGACACTTTTTCGCACACATCGCGCATATCTTTGTGTATTTGTTGTGGCGCTTTTAAAGCGCAGTTCCAGTCAGCGCCACCCACCGACAATGACAGCAACTGCGACAGCGACGTCGACTACGACGCTAGCAGCGACAGCGGCAGCACGTGTAAAGTGTCTGTCAACTTTGTTTTGAATGCATTTCGTGTGATCAAATAACCCTTAGCCAACGTCCCCTTCCCCTCCCCCATCATCTCCTCTCTGTCCCACCCACCAAGAGACTCGACTCACGTGTCTGCGTTGCGTTTCTTGTTATTGTTGTTGTTATTTCGATTTGGCAGCGTCGTCATCGCGTTCAGTTGCTGCGCAATAAAAATCAAAAGGCCCAAATACACAATTTTGTACACATTTAAAACGCATTTAACTAATCTGCGCTTTTAAGTGGCCCTGCAATGAGCTGCGTCGCACAGGTGCAAATTCAATACTTCTCTCTCTCCCTCACACGCATTTCAGCGTCTTCATTCATCTCATTTGCATTTAACAGCGGCTACTTAACAGCGTGAAGTCCTGTTAACTGCAGTGCACAAGAACAGGCATCAAAACAAGCATCATCGATAACATGGAGCATGTTAGTACTTATTTAGTAATAGTTATCGATACCATTGGGTAAACTGAATGGTATTTATTTAGCACCTTCTTCAAAAAATTTAAAAAGAATGATTTTAAAAAATCAGTAATGCAATTTGCATAGCATCGCACCCATTTTTATTATAAATTTTTCTGTTTCGGTTTCATCTCGATTAAATAAATATGACTGAAATATATGACTGAGAAATATGACTGAAATAATATACCCAAAAAATTCGATATTTCTACGTTTGTTATCGATATTGTCACATAGCTTACAAACGTAGAAAATCCTAGTTTTTTTTTTTTTTTTTTTTTTTACATGAGGCAAAAATGTGACATTTCAACTGAATGATAAAGAGTGAATTAATGAAAAGGAGCATAAAAATGTCTAAACAATTTTTATTTTATAGAGTTTCTATTTTAAATTTATATATAAAAAATGGATAACAAATTTAAAATTAAAAATTAAGAATTATGAACAATCTTTGAAATCTCAATTCTTTCTTTCTTCTAATAAATACTCAACACTAAATAATATTGAAAACACAAATTCTTATATAAAAATGGTAATATTTCTACTTTACCCTAATATTTAAGTTTTAATAGCAAGACTTTAATATTGATTTGACATATGTAAGATAAAAAAATAATAGATATAAATGTTTGTTTTCGACCTGTATAAACTATTTCCTTTCGAGACGCTGGGAAATCAATTTCAAAAACGAATTGAGATCATCTGAATATGAATTGGATTTGTTGGATTTTTCTAATCCTGTTGCTGCCACAAGCGCACTTTGAGGAACAGCTGTCCGACGAGGAAGCAACTGATGTGGAAGACGACAACGACGTCTCAATCTCAACGACAACGCAATGCAACTTGGAAAGGTCCAAAGACATAGACATGGACTTGGTTGCCGCAAAGATGGCAGCAAAGGCGGCACAGGAGGCCACAGCAGCCAACGATGAGCAATCGCATGCCGCTGCCTTGGCCTCGAAGCAGGTGAAAATGCAGTTGGCTGAGAAGGCGAAGCAAGCCTCCAAGTCCGTGCAAGCGGTTCTCACCTGTAAGCGAGCCTTTGTCAACGCCTTGCACGATGAGCTGCGTTCGGCGGAAGCATTTAGCTCCCAAGTGCGCACTTCGCTGCAGCACACCGAGTGCCACAGACAGAAGGTCGAGCACGGCATCAAGGCATCGAGTGAACACATCAAGCGACTCGCTCACTTGAGGCAGTCCCTCAATCGCAACATTTGTTGCGGCATCGCCAACTTGGGCAAGTTGCTGCAAGCTGGATGCAATGAGAAGCGTCAAATGCTTGCGACCGCCAAGCGACGCAACAATCGCCTCCAATCCCAAATCGATAACATGCGTCGCGGGTGCGATCAGATCAAGGCGGCGGCCTATCAAGCGGTTCGTGCTGCTGTCGAGGCCAGACAGAAAGCCGAGTCAGCAGCTGAACGGGGTTGTCAACAAAATAATGGCATACAAATCCAGCACCGATTCGATTAAGTGAAGAAGAAAGCTTCCATGTACTTTTGAGCTTTTGAAAGTTCATTGTTAATATTTTAAAAATTGAATTTATTTATATTGAAATTTGTGTTAAATAAGCAACATTGATTAAGCTCTCCAATAATCTTATTTAAGCTTTCGATTAATTAAATAATTGTATTTACTAAATTTCAAAGCTTCAAAATGTGCTTTTGAGCGAAAGTTCATTCATTCATAATATACTGAAAATTGGGAAATTTATATTGAAATTTGTGTTAAATAAGAAGAAACGTTGAGTAAACTCTCCAAATCTTATTTAAGCGCCAAAAAGTTGAATCTTTAATTTCAGAATTCGATTAATTGAATAATTTCAAAGCTTTAATGTGCTTATGAGCGAAAGTTCATAGATAATATGTTGACTTTTTGTGTTTAATAAGAAACATTGAGTAAGATCTCTGATAATCTTAATTATCCACCCAAAAATTGAATTTCTCAATCAGTTCAGAAGATCCAACTGCTCGACTAATCCCAACAACTTCGATACTTGAATATAATCCTATCCTTGAGTACGGATCTCTTGTCTGGAATCCCCAGTATAGGGTTTATCAAGATAGGATTGAATCGATGCAGAAACAATTCTTATTATTTGCTCTTCGTAGTTTAAATTGGAATCCTAATATTAGATTACCACCGTATCGCAGTAGACTTTTATTACTAAACCTTCCTTCTCTTTCTGACCGTAGAACTATGCAAGGTGCTGTTTTTATACAGAGACTAATTAATGGCGAAATAGACTCTTTGGAGCTGTTAAGTCAAATTAGCTTTGCAGTTCCTGTCAGGATCACTAGGAATTTTCTTCCTCTTCTCATTTCACGTAGATCTACTAACTTTGCTTGCCATAATCCCTTCCGTATTCTGTGTGTGAACTATAATAATCTCAATAACGTAGTTTGCTCTAGTAAATCTATTCCTATGCTTAAAATCTTATTATTAGCTTATTTATCGAGTATTTAATTGTTATTTATCTTATTATACATATATTTTAACATATTTTTAATTAAATTTAATTAGCTGTCCAGCGTCTTTTAATATTTATTCGCGGTTTTCGTTTAATGCATGATGTTCACAAATTTATTTTGTTTTGTCCGCGCGTCAACAAGCCCGTGCTAGGTATCGCTGGGCCACTTGATGGTACTGCCGTTAGTACGTCAACGTCCAAATATATTTCAAAAACTCGCTAAAAGAATTTCCTCTTGGAGTTAGCAATATTCAAAAACTTACTACATAACATATAATGTTAATTAAATATACTATTTTTAATATCTTTTTTTCTTCGTTCGAATTAAGGTTAAACATTCTGCCACAAAAGCGTCTTTCTAGTCTTATTTGTATTAATGCTAACATTTAAAATTGATGCGATCAATGTCAGTAGATTAATATCTTCTACGCTCTCTCTCTTTCTCTTGTTTTCAATATCTTGTATCTATAATTTGTATTGGAAATGTGGCACTGTTGTTGCACCTGTTTGTGGTGAATGCTTTTAGCGTTTACTCTACTTTTTTCTTTTTTGCTACGACGCTTTCTTATGCATCTTAGTTGCGTTTATTGTTTGTGTTTCGTGTTGTTTATGTGGAAAAGTATCGTTTTGCATTATTCCGCTAAAATGCGTGAGCGTATTTCCAGTGAAAAATGGTCAGTCAAACAGGCAGGCAGGCAGAAGCAATAACAAATAACAACTAACGACATAAACAAACCGAAAATGCAAGGGCAAATAAAACGCAAGAGGAGTAAAAGTCACGAAGCACGAAGCACGAGTCACGAGACAAACACCATGAGTGCAAGGGCAGAAGCAGAAGAAGAAGCAGAGGCAATGACCCAACGCAACTAAACAAACGCATCTCGCATCGCAACATTTGTTCAATGTGACCAATTGCCAAACAGCTGCTGCTGCTGGCGCCCTCTACTGTCCAGCTGTTGACGACCATGCGGACTGCACATTGACTGCAGTTGGCTGAAGCAGAAGTCCGAGGACTTAACGGGGAGAGCGAGAGAACGAGAGGTGGCTATTCTGCTGCTGTTGCTGCCGCTGCCGCCGGCAACGTTGTTGAAAACTTTTGCTTTGAGCTCGCGAGCAATGCGAGAGAGAGCAAAATATTATTGCGCGCACACTTGTACCTTGCGCGCGCTCGCTCTCTCTCTCTCCCTCTCTCAGAAAACGAATCCCTTGTGTCTGCTGCTGTTGTTGTTGTTCTTGGTGAACAACACACAAACTGTAATTAAAATGCAGTCTGCAAAATACTGAGCACACGAGAGTGAAACAACGCACGCTCTTTGCTCTCTTATCATGGGCAAACATATGTCTGGCTGGCTCTCTTTGTTTATGTGTGTGTTTCTCAATTAAACAATTTAGTTATAATTTCAATTAGCATTTATGCATGCGTGCAAAAACAACAACAAGAGTAACGACAAATACAAATAAAAGCAGCGTCGTTAACTCACTCTTTGTGCAGACAACACGTCGTCGACGTCGTCGCTGGCAAAGGGAGAGTGAGTGAGAGAGCAGAATGAGAGCGCCAGCCTGCCTGGCTGTGTTGTAGTTGTAGTTGTAGCTGTACACGGCCGTCTACCTATACTTCTATATATATGTACATATGTATGTGTATATTTTTATATTCATGTGTATGTTTTGCTGTTTCAACTTCAATGACGCGCTGCTCGTTCGTCAGCCGCTGCAGCAGCGCTGCTGCCCCCTCTCTCTGTTCGTTCGCTCGTTCGTTCTGATGGCGTCAATGGCTTTTTTATTTAATTCTTGTTTGCCTTTTGCCAGCATTGTGTGTGCGTGTGTCTGTGTTTGTGTGTGTGTTTCTGATGCGCTGTTACCTGGCGTGCACACACACACACACACACAAACATGCATGCAAACAGACGCTCACTCATTTACAGACCGCAAGCAAAAACCACATGCCTTCGTTCCAATCAGAAACAGAAAAAAGAATTGCACACACACACACACACACATTGGTACACGCAGAGAGGTAGAGAGAGAGAGAGAGAAAAATGCCGGCAACAAATCCAATATGTTTGTGGACCAATACATAGAGCAAGCAGCAGCAGCAGCAGTGATGGTGGCAGCGCTGCCACCGTATGCGCGCAAAATGTAACACAGTGGCAACGCCGGCAGCGACGTTGCGTTGACGCCAGCAGCAGAGCGGCATCGCCAATTCAACATAACCAAACAAATTTGATGCTGCTGATGAGACGCAACACACACACATACACAAACATACATACATGTATTAATAAAAGGCAGCACTTACATTTTGACTGATGATTGTTGTCGTTGTTGTTGTCAATGCTGTTTATGCTTTTGCTGTTGTTGTTGCAGCTGCTCTTTATTTGCAATTAACGTTGTTGTTGCTGTTGAATTATTATTGTTGTTGTTGCTGTGGGTAATATTAAAAACATGTTTCACTTGGAAGCAAACGGCGATGCTGCTGCTGCGCTGCTTCTCCTTCTGCTTACCAACACACGCACACACAAGCAGGCATATGTATGTTTGTATGTGAGTGTGTGTATACACTTGGATTTTGTTTTTGTTGCTTTTCACGCTGAAAACGTTTTTAAAATGTACATATATAAATTCATACAAAAGCAGCAAAAGAGAGATGCAGAGAGAGCGGGCGAGACATTAAAACATATTCAACAATAAACTTTAGCACATACAAAAAGAAAAAAAAAAACAGAAAAAAATGCTGTCGCACGCATACACAGACAGCTAAGGCGACAGCAGCAGCAGCGACGACGCTGCGGCTTTCAAAAGAGCGCGTCGCAACAGCGGAGGAGGCGGAAAGCAAAAGGAAAAAGAAATGCTCACAGACAATTCCATTATTGTTATTTTTCGATTGCTTTTCCGATAACTAAATGCACTTTTTTGTGAACAGCAAACTTTAGTTTTAGTTAAAAAAAACATAGAAGAGGAGAAAATACCGCAACACAATAACAAAAAATAATGCACACACACACAAACGCGACGGCAGCCGATAACGAGAACGGGCCGACGACGACGTCGTCTATAATATTTTCACCAACCTTTTTACTGCTGCTGCTGCAGCGTTTGTTGGAACCATGCGCAAGAAAAAACGACGGGCAACAAAAAAAAAAAAAAGAAAAAAACACAGTAGGCAGCAAAGAGCGTTTTGTTAGTAGTTAAAGCAAGCTACATATGATGTACATTCTGTTTGTACTGCTTGCTTGTGTTGTTGCTGTTGTATTGTATTGTATAGCTTTCATATTTTGATATTTGTTGCCATCACACACATAATAATAATAATAAATAACGGGCGACGAGAGAAACCACGAAAAATCAACGACGGCGACGGGACGACGACGAAAAACGCGCGCGCTCAACTCACGTCTGAACGGACCAAAGAGCAAAACGAAAATGAAGAGAAATACAAAATACCAAAATACCAGCAACATAAAATACTGCAAGCAAAGCAGTGCTAATAAGTGCTACAACACGCACTCACTCAATCGTGGGAAGTGTTGGAAACTGTTCGTTTGCTTGCATACACACACCCACACACTTTATTGGAGACAGACATGCTGTAAATGCATTTTTATTACGAGTTTCATATACTTGTTTTGATTTTGTATTACTTATTCGGTTATTAGAGGTCGCCACTAACAAACCTACACAATTTTGTCAATTCAAATTTGCTTTATTAAGCGCTACTTAAGAGCTTGGCTTAAGATTTTTGACGCCAGTCTGCCTGCTGCTTCTTTCCACATATGTACATATATATATACATATATGCTTTGCATCTTTCTTCTATGCGTTATTTAAAAATCACAAGCTGTCTGACAACACTGAGCACACCCGACAACGAACCTCCCGTTTGTAGATAAACAATTGCGTTATCGTGAAGTGCTAATTGAAATTAACATTATTTTAGTTTCCGAGCGTTTGCGTTTTGAAACAAATTCGAGTTTTTTATTTATTACTCCAGCCAGAGAGCAGGGCTGGCAATTGCCAATATTTGTTTACCAGTACTGGGTGGCAATGTGACCACAAACGCAGTTTCTGAAATATACCAAGTATAACACTTGCGTAACACTTGGCTGGTTACACTTTTTGTTTGGGTCGGGCGCCGCTTTTTGAAAATGCTAGCTATCAATAATGTCAATGATGCTTATATATAATAAAATTTGTAGTAACTGATTTGATACTTTATTTGTATGTGTCTTCGAGTATATCAAAAATGTGGTAAGCAATTTATTAATTTAAATACGAAAACGAAAATCTTTGTTTTTTGTCTACGAATAGAGGTGAAATGAAGATTTGTAAGTGACAGCAGTACGATGTTGAAAACATACCAAAAGATACTGCATCTCTTAATTTTTGTTAGTGGTCACACTGACTGGGTGGGTGTCAACTATCGATGCAGCTGCACAATCGAATGAAACGGATGAATTATCAAACATGCACGACAAAAGTAGACAATGAATATGCATTAAATAAATACAATAGTGCATTACTGTTTATGAAAGTCACAAGTTTAATTTAGAAAATTATTGGATTACCGGCTGCAACTTATGAGCGAATGCAGAGAGTGGAGGCAGTTCGATTGGCAATCACCAATTGTAATGCTATCGATAATGATAACGATGGTGCAACAAACAAACAAAGACAATTGTGTGTATTTAAACCGGTTAATTGGCTGCCTCAATCGGTTTCGATAACAGTCACCGACGTGTACTTTAGATAATTGAAGCCTTAATTGAAGCTGATGAAAGAGATCGCCTTATGCGTAACTCAATCATTCGCATAGTGAACAAAGTACGCACAAGAACACTAACAAGATGTCAACGCCCCAGCAGCAATTGGACTTCATTGAGCGCCATCTCGTCTACGATATCTCCAAATACTTTGGCAAGGATACAACTTTGATCGCCCATCGCGTTCAATGCTCCACCGGTCTCGATGGCTTCATGTCAGCGGTTTACACCGTCGAACTCGATTTGCAGATCGACGACAGTCGCGTGAAGCAAGAGCTCGTCCTTGTCAAGTTTATGAAGGGTGAAAAGACGTTCCGTGAGTCGAGCAAGGCGTACGTTCAGTTCGCCAACGAGATCTTCCTCTATGCCGAGATCCTGCCCGCCTACGAGCAACTGTTGCGCAGCAGCCATCTCAACACAACGCTGGTGGAGGAGTTTGTGCCGCGCAATTATCGCGCCCAGTTTGGCATCATTGAGGGTGAGTGGCCAGAAATTACATCATACATTTCTTCATCCATCTTCTTTTACATCTCTTGCAGGCTTGAGCGACGAGCGTGAGGCTGTGTTGGCATTGCAGCATCTGAAGCCCGCTGGCTATGCACTTGGTCCGCGTCTGACGCTGCGCCACGATCAGCTGGACGCCATGTTCGGTGTCCTGGGTCCTTATCATGCGCTCGGCTATGCGATACGCATCCTGCAACCGCAGGTGCATCAACGCCTGCGTGCCGGATTGGTTGATTTGTCGTTTGTGTCCAAGCCGGACGAGGCAAATCTCTTCGCAGTTCTTTATCGTGCGGCATTTGATCGCTTCTATGGCTTCTATGATCGTTGCCGGGATCAACTGTTGCAGTCGGACGGGGAGAATGATGTAAAATTCGCCGCAAAGCTGGAACAGCTGCGCTCAAGATTCTTTGAGCAACCAACTGAGATTTTGGAGCACATTCGCACCGATTCTCAGTCGAGCAATTTTAGCACATTCTTGCATGGCGATTTCAATCGCAATAATGTTCTGTTCCGCGAGGATGACGCCGGCAAGGTGGACAACATCAAGATGATCGATTTCCAGGAGTTGCGCTACAGCACAACGGCCATTGATTTGAGCTTTACGCTGTACATGAATACGCCACCGGAGGAGCGTGAAACGATCTTTCCGCATCTGTTGCGTTTGTATCACAAGAAGATGCACGAAACGCTTGAGTTGGTGTTGCAGCGCAACAAGAATTCGCTTAGCGAGGAGCAGCTTGAGCAGCTGCTCAACGATTACAGGTTGAACGAACTCTCATTAACGTTAACATTACCAAATCATCGAATCTAATCTCAATCTGGTTTTGCAGCTTTGAACACTTTGAAGCGCATTTCAAACGTTATGCGTTCTATGGCGTCATGATCTGTTTGCACTTTTTGCCTTGGTTGTTGGGCAACGAGGCCGATTGCGATCGTCTCTCGAAGCTCTTTGAGACGGACATGCATGGCCCGGAGTTCCATCAGCTGTCGATCGATATAGCCGGTGACGAGGCCAATCATCGCATGTTTGCCATGGTGCGTCATGCTTATGAGCAGGGATATCTCGATTGGATTTAATCTTAATCTATAATCCGACGTGCCAATATTATCAGAAACGTTTGATTACCCCGACTGCCTTCATTCCTATATTTTGTGGAAACTTAGAAACTTGTGATGCATCTAATTACTATTACGAAGAATGGCACAATATTGCAATATATTTTATATACTATTATTATCAAAATGAAATGTAATTTCCTATATATATATACACAATTGTTAAAGTCTATAAAAAGCCGTCAGTAATCTGTGGCAATTTGTAAACAATTATTTAAATTTTGTAGTTTCTTTTTTTGCGCAATTGATAAGCAGCTCGCTGAAGTTTTTTTTTTGGGTAGCCACAGCGAATTTCAAATACACTTACCATACTTTTTAGATTTATTATTTTACTCCAATTTCATGTATTACAAAAAGCAAGGCTCAGTATTCATTTAACTTTATTTAAAAAAATAATTTTGTATTTGAGATGTTGATTATAAAAAAAAAATTTGACTTCTGATATTCTTTTAATAAATATTTACTTTTTCTTTCTTAAATTATTTTTTTTCTCTTTTTTTTATTCATTTTCTTTTTTTATGTTCTTTTCATTTCCTTAATTTTTTCTTTTCTTCTTTATTTTCTTTCTCTGTCTCTTCCTTATCTTTTTTTTGTTCTTATCTTATATTCTTTTTTTATGATAACATTGAAATTAAATATTTCTTAGTCTCTCTTTTACATTGATACTTGAGCTTGACTTGTGTCTTTTTTTATGATAGCCTTAAAATTCATTATTTTATTCTCTGGTTTTGTTTTCTATTAATACTTAAGTTTAACTTATGGATTTTTTTTTATTTATTTGCTATATAAAATCTAGTATTAAATACTACAACAATTGTGTTGTTGTTTAATTTATAGAAAAACGTTTATTTACTTCAAACTATATTTTGGTATGATTTAAATACGTTTAATATCTTATAATACCTTATATCAGTGAGATCAGCCAGAGCGAACAAGTTAATTAATTTGATTCATTCGATTTAGCCTCGAAGGAAGAAATTATTACAAGTACTAGTCGCACCATCAAAGTGCGACGTTGCCAAATTTCACATGAGCCAAGCGAAATCACGACAGGGTTATGCCCGCTTACGTCAGGTAGGGCAAGGGTAGTTAGTGTTATCAGCAATGTCAAGCTGTATTTGAGTTCCAAGTTGGGAGTTGTAGTTGGAGGAGTGAAAACTGAGGGCAGCAGATTGACCTTGATTCACATTTTGTTGAATTGCGTATGACGCCAACATTTCTGGTGACATATGGCCAACAACACAGAAATTTAGAGAGCAGGAGAGAGCCGAAGACAACGACGAAAGTGTTTTGTTTTTATTTGGGTATTTGCACAACTGTTGGCCGCAAAAAAAAAAGAAGAAAGAAGAGAGCCATGTCTCTATATATAAAGGGGACGTCAATTGGAGCTTAGGAGTTTAGAGTGCAAACATGCGTCAGACTTTGACATTGGTGTTGATCGGATTACTGGCTTTTACAGCGACAGCCAAGGCAAAAGAGCAGGCTGTTAGCTATGCGTCGGCTGGGAGCGAGGATATTTATTTCCAGCCCAGAAGCATCGAAGAACAGTTCGATGAATCTGATGGCTACGACGGCGATGATGATGATGATGATGATCAGGGAGAGGGAGAGGAGGAGGAGGAACTGGAGGTGAAGCGTGGCGACAACATCGAAGCCATTGGTGAGGATGCCAACAGCTGTGAGTACAGCTGTCCACGTTATTATCGTCCAGTTTGTGTGCTCCGCAATGGTCAACCGATCACCTATGCCACGCCCTGCGAGTACCACAATCAGCTGCGTTGCACCAATGTGGCACGAAGAGTGGCAAAAACAGCAGCAGCAGTGGCAAAGCTTCCCAGCTTCGAGTTAATGTACAACACTGCGTGCCGAGATTGACATTCAATCTAAAATAATATACACATAATTAATCATAGATGGTACACAATTCCACATGCAACTTGAATGTGTTTGTGTGTAGTTTTTAATATCAGTTTTTTTTTTTTTGTATGTACACTCGATTTATATCTCGAATGTGCTCTTTGCTTTGAGCCAGTCTCGCGCTCCTATTAATTATCAAAAATCTCTTATTCGAGACAGAGAGAGAGCTTACAACATAGTTTACTTAGGCTTAAAAATATAATGAATGTTAGTCTTACTTGTGCTTTCATAATAAAGTTTATCTAAATGTCTAAGTAAAGTATTGGTTGACATTCTTAAATTGTGTAATATCAACGTTTATTTCAAAAGTGTTACAAATGGAAGAAAATCAATGGATTGTGAATTTAACATGTAAGAACAAAAATATGTTGAATATCAATTGATAATGTGAAACAAAAATGTGCAGGTAGTGATTCATAATTATTATAAACATATTTGGACATTTCAATATGTGGCTTTTTTTTTTTTAAATTGTGCAATATAAACCCTTATTTCAAATGAGTTACAAGTGGAAAAAATAAATGAATAGTGAATTGATAATGTAAGACCAAAAATATGTGGAATATTAACGATAATTTTCTGAATTGATAATGAGTAACAGAAATGTGTTTATAATTCTTAATAATTATAAGCATATTTTGACATTTCAATGTGGCTTTTTTTTAAATTGTGGAATATAATCGCAAAAGTGATAACAAAATGTTGATAATTAAGAGAGTGATTCATAATCTAATTACTCAACGAATTATATATAGATTATAGATGAATTAATAATTTAAGAAAGGGTTTAACATTCAAGAGTGATTCTTAATTATGGTACATCAACGCTTATTTCAAAAATGTTTTAACTGATAATATAAAAAAAATGTTTATAATTAGAGAGTGATTCATAATCTAATTACACAACTAATTATGAATATAGTTTATAGATTTATTAGACAGTTGAGAGCCTGATGAGTAGAGTAGAGTAAGTTACTATCACTATTATGACGATCAAACTTTGTAGTTTTAAGTGTGTCTTGTCTATATATAACATATATGTATTATGCATAACATTATATAATGACAAGCCACATTAAAAGCGACAAAGTATGCTCGTCATAATAATAATAATAGCTTATTCCATTGTTCCATCAGGGTTTTAAACTGCGGACCAAATCTATAATCTATAATCTATGCAATTAACATAACATATAACATATTAATTGAGCATATATCACTTTACTTATAAATACGATATTAAATACCTATTACGTATTAACAAGAGTGTGTGTGAACTCTTAAAAAAAAAAATAAAAATATATTGTGTTTTTTATGAACTATGACAATGTTGATCCATGTGGCGATGGTTTCAGGTCTAATCCGGTTTAAAGTTCAAGTCTAATGCAAACAAGGACGTTTGCTTAAACAGGTTTTATTCTGTTTAAGGTTGAAAGTCTATTGCAAACAAGGACGTTTGGCTAAAAACATTTGTCCGGGTTCCACATAAGTGTTGCGTCGCTTGGCGATGCGTTGCAGAATGGGCAGCGGCTTGGGAGGAGCGACGGCAGTCGAGGAATTCGGCAGGATTTGGATTTGCTGCTGCTGCTGCTGGGAAGGAGTTGCTGATTTTCCCGTAAACGATGTTTGCCAGATTATGTTGGGTTTGTTAACGTGACGCGCCGCCAACTGTTGTTGGTGTTGTGGTTGTGTGAACAACTGCTGCATATCGTTAGGATTCAATGTCTTGCGACGTTGCTGAATCCGAGGCATCGTTGTCGGTGTCGACGTCGTCGTTGTGTTCAACTGCAGCGTGGCGGTGACATGACGTGACTGCAGCTGACTGAAAAGCATTCGCGGTATTGGCGGCTTGGCCGCCTTGCTACGCAGCTCGTTGTATAGCTGATGGATGGCACGTTCGTGACTGAAGCGAGTGTCGCGTAAGCTGCTCTTGCTGATGATGAGTCCGTTTTGGAATTGATACAGCACCTGCATAAGGAACTTCTTCAGGTCATCATACGGATGGATGACATCAAAGTTATCCACTTGATCGCGATGACTCGAATAGCAGTGCTGTATGTACTCATCGAATCCGCTGTTCAAGTGCTCGGCGCACAAGTGGCAGGTGCCAAAGCGTTTGCAATGATCGAGCATGTGACGCAACGTTTCCAACTCATCCACCGAGGCGTACATGCAGAACGAACAGTGATAGATAATCGAGTTCTTCACCAGTCGAAAGCAAAATGCATTCTCTGCATCCGAATGTTCCACCGTTCCGTGTTGCGCAATTGCCACACTCGATGGCATCAACACCCGACACAGATTACATTGATAATACTCGTTCTCGGTGCTTCCCATTTCGATCAGTTCGTTGAGTTCGCCATCTGTTAGATTCTTTAGATCGTTGGCCAGATGCGCCTCGATTGTCATGTGCTGCACCAACTCTGGCCACTCTTTGTACGTCTTGTCGCAGTAGCCGCATTCGCGCATTTGACGCACATCGCAGGCCACCAACGTGCGGCGATGATGGACATTCGGCAAGTGCTCCTCCAGCAGTGCCTTGGCACTCCCCTTGAAGCCGTAGCACACCGGACAGCACAGCTGCGGTTGCACACAGAAGTAGAAGGGATGCTCGGGATGCTTGATCGCCCAGTGCGATCTTAGTTCGTCAATGCTGTGACGCGTCTCCGTGCAATGCGAGCACGCGAACTCGTACTGCTTCTGCAAGAGAGAGAGATAGAGAGAGAGAGCGAGATGTCGATTAGCTAAAATTCATTAGAGATTGCAAATAAAACAAGCTATAAATTAAGCCTGCAACTATCAGTTAATGTCAATACCGAAAATATTGAGTTTAATTCGTGCCGTTAACTATACAGTTAAAATTTACTATCGTGTTTTATTCAAGTAGTGAAAGTCTGCAACCGGATAGTCATCGGTTACTATCGATAACGTTAGTAGTCAGATATCGATACCGCTAATTATAGTAATATAAATGTAGAAGCACAAAAACGTACCTGAGCAGACGCAGCGTCATTCATTTGGTCATCTTCTTCATCCGACGACAGCTCGATGGGTTCAAAGATCTGAATGGCCTGCGCATGGTTATTGGAAGCAATTGCCTCAGGTGGCTCAACCTGACCCTTTGACGCAAATACTTGGGCCATATTCCAAAAGTCATCGTCGAGCATGTCGTTGGACAAGCGATCGAACTGCTGAATGGGTAGACCTGGCAATCCGGGATGTTCCTGCGTCATATGAGCGGCGACGGGGCGGATCTGAGCGTGTCCAAAGTCGCAGTGGCGACACTTGTACTGAAAGCGATTCAAATGCATCTGCAGGCAGTGATTGCCCATCTTGTGTAAGCTGTTGGTCGGCTCATGGCATGTGTTGCAAATAAAACCGAGTGTCTGGCGATTTTTGCACTTGATGCGCAGATAACATTGCAGCGGCTGGATGCGTTTGCTGCCATGGTTACGACGTATGTGATTGATGATTCTCGTGAGGTCCTTGCAGCCGTATTCGCAATACGGACAGCAGTACTGATACATACGCTCGTGTGCCACCGCCGTGTGTCTAATCATCTGTTGCTCGGTGGCGAGCACAGCGTGACATAGATTACAGAACCATTCATCGGTCGAAGTGTGCGGCAGATTCACTAATTTAAACAAGAATGGGAAATTGTATGAGACAAAGCACACTCGACACACACTCTTTCACATTGTTATCGTTATACCAAATACAACATTTTGTATAAAAAATCAAACGTTTGGAACTTTTTAGCATATTTTAGGTATACTTAAACAATATGATGAGTTATGTTCGTAATATACCAAATACATCTTTTAGTGTATTCAATCAATTTTACTATATTTTAGGTATATGCATTTGGTATATTTAAACAATATGACAAGTTACGTTCTCGTTACATCAAGTTCAACTTTAAGTATAATAGATCAAACTTGTGCAACATTTCAGTATATTTTTGGTATATTTTGTTAGTTATTGTATTTTATAGACAAACTTACACGACTTGAACCAACGAACATCCACTTGCTTGGTGTGCATTGTCAAATCATCACGCTTATGGATAATCACATCGACATCAGCGCCAAACTTTGAGGCATGCTTGTTGTGAATATGGCGATCGATTATGGAGCGTTTTGGCGCAAACGAGCTGCATGCACCGCATTGGTAAACGTATCGCTTATGATATTTCAAATGTTCCAGTACCTTCTCCAGTATTAGTAGATGATCCTCATAGCGACAATGCGGGCACTTAAAGCAATCTCCATAGCTGTGCTGAGTGCTCAGATGCTGGCTTAACCCCATCTCTGTGTCGAAATGCTGGCTACAGTCGGGTACACCGCACTTGTAGCGCACCTCCTTGCGCACAAAGTGAAAGCGTGGCGTGACCACAATTTGTTTTCCAGCTACCGGCAACTTTGCCGGCGCAATAGGCAACTCAACCTGATCGGCATTTGGCTGAGCTACGCTTTGGGCTGATGTCGATGCCTCGACTGTGGTCATGAGCTCCTGTTGGTTGGGTTGCCGAACATCCGGTATTGCTTCTTCGGGGGGATACGCTAAACGTACCGCTAACTCCCTGTGCTGCAGCAGATGATTATAGAGATCCTTGGAATAGGTTAAATGCTGGCATTCCCCACACTGCAACTGTCCTTGGCTGGCACCGTGTGTCTTGGCAATCAGATGAATTTCACTCGGCCTGTAGATCAATTTGTTTTTAGTGCGTCGCAATCGCAACTCCTCGATCAAACGGCCCAGGAAATTCTCCATTTGCTTCTGAAGAAACGGTTGCTCCATTGCGCTAACCCAACACTTGGGCATTGCAACCGCATCGAACGCGGCCGTGAGGTCGAGGAAGATTTGCTGACAGTTTAGCTTCTGGAATTCCGAATTGTGCATGGTACGCACGTGATGTAGCATTAAACGTTGATCCACGGTCGTCTCCAGGCAAATGCTGCAAAAGTATTCGTGACGATGATGCATGTGCTGCAGATGGGATCGCAGTGCTATGGGTTTCTCGAACATCTGGCTGCAGAATTTGCAGATCAATGGACCTGTGTTCGAATTGCTGCTCTTGTGGTAACGCACATGGTTGACAAATGCCTCCTCGGTCAGATTGACATTGCATACCTTAAAGGGACACGCATAAAGTTTGTCGTCTGGGCAAGGTTGGGAAAAAAAAACGCATTAGGTTAAGCTACTGAGTGTTCGTTTTTCTTAGTTTAGTTAGTTTTTCTTAAGTGAATTAGAGAAATTAAGTAACCTGTTAGAAATGCTCAGGCTTTTCCGATTCACACAAATGTGGTTCTGACTTTTCAATGTAATGTGTGCTGATCCCTGATCAACTAAGGTATTTTATTTATAATCTTACCCCACTCCCGCTATTATAGAGATTACAGGGACTCTTAAGGGACATTTATTGTCAAATCCCTTTGAAGATTTCTAGATTTTTGCTTTTCAAACTGTGGTTCAACTTTATCGATACCCATCGATATTTTTATTTGATAAAATGATCTAGGAGACTTACCGGTAAATCCTGTGTCCTTAAGTAGCTCGTCGAATATAGCACAGATGGACGTATTGTTGTTCGCTTCCGCCGCATTCGCCGTTGCTTTCTCTAGCG
Organism: Drosophila kohkoa; assembly: GCA_019972355.1. Taxonomy (NCBI): domain Eukaryota; kingdom Metazoa; phylum Arthropoda; class Insecta; order Diptera; family Drosophilidae; genus Drosophila; species Drosophila kohkoa. Next base: position 4,730,891 of record BJEL01000071.1, on the reverse strand, counting down.
TTGTTAGACTACTCGTTTGATTAGTGTCGCTCGCGGTAGCTGCGCTTGTGCTGAGTGCCAATGGAGCACGCCGTTCCTTGAGCACATCCCGTATGCGTTGACTTATTACCACAGAGGTCGACAAATTGGGTTCCTGCAGCTCCTCGCGACTGGCCAAACCGTGCTCGAGAACACCATGCTGAACATATTCGTCGACATCCTTGCCGACATGACTGCAATAGGAGCACTGCAGATAGTCCTTCGGTCCGAAACTGAAGCTGTGGAACTTCATGTGCTCCCGTATGCACATAACTGTGTGGGAGCAGTAATTGCAATTTGGCGCCATACAACGGAATCGGTTACCAGCGATTTGTGTGCGATCGTTCCTTGGTGGTGAACTTGTCAGTCGGGGTTCAATAGATATGTTGATCTCCGTCGGAATGGGACCCTCATAGTTTTGGGTAAGGCTCTGGGTAATCACGTAGTCATCATTGGTGGCTACAGGCAATGGCACCGTCTCGCCTGTTATGAGAGGAATGGATGTATCGGCGAGACTATATACATGATTGATTTGGAGTCCCAATTCCGAGTCGCGATTTATAACATCGGGCACATGCACAGTCGTTGGCGGTGTCTTGGCGCACAGAAACTCTCCGACACCGGCGGCGTTCAGCTGCTGTTGCTGGTGACTTGGTGGACTCGATTGGGCTAGTAACAAACTCCTAAGCGTTGTATTCTCGTCAACAAGTTCTCGGGGCACAGCTTCCGATTCGATTGCTTGGTCGGCCTCTGGGACTAAACGATCTCCCGTGAAACGACGCACACGCAGCTTGGGCAGCACAGGTTCTGGTGGCGCAATTTCAACAGCCGGCTCCGGTGGCTTAGGCGCCACAATTTCATCCACATGCACTTGCACCATATGCCGCAGCTCCTCGCGAATGCTCGAATTATCGGGCACTTCCTTGACGGGTAGACTGCACTCAGTACAGCTGCCGTTCCAACGCAGCGACGGATGACTGCGAGTAAAATGATTTTCCAGACCCTCTATCTCATTCGAGAAGAGAAACAAGCAGTCTGGAACTCGGCAATAATAAGCAGGCTTCAGGGTCGGTGAGCCTCGCAAACGGAATGCAACATTCTGCACACAAATCATATACTGTATGGGGATTATTTCGGTATCAGATGGCAGGTCGACTATCACTTTAGGTTGGGAATTTAGTTCGGGAACTTCGCATTCGAGGGAGCTGTGGTCGGGTGAATTTGAGGGTTTGCCCTTGACGTTACTGCCGCTAGCACTTCCGATGCTATTGGTGCTGCTCGACGTAGAGGAGCGACTTCCACGACTCTTCAACTTATTGCAAAACTTGTTAAAGTTGCGGAATAGTGACTTGTTGCTGCTGGAACCCTTACGCCTTTGTTCCGACGTCAGTTCTTCCTCTTCATCTGGCTCCAATTCATTTTCCTTCTGTTCCTCCACATGCGGTTCCTGTCCCTGTTCCACGCCCTGTCCCTGTTCCACGTCTAACACCTGCTGTTGCTCTATGTTCTGTTCAGACGTCTGTTGTTGATCCAAGTCTTGATTTGCGTCCGGTTGCGACTCTGACATTTCCTCATCTGCCTGTTCTATTGCGACTTGCGCTTGTTGCTCTACTTGTTGTTCCACTTGCTGCGGTTGCTCTACTTCCTTTTCGGGCTCCGGTTGTTGAGCTACTTCCGGTACTTCCTCTTGCTCTACGTTCCGTATTAACTCTTCAGCTGTTGATAATGGATCTTCTTCCGCAACGCTCTCATTAGCCAATAATTCCTCTGGAATTGACGTCGCCGATATAGCAATTGATACTTCCAGCTTTGGCGATGAAGTGTCGTCCACATTGAGCTCTGCTTCTACGTCTACGTCTGAATCCGACTCTGCCTCTGCAGGCGGCAACGTAGCGTCTTTAACTCGATCAGTCTGTGAAGAGCTCTGTAGAAATTCGTTTTGTTCCAGCTTGCACTCATTGATGACGAGCAGCTGCTCCTCGTCAGGCCGAGTTGGCGGCATGCCCAGGGTGTCACTGACACTGCCCATCGACTCTGCTTGCTGCTCAGTCACTGGCTGACTGATGGCTTGCTCAGGGGGCTCCGTCTTGGCCTTGTTGCTGATAGGCTTCATGCGCACTTTTGGATTCGTCTTGGATGTTGGCGACTGTTTCTTTTTATTAAGCTTGGCCATCTCACTCTTGTGTCGTGCAATCAAGCGCTTGGCTGCCGTTTTTGTGCTGGCCGCGGGCACATTTTCGGTAGTATAGATAGTCACCTGCTGATTGAGATCCATCTGCGTGGGCTCGGAGATCTCATGATGAACTTGCAGATGCTTTTTCAAATTGTGCTGGCTCAGTTGGCAAAAGTTGCAAAGGCGACACACATAGATTACAACCGGTGCAGTCCGTCGATAGGACGATGTAGCTAATAAGCGCGCTCCGGGTTTACATCTCAACACATGTTGATCCCCCTCATGTTGACGATACCGGGGACTTTTACAGCTCGAACACTGAAAATTAAATTCGCCGGTGTGACGCGCATAATGTTCGACCCAACTGGAGTTCGCTATCTCCAGCTGCTTCTGGCAAAAGACACACACATGATTATATTTGGGAACCGATCCGCTTGTGCGGTAGATTGGACGCGTGAACTTTCCGGCTCGCAAGCTCTCCAGCTCATTAGGTGGCAAACGAGCACCGTAGAACTCGCCGTGATGTTGAACATAATGCGACATTGCGAATCTAACTTCTTGAGCACAAATTACACAACTGGTGATAGCCGATGACTGCGAATGCCATTCGGGATTCACATTTTTTACCAGACACGTCGCATTCTTCGAACGAGCTGAGGTTTTTTCGTTTTTCGACTCCTTGATCATTTGCTGTAATTGCGCACAACGGGCAACACGCACTCGGAGTTTTTTAGTTGTCTGACGACGCAAAGCCTGTTGTGCCTTAAATGCAGCACGATTAAAGCCTCGACCAGCCTCATAGTGACGTCCGCGACGCGCCACATTACGTATATACGGTGCAAACTCAGCGCTGGTGCTGTTACTAATACTGCTACTTGTGCTGCTCCCGCGTCGTTGAGTGGAGCATGCCCGACGTCCGGTGGCGTGAATTACATCGTTTGCATAATACATTTGGGCAATGTCATCGTTGAGCTTTTCCAGCTCACTGCGTTTGGACTTCTTCTTGGGCGGTGGTGGGAGCAGATTCTCAGCATCACTTGCAGGCGCTGGTGGAACTGCGGTCTTTGCCGCTGGCTGATCTACTTGCTTGTCTGGGGACTCGTCAGGGTCTTTGCGGGGTCGCCCCCTTTTGCGTTTGGGCGAATCAGCATTTGCCCCAGCTTTCGAGGAGTCTCTTTTTGGCTTGGTTGTCCGCGGATTAAAGACATTCCGGCTGAGCTGTGTCTCGTTCAGCGTTAGCTCGTTCAGGCGCGATCGCCGCTTGCCGGCCAAAATATTTTGCGTGGAGATGCTGCAATTGTCGCTGGTCTTTTCGAACATGATGGCCAAATTTCTATTGACACGTTGCTGCGAGGACGGCGCAACTTCAACTTTCTCAGCCGTCACCTCGTCATTGGCGCTGTTGCTGAGCTGTTGCTGTTCTCTTTGATGGTCGACAAGATCCTCGTAATTGAGACTGACACCACCAAAGAGTTGCAACTTATCGACTAGCGGTTTACTCGCCGTCGGCATCATCGATTTGCGACGTTTCAATATGCGTTTCAACTCTGGCATTTCTTTCAATGGCGACTTTGTTGTATCTATTGCATCGCTCGGTATAACAACCATTGCATGCGCATTGGGTCCTAGCACCACTTTTAACTTTGGCAGCTTAGGCAACCCTTCGGACACTACTTTTTCTTGCTTGCACTCGATTGCATGGTGTTCGGTATTTTGATCAACATTCGGCTGAGCAACAGTCGGTACCGGATCATCTTCGACGGCAGTCGAAGCCTGCGGCTCATCGTCCTTTCTTGTTGGACTTGCAGTCGACTTGCTGCCTTTGGGATGTTTGCTTTGGCTGCGATTGCGTTTTGCGGACATTTGATGCGAGTCTGCCGATTCCACTTCGGATTGTTTGTTCACTGATTGTTGCTCGTGAGTTTCAACCACGCTTGGTGGTTCATTTTCAACGTTGTCTGTATTATCTGCCGTCGGTTTCTTTTTCTCCTTGTTCTCGTTCGAATTAGACTTTTCCGCTGGACTCTTATCTTTGATCGAATGCTTTGTCTTTTCTTTTTCCGGTGTTTCAGATTTATTGGACGTTTCGTCGACATCCTCGTCTTTCTTATTTTCCGATTTGTTTTTTTTCGCCGCACTACACGAACTATGTTTTGCGTCAGAATTATCCGTTTTATCCGAGTCAGCTTTATCGACTCTAACCACTTTCTTCGACTTGTCCGCTTTGTCTTTATCTACCGTTTTATCACTTTTCGGCACTTTTTCCGCACTATCAGATTTTTCTTTATCAAAATGAACTGTTTTTGCCACTTTATGGCTCTTACTCGATTTTTTTGTTTTATTAGACTTGCTGGAGCTCTGCTCTTCACTATTATTATTGTCAACGCCGATCGACTCTTCGCACTTATTGGTTTTATCACTATTCTGACCTCTTACCTCATTTGTTCGCGACACTTTTTCCAAACTTGCCTTCTTTGGTATTTTGAAGTCGAGCTTCTTGTTGGTGGTGCCCGTCAACACCACATTTCGATACGATGTGTCTAGTTGGACATTATCGCTCTCCATGCGGGATGGTGCCGCAACTGCTTGTCCGTCGTCTAGCTGCTTCTCAGCTTCTTGCAGCTTTCGCTTTTTTTCTGCCGCCGCCGCCGCATCCAGCTGTCGTTGCTTTTCAGCTGCCTCAAGCTGTCGTTGCTTTTCGGCTGCCTCAAGCTGACGCTGCTTTTCGGCTGCCTCAAGCTGACGTTGCTTTTCGGCTGCCTCAAGCTGACGCTGCTTTTCGTTCGCCTCCAGCTGGCGCTGCATCTCCTGCTGCTTGGCCTTGGCCGCCAGATGCTCGCGATAAGTGCGCGGTGCCCCTGAATATGGCGGACCGTTAATGTTGTTGTTGCCGGGTCCTTGAGGGGCATTGGATACACCGCCACCGAGACTTGTAGCAAGATTGAACAGGGGTCGGTTATTGTAGTTGAAATTCGGACTTCCGTTGATAAAGTGACTGTTGTTATTATTGTTGTTGCTCCAGCCTGGGTTATTATTATTGTTGTTCCCTCCATTCGGATTGCCGCCGGGATTGTAGCTGTTGTAGTTGCCTGGATTATTGGATGTCTGCCAACCGGATGGACCTCCACGCCGTTGGCCGCCACCTTGTGGTGAATACTGTGATCCTGTTGGGTGTTGTTGAGGTTGCTGCTGCTGTTGGGGTCCATTGCTCTGACCCCATTTAGCACGACGTGGATCACGTGAGCCCGCACCGTTGATTGCACCAAGATTGCCATAGCGTCGAGTACTAGAGGCCTCTTGTCCATTATTAAATCCGTTGGCAAAACCATCAACATTACCTGTGGACAGGTTATTCAGACTCGGTGCCCTATTCAAATTGATTGAACCATGCAATGCGTTCGGCATGTTCAAGTTGACATTGTGCTTGCTGTTGTTGTTGATGTTTGCGGGAGAGCCAATCACCGGGATCGATTTGGTAGTTGGCGGCGATGTGTGAGTCGTTGGCTTTGCCGAACTACCGCTGGATGATCCAATCACTGGAATGGACTGAGGTAACGGAAATTCCTTAACTGGAATGTTCTCCTTTCGGGGCCAACTCGTCGGACCTTTCGCACTCGATTGGATGGGCGACACACTTGCCTTGGGTGGTATTTGGTTGGCATAGCTTCCACTGCGACCACGTGGATCAGGGCAATCAGATGGTGAAGCAGGTGTTGTTTCCGGTGTAGCCGCCAATGCCGCCAACTTCTTGCGCGCCTCTTCTAAAGCAGCAGGTGCCGGAGGATTCGATCGGCGCTGAGTCTCAGCATCAGCTGTTGGAACGGGAACAACCGCTGGTCGTCGCACGAAAACTGACGACTTGGACAACGTGGCATCGGTCAACGAAGTTGGATGCATTGACGTTTGTGTGTTCCTTGGAGATCTACGTACATAATCCACGCGTCTGCTGCCAATCGACGAGTCTATGTCGGACAATCGGGCAGAAAGTGAGGGTTCGAGACCCAGATTTACACCACTTGTTGGCTTTGTCGGTTTAGGCGGATTCGAGCGACGCTCAAAGTCAGGCTTAGGTGCCGAAATCTCTGCTGCTACAGGACGCTCAGGCTCGCGATCAACAATCGTAGCAGCAGTCGACCTCCTTTCCAACAGGTCATCCTGAACAGTTGTTAACTCAGGACTGGGAGCTGGTGGATTTGCACGACGCTTTTGTGACGCAATTGAGCCAAAGTTCAAAGGAATTGTTTCCTTGACAGCAGTTGACATCTCCTTTAGCTGCGTTTTTTCAGCTGCATTTTTAGCTGTCGTTGTCTTTGGGTTTGATGCCGTTGGTGCTGGTAGATTAGCACATCGCTCGGGTTCCAAATTTGTTGGATTTGCTGTTTTTGGCGTTGGCAATTTAGCTGCCGGCACAAAGGGTTTGTTTTTCGTTTCTGGCGCCTTAGCAGCAGGGGCCACAGTCTTTGAACGGCGCAACGTTGCCGGCGATTTAGCATCGAATACTGGTTTACTAGGTGCAACTGCTGGGGCCTTCGTCTTGGCGGCGGCACTTGAAGTGGCAGTTGCAGAAGTGCTAGCCTCTTGACTCTTGCCTTTATTGGCTCTACTTGCATTGCGCCTCGCTGCTGTGGAAGTGCTTGGCTGGTCGCCATCTATGACTATCACCTCCGTGGGATGCAATAACTGCAAATGAATGAATGAAATAATAAGTTCAGCAAGTTCGATGAGATCGATTAACTATCTACTTACAGGTTCATATTTGGACTTGACTTTGTTAATCATCGTCTCAATATTTGTCAACTTCGACTCTGAACAGCGCGCAAACATCGCCGACGACATGCTATTTAGGAAGGAGATTTGATTAGTATTGTAATTATGATTATTTGTAGCAAAATGTAGTACTTCTCGCTCTCCAAGAGTTCCATGAGCATGTTAAGTTTTGTCCACTGCTCTTCTGCCATCTTATGTTTAAAGGTCGTCACCAAGGTCCTCACAAAGGGAGCACAAGCGCGTAACTGCTGCAGCTTTGCGCGACTATATGGGGACTCCCCATTTACCTCGATGACATCATCCCCTGTGTCACTCATTGTTGCACCCTTCGATTATAGATTCTGGTAACATGAAATGAAATCCCCAATTGAGGAAAAAAGAAAAAATTAAATATTATAATTAGGCTTTAAATTATAACAAGTAAAAAAAGCTACAGTTGTCGGCTGTGAGATCTCGAAATATACCAAAATAATATACCACAAAATTACTAAAAATAAGAAATATATCAAATGGTATAGTTGGTATATTGATATGGTACTACATTCAATAGTATTATCTTGAATGAAGATATTCAATATAGTACCATATCAATATACGAAATATACCATTTGATATATATTTAATTTTTAATACTTATATGGTATATTAGTTTGGTATATTTTAAGAATAATACTGCAACATTTGGTATATTGATATGGTTCTTCATTCAAAAGTATATCTTGATATCTTAGTTCCTATGGCAATCTGGTATATTTTGCACACTAAAAATAAAAAATATATCATATGGTATATTTGGTATATTGATATGGTACTACTACATTCAAAATATATTATTGAATATAGTACCATATCAATTTACCATTTGATATACTTTTTATTTTTAGTGAGCAAAATATACCAGATTACTAAAGCAACAAGACTCCTAGTAATTAGGGGTTTTTGCCTATACAAAAGTATTTCATAAATAACTTCGACAATTTTGATCTGATCGCAATCAAATCAGGAATCACAATTACTATAGTTATTATTTTGTATACCATTCGCGACTCGATTTTTGTTGACTTGCGGAGGCGGAAGTGGGCGTGGAAAAAATTTTAAACAAACTTAATCTGCGTGCAAACATAACAAATACTGTAGTAAAATTATAGCTCTATATCTTATAGATTCTCCGATCTATGTGTTTCATACGGATAGATGCACATAATCGTCTCAGCTGTTGACGCTGATCAAGGATATGTATACTTTATGCCTGTTACATGCATTACCTGCCCGCTCTAAATTATAATACCTTTCTATTTTATGGGTATACAAATTATGAATCTTAAACTTGATAGTTGTTAGTTGCTCAGACTTTTTTTTAACTGCTGAAAATGTAAACTGTCATTCTGACAATTCATTTTCTCTATCTTTCTCTTTCTATGCTCACATCACAGTATGACAGTTGTCATGGAACTGTGTTCTCTTCTTCAATCTACGGTCACACTTGAACCTACATTTCTTATGCGGCTCTTACTTTTTCTTTCCCTCTCTCTCTTTTTCTTTCTCTGTCTGTTCCGAAAATCGAGTCCTTAACGTTTTATCTGTTCTGTTGCGCAATTCGCCTAACAAGATCCAAATCTAAGGGTAGATTGGGTATTAAACCGATAAATTAGACACATTCAAACAATTTCTCTCGGAAACTCTCTAGAATTGCATTCTAGAAACATATGATGCTTTGTCACTTAGAATACTAGCTTATTTGTTTGTATGTATGTGTGTGTAAGCGGCATACGCGTACACATGTGAACGAATTGACAGGCAACACAACCAGTGTTGCCAGTTTAGCAATTTTATGGCTAGTTCTAGCCATTTTGAAAGGCCGAATGCTAGAAAAATTAAGAAATTGCTACTAGCTATAAATCTAGCTACTTTAAAATAAACTTCAGCTATTTTCGGCAATTTTCTCGAACCCGTGATTTAGGTCTGTGAAAATTACCAGTTACAGCGAAAATACTCTAAGTGACTTGAGTGAAAATACTTATCGAACAGTGATTTCTACATTTGACCATCACTGCTTTGTGTGTTTCATCTCTAGTTTGTGGTGCACATTAAGTGACGCAAAAAAAGTGATGCAAAAATGCCTAAAGTGCTTTATACGCAAAAGTTTCGCGATGCTTGGATGCAGGCTAGTGAGTTCAAGGCCTGGATCCGGAAGGATGAGACGGATTTGTCAAAAGCTTACTGTAGCTACTGAAAAATATAACAATGAAGACAGTGAAGATGTAGATTTAATAAAATCATTATTGGACATTTAAATTAAAATTCAATTTTTTGGTTATTTTGGGGTAATTTGGTTATTTTTTGGGGTAACAAAATGTTAGCCATTTTTTCAGCCATTTTTACAAACAAATTTGCTATTTTCAGCTAGTTTTTTTCGTAAATCTGGCATTATTTTTTGTTCAAGACCTGGCAACACTGAACACAACAACAACGTTTATTGTCTGTTGGTAATTTTCTTTATTTGCCTAGCAAAAGCTTCTGCACACCGCCAACATAAATTAATATGCGTCTTTAACGGCGGCTCAGCTTATGCACACATACACAGGTACTTTGACTGCACTACAACTACAACTGCAGTTAACAAAATGAAATAAAACAAAATTGAAAAGGAGAGAGAAAAAACTCTACGCACCGTTTCCTTAAGCACATCAGCAACAGTAAAATTTGCAGAACACGCGCCGGTCTTTTTTTTTTTTTATTTGTAGTTGCACTTTTTACACACTTGCAATATTTACACTAATATTACACACTATTTTTATTTTTATATCACAACGCCAAAAAAAAAAAAAACAAAAAAAAAGGAGATTCAGCGAGACAACACAACACGCGCTTAACTAAAATCGACGCGCAGTTCCTTCGTCGTTGAAATTCGAATGGCAATTGAGAATCAAAGTAAATAAATGTGTGAGCCAAAGGCATCGTCGAGTTGCCAGACTACTGCGTTTTTGTATTTATTTTCAACACAATTTTCGCAAATATGCTGCGTAAGCGTAAGGAATAATTGCAAATAATATTATTTGCAAACGTAAACAGTTTGCTGTATATATACAATTGAGTTTCATTAATTAAAAACGTCCAGTCGAATGATGAACAGTGTGGCAACTCGCTGCAGCTCAACAACAGCAGCTGGTCACGAATTCGCCGTATTTCGTTTTGTTCTTTGTTGACGCTGTTGCTTGTCGTGTAGTTAGTTGGTGGCATTGCTGTTGGCGCCGCTGTTTGTTTGTGTGTTTGTCGCGCTTGCGTAAGTGTGTGTGTGTAGCGTTCTCAGGGTGGCTAATATGTCGCCCTCATTTTGACGATCTCTTTTGCTGTGCACATTCTTACACTCAACTGAGAGCAATACGTAAACATTTTTCGTCCGGACGAAACACGCACACATGCAAGTTTTGGTGCTTCTCGCTTATCGTATTTTATGCACACACACATACACATATATATATACACATCCGAGTGACCATTCGGAATATACACATATAAAAGAATATTGCAAATATGTATTTACTTCTAAATTATTTTACGAATTAAAAAATAAACATAACAAAAATAAAGTTCTTTATATTCAGCAAAATTTTCTGCAAGCTCAGCATTATGTTTACAAATATACTACAGTGCCGAAATTAATTATTTTCACATTAATTATGTCACATTGGACATGTGTCCGATTTCTTCTACTACTTTCTTTATTACAAATGTTGTCGGATAATATAATTAGTTACCAGTTGAATACGTTTTATTTAAAACTTTAATTTCTCGGGAATGAAATCGACTAAAATTAAGTGATTTCGAAACTTTTTTTTTAACAATTATTTTAATGTGCTTTGTATAATGCAGAAAAACTATTTGCAGCAATGTTCGATTGCTTTTTAGATACCTCCTCCCTATTTAATAGAAGCTATCATGGCTTTCAAATATTGGGAGAGATTTAATATAGTGAAAGTAAAGATCAAATTGAAAATGAACCTTGGCTTTTTTTATTGTGAAATTTTTTTTAATATTTACATATGGGTAATTCTCTAACGGAGAGAGCGACCGTCTTCACACTGAGTAAAACATAAACTAAAACAATTTTAAAAATAAGTGTAGGTTATTCTTAAAGCTTTGGGTTAGCACTATATTTAGAGATAAGATTGATTTTAGAAACTTTTTCTGTATTAAGATAAAATATATAAATTCGTTAATTTTTTGGTTTGCCCACGATTTTATACATTTTTGCAATTATTAGAACAGAATAAAAATTCCAAAACCATTCTTAGCTTTAATTTATGTACTAATCTCGAGCTAGAAGAATTACCTTTTCTCTTTTTAAAAATTTGTTTTAGTTTCAGTTTGTTTTTTTTTTTATGTAAAGATGGTCACACGTCAGAGAATTACCCATATAATAAACAGAAACTTAAATAATAAAAAAAAACTGGTGAGTCGCCTATATTCCCGGAAATTTTCTTGGATGGCACCCGTAAGCAATTTTGATCAATGTTGTCACATTTTATTCCGACAGTAATCTGGTTCTATATAATTGCTATTTATAAAAACCTTCGGAGTGACCGAGAGCTGATAGCTGCATTGCTTATAGACGACAACTGGCTACATCAATGCAATGTAATATAAATTCCAACTATATAGTCACATCCTGTCTACAAGGTCATGATATCTCATTATCGCGCAAAGTTTCCGTTGGATTTATTACTGAAACATCATGAACGGAAGAAGGGGTACAAAATACAAAAAAAGCAACAAAAAAAATAATTACAGCAATAGCAAAAAAAAAGCTGAAACTCTAACGCCGCGATTGAATGTGTTGATCACTGGCAGGTTAATGAAATACTTTGAAAATATGTATTTACAAAAATAGAAATTATTCTGTGGATATCAATAAAATTGAAAGCAAACTAATTTTGAAAATATTTTTTTAAATTTTTAAATTCCATATAATCTAATTGGATTCCTATTCGATTTAATTTATTGATCTCTCATAAGATCAATTTTCGAAAGACAAGAATTGTTTTTTATTCTACTGAATTATTACAACAGCAGCCATAAACAGTAATTTATAATGTTTTTGCCTCATTTCGAGTTTACAATTATAATTTAGATTTTCATTATTCAGCTCGCCAAAATCAGTAGTGCTTTTAAATCATTTGAGACTATGGTCCATGATCAAGTATACAAACAAACTTTCATCACAATTTGTGGTCTTCATTAGGATTTAAAGTAATATAATCAATTTTTTTTTTGTTTCTTTTCCAATTTCCAATAGTTTTGTAAGATATATATAATTCCATTCAACTGTATATTTCCGATTTTAAGTATTCCCAATTTTTAATGTAATCAATACTTGTTTTTTTTTTTATCTTCTTTGGCAATCCATATTTTTGTCATCTTCATAATTTCATAATTTTGTCAATCATAAATATTTTCCTTTTTATTTCTCATCCATTTAGTATATGTATGTCGCTCCAATTATAAAAAAATAATGCATTTTGGAATGGGGAATTTCATTTTATTCATAATTTCAAAGATATAATATACATATAGCACATTTTTCCTAAATGTACTGATTATATCTGTGGATAAGAAAAACCGAACAACTTCGGCTAACCATCGTGTCACATCAGCATTCCAAAATGCGGTCACACATTTTCTCTTTACTTACTACTCTTGTTCTCCTTCTTTTGACTGCTTTCTCACATCCCCTTGTTCGTCACTTCGCTCACTTAAGAAACACGAAAGAGAAACGAAACCGCCGCTCACACAAATACAAATACAAATACCCGCACATGCACGAACACGCTCACAAACACGACACTTTGATAGAGGTTGCGCAAGTAAAATACACACAAATATTCACATGTTCATAGTATAATAATATATATTGGTGATAATTCTTGCAACAAATTTGACGTCGAAAATAGCAAAACGAAAACAAATAAACAATTAAATCAATAAACAGCTAGCATCCTAAATAAATACATGCTTTGGTAAGCTTACCTGGGTAATATTAGCTTTCCATTTGCCCTTTTAACGTTAAACGATGTGCACAGTTTCGAAATCAAAGCTTCAATGATGAAAAATGTTGTATTAAAGCTTTTTTGCAAAAAAAAAGGTACGCGTTCTCAAAACAATGTGTCGCCACAACACTCGACAGCAAACTGAAATTGCGTTCGCATTAAATGTATGTATTGACCTTCTAGCAAGAATCGAGACAAACAGACGATGAGTGAGCAAGCAATCCATGAATTCGCCTCAAACAGAGCTAGCTTATCGTTGTTTACTTTTCGATTTTTTAAGTCGTCTGCCTCCTGTTATGTTTCTGCTGCCTTTTCTTCGACGTTCAGTCGCCGACTACGACTTCAGCGGACAGTATGTGATCGTTGTCGACAGCTGACGTGTCGCATGAACGAATGAAAAATTGACAGAGGCGCAAAAAAAATAGTATTTTGAAAATACTGCGACCTTCCCTTAATACTAATAAACTGAGGGGCACACTCTTTTCCACTCAATAGATTATATATATAGTTAAATAATGAATAAGTAGATAGCTAAATAATAATACTCATGCTTGAAGGTAAAAATATATATTATATTTTTCTCAATAGCAAATTATTGAAGTTAACAATAACTTCATGTATTAGGTTTATGAATTTGATACTCTGCTTGCACAGTTTTATTTTTTATATGATACAAAGATAAAGTAATACGATCATTATAAGGTTACTAATTTCCGAGAAATGGTTTCCCTCATATTTACTTTTGCTTTTTCGACGTCTTTTGAAGTTGAGTTTGAAATATGAAGTCGTGCTTCGTAGCTTGTAAAGTTCCCTTTTACTTTGTAAATAATTGATAAGTCAAATAATAATTTACTCATCAGTTTTCTTAATAGGTTGAGTAATGGTAAAAACATATGAAATTGCAAGCAATTCAAATTGCGAATAATGCAAGTTTATTTTTTATTGAGCTTTCGATGTAATTATTACAGAAACGAGTAGCATAGTCCTAAAAAAAACCTTGTACTTCAAATTTTAGACAGTCAATATTGAATATTGCCGACTACTAACTAATTTAATGCCTAAACATCTTGTAGCCGCTTTCCACAGCACCAAAAACATAGTTTATCATGACATATTTCAATATATTTGAAGTGTCACATTTACCCCTTAAAAAATCCCATAAGAAAATATCTTTGCATGTGAAATATGCAAATATCGGCGAATATTTATCGGTACAGTTTCCCAGTCACCACATGTTTATTGAGGTGAGACCCAAACGAAGCTCACCACAACCACAAAATGAAAAATTACACATTTTTATACAGTTTTAAATTTGTATATGATTGGATTACTCCCTTTCTTGTAATTAATTGGTTATATTTTTATGTTCTACGTCGGAGCGGCTGCGTATTATTAGGAAATTCAATCAATTTCCTATTTGGTATTATATCAGTGCTGTTCCAATTTCCAAATTATTAGCGAGTCCACAGTTCATCTAGTCCGATTAATGTCACAACTTTAAAAACTTAGTTGTGACCAAGTTCATAAATTCTACGCCTCGATACATGTATCAAAATCATAATTTTGAAAATCCAAAGTCCAGAAATTGCTAATGGTGAATACCTAGAAGTCCAGACGGTCCAAGAAATCGATTCTTTTGCTGGCATGCCTCATCATTCTCATCATTGACACGTTCGCGATCACATCCTCCATGGTATAATTCTTGTCATGTCATGTTAGATATCGAATCAGTTTTAGAGCAGGGTTTCTTTGACGATACATATCGGCGACGCATAGTATCATTTCAACATAGACAACGCATTGATAATTATATCGATAAACGATATGAAAACAATGAATCCACATCCTGATTAGTTGTAGTTGAGAATGTTTGAAGTCTTCATACAGTGCAGTCCATAATTCAATGTTTTAAATGATTATATATCATCCTATAATCAATTTAATCAACAACATATATTTATGTTGTTATATTTAAAGGGAACTTTGTGATTTTTCATTTGAGTTTTCTCTTCTTTAAAAACATATTAATCAATTAATATCATTCCCATCCTTTTATATTAATATTATAGCTGCAACTTACTATACAGTTTCATAAAAATCACAATTTTGTATTTTCGCACTTGTACTTAATTACAGTCAGCGCCACAAAAAAGCCGCACTTTAAAAAAAAAGGCAATTTTTAACTTTCAGGGCCTGTGGTTTCATTATATGATTGCGGATTCGCCCAATTTTTTTTTAACAAGTTAACTGATGGTATGTTAATAAAAGTGCATACCAATTTTTATTTTAAATTTGTTTTTAATATTAAAAAAATGTTGTTTTTGGTTTCACCCTAGTTTTAACGACTTTTCGCTATTATGACAAACTTAAGGAAGAAAATCATAAAAGTTATAATAATGAAAAAATTCAACAAAAACTATTTTTTTCCAATTGAACACCTTACTAACTATAAAAAAATTTAAATCTAGGCAATTTAACATTAGACATATTTTTTTAATTTAGCTTAATACTTAGAAATCCCGCCTTTGGCCTTAATTACAGATTTTACCCTATTGGGCATAGAATCGTAAATGGAACACAAATATTTCTTCGTTATATCGTGTATCCATACTTTTTCTATAATATGTTTTAGCTCCTCCATAGTTTTGGGCTTTCGCTTTCTTATTTTGGCACCCATATAGGCCCCAACATTCTCGATTGGATTAAGGTCTGGGCTGTTTCCTCGCCAATCTAAGGACTTAATGCCCAATTCTTCCTTCAAATTTGTTATCTTTAGATAGAAAAATGTTAAATTTAACTGAATAAGTTGTTTTGATAACAATCGGACACTGAGTAACTAATTTTTATTAACATACCATCAGTTAACTTGTTAAAAAAAAATTGGGCGAATACGCAATCATATAATGAAACCACAGGCCCTGAAAGTTAAAAATTCGTAACCCTTCAAAGTGCGGCTTTTTTTTGTGGCGCTGACTGTACATTATAAAACAAACAAAAAAAAAGGAATAGAAATATGATCCCGATCATTTTGTCGATGAAAGGCGAAACCTCGCCATTCCATAAGATTTCAAGTGTGATCATTACTTGCTTTTATTATTATTATTATTCTAAAAGTGTTCTAGGAATTTCATTTTTTCACAAACTCAAACAAAATTGTAAAATTTTAAGCTTTTCGTATACCATCCAAGGCCTAGACATTAAGTTTTTAAACACTCAAAGTTATATTGCCGAATATGATCAAATTAATAAAACAAATATTTTATTTAATGTAATTGTATAATAAATAATTTATCAAGAACTCAAACCTTTTAATTTGGATAAAATAAAAGGATAAGCTTTTTATATTCGTTTTTAAACTTAAATACATGGTTTTACAGCTTTCGATCGCATTCAATGTACTTCCAGCTTAAGCAGACGTTAGCAACACACACTCATGCATACACACACACACACACACACATACTTCTCACTTGCAAGAAAAAAAAAGAAGCGACGTAGAAACGTGAAAAAGGAAAAAAAAATGCCGCGACGCATTTAATAATTATACATACATATGTATGTACATTCATATATTGAATTTTGATACGCGTAATAAATCACAACACAACCGAGTGCAATATGTGCATAGAGAAAATATTTGCTTATGTTGGACTTACCATTAAGGGCTGGGTGCTGAATTTGTTCTTTTTTTTTTAAATCACTTTCAATATATGTGCACTGGTGTGTGCTTGCGCGGCGTTGTTGTTCTTGTTGTCACTTCTGCCGTTAACCGCGCGAACCGCGTGATGCTTACACTTCAAAAGTTGCAGCTCAACTGACGAAAATCGTGCACACATTGAGTGAGCAAAAGCGCTCTCTTGAAGACAGCAAGAGAAACAGAAGAGAGCATGCAATTGTGACGTCACAGCGGGCAAAGACAATGTTAAATATGTATTAATTTACTATCTATAAGTAATCGCGGTCAATAATTTTATAAAATATTTGTTTTTATATTATTAATTTAACGCATACGAAAAACATTAAATATGTACAAACATTTTCTTTCGCAAGCACATACCCACTCATATTCATATGTGTGCATGTGTGTGTGTATGTATACATAAATTTGTTGCTGTAATTCGCCGCTACGCGTTGTTTTCAATTCGCCGCAAGCAGCGTGTGTGTGAGGTGATTGTGTTTTTGTTCCTGCTATTGCTTCTTCCTTGTGAACTGAAACTTAGCGCTCTTTACGTTCAGTTGCCATTTGCGCTTTGCTCTTGCAAGTACAGTTGTGTCGTTGAGTTGTTAGTGTAGTGGACAAAAGTGGCGTGACATTTATTGATCTTTCTTTCTGCATTTTCGCAGTATCAACAGTGATGCCACAGTGGCAATTTTGAGGCTAGAACTAGCCAGTTTTTGGTTAAAGCAGCTATTTAATGCACAATAAAGCTAAAGGGGAAGATGAGCAGTCAGTTGATATTCATCCGCTAACTGGATTACATCTCGGCTGCGCATCTTTGAAATTCTTTTTTATTTCATCAAAACCGGAATAATAAAATTCATTTATACAGAATGTCGGAATTTTGGCGCAAGAAATCTCGCGCTCTGCCCTTGATCTCACGACAATAATTGATAACAAAATAAAACAGTGTACATATTTGAAAATTATTTCAGAACTATTATATTACTTCGACAAAAAGCATTGGAACTGAGCCATTTTTATTTTCACGAACTTCTGACACCGAATAATGGATGGAAAGGATCAGCGAAAACGACTTGAAATAACCCTTTGGGTTTTAGAGCGGTGAAATCTCAATTGGATAAAAAAAAGAAGAAAATTAACCAAAATAAGTAACAGGATTTGTTATTTGGATGGACGAAGAATGATATTCCGGAACATAACTTAGTATAATTGAAATACTGCAAACTATTTTGTATGAAATAAATTTCGAAAAATAAATTAAGATTTTGTAAGTCCCAATACTTTTTACCCACAATATGTATACAAAATATATATGTATGCATAGATCGGTTATATTCACTAAAATCGATTAAGTACATCATAAGTGCTTATTTAAGAGAGTCATTTATTAACATTTTGCAATCAATCAAAACAACTTAATAACGATAATTCTTTTCTAAGCTTTAATTTAAAAAAAACTTGCAAAGATCGAAATGAAATTTTGTTCTTTCGCTGCATATAACCGATATGCGCAGTATAAGGTACAATTGGGCGAGTCTGTGTACTTGGCTATAGCTTGTACACTGCTCACGGACTTATGAATAGATAATTTTTTACAAAAATAATAAAGATCAATTACTATATTACATGCGATACAAAAAAAAAAAAAAAACAAAAAAAAGTTTTATATATATAGAATACAATACAATACGATTAATGTCTATGTCTAGATAGATATCGATATGCATATAGTATATATAACATATGCAGCAGAAAGCACTTGTCGACGGGGTGGAGAGATTTGTGTGTTGTCTAATACTACATGGACGAAGAAGAAGAAGAAGGAGTCTACAGTCTGCTGCTCTCGGCGGCGCCATTGTGACGAGCTGGCATCGACTTGTCGTAACCATTGTTCGACATCTGCAGATGCTGAGGCTGCAGCTGGGCAGGACGACCATTGGCAGAGGGCAGTGTTTCGTCCACGCTAAACACCGAGTTGTCGTGACCGTGCATGGGACGAGCATTGAGCACAGCATCGCCGCCGAGTCCCTTGTGCTGCGACTCCTGGGCGGCAACGACCTCCTCTGTCTTGGGCTTGCCCTCCAGCAGGAAGCAAGTGATGAGGAAAAGAATTGAACCTACGAAGGAAAGAGAAAATATATAGTTGCAATCCAAAAGATGGTTTAAAAATCAAACTTACTGATGCCATAGAAGCCCGAGTAGAAGATCATAATGGAGCCGCGATAGCCGAGCATCTTGGCAACGGGATCCACAAGAATGGGCAGATTGCCGCCAATGTTGTTCATCACAAAGAGGAAGACGCCAATGGTCGAGGAGCGCACACGCAACGGGACAATCTCGACGACAATGGCAAACACAATACCGAACCACATTTCGGCAAAGAAATAGCTCAGGCCCAGCGTGATCATGGCCCACAAGGGATCAAAGTAGACGGAACCAAAGGCGGGCAGCGTGGCAATCAATTGACTGAGCGCAAGGACAAAGGCACGCGATCTGATGCCCATTTTGGCAACAATCTTGTCGGAAACAATGCCACCGACAACGACACCGACGCTGCCAATGCCAATGGTGACGGCAAAGAGCCACCAGCCGAGATCGACATCGGGGAAATAGGTGTTGTAATAGAGATCCGCATTGTAGGCAAAAGTCATGCCACCGCAGTGACGTATGGAGGCGGCAATCATCAGCATAATCATGGCAGGACTCTTGATCACCTGCCACAATGTCACGGGTTTACCGCTGGCCGTCTGACGATCTCCCTCACCAATTGCCTTCCGTTCCGGCTCCTTCAGCGTTGATCCAGTGAGTGCGGCCACAATGACGGTCAGGACACCGGCACCCAGATAACACACACGCCAGCCCAAGTCGAAGAAGTTGAGCTTGGTAATGTAACGACCCACGGGGAAGGCAATGCCATAGCCGCCATAGATGCCCCAGTTGAAGATGGCCATAACCAAAGCGCGTTTGCTTTCCGGGAAAATATCAGACATAATTCCGGTTGCGAGGGGATTGCAACCGGACTCACCGGCTGCCATTATCATGCGCAATATAACCAGATGCCAATACTGCTTAACGGTGCCCTGCAGGAAGATCGCAATGCCATAGATCACTGTGCACACGGTGAGCATCTTCACACGATTGTATTTATCGGCCGCAAATCCCATGAAGACACCGGCTATGGTGAAGACCAGAATGAAAGTGGGACCGGCGAGAATCTGATAATCAATGCCCAGGCCATTGTAGTTCCATTCACAGTAGCCGGTGCCATTGAGATCGAGGGCATAGCAACTCGTCTCGTTCTTGACGTCGCCGCATTGCGTTGTCAGCTCGTGACGACTGAACATGCTGTTGTTCTGCTGACACCCATGATCACCATAGTCCAGCTCGATGGCGGTCTGTTTGGAGGTGACACCGATCAGATAATGACCCAGCTCGCCCAGGATATAGCCGATGGTCAGTATGCCCAGCACATAGGCATTGTAGAAGCCACTTAGTCTGTCCAGAACCGGAATCATTGTGACTGCAATGAGAGGAAAAAAGGAGAAAAAAAGGGCATAAGTAACATTTGATGAAGGAACCAGATAAAGTAACGCAAGAAATTTGAGTTGGGTTTTACGTAAAACAAAATTTACTACAATATATTTTTTAAAGGAAGCGGAAAGTATACCTATTAATATATACTTAAAATATACCAAATGATAAACTTTTTATGATTTGCAACATCTAAATTCTTAATAAGAAAATCAAAATTGTGCTGAATCAGCTTGATCCATAAAATATACCAAAAGACACATTTGGTATTTTGGCGAAAAGTTCGAATAAAGAGAGCAAACATCAGATGGATCTTAGATAATATAACTTTAAGTAAATGGGATGAACAAAATAATAAGAACATTTAAATTCTTAATAAAAAATTAACAAAATTATGCTAAAGCGAAAAACAGAACGACAAAACATATTCCAAGACCACATTTGGTATTTTGACAAAACAAATAAAAAAGAATAGGAAAACTTGAGGTAAATGGGATGAACAAAATAATAACGTAAGCAATTTGAATTCGGAGCTAGCAACACAAAATGTGAGCAAAGTGAGAGAATATATACAAAAATTATTTTTATGAGATTACGAAAATAAAATATACTCAAATACTGTCTTAGAAGAAGAATAAACTAAATTGCTCTCTTAGATTTGATTCCGCTATCTCTGACGGGTGTTTACACTCAGCATCGAGGGTAGAAAGTCCATTGTGCTCAGCGACTGTGTTCGTTCGCTCACTTTGTGTAGAAGACAACAAGCAATGCCCCCCATTTGTAATCAGAGACTCAACACATGTGGCTCAGGTACTCGTCGTTGTATTATAATCAAGCATCGCGACATAATGACAAACAATGAAGAGACGTCTAATTAATGACTTGTTACCTGTTACCTTGTCTCTTTCCTTGCCTTTCCCTTCACTTAGCTTCGCTTAGCTATTGTCGCCTCGCAAGGCAATCAAATTTAATTGATCCAAAAAAGATGCAAATCGTGACTGGAATCGCATCGGTCGAGAGACACATTTAGCGCCATAATTCTTGACTTGAATGAAAGTGAAGGCGTTTCCCCCACATTGCGTATACGCGATGTGTGCGCTGAATACTCTAATAAAGCTTCATGCTTTTAGCGATGATATGAACAGTAGCTTAAAAGCTCACACGATTGGTTGATGTATTCGATTGAAGCTAAAGCTTGCACAAGACGAGCTTAAAAGTTTCCAGATAGAGTAACCGAATCTCGGCTTAAATTGCATTCGAATTATGTGAAAGGCGTTTGTTGCACTCTTGATACAATTACGATTACGATTACGAATATGAATATGGAATATGGAATATGAGTTTGTGTGTCTCGAGAGTGTGGAGTGTGCGTTGAGTCAGCCCAAGGCAATTAACGGGCGGAGTCGCAAAAAGTTAGCTCAACATTCAAGCATTTTGATTTATGCGCTAAATGGTCAGCCAAACGGAAGTACGCACATATCTCAATCTAATCCCCAAGACAACGCAAAAAAATAACCTACGCAAATATTTGATTCATGGCTGCCTTGCGCACGTGTTAGAAACCAGAAGAAACCACAAGTAAATCGACTAATTAGCCATGGCGATGGAATGAAAAGTGAGCTTGCTCGACTGCCAAACACTTCAGCTTTACGTGGAGTACGTTGAAAATGAAGAAACCTTTTTAGCTTCAATATTTCTTATTCATAAATGATAAGAAAATATAAATTGAATATAAAATTGAAAAGAAAAGCAAGTTTGCTTGACTGCCAAATACTTCAGCTTTAAGTGGAATACGTTTAAAATAAAGAAAACTTTTTAGCCACAATATTTCTCATTCATAACTAATAAGATAATATAAATTGAATATGAAAAACCATAAGTAAATGGAATGGAATGAAAAGCGAGCTTGCTCGACTGCCCAACACTTCAGCTTTAAGTGGAATACATTTAAAATGAAGAAACCATTTAAGCTAGCATATTTTTCGTTCATAATTGATTAGAGAATCTAAAGAGAATTTAAGAATCAGCATGTTGAGGAAGAATTCAGTTAATTATGCGTTGTATTAATAGCTGCAATTCAAGTTCTTGAAAAGATTGTCAAAATGTCAAGAGATACAATGACACCAACGATGTTAGCTATTATTATGAAACCCGGCTAGAGATTGAGTTTTGAGTGGGCACAAGGTAGAGAGCAAATATGCACCACAAAGAGATGTCTAATGAATCTACAGCTGGCGAAATCAATTTGGCCAAAGTGCCATTAACTCCAACTACAACGTGGACTGACAACTAAATGTTTTGGGTTTTATTTTGCCCGTTTCCCAGATATATTTTGGACGTCGAGCTGGAGGCGAGCTTGAGTTTGAGAGAATTTCTCATTGTTGTTGTGCTTAATCAATCAAATTTCAAGTTAATTTAATTGCTGTGTTGGTTTGTTGGTTTTTTTTTCTTATTTGCCATAAAAGATACAATAATTACTTACGACCAGCTACAGATACATACTTGCGCGTATCCGTATCTTTTACATACTCGCCAAGGTCAGGAACGGAACGAATAGTTCAGCACAATGAACTGTCAAGGCTAGACAAAAAGATACAAAATGTATCGATCGGATATGGCAGCTAAACAAAAAGCCTAAGAATGCGGATGCTGTACTACAAACATAGATCGTGGTACCCAACAAAAAAAACATTCTAACGATCTCTAACCAGTCAAACAGTCAGTCAGTCAGAGTTAATCCCCGCGCTTCCGAATTCGAAGTTTCGACATCCATTCAAATGCAAACGCGTGCTGACACGTTTTATGCGCCATTTGACCGCGGTCTAATGGCACTTTGATTTGATTATCATAATCATAATCGTCGTCATAATCATGCATCATGTAATGTACTGTTTGTTGTGTAGTACGCTTAGAGTATTAGCCTTGATGCGGCTTGATTCATAACTGGATACAAAAATACCTGTTCCAAGTTCCGAGCCAACTGAAGTTCAAGCCGAAAACTTAAGCTTATTCAAGTGCAAAGCTCTTCACGCGAAATCAAATCACATGATTTTCAGTTCTTTTGAACTCTCAACTAGTTCATCAGAGATAAAGAATCTTTAATCGATTCATTTGATCATCAGTTTAAATGTTCCTTTAAAGAATTCTATTTTATTTGGTAACTATTTGATACTATTTGTTTAGCTTCAATTTTTGCATATGAATATTCAATGCTGCAATCAAATAATCTATCAACTATCTCAACAATAGGTTCCTTTGATCAGCAATTAACATGTTCCTTTAAAGAGTTACTTCAATTTTATTTGGTAGTTATTTTTAACTTCAACTTTTAAATAAATATTCAATTATAAAATCTAACTCTCAACTAACATAGTACGTCAAAGATCTTAAAAATATCTTAAACTGGTTCATTTGAACCTGCTTTATTTTATTTGTTATCTATTGCATAATAATCTCATTATTACTGTGGACTTCAATTTCTATACAAATGTAAGTATTCCTCATACATATCATATAAAAACAAGTTATTCCACGAGCATTTATTTATATACTTAATAACTATTTATAAATTGTTTGCTATTTTCAACAAACCAACTGATAATAGTGTTTAATGGAATGAGGAATGTGATCAAGGGTCAATAAATTTGATAGATTGCTGACACAATTCTAATTGCTGCAAGACGATTAACAGATCAAAGAGCAGAAGGCCAAGCGTAATTCGGATTTTCCATTTCTATTCCTATTTATATTTCTAGTTCAATGTCAAGGCTGAGAGAAAACGGTACTTGCTCTTGATCCCGCAATCGACAACAAAACCGGACTCAATCGAAGACGTGACTCGATGCGACGCGTGGCAAGTGAATGAATGGGGAGAATGGCGAGTGACGAATGGCGAGTAGCGAACGGCGAGTGGCGAGCGGCTTTCTTCGACAAGGTCACGCGACTCGTTGCCATGTTGCATTTGCAAATGCATTGAGGCGATTAATTTTGCCACTTCGAGAGCTCGTGCTAATTTTTTATGTCTTTTTAATGCTACATGTAGACGAACAATGAAATTCAAATTCTAATTGAAATGGAAATTCAAATTGCAATCGCAATTGGTGAATTGAAATTGAAATTGCTTTACGGTCGCGATTTAATAATTTGCATTTAATTAGCGCCGCAAAAACGCCAATGCAATTAATAAGACGTTCTTTTTATTGTTTTGATTTACCCCTGCCACTAATAACTGTAACTTAAATGAGCGTATCATAGAACCTGCATAACCATATGCGATTTGTTTTTTCTTTATTTCCATTTTAAAGGTCTGTGGCCAATTACAATACTTGTAATATCATTTACGATCGCTTCCCTTAAGGTAGAGCCTTGATTTATGGCTTACGTGCCATTTAGATGGTCTACAACATATTCTGCTTATTTCATGATGATCGACTGGCACATACCCTTCAAATTATATGGTTAATGAAAGCACTGAATTAGTGCAGGGTATTTTTGTATTTTGAAGGTGTTTAAGGTGCAAAAATGCATCACAACTTTAGTAGGATATTACAGGGTATCAGTTAGTTGGGCACTTAGCCTTTCTTAACGTCCTTTTGTATACGATTTGAATATTTAAATCACTACAATACATAAATATTACAGATTATCTGCCTTAAGATGAATCTATACTACTGGGTGTCGACTAGTCGAGCCACGTCCGTCACCAGAGAAGTGGCAGTGACTTAACACATAAATTATATTGCAGGTTATCTACAGGGTATCGACTAATCGACGTCTCGTGAGTCACCAGAGACTTTGATAGTGACAAGTTCACAGATAATTTGTCTATGTCATTGGCTATGTGATTAGACGACATTCTCCACGAACGTGCAGCAACCCACACACTCACACACACACTCATACACAGTCTGTGGCACTTGCTGCACTTGCCACATGCAATGCCACAGAGCAACAATTGCTGTAATAAGTGCTCGCGAGTCATGCACACAAAACACTCGATGAGGCTGGACAGCAGCAACTCGCCCATGTTCGTGACAAGATTGGACCAAGTACACAGACTTAGCGATTGAGATACACACACACACTTATGGACAGACCTCAGTCCAAATAGTGATGCAAAAAGCCTCGAAGCGATGTTTGGGATAACAAAACATCCTTGATTGTTTCGATATATCAAATTTGAAGCAACATTTATGCACATTCTATTATAAATATATACAAAAAGTCATATTTTTACGCCGTTGACTATCGACAAGAGTATCGATAGTTGAAACGGTATAATAAAACATCCTTGATAGTTTCGATATATCAAAAATACATGAAACTTTCTTTTCATTTCAAGCATTACTTAAGCACATTCAATTAAAGATATGTATATACAAAAATTCATATTTTAACGCCGTTTACTATCGACAAGAATATCGATAGTCTCCACGGACTTAGAACCCTCTCGATAGTATCGATTGTAGGTGGATGTTTTTTGCATCACTATGTCCAAGCTGCAAACGCTTGACTGATCACAGTTCCAATCGCATTCACATTCACAATCGCAATCTCAAAACGTGACTAAGTAATGTGCCTACGCCTTAGTCTCAGTCTCAGTCGCAGTCTCAGCATACCCCACAAGCCACACACACTGACACAAGGGTATTAGCTAGTTATAGTTATATAGAGCTATACAATTTGGCATTCACTGTAAAATGCTTCCCAACTGAACTGGAAACACTGCTACGCTCAAGTCCGCAATTACATTGTTGTCAAGCTCAAGAAACGGATCTCAACTAATTCAACTTTAAAACTGGTTCAGCTTATTTGCAGAAAAGAGTACGAAAATAGAAATATAAATAAATATAATTAAGAACATAAATGTATTAAAATCAAAGCTTTAATGATTCATCTGTATTATTGGATACATTAAATATGTAAACTGAAAATTATGATGTTACAATAAATTGTGCTTAACTGCTTCACTATTTTCAACACAACAAAATGTAATAAACTTCAATGACATTAAATATGTAAAGTCTATTGAAAAACTCTAATTTCTGTTAAGGTTCACTTATTGTGCTTAGCTGTCTCTAATAAGTCATCGCACATTAAAAAGTTATCTTTATTATTTTTTTTGTGTTGAAGAATGTTAAGCAGTTAAGCACAATTTATTGTAGAACCGTAATTTTCAGTTAGCGATCACAAATTTAGAATCTAACTCACTTAGCGGCCACACACGTAACTAAGAAACTATAGAGAGATTATAAAACAAGTATTTAAGCTACTCAAATGTATTGCATTGCTAACTAATCATTTTTGTGTTTAATAAAGCTTGAAAATAGTTACTATATAATGAATACTCTTCACATTATGTTTATTCACTTAGCGGCCTCTTTTCGTGATCACCTGAGATAATAATAACTTTTTACCAAGCCTTAAAACCAATAATCAATCATAATTTAATAAAACTTAAAAATAGTTATAATCTTATAACTTTTTTATGCAACTTATGAATACATTTACGCTTAGCTACCTTTTTTTAGTGACCAGCTGAGGCCGCTAAGTGAGATGCTAGTTTCAATACTGAGCCTCACTTCTTAATGGGTTCAAATCTGATATTTTAGCTGAGTCACAAGTCGATCGATTGCCCATTTCCTACTCTACACATGAAGTAGACACTTAACATTTATATTAACGTGCCGACATGCGTACTTGTTATTGTGGTAATTGGGCTCTTGAAGAGTGCTCGCCACGTAAGCGCATAATGAGTGTCGCTCAAGCATGATCATAACGTCACGCCCCCTTAACGCCCCCGTCCCGAACGCTCCGCTAGATATTAACTAACTTGGCTAAAAATGCGGTTTAACATTGATTCAACCGCTAACTGAATACTCCTCCTCTACATCTCTCCCTCTCACTCGTTACGCTCTTCCTCTCGCTCACTCGCTCGCATTGTAACCGCAGTCAAGGTTAACCGGCGGCTGCTTTGCTTTGGCCATTGTCTTCGGGGTGGAGTCGCGCACCGTGGGGAGGGGAGCGGAAAGGGGGCAGAGAGAGGGGGAGAGGGAGGTAAGGCAATGCGACACCGTTGCATGCAAATGGCAAATGAATTCATTAGCTGACGCCAGGTGGCGCTTTTTTTTACTTTGTTTTATCAATGCAACGAGAATACTCGAAGATTCCTTGCATAAATCTTACGATTATTTATTATTGCATTATTGCATATCGCAAAGCGACAGACCAAAACCGTCGCAACAGGTGTCTCAAAACAACTGCTGCTAACTTGGCTAATAGTCGCTGCCAATTAGCAGTTACTTAACACCACCCACACACACAGACACACATCCCCTTCTACCTCCTCCTATTCTATCAATCTTATCTAATTAGAGGCGAGACTCGAATCTCGCGTGCTGCAATCGCTGTTTAGCCGTCGCCTTGGCTGATCAAGCTCAAGAGTTATGGCTAAATCAATCATTATCACAATGATTTTTGTGTTGCGTTCCAGCTACCAACTTGTCTTACTGACTCCGACTGAACTGACTGACTTACGGTTTTTGCTCGATCAGGCGCAAGCATCTCACTTTTCGTGTTTCTGGATTGATTGACAGCCGATTGACTGACTAAACAATTGCATTGCTTGGCAGAAATTGACTGATTGAATCACTAATTGCTTATGTTTTCAACTATTACAACTACTACTAGAAATTATTTACCATTTTGGATTGATGTGATGTGATTGACATGTATGATTGACTAATTGACTTATAAAATGGGTGATTGAATCATTGAATTTCTTAAGATTTCGACTAACATAATTAATACTAGAATTTATTTACTATTTTGGATTGACCGTCAAGCGTTGCCTATTTGATTGAAGTGTATGATTGACTGATTGACTTATGAATTGGGTGATTGAATCATTAAATTGCTCGAGTTTTCAACTATTACAGCTAATACTAGACATTATTTACCATTTTGGATTGCCTGTCTAGCGTAGTTTATTTGAATGATCTGTATGATTGACTGATTGACTTAAAAATACTGCAATTCTCACTCGCGAGCAATGCCGCAAGCTATGCAGTAGTTGTCTACTATAAAGAAATCCATCCAACTCGGTGGCATATGTAACATGTTAATTGGGGGGTGTGGCTCAGGTGACGCCCCGTAGACTAGTTGAGGCCATAGCAAATAGAGCCATCAAGTGATCTGAAGTGATCTTTATCTGTGTTTATCAATCTGCTGCTTTAGAGTGTTGTTGATTGAGAGTGGTCAGTTACATTAACAGCGAGACAACTCATCTGTTGCTCTTGTTGTTGTTGTTGCTAACTCAAACCGGAAAAACACCAAATGTGTCATTAAGTTTAACCTAAACCTGAACTTGTATTAAAAAAAAGCAAAAAAAAAACTGGGGCGGAGGCTGCTGCGTCTGGTCGATAAATAAGCGATTTGAATTGCCAATCAGACAAGATAAAAACAATATTCAAATTGTGGTTAATCCCCCGCCGGAAACGTTTAGCGTAACAAAAATCACACACACACATTTTGAGCTCGATTCACAGAACTTTCCTTAAGCCGATTAACGAAAGTGTCGCTAAATGAATAGCTTAGTCATCTTGTCAACAAATATAATATGATTATAAGTCATATTTCACTGATCAAGGGAATCTTTTTGGCAAACAAGAAAGTAATGAGTGATTAAACTGGAATTTTAGTTATCGCCATTTAGTTGCGTGTGAAAATATTCAATTGATTCTCATCTGCTAATCTTGACATTTACGACAAAGTGATCAATTAATGAACTTGTCGAAATTTCACACCCTTAAATCACCAATTTTATAGACGAACTGATTAGCTACTGATCACTCAGCACTGATCGTTAAAAGCTTGATGAGGCAAAAACAAAAGAAACTAGAAATGGGAATGTGACGATGACAATGACGAGTATTAGGAATTGAGTTTTCTAGAGTCGCCCATTCATCATGCACTTGATTGTCGTGCACACGTGGCAACCCTAAATATGCAAAACAAGTTCGAGTACTTGGTAACAGCAACAGTTGAATAACTACGAGAGAGACTGAGGGAGAGAGATATGTATTTGACTTATAGGGCAGTTAATTGTTTAAGTGCTTGACATTTGCATAAATTTATAGTTAAAATGCGAGAAACTCACTTGGGGAAACTGGAAAATGGGCTGATGATCAAAGAATCAGCACTCAAAGTTGCCAACTCATCGTGTGGCGATCGTGGCAATCGAAAACGTATCGCGAATCACATCTGGCGATGATGATTCGATCGCTTATTATCTACAGATGCAAAGTATATACATATGTATGTAGATATACATATATGTACATATATAATTCTTGATAACCCGAATCACGGGTAATTACCTCGAATGCGCATGTGCCACAAATTCAAATCAAGGCGGACGACAAAAATAAAACAAGAAAGATCGGCTTTAGCAAGTCAGTAACTATAAAAAACCGACGCTTGAATACGCTTTAAATTAAAGATACAATTTCGGAAATATATTTGTGAAAGAATCTCCAAGTATATAATATAACTAAGAAGCATCTATTTCAAGTATCCAGGAAGCTATAAAATATATTTAACTTTTCCAAAAGTATCCAAGATGTTCTTAAAGTATCTTCAACTAGCTGGAATATTTTCAACTATTCCAAAAGCATCCAAAATGTTAAAGTAAAGTATCTTTAACTAGCTAAAAGTTCACCAAGCATTTCGTAACTGAAAATATCTGTCAGTTGTCAGCTGTCAGTCAAAGTATCTGAGTATCTTTTGCCTTGACACTGAGAAGCAAACGCCCAGCTGCAGAAGCAAAGTTACACAGCCTATTGTAAGTGTATAAGAAAGAACCTGAGACATCGAATGACTTGGAAACAAATCAGCTACGAAATAAGAAGAAAAAAAAAACAAAGTATTAATTATATTTAATTATTAGATAATTGCACAGAGTTTAAAGTGAACAGCTGTAGCTTAGACTTAGACTCCGGCTGTGAGTGCCTTTGGTGACCGGGTCAATAAATTAGCGATAAATACCATGATCGCCGTATAGATACACAACATACTATACTACGATACGATCAACGATCGAGTAATGGGAGAGAGGGCAATAGAAGTTGTCTAATTGCTGGACCTCTCGCATAATTACACTTGGTTGGATATGAGTCGCAGATAATTATGACACCTGAACTTAGTTTGGCACAGGTGAGGAGAATGTTTCATCAATTCAGTAATGAACTCTCAATTGTCGCCACTGAGAAAGTAAAAGGTAATTGCTATTGCAAAATGTGACCAGTCACTCGTAACTTAATTAACAATCTCCAATCTCGAGCAAATAAAGTTCACCTGCTGCCTCCCTTTCTCAATCGCAAAGTGTGTCCAATTATCGCCATCGCTGATCATCTATGCAATTAGAGCGACATTCTCAATTGGAGAATGCAGTCTGTGTGTGTCTGTGACACTTTGTGTGATATGCAGAACGTAACCTTTGATTGATTTCTCTCACATCTTGCGACTTGTTGTTCTAGTTTTTAATCAATTCCCTTCGCACTTCACTTCCTTGACTTTCTGTCTGTCTGTCACATTCTTATCTGTCATTTTCCACTCAGCATTCAACATTTAATAGTCAACAATTACAACAGCATTTGGCATTTACCCTTTTATCGATATCGCAGCACAGTTCTTGGTACTAAAAGTTGATCACAAATTCTAATTAAGTGCATATTTCGCTGTCACTGATCAGAATGTTAACATATCTAATACATATTTAACATTTTAACACATCTGCATCTAAAGAAACTCTTCATAAACTATTCTTTATTTACTCCGAATTATCGATATATTTATCGATCATAGAACACTCCATACATCTTTATTTCAATTACTTGAAACTCTTCTTAAACCTCACTTTAGCTATTACATAACATCATCAATCTTTAATTCAATAAGCAAGAACTCTTCTTACAACTCTTTCACAATTAGTAGCCGCTCTTCATGTGATCGATAACTTTACCGATAACACGTATTTACAGAATTTACAACTTCTTCATAGAATATCTTATATTGTCAACCGATTTTTGCGCGTTATCGATAATAAAATAACATTCACTTTACATAAACTAGATGAAATCATTAATCTCTATTAATTACTCAACACTCTTCTCACACCTCTTACACAATTAGTAGCCGCTCTTCATGTGATCGATAGCATTGATCGATAATACATTAGCTGCTTCAGACAATGAATTCACAGCAACCGAGTCTCTTGCACATCTATTATACAAATTAACAATATCAAGATAAATTATGAATCAAATGTTAATCGAATGCCGTCACAGATGCGATGTACCATGTAAAAAAAAAAACATTTCAATTCCTAATGAATTACAATTTCAATAATGTTCGTGACAGGTGATCACAGATCGAGGCACAACCCACAGACTTTTGCTTGCCCAACTGTCCAGCATATTCCGTGTGTAAGTTTGTGTGTGTGGGAAGAAGCCCGTCAAATTTGCGATTTTAATTTATCGCGCATATTTCGATAAATTGAATACACGTTTTAACAACCGTTGAGATAAATTATAAATGTAGTTACATAACAATTTGCCCGCCTTTTTTTGAAAAGGAATGAGGAATCACAAAATGTCGCGGGGTATTTTCCCAATTGTCTCAATTGATTGACTTCTTCTTCCGCTGATAAGGCCCAGTCTTGTCAACTATTTGTTTTGGAGGCGTGGCACAGTTTCAGTTGATATCGCCAGACCTAGACCGAGGTAGAGAGCTTTGTGGGCATCTCCCCCATCGATTGCCATTAGCAATTTGTGTGTGTACAGGTTTTTGTTGTCGCGCGCAAATATTGAACAGCAAATACAACAAATTAAGTTAAGTAACCTGTGGAGTGCCTCTTCAACTCGCAAGTGAAATCACAATCGCAATCGTAGCGTATCAATATTGATATCGATGGCGCAATCGAGCTGAGACATCAAAAGTTGGCTTTAAGAGTTAAAGTTCAAGGGCAATGCCACTGGAAAAGCTCACGAGAAATGAGTCGAATTGGAACAGGAAGATGCTTATTTTTATAAAATTAACAGTTTAGCATAAAATTTTAAAATTTTAAACAAAAACTGAGCAAAAACCTTTTTAAATTTAAAAATATCCAATTATCATAAAACAAATTATTCTTCACTTTCAGAGAAACTAATTGCGGAAAAACAGGACACAAATATTTTTAAGCTGAGCTATTATCTGTGGAAAATTCAATATTAATCTTCAACATAAATTGATCCATCGATTTTAATAATTAGTCGAAATCCAATGGATCCAATGGATCTCAATTGAAATTAATAAAAACAACGGCACTTTGAAATTGGTTTAATAAGAAGAAGAAAAAACACTCACACTTTGTAGTTGAAGGACAATGAGCTGGACGGCAGGAATGCGGGAACGCTGGAACACTGGAAAATGGAAGCTTCGCTTGTCGCGCGTTTTTGTTTTACGAGTCGCGTGTCGCAAACTTATAAAGTAAAGTCAAGTGCGCTACGCAATGTCTTTATAATTTCGATCTATCAATTGGGGTAATTGATGTGAATTGAACACGACGAAGAACGCGCACAATTGCAGCAAGAAAAAAAAAATTGTGAAAAAAAGTTTTCAATGCAAAAGTTTTTTGTTCTTATGCTTCTGTCACTTCCACCACTTCGATTTCGAGTTCGCGCTCAGCTTCCACTTTGACTTGGATCAGTTCGTTGTTATTATGAACTTCCACCTCTTCTTTGCTTGGCACACAACCAATTGGCTGCGTTTTGCAAACAGAACTAAAACGCGGCTTCGAGCGGCAACGTTTTTAAAAAGGAAATTTGCCCAAGCCCAAGCGTCACCGTCTACGCCGACGTCGGCGTCGCAGTCGACAACGCAGTCGCAGCTAACAATACAAATTTGCAAAGCCGAAACCGAAACCGAAAGCGCGACACGAACAACGCAAAGAGAACAGCTTGCCCGAAGCTCGTTCACTCTACCTCTCTCTCTCTCTCTGCCTCTCACTTTTGATCTATCTCTCATTGTTGGGCGCTGGCGTTCTTCGTGTGTTTTTTGGGCGACATCCGTTAATTGCATGACATGCAAAAACAAATTATGCGTCTAGAATGCCAAACATAGTTTTTTACTCTCACACTCACACACACAAAGGATGCACCGTTGCAGCTGCGCTGGCGTCAAGGGAGTTGTGAAAGGAAGAGCAAAAACTTACAGGAAAAAAATAAAAGATGGCGACATTTCACTGCACTGAACGCAAAACATGGTGAATGTGGTCAACGCTCTGCAGCTCCAAGTGCTCCTCACTTGTGTAAGGATCAATGTAAAACATTAATAAAAACCAGATAGAACATTAAACTAAAAATAAATTATTAATAAATCAAATTAATTGCCGCACAACGAATACGCTTTCCAACGTCGCGCCGCGCTACTATCGAATGCAGTGTGACAGCAAAAAAAATGTGAGATTAGAAGCGACAAAAGGAAACGGTGATGTATCAATGAGCCTGTGACAGTCATAAAATACTTGTAAAATAGAGCATCAATTAATCTAAGCTTGTGTGACAGTATATTTGAGGCATTGCAGCGGTATATTTGAATACTAAAAGAAATTAAACTTTTTTATGAGCTTGAAATTAACAGCAGGATACGGTGATGTAGCAAGTAGCTTGCGACAGACTTCGAAAATTGGTAAAGTATAACTTAAATAACTTTTATATTCAATATAAAGGATGCTCATTAGTTTATTGATTATCAAAAACTGCTAGAAGTTTTTCATCTACCAAATTTCCAAGAACCTTTCGTCTATGAAGAAATACGAGTACCCGGCAAGGGGGAGCGTATACTTAACTGGACAGATAAGAGCGATCAAACACCCAAAATAAAAACAAAATAAATAATAATAAAAATGCAAATACATAATAAGATGATATCAAAAGATCAGGGCAATAAAGGCATGTGATTCTACATATATATAAATATATATTGTATATTGCTTTAGTTGTATGCATTAATTTCGCCTTTTACGTTTAGAGTCTGAGATGAGACGCTGATGATTCGAATTCTTCTCGCACTCTCTTCAATCCGCTGTCATGCTGTTCATCATTTTCATAACACACGCTGTTCGTTTTGTAAACAAATTGCTAATTTGAATATTCGATTCATAGAGCGCACAGAAAAAGACGAAGCTACTGAGAAGAGAAGAGAGTAGCAAAAACAAACCAGTTAAGATTGTGTAAAAAAAAAAAAAACAAAAACAAAAAATCCACGCAACATTGTCGATTGTCGTCACCTGCTCGTAGTTCCCCCAAAATGATTAGCTTCATAATCAACAGCCTCAGCTTCATCATCATGATCGCAGTCTTCTTTACGGGATCTTTCTTCTGAGTAACCCTCATCGTAGGCTTGTTTCTTCTACTCCTCAAGTTGATGTTCTGCTCGACTTTCGGCACAGTCGTTAAAAATAACAAGCTATCTAGAGCAAACAACTCAGCTAACCGCACTTGGAATACCCTAACTCTATCATCTGTGAATATGTAAATGTAGTATAGTTAAGAATTCTTCCCTTTTTCTTCAACACTGTGGGAACTTTCCAAAGTTTCACCCAGATTTCCCCAAGAAATTACGTAGACAACTAGATTCTGGAAGATTGTCTTCGCAGCTGTAATACCCGACAAGTTGGGGATTAAATCCAGTTTTAGTTTGCTTAGTTTCCATTCATTTTGTTGTATTTTTTATTGTCATGCAGTTGCAGAAAGGAATCGAAGCTTGGGGCAAGTTGTGCGTGCACTAAATTGGCAGGCACTGTTTATGAGTATCCCTGACCAAGACTGCAGACTGCTGACTTACTCATACGCTGTAACTTGAAGACTGGAAGACGGCAGACAGAAGACTCGTAACTAAAGACTGTAGAAAACCAGTTTTAGTGGAAACATAGGGGTTTTTTTTTTTTTTTTTTTTTTGGTTTTTGCTGTTTTGAATTGTTATTGTTATTGTTGTGGGTTCCTCAGGTGTTGGCATTGTCTTTCGGTAATTCTCTCTTGTACAGAATTTAAGCCAGTTTTATTGTGACGTCAGCGCGGTGCTGGCGTAAGGGGCGTGGCAGTACCAGAGCGGTACCAGAGAGCTGGGGAATTGCCATAGCGCCGTGGGTGGTTGGTTCTGTGGTCGAAAGTTTTGCTTGAGCGACTCCCAAGGCGAAACCTTGTGTTCTATACCCGGCAGAGGCTACGTGAGCGATTCGAAGACTGTCTGTTTAGTGTTTATGATCGATCCTAACTAAGTGAACTCGATTCTCCGATGAGCTGCAGAGCTGAAATTTGGTAAGTGACACTACTTGGCACTTTTAAATATAAAAATGTTGCTTTTATGGGAATTTTTCCGCTACTTATTTTCTTGAATATATTTTAAATACATTAACATTTGAGTGTTTAATACGAATAATATTAAATTTTTCCTCTTCTCTATATAGGTTAACTCAGTGAACTATGTATTTGGGGTCTTATGCCCTCTGACCTTTTTGCTCTGTAGAGTGCCGTTAGAATTGCTCTCGTAAGTTAACCAGGCTAATTGCAGCACGGCTCCGAAACACCTGCAATTAGGCATGAATCACAAATCATGAATATATTTACATATATTACGTATATCTATATATTTGCGCAAGTTCATTCGATACATCATCACAAAGAAGACTACTAAAAATATCAACGGACTCAACTTAAAACCTTCTTCCTCCACAAATGGAAGAGGCTTGAAATGCTCTCTGATTTGTGGTCAATTTTTGGGTTGATTTACGACAAGTTTTAACACCCTTCGGAATTTGATTTCATTTCCTTCCCTTCTCCTTCCTCTCTTGCAAAGATTTTAATTAGCACGCGCCGGTGACTAATTTGCCAAAAAAAAAAAAAGCACACGCAAAAAAAAAACAAGGTTCATCCCGGGAAGTGACAGTTCATCAAACGTCAAACATCACACTTATCTTGGACTCGATTTTGTGAACTCGGGTGTACGATTCGGGTTTTGATACCCGTGACGATTGCGCTTCCTCTGTCATCGATTAGAAAGCTGGGCCAATGCAGCGCCGAAATAGCTCAGCTGGGAGAGCGTTAGACTGAAGATCTAAAGGTCCCCGGTTCGATCCCGGGTTTCGGCAGCTTTCTATTTTTTTGAATTTACCGAAAAGTTCTTTCAATACCGATTTTCTTGTTGAATTTAAAAAAGTAACTTTGCTGTCAACAAACAATTTGTTTGTTTGTTTTTAGACGCATTCCCAAGGCACAATGTAAATTGAGACATACTTTTATTGCTTTTCGATTGTGAAATTATGATATACTATAACACTTCAAAAATCTATAAAACTGTTTACGTAGCAATCAGCTTTTTGCAGCCTCCAACGCGTTGTAGGAGCAAGCTTTTTCCAAATGCAAAAATGTTGCTGTCTCTTTGTGAGTACATAAATAAAAAATTAAGGTACATTTATCGTTTTTACAAATTTTTAAATGATACGTTTCGGTTGAGCTGAGTATTATTATTGAAATGGTTTTACATATGTATATGACGATGGGAATATTAAAACAAAAAAGAAAAATCTATTTAAAAACTAACTAAACACTACACACGTGTATGTGTGTGTGTAGGACAAATAATGTATGCATATACATATAGGTGTGTGTGCGAGTGTATGAATCGTCCAAAGTATCAATTCCGTCTATCCCTTTCTCTTCTTACGAGTAAATACAGTATGCCTGTAAATCAACAGTGCAGATAACAGCCAGTTAACATGCCCAATGTTAATGTCAAGTGCTCGCACTCGCTCTCTCCCACTCGCATTCTATGCGATCTTCACCTCGGTTGGCGTTGTTGTTGCTGTTATTGGGTGTTTGCTGTCAATTGCCGTCGATGGTTTTAACAGAATGAACTTGGCATTGGCCGCCACCGATGTTATGGTTACTGTGCTTGATGCAATGGCATTTATGGCGGTCGTTTGATTGCTGGCTGCCAACGAGGATGCCGGCAATATGTCGGTTACACAGTTTTCATGCTGAGTGGTGTTTGCACTGTAAAATATTGCATTCATTTTATAATTGCAGCTGCCACCACTTTGAGATCCTGCTGTTGTTGCCACTCCACTTGCATTTCCATTTCCAGCATTTTTTTTTGAAAATTTCCACTTAACTTTATTTAACAAATTTTATTTTTAAATCTAGTCTAGTAATTGCACTTTGCTTGTAGTGGCTGCCAACATAATTTTCTTTTTTGCGCTATCTGGCAACTTTTTGTTTACATTCTGAATGCACCTAGCTGGCAACGCTCCACATTTTTTTCGCACACCATTTAAATTTACAGACAGTGAAGTTGCATTAATTGGTAATTGGTAATATGTGTGCTTATTTTTCCTGTTAGAAATAAAAAATAGAATAGAAAGTTAAATGTTAATTATATATAATGTCAACTAATATTTTGAATTGAATTAAATATCATTAAAAATGTACATACATTTTTTATGCTATAAATAGAATGTAAACATTTTTTTAATATTTAATATTTTTAAATAAAATAAAACTTAACTCAAAATTGCCGCTCAATAGTTATCAAATTAAATGTATCGGATAGATATCGAGGAAGCAAATCTATCGTTTAGGAACTTCTCACTTAAGCAGCCGCCATCTTACTTCATCTCTCTCGATGCAGAAAGTTGAGCGCATTTTTGCACTCAATCAATTTGTTGATGCTTGCTGCTCATTTCTGTTCGCCTGGTACTTCAGCCTGCTATTTGCCTCATTTTGATCGCTTTCGCGTCGAGAGTCGACAATGTTGGTGTAGATGTTTTTGCAAGATGAATGTCATGCGACCTATTGAATCATCATCAACATCAACATGCATATCATCATCATTATCATCAACATCATCATCATTATCATCATCATGATTATCATCATCATCATAATCAACATCATTATCATCATCATCATCATCATCATCATCAACCTCATTGTCATCATCATACATCCATGTTACTCAGTTGCTCTCAATGCAAAAAGTTGAGCGCATTGCAAAAAGTTGAGTGCATTTTTCTCACTCAAACAGCCGCCATCTTGCCTCATCTCTCTCAATGCAGAAAATTGAGCGCATTTTTGCGTTCGAACAATTTTGCTGTTGCTTGCTGCTCATTTCTGTTCGCCTGGAACTTCAGTCGGCGATTTTCATCATTTCGACCGCTTTAGCGTCGATAGCTGACTGACAATGTTGATGAGGATGATGAAGAGACATACGAGCTATTGCATACATTATTATTATCATTCATCGTATATCAGATTTCCATACAGCACACTTCACACCTCTCTTAACATCGTAGTAAATCATAATCATAAAAACCAGCGCGAAGAGCTAAATATCGACTAGCTGAACTACCAGGCCAACAGAAATCAGCAGAAAGCACTGCTAGTACAAAAAGCAATGCAATCGCTAGGATCAAATTTGTTATAACTAATATTTGTACTTAAATTCATTTAACAACTTTGAGCTTGAACTTTTAATTTTATAAAAAAAATAACCAAGAACTTCAGTTTAAGTACAGTTTATAAATATGAATAATTTATTTAGTTAAACATGAATGGCACTTTAGGAACTTGTGATAAGTCCCTTGGTAGCTCTCTTACTTACAAATCTTATCATTCAATGACTTTGAATATTTTTATTGGCATATAGATAGCTCAATTATTTGATTTTTAAGTAGCTACAGATTTATCTTATCACGAAAATGACACGAAAAAAAAATCGAACCGAATACGGCTATTTCACAATTTGAACTAATGCAAAAAAGTATAGCATACTTAAAGGGTGGTTTATAAAAAAAAGTGTTGCATGCTTTCTTTTGTATTTTCTTTCTTTCATCGTAGCTCTTATTTCATTCATAGATTACGTGAGGAATTCGCAAGTGGCTTCGTGCGTGGCGCTCTCGATTAGTTCATATCAAATTGTACTCTATATATATGCTAATATAATGATCTTAAGAGCTCCCTCGTGATAGATAAGATTAAAGACTGCTGACCAGTTTAACAACATCCAAACTTCAAATAACAACATTACTCATATTCACGTGACGACACGTGAAATGTGACAATCGATAAAGGCCAGAAAAATAAAAGTGCACATAAAAAGGTTGACCAGATTATACGACATTATATTTCGAAGTTAATTTCGGTATTTCCCAACTTAATAGAAATTGTGCAAGTTCCATTTTCCACCGAATAGATGGGAACCTTTGATTAGATACAAATTCAATATGGCAATTCTACAAAAGTCATAATCCACAATTAATGCGACTTAAGCAATAATTCAATATGCCAGGCATATAAATTAGGTGCTCCAACTACTAATTTGAATGCTATAAAATGACAGGGCGCCTTTTGATGACTAAGTCGATTGGTGGATCGCTGCTGGTGTCCCCGCCAGACAAGCGACGGGCAGTTGGTTGAGTCAAGTGGTTGGGTTTTCAGCCATAAAGTAGGCGCTGATCGCTGAGCTTATCGCATTGGTTTAGTTTCGAATACATTGATTAGTTATTTATTTCGGCGAGTCCTTATCTCCCCAAACGTTTTCACTATAAAATATCCAGCTGCGCAACGCCAACGCAATTAGTATAATCACAGAAGCTGAAGCACAATGGTTGGCAGCCACTTAACGCTAGTGCTACTGTGCATCCTTGGGATCGCCAGCGCCAGGATCGAGGATGTGAAACAGCTTAGGGATGTAACTGTGGAGGATATTAACACGGACAACTATCAGCGCATGATGAAAATGCGTCACTTGGCCATCGAATTTTTCGATTACTACCAAAATATCACAGCGACCGATTTGATATTGCCCGGGACAAGGTTGCCCAACCTTCAGGATCTCCAATGTCTGGCCGAAGTGGCACAGCTCACACAGGCCCTGCAATCGGGCAGCCTTTGGGCATTGCGAAGTAAGTGTATTAAAATGTCCTCGGTCCACAAACAGTTAAGGAGTTTAATTTCAACTTTACGGACTTAACATTTCGGGGTACTTCCTTCAGGACTGTTCATGACATTTGGGAGGACATTTTCATGGGCAAAAAGTAAAGGAGTAAAGTTCAACTTCAAATTTGCGGACTTAACATTTCGGGAGAGTTCTTTCAGGACTCTTAATAACATCTGAGAGGAATTTGATGGACAAATTGTTAAGGAGTAAAGTTCAATTTCAACTTTGAGTACTTAAAAATTAAGGGGTACTTCTTTTAGGACTGTTATAAGTTAAGGAGTAAAGTTCAACTTAACACTTTGGGGCAGCTCTTTCGGGACGTCTGGGAAAAATTTCATATCAATGTCATTATCGGTAATGTTAATTTCCTTTTCTCCCCGTTGCAGTGATTGATTCCTGGGGCAGATTGCCAGCTGGTTTGCTGTATGGCAACATGCGGGATTTGGGCAACTTCGATGAGTGCATTCGGGTGAATCAAGAGATTGCATTAACGGGACAAACTATACGCGGCAAATACTGCTTCGCCAATCTGGTGTCGGTGAGCTTGCTCAGAGTCAGGACTGCTGTTTGCTTTCCCTCTGCCTGCACTGCGGATCATATGGACACATTACTGCGTCAGTTGTATCAGCGACTGTTGAACATTGAACTCAATGCGAACTCAAGGTTGGTGGACGAAGGCACTTGCCAGACGTCCGAGAAGGAGCCCCTAGATGGTCTGGCTATTTTCA
Source organism: Drosophila kohkoa (assembly GCA_019972355.1). NCBI lineage: Eukaryota > Metazoa > Arthropoda > Insecta > Diptera > Drosophilidae > Drosophila > Drosophila kohkoa. The sequence goes on along the minus strand of BJEL01000071.1, from coordinate 4,689,908 downwards.
CTGTGTAAGTACAAACAAGCTTAATTCCTTTTAAATCCTTTAATCCTTAACATTTCCTTTCATCATTTCAGCACTCTGATTGGTGTCTTGCTTGGCATATTGCTGCTTTGCACACTTTACGATTACTTTTTGTGCGAGGATCAAAGTGAGTTTCCATATTCAAAATATTTATATTTCTAGTTACTCATTTCTTTTATTCACTCTACAGAGAATATGCCCGTCATAGTTAAGATCTTTTCGGCACGCGTCAATTCGCGCGAACTTTTTCGCATTGTGGACAGCAAAACGAATCCAAATGTTATCGACTGCCTTCACGGAATACGCTGTATGTCGCTTATTTGGGTTGTCTTTGGCCATGACTATGCTTTGGTAGCTGTGGGACCCAATATTAATATCGTTGACTTGTTGCCAGTAAGTAAAAGTGGTTAATAGATTACAAATCAATTTATAGCCTAGCGTAAATTTACTATCGCTGGCTAGGTAGAAATATGATTAATTTACTAACAAAAGAATTCATTGTATTGAATTCTTTGCTTAACTTACAAAAAAAAAAAAAAAAAAAAAAAAAACAATAATTCCTAATATAATTTTCAAGAGCTTTTTACTTATATCTAAAAATTTGAGTTGTTATTTAAATGCTTAAAAAAAAGTTTGTTATCACAACATTTACTTACCACTCTCTCTGTCTCTTTTGTAGTGGATGAAATCGGCCTTCAGCATGTTCATTGTCCATGGTCTCTTCTCGGTGGATACTTTCTTCTTTTTGAGTGGTTTGCTCGTTGTCTTGGTTGCCATGCGCGCCGTGGAAAAGTATGTACAAATGCCAACCTAAAAATGTAACAATCTTTTAACATTTCTATTATCATTTAACACAGATCGAAAGGCAGAATTAATGTGCCGCTTATGTATCTGCATCGCTATTTGCGTCTCACACCCATGGTGGGATTGGCCATCTGCGCCTACATGTCCATACTTCCCATTTTGGGCACTGGTCCGCTCTTCAAGTCCTTCGCCGCCACCAACTCGAACTCTTGCCAGGAGACCTGGTTCTGGACGCTGCTCTACTTGCAAAACTATGTGGTGCCGGAGAAACTGGTAAGTGTAAATTAAAAAAAGAAACAAGCAAGTAAGAAAGTTAAACAGTGTGTATTAATTTAATATTGTTAAAATATACCTAATTAGTATACTGAAATATCACTACAATTATACCAAATGACATATTTGGTATATTGATGAGCTAGCCGCTACGTATTTTGGATGAAAGCAAAACACTGCGGTATTCATATTAAAGTACACCAAATTTATACTCCGCAAAAATACTAAAAATATACCGAATGGTATATTTCGCATATTGATTAGATAACCGCTACCTATTTGGAATGAAAGCAAAACAGTGCAGAATTAATTTTAAAATATACCGCAAAAATACGCAAATATACCAATAGCTAAATTTGATAAATAGAATCAAATATATACTGAAAATATACCAAACGATATATTCGGTATATTGACATAGCACTACATTTAGATTGCAAGCCAAAGCTACTAAAAGCCAATTAAAGTAGGCAAAATTTACCATAACTAACTTTTACAATCCGTTCGCAATCCAATTCTCAGGAATCATACATTCTATAGTTTCTATTGTGCACACCAAAACTAGCGACTTTAGTCTCAAAATTTGAATTATAAACATTATAGCTCCATCTCTTATAGTCTCTGAGATATATATGTTCACATGGACAGACAGACAGACTGACATGGATGATAAAGAATATATATACCTCATAATATATAATTTCAAAATGCAATTTCTTTTCTGCAGTGCTTGGAGCACAGTTGGTATCTGAGCGTGGACATGCAGATGTATCTGTTTGCTCCCTTCCTGATCATGGCGCTCTACAAGTGGGGTAAGAAAGCTGTCGCTGTGATTGTGGTGCTCACGTTGCTGCTCGCTGGCTGTCTCTTCAGCATGATGGTGATCAAGGGATACTCCATGTAAGTATTCAAATATATCATATCCTACAAATAAATTAAATTATGTATACTTTAGCAACTCGGGCAACCACATGGATAAGATTTACTTTGCCACTCACACGCGTGCCTCGCCATGGGCAATTGGTCTGCTCTTTGGTTACTTTTTGCACGTGAATCGCGGAAAATCCTTCAAGCTGAATCAATTGACTGTCTGGGCTGGTTGGATCTCATGCTTGGCCCTCATCTTTGCCAGCCTCTTTGGCCTGTATCCATACGCCGCCAATGGTTATTCGCTGCCCATACTCAATGAAGCCTTCTATGTGACGCTGACTCGCATCTCGTGGCCACTCGCTTTGGTCTGGGTTGTGTTTGCCTGCAAATATGGCTACGGTGGATTAGCCAACAGTTTCCTCTCCTCGCCGCTGTGGCAACCGCTGTCGAAGCTCTCGTACAGCGCCTACATTTGGCACATCTTGATTCAGCAGTTCAACACTTACACAAGCAGAACGAACACCTATTTCAGTGATTATCAAGTGGTAAGTTGAGATTGATATAATGAGAATTTCAAGTACTTACTTTATGTCTTCTTGCTCTTTCATCAGATGCTGCGCTTCTGGTCGGACTTTGGCTTCTCCGTGCTGTTGGCTTATGGCATGTACATCTTGGTTGAGGCGCCGACGGGCGGATTGCAGACGTGGCTCTTGCCCAGTGGCAAAAGCAAAGCGAAACCCAAAACTTTAGCTGCTCCAAGCAAAGCCAACGAAGAAGCTTCTGCCCCAGAGCTTGAGCCGAAAGCTGTGACTGTGACCTAAACTTAGAATAGAGTATATAAAATATTTAGTTAATAAGATGGGAGTTTTTTTTTAGAATAAAATACTGCTTACGAACAAATAGTCTGCAATGTTGTTTTATATTCATGTGGAAAGTTCATAAAGGGAAACGTACCAGACTCCATAAAAAGATTAGCAAATTGAATGTCTTATTTGGTTTTTTTGGGCTTATGAAATTTGGCATAGTTCTGACATCAACCGTTTAAGTATTCGGTTATTTTTTTGGAATATGTTCTTTCATCAAACTTTAGCCAAACAATTGAATTAGCCATTAAATTTTGCCTCTTTGTGGAATTTGTTCTTTCAGCCAATTTTTGTTAACAAATTTATTACATTAGAATAGGCAAATAGTCATTTCTAAAGCATGATTTATGATTGATTTTACTTGAGGTTTTATAACCACTTTTGGTATTCAAAATATCGCTTCTCTTTTCTATCAATTTGTTTGGTTTCTTTATCCAAGATAACTCGTTATCATTTCCGTATTTGCGAGTTCAAAAAGTTACAAGGACACTAAATCTGAAAAGTAGGCAAAGTTTCGCATTGTTTAGATGTTTTCTTATCGCCAGACAAGCAATAATATATGTACTATATGTTGTAATTGGGACTTTCACTCGATCGTTCAAAGTCTACAGCGTGTGTGTGTCTGGGAATGGGAATAATGGCCTTGACGCCAATCTGATGGACGATGCAAAGACGGACCGTCTCGGTTTCGCGTCTAGGTCTGGGTCTCGATTAGATTACAGCCCAGCCCAGCCTGTTGACCAGTCTGACAACAAAATAAGTACGAAAGCTACAATTGAGTGTGCTCGACTGCGTGATACCGGCTACCTATTTTGAGTATGCGGTATTATTTTGAAAATATACCAAATTATAACCCAGAAAAATATTAAAAATATATCAAAAGGTATATTGATATAGTACTATATTGGTATATTCATTTACTATTAAGTTCAAAATATACTGTAGAGGTGAGGTTTTATTTTTACCAAATAATATACAAATAAAATAAACCGAACGTCATGTTTACTATATTGATATAGTAATGCGTTCAAAATATACCATTGAGTTGCTGTATTATTTTTTAAATATACCAACTGATATACCACAAATATACTCAAAATTTTCCGTATGCCATATTTAATATATCGATAATATAACATAGAAATGTAGTTTTATTTTTAAAATATACTAATATAAAACATACCACAAAATTCTAAAAACATACCGAAAGATATTTTTGGTATATGGATGAAGTTCTACATTCGAGATATACCAGATCAGCTGAGATCCGATTGCAGTAGGAATAATTTCAAATACAAAAGTATTTCTTATATAACCTTTAACAATTTTTATCCGATCGTAATCAAATTCTCAAGAATCATTAATATTATAGTTATTATTGTCCTAACCAAAATTACACTTGTTACTCGATGTTTTTAACTTTGGGGGGCGAAAGTGGGCGTGAAAAACATTTAAAACAAACGTGATCTGCAAGCAAACATAACAAGCGCTGATCAAAAAAATTATATCCCTATCTCTTATAGTCTCTGAGATCTAGGTGTACATATAGACGGACAGACAGAGAGACGGAGATGCAAATATCGTCTCGGGTGATCAAGAATATATGTACTTTATGTGGTCGAAGATAACTCCTTCTGTCTGTTACATACATTTTCTGAAGGCACAAAGTTATAATACCTTTCCACCTTATGGGTAGCAGGTATAAAAAACGAACAAAACCCACGCAGAATTCGTAACAAATAATAAAAATTGGAAAAATTTGTTTTGTCTATCATGCTAGTCATGCAAAACGCCAATCTTTCCATAAATATTGTGTTGGATTAGGCCAAGTACAAATGACTAAGTTATTATTCTGGTTGTGTGTTTTGTTTGTTTACTTCCCAGAAATCTGAAAATTAATTGCCTCGAACGTTCCGGAGAAACGTGTTGATTAGATTCACAATTCACAATTAGTTTTTCTCCAACATGTTTTTGTGTGACCCTTTTTAGCATATTTGTATCCATGTTCCGGTTGGAAGTGTTCTAACGATGACAATCGGAAATCAATGAAACACTTAAGTGTTTTCCATTCGATCGATCGATCGATTGATGAAATCACTACGATTGAACCTCTTGAACCTATGCGTGACTAAGTTGGTTATGGCTTCTTATTTCACATATATTCCTCCCTGCCTATGCCAGACAAACCAATTTCAAGTGGCTTGCGAGTGCGACGAGTGAGATAAGCAGCAAACCTCATAAATAGAACTCGCAAGCAGTGATCGCGTTCAGGGACCGCTTACCGCTTATCGCTTATCTCAAGGAATAATAATAATAATAATAATGATTAACTTTAATCGCTTATTATTTGGCAATAGAGCCAGATGGAAATACTAACAACTTTATCACGCTTACATTGTGCCATGTATAAAAAGGCTAGCCAGCTGGCGATCGCAAATCGATTCGATCAGTCGCAACCGTCAACCCAAGTTGAGTGTCAAGGAGCCTCCGCCGTTGTCATGGCTAGATTAAATTGGACACTTTGGCTCTTCGCCACGATCGTCGGAGTGATCAGCAGCGACATCACGAATGGCAATTCAAGCATGGCAACATATCAAAGTATGATGAAATTACGCCATTTGGCTGTCGAGTTCTTTGACTTCTACGAGAATGTTACGGTCACGGATTTAAAGCCGAGAATTCCTACGCAACAGGATTTATTGTGTGCCGCTGAGGTTCAGCAACTCGGACAGGCACTGCAGTCAGGAAGTCTTTGGGCCTTGCGAAGTACGTAAAAAAAAGCACCTTCAAAAGTGTCTGCTTAACATCATCATTTTTTAATGCTGAAGACAGGAGTCGCTCTCATTGCATTAAGGAATAGTATTCCTTAAAATAATAACATCAAAAGTGTCTCCTTAATTCACTTTCACATAATCCTAAAGACCTTAGTCGGTCGGGTTCTTCTCATTGCAATAAGGAATAGTATTCCTTAAAATAATAACATTAAACACTTCCAAAAGTGTGTGCTTAATTCACTTTCACATAAGCCTGAAGTCATCTGGCTCATCTCATTGCCAACAACGAAAAGAATTCCTTAAGGTAATAACAGCATTTCACTTTTTTGTCCCTTGCAGTGATTGATTCCTGGGGCGGATTGCCATCCGGTTTGCTTCATGGCAATCTCAAGGATTTGGGCAATTTTGATGAGTGCATTCGTATTCAGCATGAGATGACAACAACTGGTCACTTACTACGCGGTAAATATTGCAGCGCCAAACTGCCTGTGGGCAGCTTTTTGGGTGGAAATTCTCCGGCTTTGAGTTCACTCAGTGCACAGACCGCTGTCTGCTTTCCTGCCTCCTGCTCGGCTGATAACATCGACGCCTTGCTGGGTCAACTGCTGCAGCAGCTGCTCAAAATTGAGGTGAACACGCAGCTAATCACAGAAGCCAATTGCCAAACGGCCGAGAAGGAGCCTTTGGATGGACTTGCGATTTTCACTATGTAAGTTTTTTTTATCCTCTTTTTATACCCGCAACCCATAAAGTAGAGGGGTATTATAATAGGCAGTCAGAGGCATCACCTTTTAAAGAATATTCTTGATCAGAGTCAACAGCCGAGGTAATATAGTCACGTCCGTGTGATCTCAGGAACTATAAGAGATAGAGCTATAACTTTTTTCGACATGTTTATATGCAGATCAAGTTTGTTTAAAAATTGTTTCTGCCGTCGCAAAACGAAAAATATCGATTAACAAGTTTGCAGCTAAATCTCGAGTTTTGGTACAGATAATAATAGCTATAGTATTTATGATTTGTGAGAGTTTGATTGCGATCGGATAAAAATGTTTGAAGTCTATTTAAGAAATACTTCTGTATAAAATCGGGTCTTAGCTGACAATCTGGTATATTTTATACTCTATGGTATATTTCCAATGTAGTACTATATCAGTATACCAAATGTAGACTTTGGAATATTTTCAGCATATTTGTGGTATATTAATTTGGCATATTTCCACTCACATGTAGTTTTCTTACTTCTTTCCTTTTTGTGTTTTGTTGCAGTGTGCTCTTTAGCATTCTCGCTGGCCTCATGTTGCTGACCACCATCTGGGATTACTTTTTCTGCCACGATCAAAGTAAGTTTTTTAGCTAGTGAGCGTTTTGTAACGAAAAACCATCTAATACAAATAATATTCTATAGAGCGACTCCCCGCTGTGGTGCAAATCTTTTCGGCACGTGTCAATTCTCGTGCCTTGTTCCGTATCTCGGACAGCAAATCAAATCCAAATGTTATCGACTGTCTGCACGGAATACGCGGCTTGTCGCTTATGTGGGTGATTTACGGTCATGATTATCTGATGGCGGCGATATCGCCCAACATCAATCTGGTGGACATTGTGCCGGTAAGAAAGCATTGCGCTTACACTTTTTCCTTTCAACTACAATTCCGGGCGGGTTTAAACTTTATTTTTTCCAGTGGTTCAAATCTCCGTACAGCATGTTCACCATCCATGCTCTCTTCTCGGTGGATACGTTCTTTTTCCTAAGTGGTTTGCTCATTGTCCTCGTCGCTTTGCGCACCATGGAAAAAACCCGAGGCAAACTGAATGTTCCCTTGATGTATTTGCATCGTTTCCTGCGTCTAACGCCTGTCCTAGCCTTGGGCATACTCGGCTACATGGCAATCTTGCCCATAATAGGAAGTGGACCAGTCTACAACACCATCATCCTAGCCCAGAAGACGATGTGTGAGGAGAGTTGGTTCTGGACGCTGCTCTATGTACAGAACTATGTGGCGGCCGAGACAATGGTAACGGTGATACAACATTTCTTGGGAATTGCTTTTAATCTAACCCGCTTTATATTTCGCATTCAAGTGTCTGGGGCACAGTTGGTATCTTGGCGTCGATACGCAGCTGTATGTGATATCACCGCTGCTGTTGTTGGCGCTTTACAAGTGGGGCAAGAAAGCAGTCGCTGGCATTGTCGTCTTCATGCTGCTCCTCGCCGCTTGTCTCTTCAGCATGATGATGGTCCGTGGTTATACTTTGTGAGTTTGCTTCTCCTCTTTACATTTGGACTTGCTTTAATACTTCCACTTCTTCTTAGGCAACTAATGGCGGATACCAATAAGATTTACTACACGACACACACGCGTGCCTCACCTTGGATAATTGGTCTGCTCTTTGGTTACTTTTTGCACGTGAATCGCGGAAAATCTTTCAAGCTGAAACCTTTGGCAGTCTGGGCTGGTTGGATCTTTAGCTTGGCATTGATCTTTGCCTGCCTCTTTGGCATTTATCCATATGCAGCCAATGGTTATGAGTTGCCCAAACTCAACGAAGCCTTCTACGTGACGCTGACACGCATCGCGTGGCCAATGGCTTTGGTCTGGGTTGTGTTTGCCTGCAAATATGGCTACGGTGGATTGGCCAACAGTTTCCTTTCCTCTCCGCTGTGGCAGCCGCTGTCAAAGCTCTCGTATTGCGCCTACATTTGGCACTTTTTTATGTTGGAACTCAATGGCTTTAGCACACACACAAGCACCTACTTCAGTGACTATCAAGTGGTAAGTGATCAAAACTTCATCATTTTATTTGCACTCACTTACTTGGGAATTACGATTTAGATGCTGCGCTTCTGGCCAGACTTTGGCTTCACCGTATTGTTGGCGTATGTGATGTACATTCTGGTTGAGGCTCCCACGGGTGGCATTCAAACACTTCTGCTGCCCAGCGGCAGACCGAAGGCGTCTCCACCAAAAACAGATGCTCCAACAATTGAGCCGCGAGTTAATGAAGACGACACGCAAACTGCGCCTCCGGTGGCGGTGAAAACGCCTTTGGATGGTTAAATTCACAAGTTACTCGTCTCGCTACTCACGTATTTAATATTTATTAATAGCTTAGAACAAATTTAATTACAAGACACACGCGCGCCGCTTTTTGGTTGCAAGTGTTGCCAAACTTTTGCAAAGTTCGATAATTGATCATCGATATCGTCGATAAAATATATACGTTGTATATAAATAAATATAATTAGATAAAATATAATTTAATGAAATAAAAAGAATTAATTTACGTCTAAAAAAAATACACACATCAACATCTTTTAATTGCTGTGAACAATTCAGACATTAGACATCAAAGATTCGATAAGCTGCAAGCAGCCATTTTGTCTGCAAGTGTTTCCATATCTTAGTGAATTTCAAAGCTTGATCGCTAGCTGCTTGAACAAACATTTTATATGCACACATAAATGTATAATCATTATCGCTTTACGAGTCACATAAATACGAAATAATCAGTTGAAGTGCTGCTTTATTTGCAATTAATTGGTTGAACTTTGCCTTGCAAATCGAGCAGCAACACTTCGGTAAGCAGCAAGGACGTCATTTTGTCTGCAAGTGTTGCCAAATTGTCATAAAAATAGAAACTACATACATACATACATGCAGGTGTATGATTAGCGCTGTCTCCTTTGAACGAGTTTCTATACATACATACATACATGTGTATGTATGTATGTAGGTATATACTATGCATAGGCATTAAAATATACAATTAAAACGCACGTCAATATGAAATCTTATAATTGCTTGCGAATGTTTTGAAGCTCAGCTTAATTTGTATTTAATTGCTTGAACTTCGCCTTTTCAAGCTGATAATCTGTAGCGTGCTGCCAAACTGCGACCGGAAAAATTCGTAAAGCTGTTTTGCAGTGCAATACACACACACGCGCGCGCACACACAGTGACATTGACCGTTATGGAACAGGGTGATCGTTACAAAGTAGATGACAACAGGGTGTACAGAAGAGATTTAAAGTTGCAGCCCAAAATTATGCAACGTTTCATTTGCAGCTCATTTGAATTAATTCATTAACAAGCTCTTTTAAGTTTTTTTTTTAGAATGTACAGGGTATTTGCTAGTGAGGTACTATTCACTTTAGGTGAGTAAGTTTCGTTTTAATAATAGTTGAACTACTTATAACAACTATCAAACTGTCCCTGTCCCAGTCATTCAATCAAATTTTTGATCGGTTCGCATTGTATTTGAAAGATTTGCATTGCCAGCAGATTCTAATTAAATGTGCAATTAGAAACTGAGCGATCTTAGAAAGCGTCAGTTGCGATCGCTCGACTCGAAAATACCTGGTCCACAAAAAATGCAGCTGTGTTTGTGATTTACAATTCGATTTTTGGTTAAGGATCATTTTGGATTCGGTTTATTAGATATTTTCCAGTCAAACCTTTAAAAGAAATAGCCTGATATGTTTCTTACTCTCTGGAAACATTTTCGTTTGTCAGTGACCAATCATGCTCTTCCGTTATTTTACTACCGGGTATAACAAAAGGGAGGGTGAGAGAAGTTCCCACGTCGCCCAGTCAAGTTGATCTCCGGCGGATCTCGTCCAGATCGCCGTCGAGTGTCATGTGCTGCTCATTTTGGTGCAACTGGAAATCCCATCATCATCATCATGCCCAATTATAATTGCAATTAATCGCTGTCGCCTCCCTCAAAACGTCACTCAGGTGATTTGCCCCCCCTTTCGGTCCAGTTGAGGGTGGAGAACAAACTATAAAATGCTAACGCCACCAACAGTGAAGCAATCAAGTGCGAATCATTCACCCAACGTTCAACATGTCGCCTTACACTTGCTTGTTTGCCACACTTCTGGTCGCTGTCGCCGTCTCGGGAGCACCTCACGAGGACCTCAGCAAGGAGCATGCCGCCGAGGTGGCGCAGGAATGCAAAACGGAGACAGGAGCCAGCGACGAGGACGTGCAGCATATGCTGCAACATGAACCAGCCGAATCGCATGAGGGCAAATGTCTGCGTGCCTGCATGATGAAGAAATTCGAGATTGTAGGTGCCAAATATCTTTCAACATCTTCCTCATCCAATTAACCGATTCTTTCTCTTTTCGGGTAGATGGATGATGCCGGCAAACTGAGCAAGGAGCACGCCTTGGAGCTGATCAAGCACATTAGCAAGGATGATGCCGAGAAGGAATCAGCAGGCGCTGAAATTGTCGACAAATGCGAAGCCATCGAGGTGCCCGAGGATCAGTAAGTGTTCCCGACTCCTTCTTTGGGGATTTCCCATTTTATTAATGCTCCTTTCTTCCTTCCCTTGCAGCTGTGACGCGGCTGCTGCCTATGAGAGCTGCTTTGTGGAGCAATTGCATGAGCACGGTTTGTCGCTCGCCGAGATCGAGTGATCCGACCTATAACTGCGTATCCCTCAAGACCCTCATGACAAGCGCCACGCTGGCAATAAAATGCTTCTAGCATATCTTTTTTTTTTTTTAAATATTTACTCTAGTGCCTAAGTCGTAACTGAATAAATCTGTGTCAACTGCAAGAAATCAACTTTTGTACTTCTTTCGATTAAGCTACAGTCGAGTGTGCTCGACTGTGAGATACCCGCAACTCCATTTTTAATTAAAGCAAAAGAGTGTGGTATTATTCTTAAAATATACCACAAAAATACTAAAATTTACCATATTAGGTATATCATTGATGTATATTTGAAATATACCTTAGAGATCAAAATATACCAGACCATATGCTGAAAATATTAATCAAATTATACCGCAAAAATACTGAAAATATGTTGAAGGGAATTTTTGGTATATCGTTGATGTACTATATTCGGAATATACCAGTGATGTTAAAATATACCAAACCATATTCTACGAATATACTGCAAAAGTACTTAAAATATACCGAATTCCATATTTGGTTGAAGTACAACGTTTGAAATATACCAACGAGGTCAAAATATACCAGGCCCTATTATGCAAAAACACTAAAATATGCCGATGAACATATTTGGTATATTATTATAGTAGTAAATATATACCAGATTGTCAGCCAAAGCAGCTAAACCCCGATTGCAGTAGGCAATATTTGCCATACAGAAGTATTTCTTAAATACCTTCTACAAATGTTGTATCCAAACGCAGACCAAATTTTCAGGAAACAAATAAATCTTAATTCGCAGCCGTTGGAAAACGAAAACTAAAAACCAAATGCATTCGCTTACCCATTCAACATTTTGTATACAATTTCTTCAAAAGTAAAAACTGGTCGAAATAGAAAATTAAACAACGAAAAAATCAAAATGCATTTGGCTTACAAATTCTATTATTAAATAGCTGTCGATGTTGTGTGAGTAAGAATTGTGTACTTAAATAATTATACGCATTCATTTTTATCATCATCCGCTTAAACCCTAATAATCAGTTATTACAATGCGTTATTATTATTAAATTTTTTTGTTATTATTTTTGTTTGTTTTTTTTTTTTACTGATTTATATGAACTTACAAGACTACAATGTTATTGTGTGTTGGGTGTGTTTGTTTTACCTTAACTAATGGACCGTGTGTTTGCATCGGTTCCGATTCTAATATATTTATATATGTAATATGTAGATCTAATAGGTAAATTACAGAGATAGAGCAGCAAAGAACTAAAAAAAGAAGGAAAAACAAACAAAACTAAAAATCAAAAATCGCTTTTCAAGTTTTGTTTGTATGTGGCGGACAATAATTGGAAAGTATATATATATATATATATTTTGCATGTTCTAAAGAAACTACAAATATATATACATATATATATGTATCTATGTGTGTAGATTAAAAAAAAAAGAACAAGGAAACGCAAACTTAAATGTTATGCTTACAAATAGGAATCGTTTCAACGTTGGTTGGCTTATCAAATGATCCGAGTTGATGTGAGAAGTGAATTTGGAGTGTCTTGAATGAGTGTGAATGATGAAAATGTTGATTGGGAGGGAGTTGTTGTAGTAGTTTGTATGTGTTGTAGTTGTTGTTGTGGCCCATTGTTGTGTATTTGTTTATAATAATTGATTAATTTCTTGTTTTTTGTTTGTTTTGTTTTTGCTTGAGGCAGGCAGGCAGTTATCAATGTTGCAGCTTGCGGCCAAAAGCACACACACGCAAAAAAAAAAAAAGAAAAAGAAGTCATAGTGCAATTTGCAGCCGCGCTTTGTTTCCCATTTCGGTTTCCCATTTGCGTCTTAAAGAAAATAATCGGCCTGCGGCTTTTTCGATGGTATGCCGCGACTTTCCTGTGGTGCGGCCTCAAAGATGACAAAATCGCGATGCAGGTACTCGTTCAGTTCCAAGATAGCTGCCACATTGCCGCAGCTGCAAGGCATAGAATGTTAAATGAAACAATCGACAAATATAAATGACAAGTATACGAACCGATAGCAATAATTGGGCGCTGACCACACCGTTAGAACGGTCTCATTAAAGTGCCACTTAAAGCCCTCCATAACGAGTTGATGGGCACGACATATCATATCAATGTCATTGGTGCGATTGAATTGCGACACCACATCGGAGCCAAACAAATAGCCAGCTCCGCGTGGCGAGACGCCCCAACCAGTCTGATCCTCGGGATCGCTCCACAGCAGATCACACATGGGTCCATCGTGTGGCACCTCCTGTTTGCGATCGATGCTCCGTATCTGATCCAAATACTGTATTGAGGGCGAGAGGCCGCCATGCACACAGAATATCTTGCCATCAATGATGGCCGATAGGCTGAGGTAGTCAAAGATTTCGGTGCAATAGCGCCACACAGCTGTCGAGCCATATTTGCGCAGGCACTCATCGTAGAAGCCATAGACCTGGGTGATCTGGCGAGATTCATGATTGCCGCGTATCAATGTGATGCGATCCGGATAGCGAACTTTCAGCGCCAACAGCAGCAGGAATGTCTCAACGCTGTAATAGCCACGATCCACAAAATCGCCCATAAATAGATAATTCTTTTCCGGCACATCGCCGCCCACTTTGAACAGCTCCTTGAGGTCATAGAACTGTCCATGGATGTCGCCGCATACGGTGACCGGTGAGTCCACACGTTGCACATTCCCCTCCTCGACAAGGATTTCGCGTGCTTTGGCACACAAGGCTTTCACCTCGTTCTCTTTGATGATTTCACAGCGTTTCAGCTGCTCAATTTGACGATCCAAATCGCTGTAGTCGACCATTGTGACAATGTGTTGTGTGTGTGGAGGGAGTGGAGGAGCTGTGTGGTGGGGGGATCTTAAAGCGAGCAGCACAAGCGAGGCGGTGAGGCGAAGCGGGCGGGGAGAAGGAGCGTCACTTAACAACGGCCCTTCGCCAAACGAGCGGGGGCGGGGGCGAAGGAGAACGAAAATAAAACCAAATACTTTTTCGTACGCTGGCTCTGCCCAAGCTGCAAAAGAAAACAAAAAAAACACGAAAACACACGCATTAATATACAAGTTTTCTTCGGTTTTTTTTTTTTTTGGTACAAGTTGTTTGTGTTTTTGCATCATCTGCATGTATGCGTGTGTATGTGTGTTTTGCATGTGTCTGTTTTTATTCTGCAATTGCTGTATGTGTGTGTGTGTTTGTGTGCGGCTTGTGGCCTTTTGCCGCGCGCGCCGCACAAGCATTTTTTCGCATTTCATTTTAGTGCCAGGAAGTTTGCTGCACTTTACCGTGAAACACACTATGCGCTGAAATAAATATGTGTGCACAAACTTACACTAATTAAATGCTACAATTTCATGGAATCTTTTGTTTTCAAACGAAACACTCGCACGCACGCTCACTATTAACAAAAAAAAAAATTTAACTAGATACGCTTGACGTTTTGTGGCGATAACTATCTCTTGTGTGGTGGTGCAACGATAACTCATACGCATATATCGATTAGATGCACTCATGTCAAAAACAGCATTTTGGCGTTGCCAGACTGTTCAAAAGGCAACATATTACCGGAGCTTGCTCATATTTAAATGTATTTTTGTTTAATTTAGTTTGCATTATTACGCAATTAAGTAAGTTGATCATGGACGAAACACAGGCCAAACAGGAGGCGACAGAAGTCCCAATAACACAAACAACAACGAATCCCAGTCCTAAGGAAGTACAAGCTCTAGATGTGGACATTTATCGCGACACTTTCATACGCTACATGGGTAAATAAATTAAGAGATGACGCTGATGATATAGTATTTACTACTATGACTAATTAATTGCAGGCTATTCGAATGAAGTGGGCGAAGCCTTTCGACCACTAGTGCCCAAATCGATTGTGGCCGCATCCTATGGCATGGCCATTGGTTACGTCTGCACCGATACCTTTGACAAATCCTTGCGTGCTCAGATGACGGGCTCCAGCCAACGTGAAGTGGCCATAAAAGCGGCCGATGTCTTTAGCTGGCAAATGCTTGCATCCGTCATACTGCCCGGGTTGGCCATCAATCGGTATGAAAAGAGTGCTCCTTTACATACATATATATGTATGTATATAATGTATACATCTTGATTACAGCATCACGGCGGTGAGCAAATTCATGCTACGCAAATCGCCAGCTATAGTTTTGAAGACGCTGCCCACGGTTATCGGTTTGGCAAGCATACCGCTGATTGTGCATCCCATCGATAGTCTCGTCGATCGCTTCATGGATGCCACATTCCGTCAAATGGTTCGGTAGTAATTTTTGGAATGTGAAACTTTTCCTACTCGGTGCTAATTTTGGAGTCGTCTGTGTGACTTCATATCGACAAGCATTCCAAAGCAAATGTATACTACATTTTTTGTACTACATTTTGATATACATTAGAAGTAGAAACCTATGCCCGATCCCATAAAGTATTCCCATGTTCTAGAACAGCTAAAGCTATCAAAATTTAAGCAATTGTTAAATGATTTTAAACTTAGATATTTAAAGAGAAAAAGCTGTTTCTCAAAATGCAATAACGGGCTTAACAAACTTTAGTTTGCCATACGATATAGTAATTATATAGTAACTATATGGTTTCTTAGCAATTTTATGGACAACTGTTGTAGCTTATATTATAGAATTTGAATACTAACAACTGTTATTGTCTTATTTACATTTAAAATTTATTGCATCAATTACAACTCTACAAGCATTACAAAAATAATTTTTATATATTTTATACAATCGTTAAGTAAGTTTTTCTTTTTGAAGGCAAGGGAATGCTTCACATACATATATACGATATATATTGTCGATAATTAATAGTAGCCTTCTTCCCCGTCACTGTCGATCAGATATGGACTGTCCAAGGCGCCCAAGCCGGCAGCAACGCCACCTTCGTTCGCCGTGGATAGCTTGGTGCGGAGCATGTGACCCGCCTGGTAGTTGTGCACAATGTTATCCGCATCCCCGATGACCACACCAAAGATGCCCAGCTCCGACACCATGTCGACAATCTGTGGCGGCATCTCGCTGCCCGGACGGACCATATAACCCTGCGACAGAGGCGGATGTATGAGATCCATAAGGATCCAAGCGGATCGCTCCACACGTGTCATGCGCTGCAAGAAAAGGAGTGAGAAAATCAATGAAGTAACTCGATAATGTTGAGTGTGTTACTTACCTTGAGTGCATCGGGTATATCGACGCCATAAACATTATTGCCGCCACCTTCGCGTTGTGGCTTGAGCACAAACTTCTCGGGCGTACGCAATGCCATCTCATAGTTGGCATTGCCCGCATCGTTGTCATCCAGCGAATACAGACCAGTAAAGATTTTGCCCACCGCCTTAATCTCCTCTGGATCGTTGATGAAACGCTCCAGCACAGCCGGTTGGGCTAAGGCTTGTTGCACCTTCTTCGTGCCCGCCAAATGGTAATGAATCGATGGACATTTGATGGCCAGCGAGGTCTCCATCAGATAGCGTGCATCCCACTCGCCTTGCGTGGGATAATGCGCTGGTTCATAGCCGGCACGGAAGTAGATGACAGCCACCTCCGTTGAGCCACTGCAAGGAGGAGAAACATAAGAAGTTTTTTGGGATAATTTCCCTTTTGGGATACCTACAGCAAGAGCTCTTTGCGCTGACCAAGTTTGCCCTCGCGATGCACCTCGGTGAGTGTGCGACGCAGGACCTTGATGTGTGGATACGTTTCCCGGATGTAGAATTCATGGAAACGCTGATCGCATATATTGTAGGAGATGTCCTCAATGATGAACAGAATAACCGATTCGGGTTTGCCATAAATATCCCACGCCTTGACCATGCCATCACATAATCCAGCCAGTGCATCGTTTTTGGGCATCTGCAAAACGATTACAAAAATACTTAATAGTCCTGTCGATAAGCGATAATCGATAAAAAATATGCTTACGTGTTTGAGCTTCTCGGCATGTCCCAATTCTCTTAGCACAAAGCTATTGTTGTTGTCGGTGTTGAGAGAGAAGGGAAAAAAGAGATATAAGTTTTGGCAAGGGACAAACGCAAAGACACAACACAAGGTAAAACAGTAAATAACAAACAACAGGTGAAGTATTTTTATTTTTGTTTTGTTTTTTTTTTTTTTGCTGGGAAGAAGGGTTACGTACAACATAATTTATTAGCAGGCAATTTTAGAGAGAGAGAGAAAGTTGGGAGTGCAGGAGTTACAACAACGGGCAATAATCAAAATAGTAAGGATTGTTTTTTCAGTAGCATCCACAAAGCTCAAGTCAAAGCCAATAACCGTAGTAAGCCAACAAATTGTGTGTGTGTGAGTGAGACACCAGTGTTTTTGTTTTTTTTTTGTTTGTTCTGTGCTTTTGTGTGTGAATTGAAGAGAGACAGATAGGAGAGCTATTGCATGCCAATGAGAGAGTAAGAGAGAGAGAGAGAAGGCAGTAAACAAACATGAGCATGGACCAAAATGTGACTAACGGTGCTAATCAAGGCGCCCACACACGATCCTTTTGTTTACATGTCGTATCTTGTGTGGGCCACCGAGGTGAGTACGTGCTGCTAATGGAGTGTGTTTGTGTGTGTGTGCAATTATGTATGGTATTTAAATACTAAAAGAAGTGCAGTGTAAACAGTAAGTAAGAAAGTGATGGAGAGAGAGAGAGAGATAGAGAGAGAAGAGCGATTAATACTTCTGCAGAGGCACCAAATGTGTAGCAATGCCACCGAAACTGGAGGCAATCGTGTTGATTTCAACCTGCTTTATTGCACAGCCCTCGTACACGTGAGCCAAATAGTCAGAACGTAATAGACCGACGCTATAAGCCTGCAATTATGATCAATTTACATTATATATTGTTTATGGTATATGTAAATACACAGCCCTTAGCCTAAACTAAATTTATGTAAGTGTCTTATATGAATCTGCTAAAATAATATAATACAGTAATTAAAAAAAATATAACTGAAAAATAAAATAAGATCGTATATCAAGGGACGAGAGAGAGAGAGAGCGAAGCAAAAGGGGTCCACTATTTTTCCAATTAAAGCGCCATGATAGCCAAAGCAAATTTTTGTATATTATGCTATGTGATAACTTAAGTTTCTTGTTCTACCATTATTCTAAAATATAATTTATTACAATTATTTTGATTGATTGGGTGGTTTTGGTTTAATGTATGGATGGCTGGGCATATTAAATGGTGTAATGACACTCACTCTTTCCTCCTGCCAAGCTGGCTAGAAAAAACAACAACAAAGCATGTAACTTTTAAGCGCATCAAATTTTCTACTGAATACCAAAATATTGAGTAGGCTTTGGTCATATTGCAGCGAATTCTGTTCCTAGCACTGAGCTTATGACACTGATCAAATAAGCACACACACACACACACATGTAGATGCACCTGGCCATACACAAAAGGATATTGTTTCTATTGACATTGAAAACTGATATTTAAACAAGAAACAGAAATCAACTGGAATATCTGTTATTGCATAAGCTGCAATTAATATGGAATGATTTGTTAAGCGGCACTCTGAAGTAATTATAAATAGAAATTGGAGTTTTTCAACACCAACTCATCAGCGAATAACGCAACACCTGTTCATGTGTGTGTGTGTGTGTTTGTGTCAGTGTTTATTTCTCATTTGCTTTTTACCCAGTTTTATGGTCAACTTGTGATAAGACTAGTTTGTGTGTGTGTGTGTGTGTGTGTTTGAATGACAGCGCAATTTATGCACTTGTATTTCAACATATTTGTTAAATATTTGTATCTGCTTTCTTCTATAATTTTTGCTACATTTATTTGCGCTGTAACAAACGACACCAAAATCTAAATAAATTTGAAAGACAGATGAATAATCATTACTAAGCAGTTTTTCAAAAACAAGCCACACACAACGTAAAGTGGCGGGAGGCGGGGGTGAGCAACACACATGTCATGCGTATGCGCAACAATGTGGAATAGAAAGAGACAGAAAGAGCAGGAGTGGGAGGGCAACGCACAATTCAAATGATTTTGCGCATTCTGGAACACACGAGAATAATAAATAGCATTTAAATATAGTAGGTATATGTATGTACAGCACGAAATAAATAATTGTTTGTATATAGAGATATGTTTGTACAACATAGCAATAATGATATGTACATGTTAAAAGGGTAAAAGAGGTGTAAGAAGAAGCAGAGCAGCACAGCAAGCAGAGGCAGGCAGACGGGCTTGTGGGCGTGGCGGTCGTTAGGCAAGTGGGCGGGAAGAGCGGCGGTTCAAGCATAAGTGAAAACTACGAAAAAAAAACAAATGTTGCAATTCACAACTCATACTTAAAGACTGAACAGTTTTAATAAAAATAAATAATAAGTAGTAGGACACACACAAACACACTCACGCACACACACACACGCACATACAGAATAAGAGACAGAAAATAGAAGAGTGAAAAATAGAGGCAAGTCATGTTAGTAGTAGTAAGTAATTTAATATACATAGTATTTCGACAGATTATTTATTCAGCTGATCCATCATCATACGGGTATTATAAATCATAATGAACGTATGCAGCAAATATAAATCAATTTCCATATATTTACATACATATGCATTTAGTTATCGATTTCCAGGAATTGACTATCGACTTTAGGGAATTCAAATTGGGTATTTTTCAAATTGCCCTTCATTTGTGGGCAATTAAATTTTGTCTGTGTATGTGTGTGTGTATGTGTGTAGTGTTTGTAGTAGTAGTAGTGTGTTTGTGTATGTCTATGGCTTTTGTTAGGCTTTACAGGCAATGCGTGTGAATGCAAGAGCGAGATAAAAGATATATAGATATAGGGCGAAAAAAGATAATAGATATAGAGAGGAGAGAAAGAGAGTGAGGATATAGAGAGACAGCACCTTTGTATGGTTTTACTTGCTGGTCCCAAATGGCCAAAACCCGATGCTATCGTATTGATCTCCACTTGTTTCCAGCAGCAATAGGCCGATTTAGTCGCGCTAACGTTTGCGCGCACAATGCCAATATTATCCACTTTCCCATTTGCCTCCGCCACATCGTCGTCGTCGTCGCCGCCTCCGCCAGCGGTAGCAGCAGCAACAGTTGATGTAGCAGGAGCATTCGCAGCAGCAGTCGCAGTCGATGCCGCCATATTGTTTTCCACGTGATGTAACATGGGCGACAGCTCCGGGCAGCAGGATTCCAGCATCAGATCGCTGCGCAGCATGCCCAATGAAATGCGCTTTTGATTTTCAAATGTGTGTGTAAGTGTATACGTGTGTGTGTGTGTGTTATATGTTCACGATAATACAGGAAGCAACACAAATATTGTGGATACATTGTGTTCGTGTGTTTTGAGATTTTGTTTATTGGGTTTTATTATTGATTCGGATTGGATTAGTTTTGGATTATGTTTTTTTTATTTTTTGAAACGAGGAAAGCAGAAAAGTCAAATCAATGTGTAAGTAATTATTTTCTTGGCTTAAAAACATTAAACTAAAAAAGGAGCATCGTCAAAAAATAAGCAAATAGAGCTGCCAAGCCAACGATATTACTTGCTGTTTCGATAACATTGATTTTAAGTGCAACATTCATTTTAAGTTATCGATAGCTTTGGCAGATCCAAGTGCAAGAGTAGAGCAGCAACAGCAGCAACAACAACAACAACAACATCAGGGGACAACAACAACCAGAGTGACCGTTTCATGGTCGATCATGCAGCGGTCACACTGACAACAATGCAAGGACATTGTTTTTGTTTTTTTAATTAAAGAACAAAAAATGAAATGGAAAAACGAAAATGTTGCAACTGTTGCTAGAGCGATTTAGTTTTTTAGCGATGGCGTTTGACAACAGCGTTCCCTGGGTCCAGGATGAGCGCATAAATCAATTGTGCGCGCAACTTGAGATTAGCTGCAAGGCGATAAGATAGCCGCCGATTAAGTTTCAACTCGATTGTGTTGGCCGGGGGGACGGGGAAGTGGGGAGAAGCACTTTCAGGAACTGGGGTGGGTAGGCTTTAAAGAGCGCGACAGAGAGAGAGAGAGAGAGAGACATAAAGAGAGCGAGCGAGCAAGAGAGAGAGAGAGAGAGAATCCACTACTGATCAAAGATGGAGCACATGATAAAAAAAAAATGCCGGATGCTTTGGGGATGTGACGACGGATGGTATATTTTCTTTTTGGTGGGTGGCGTGTGTGAGCGAAGAAGATAACAGCTATTAGCTATTTCGTTCTTACCTGTGTGAAACCATGGGCTAACACCTTGCGGTAGATGTTAAACAGATTCGCCGTAAACTCGTCCACTTTAATCGTTTCGGCCAGTGTTGTTGTGATGAATTCCTCGTCATGAGCAACATTGTGCATTAATCGATTAATTATCGGCTGCAAGGCAATCGCCTTCTCGAACTCCTTTCGCGGAAACGACGATGGCACCAGCACAAAAGGCGCAAACTAACATCAAATTCTCATGTTAACTGACAAATCCAATTGGGATTTCACCACACAAACACACTCACATTTAACGAATCCGGACTGAAGGCGGTTTTCGAACGCATTGCGGCTCCATGCATTATCGCATAGTCCTTGGCCTTAGACGTCACTTCGAGCAGTTCATCGGTGGCCAACGGCAGCTTGATGCAGCCACGCAAAACAGGCGTATTTTCGTCGTTCGACATGATTTAATTACAACAGTAAAACAATAGTACAACACACACACTCTCACTCACTCACACACACTTTGCTGACTGGAATGCTCGTCGTACACTGCGACTTGCTTTTATACTGCACTCTCTATTTGAGTCGATAACTCCGTTTGGTGTCGCTGTCGTTCGACGTCGACGTCGTCGCTGTACTTGTTGTTGTTTCTATAGATATCGTCAGCTGTTGATGTACTAATATATATTTACATATACATATGTATGTAAGTGTCACGCTGTTCTGTGGTTACCTGTTGCGGTCTTTTATCGTCGTTGTTGTTGTATCTTAATTATACTTTGAATAAATTAAGGAGGCAGATTCACTTGCGACTTAAATATATTAATCACAAATTATTAAAATATTGCTTACTCCACCACGGTACAGACGTTTTGCGATTATTTTTTATTATTGATATGTACACACTGGACCACTGACAGTAAACACCGCTGACACATTAATAAATGACTCCATCAATCGAGTATCGATGCTTCGAGAAAGTACTTTCTGTCTGCTATCGATAACATCAACAGTGCTGCCAACTTTTGCAAACATTTAAAAAGTGCGCCTATGCAATTTGAAGGCTCGCTTTTTATTTTAAGTTGACACTGCCCTATGTGTCTCTTTATGAACAAGGCCACATTGTAATTCAGTCTCAATTGTCGCACGGGCTTGTCAACTAATATTCCTTTGAGGTATTCAGTTATTATATTGCTTTCATATATTAGCAATTAGCAATGCCACGCGGTAAGTTCTTGAACCACAAAGGTCGCAGCCGCCAGTTTACACCCATCGAAGAGCTGCTGCGAGAACAAGAGCTGGAAGTGAATCTTGAACTAAAGAGCGAAGGCAACGGGAATCGAGTGCAGCGTCAGTCAGATAATGACAACAATGGCAATGTGTTCAATCAATTTAATAACACAAATGCCGATATACAAAGGATCAAGAAGGTGGGCGGACCTGTCGAAGGACTCATTGTGATCTCAAATCCAAATCGCCCACATAAATCCAAATCCGTCAACGATTTGCTGCTGGTCGGGGACTGTAACAAGCGTTGCATTGAAAAGGGACGTGGAACTGACTTTCAGAAAACTGTGAGCGAGGTCAGGGCGGATCTGGCTCGGTTGGCGCTGGTGCGCAAGAATCGAGAGGCAGCTGCTGAGATCCGTTTAGCTGCGAAGCGGGAGAACAATCCGAAGTCATTGGTGGCTCCCGTTATTACAGTTAGCAAACCGTCGAAATCAAACAACAAATCAACTCCATCGAGTCCATCGATCTCATCAAAAGGGGATGACATTGTGACGAAGAAAAAGAAGAATCAAAAAGCTGTACTCGGGGCCAATCAGTTTCTGAAGTCCGACGACGATAGCGACTACAACAATAGTAGCAATGAAAACATTCGAAAAATAATGAAGGTGCGCAACGGGAATAAACGAAATGTTCGCATGCATATTTAAAAACGAAAATCATAGCAAGCATGTCAGCAAAACTGAATTAATAAAAACTAGTCATTTCGATATAATTTCTAGTTTGTTTTGATTTGTAAATTTTGAGTAATACAAATAAGTTCAAAAAGGAAACTCTTTTGCTCTCGCGCCATTCAAATTTATTAATTGTAAAGTGTGGCAACATTTAAGGTAACATTTGTAACGGTCACATTGATCTCAATACTTTTCGGTATAAACATACTACAAAAATAGAATGCACATTTGGTATACTGCGAGCTTTATGTTTCGGTCACATTGCTTTAACCACCATTTTTATATTAAAGTTGCAGCAGAAGCCGGCAAAAAAAAAAAATTCCAAAAAACAACCAACGGCTAAGGGCTTTTACAACATTAAAAATATTTGAGTAAGTACAGAAAATTAGAAAATGGAAGTCAAACCGTTGAAACGTATGCGCTCCGAAGACGAAGAGTGCAACAATAATGTTACACAGACAAAAGTTTGGGTCAACGAGAAGATTCTTGAATCTTGTGATCCCGACAAAATGAAAGCGGTGCATGGTGCGTACAATAAAGGATTCAATAATAATAATAATAATCTTCATATGAAATTTGTATCATTTAAATGCAGAAAAAACAACAAAAATGCTATTCAAAGCGGCGGCCGATTTGAAAGCAACAAAAGCTGGAACAACAAATGGTACCCAAAGCATGCCATCTGAGCGCCGTCAACTGCAGCCCTATGAACAATATCAATTAATTGGCGATGGCAATCTCATACTGCGCGACTTGAATCCGGATGCCGTAAATCCCGAGCTAGTGCGTCACATGTCCAAGTGCTGCCGTCGTCCAACGTTCATACGCGCCGCATGCGCAAATTGCACATTTGATTTGTGCGAAGAGTGCGGCTATTCATGCGTTGAGTGCCAGAAGTTTATTTGTCGCACGTGTGTAACCTTGTTGTAAGTCAGCTGCGCATGCACATTCCCAATTTCCGTTTCACAAATATTCCAATTCATTCCAGTGGAAATCGTCCTGAGGAAGCTGAACGTCCGTTGTGTGAGAGATGCCAAATGTTCGTTTGAAAGCTGCCAACTCATGAACGCACACTAAGAAAGACTAGAAGAGCATGCATCACACCCACACATACACCACCAAACGAGTACAAATCAAAATTGCAAATGATGCGTGTGTTTTGTTTCATGGAAATAGTCTTAGTATTAAACACACAAACACATCGAGCCATGGCGAAACACACATACACACTCACACATCACATGTATGAATACATACATAAGCATGTCAAAATTAAAAGTTAACAAAAAGAAAGGCAATGAAAAAAAAATACCAAAAACTTAGTGCTTTACAAGGATTTTGCGACTGCGTTGACGCAGAACACAAAAAGTGATGTAATCATACATTTGATGTAAATACTAATTTAATTAAAAACGAATCGAAAAATTTAAAGTCAAAATGGCGAATTTCAATTACAATCAAAATGGAGTCAAACGTACAAATGGAACACGGATTTAGGTAAACAATTATATTTATTCATTAAAATAACGAACATTATAATAGATAAAAAAAATACGAGCAGGTCAGCAAATAATTCTTGCACTTATACTTTGCCCCTGAATTTGTGGAATTTGTCATGCTCCTTGACCAGATCCTGGTACAAACGGGCGCCCGCCTCGTTGCTGGAACGCAATATAAAGTGTCCGGCACGATGATCACACAAACCAATCAGCTCATGACAAATGCGATCCAAATGTACCTTGATCTGTGACGAAACAAAAGGAGATGCAAATTGTTAATGTGGTTAGAATGGAAAGAAGAATCAAGCGAATGCACTTTACCTGTGGAAAGAGCGTTGTGGAGCGTTCGGTAGTGACCATTTGCTTGATGGTCGAGATGAGGAGGAACGGCGCCACACGCTTGATGGCCAACGCCTGTGGACCCGCAGCAATTCCAGCCAAAAGTGTGACAACCTTCAGCGCTAATTCAGCCAACGCATCCAGCTCCTCGATGGTTAAACTGGTCGCCTGCTGGCGATCACTGCGATAGCAAACAATTGCCTCGACCAGATCCTGAACCAATGTCGTCAACTGTGCAGCGCGATCGGACATCAGTGTGGCATGTTGACGCAACAACAGCAACAGATTCTCTGAGATGGCGGCATGCAACTGCTGCAGATCCTCCAGCTGACCGCCGGAGCTCATCAATCGCTTGATATTCATGTCCAGCATCGTGCCCAGCAGAGTGTCGAGTGTCTCGCCGGTCAGCGGCACCGTTCGATTGCCGGCGAGAGCGCGTTGTGCCTCCAGCAGACGCAGCAGATGGCGACGATAGTTGGCATCGCCGACGCCAGGCAGACGCTGCGACACAATCCCATTGATCAGCTCAAAGTGCTCGTTGAGCATCTGTGAACAATGTATGTACAATAAGATTTGGTTATTGCTTTCACTAAGCATTGGTTGAATTACTCGCTGTAGTTTAGGTCTAAACTAAGCAAACAACAAAAATATAATGAGAAACGAATCAATGATTGTTGCTTTCATTAAGCACTGATTAAATTACACGCTGTGGTTAAGGTCTTGGTTAAGCAAATAAATATATAATGAGAAACGTATTAATATTTGTAAAATATGCTAAAGAAGTACTTGTTATTTTTCACTAAGCACAGGCTTAAGTCTTGGCTATAATAATGACGTCTCAATAAATAGATAATGATAATAATGACCTCTCGATGTTTGTAGAATATGATTTGGTTGTTGCTTTCACTAAGCACTGATTGAATTACTCGCTTTGATTTATTTCTAAGCTAAGCAAGCAATAAATATATAATAAGAAAAGTATCACTTTTTAGGAACTATACAAGTTTCACTATCAAATTTCCCGATTCTAACTTTTAAAGTATCCTGTCATACGGAGAACCATGACTTTTTGAACTTACCGCTCCCTTGATGCCGCTCAGCGTGCACTTGGAGCACAACTGCAGCAGGATGAGCACATTCTGCAGACTGCGATGCTGTGCCTCTGTCTCTGGTCGCTGCAGCGCCTCGAGTTGTGCGATGAGGCGACGCAAGAGCAACAGAAAATCTTCGTTTGTCTTGTAGTCGATGATCAGTTTGATTGCTGCCTCAATGCTGTCAATGTCCAATGCGGCCGCCTCAATGTCTGCATTCACCTGACGCCAATAGCTGTCCAGCAGAAACTCGATCTCGTCCTGATCCAGATGCAGCTGCTGGCGATAAGTGAGCGCCACATTCAGCAAACGAATCGCATGTGGATTGCGGTAATTGAGCTAAAATGAGAACGAATTAAAAGATATATTAAGTAAAATTCAAATGTAGTAGTATGTAAATATACCAAATATATCACTTAGTATATTTTCGTATTTTTTAGTGGCTTTGGCTGACAATCTGATATATTTTACACTATATCGATAAATGTTGGATATAGTACTATGTAAATATAGTCTGATTTTTGGTAAATTTTTAGTGTATTTATGGTATATTAATTTGGTATATTTTTAAATAAATACCATGCTGTTTTACTTGTACTCAAAATGAGTAGCGAACCTCTCATCAATATACCGAATATTATCGTTGGTATAATTTTAGTATATTTACGGTATATTAATTCGGTATATTTTAAAAATATTACCGCACTGTTTTGCATTTATATGAAATCAGTAGCGCGTATTTAATCAATATACCAAACATATACTTTGGTATATTTTCAGTATAATTACGGTATATCTTTTGCTTTTATTTAGAACGGGTATACTAACAATATAGTCTTCGATATATTTTTTCGGTATATTAATTTGGTATTTTTAAAATGCAATAAAGCACTGTTTTGCTTTTATTTAAAATGGGTGGCAGGCCTCTCATCAATATACCAAATATAGCCTTAGGTATATGTTTAGTATATTTACGGTGTACTCACTTCCCGCACTGTTTTGCTTTTATTCTTGTCTTGAACTTCGCTTATTTGAAAGTTAATTTGAAGCTTCGTTTTCTGCTTACCGAATGTCCAATGTAAATTTTGCAAATGCGTCGCAGATTCTCATCAATGGGCGCCAGCTTAGATTCTGTCGCTTCCTTTGGCGTCTCACTTGCTGCCTTCTCCTGCTCTTCAGGCTGCTCTTCCTGCACTTTTTTCGACGACTTCTTTTCTTTCTTTTTGGTCTTGATTTCCTGTTCCACATCCTCAACGTTCTCCTTTGATTGCTTCTTTTGCTCTTCCTCCTCGCGTTGCTGTTTCGCAGCTCGATTGATGCAGCTGCTCAGATAGATTCCAAATCCGGCGATCGTTTGCTGCACAAACTCCGCAGCATCCGATGGCGTCTTCTTCAGCGACCGAAACTTGTGAGCCACAAACTGTCCGTAGATCTCGAGTAGTGGCTGCAAGTGACGTTGCATGCGTTTCGCCTGAGCGCCCGTTGCACTCGCCAGCGTCTCAATCGCCAGCAGCAGGAGACGACACTGCGACGGCTGCAGCGACAGCGAAGATGCTCGCAAATGATCCGCACAGCTGGCGAGAAAGAGATCGCTGCCAGGGCCGAGGCGACGAATGCAACGCTCGAAGAGCGTCTCATAGAAGCGCCAGGCGACGGAGTCAGTGTCATCGATGGGCACCAGCTGCAGCAGTTCTGCAAGCTGCGGGAAGTGACTGCAGATGGGCAGCGGCTGACCAAAGTGAAGTAGATCTGAAAAGGAGAAACACACAAAAAACGTTTAGAAGAGGGTATTCAAAATTCATGTGGATTCGGTTATTAATTTTGAATAAAAGCAAAGGAGTACGGTAGAGAGAGATTCCCGCTACCCATTGTGAATAAAAGCTAAACAGTAAGGTATTATTCCTAAAATATACCGAACTAATATACCACAAAAATACAACAAATATACCAAAAACCGTATTCGGTATATTGATGAGGTATTATTCTTAAAATATACCACATTAATATGCTGCAAAAATACTAAAGGCTTTATTTGGTATATTGATGACATACCTGATACCATGAATAATAGCAAAACACCGTAAAAGTACTAAAATATACTGTAAGTTGTATTTGGTATATGGATGAGATAACAGCTACCCATTTTTAATGGAAGCAAAGCTGTGTAATATTGCTAAAAATATATGAAATTAATATACTGCAAAAAATACTACGAATATACCAAAGACTGTAATTGGTATATCTATATAGTAGTACAATCAAAATATCACCTCTATGGTACGTGTTAATTTTAAAACATACCAAATTAATAACCCAAAGGCTACATTTGGTATACCAATAAAAGCAAAATAGTATGGTATTCATTTTAAAATATACCTCTAAAATAACTAACTCTACGTTTGATATATCGATGAAGTAGTACATTGAAAATATACCATAGAGTACAAAATATTCCAGATTATCATTAAAATCAAGTAAGACCCCAAGTTTAGGTTTTTCCCCACACAAAATAAATTTCTTAAATAACTTAATTTAACTACATTTTCTTCTATCTTGAACTGCGTACAAACATAACGAATGCTGTCGAAAAAGAAGTATAGAAGAAGTATATATAGAAGTATATTATAGTCTCTGATATTTAGGTGTTTATACAGACAGGCAGACGGACGGACTATTTATATATACTCTATAGAGTGGAAGATGCCTCCTTCTGGCCTTATAAAAATGTAATTCTTTGAATCTTTTACTCACCTATAAGCTGCTCGAGCAACTGATCCGCCTGCTGCTGCAATTCTGCGCGTCTCACATCGAGATAGAGGGTGAAGATGAGCAGCCACAGCCGCAACTTGATGCTGCTAACGAGCTGTGCCAACGGCAGCTGCTGCAGTGCAGCAATCAATTCGCTTGTCGCCTCCAGAGGCAACGTTGGTCGCTTCTCGCTGTCACAATGCTGTCGCAAGGCAGCTGACAACGTTGCCTCCGATGGCAAAGTGTCCTCTCCAGCCGCCAGGAGCTGCTTGCAGAGCAGCGTGTGTTTCACCTTCTCGGCCTTCAAGTTGATGGCAAAATCCTGCAGCAGGTGCATGGCCAAGAGTTCAACACATTCGGCATCCGCCAGCAATTCGCTGCGCTGTTCCAAGGAGCGGCAACGCAGCTGCTTCTGGTCGCGACTCAGATGTGGCAACAACTGACTTGGGAGCAACTCGACTAAAGCAGCGGGACACGGTTCATGACGCTGCTGTGGGAGGAGCAACCAACCAGCTTGGACCAGTTGCAATTCCAAGCGCTGCAGCCGCTGACGACACAAACTCTTGCCGAAATTGTGCACACGCTGACGGATCAAATCCCATTCATTGCTGGGCAAAAATTGCTGCAATGGCGGCAGCTGTTCCTCCAGCTCCTCCTGCTCTCGAGGCAATCCATCAGGCCAATAGTAGGCGAGCAACAGCTCCAAGCAACTGGCACGTTCGACGCACTCGAGGAACGCATTCATTGTACTGCGATTGTGTTCGCGCTCCAAGAGATGACGACCAAACTTCTGCAGCACTTGCGCCATGTGACGACGTCCTTCCTTCAGTTCCGTTTGATGTTGTGCCACCTGCTCGGCAAGTCGATTGCCGAGTAAATATTGCGAGAGCAGAGCAACTTGCAGTTCGATGGCGAAATTTAAATTTATGTGACGCACCGCCTTTGTTATGGGCTCCAGAAGTTCGTCGAAGGTGTGCAGCAGCATTTTCCATATGACAATCGATTGCTTGGCCGTCAGGCTGCTCACCAGCCGAGTGAATGCGGCGCCAGCTGTGGCACTTGGCCAGGCTTGAACCAAACGATCTGTTGTGCTCGTTGGTTGCGTGGCAACGAGATGTGATTGAAAGATCAACTCCATGTAGCAATTGAAGTCGATTAGTGAAGGTTTCGCTGTCTGATCCTGCTTCTCCTCATCCTGCTCCTCTAGACGACTGCGTTTGGCATCGTGGTTGGGCAAACGCAACTCGAAGCGACGCAACCAATCGCGAAGCGCCTTGAGCAACTGCATCACAAAGCGTTCGGTGCGTCCCAAGCGTCGAAACATGTCCAGCAATTGTACTAGATAAGCGGCATATAAGCTCAGCTCCTGTTCGTTGCTCTTCGTCCGCGTCATCATCCAAATGGTGTATTGATACACATTCGGTTCGATCAGCAGCGGATTCAAACGCAGCGCCCCACGAAGCAGCATCAAAACCTCACGCAGCTGCAGCTCTTTGCACTCGTTGACCAAGCTATAGATGCGTTGGCTAAGAAACTCCACCGCCGTACTATTCTCGCTGAATTGAAACTGCAGTTCAACGTTGTGTTTGCGCAGCGACTCCAGCGTGTGTGTCGCTATCGTCAAGCGAGCGGCGGCCGCCTTTTCATCATCGCCTTGGGCGCGACTCTTGAATCCGTAGTGCAACAGTTTGGCTTTCTTTTCGGGATCCAAATGATGGTTGTAGAATGCCGCCTCTAGTGTGAGCAGACGCACATGCATTGGCTGCTTGGTCAGGCGTTTGATGGCATCCACAATCTCCAGGTGTTCGGTCAATTGCAATTCAACCGCCGCCAGATGGGCAAAGCAACAGACCGCATTCGGTTGAGCGCGCAGCTGAAGAATGAGTTCGCACAGCGGTTGCAGCGCCGTTGTTGTGTATGCCTCAAGCAAACGGTCACGATGCTGGGCACGTTGCACATAGTCCCGCAGCTGTTGCAGCAGTGGCAGCACAAAGCTCGCCGGATCGGTGGGAATCGTAGTTGGCTGCTTTAGACGTCGTTCGTAGCTGGCGAAGAGTGTGGCGTAGGTGGTCATGAGCAGCGTGTAGTCGGCACGCAGCACATCCTGCACAAGCTCAAAGTTCAACACACTCTGCAACAGCTCGGCATGCGCATTGTTTCCACCTTCCTCCTCCTCCTTTGTGATGCGTTCGAGCAACGCTTGTATCAACTGTGTCTTGGTCTGCACACTTACCAGTCCCGGTTGGGCGCGCAGTGCAAACAACTGACGCAGCTCGTCCGCCGGCAGCGGCGACGCTTTGGCCAGCGACTTTGCCAACCATTCACAGATCACTTCGTATTTGTTGATGTAACTGAAATCGGCCGATTGCCACACTTTGATGGCAAATTCCAGGCGTGATGTGTACGCTTTGCTTTTGTCTTTCAGCCATGACTTGAGCTCTGCATTAATATATCTATGTATTTAAGTGATTTTTAGGTTTTTTTTTGTTGTCTTACCTTGATCAATTTCCATGTTGCTGCAGCAAGCAAATACAAAATTCGATTACGATTACGATTTACGTGCACGTGTTGCGCTCAACGGCCAGGCGATTGTTATCGATTCGTGTTATCGTACGCAGCGTTGCATTTGGCAAGGTATGTGAGAAAATGTGAAGGTTGTGCCGTCATTTGTAAACACTACGTTTTTTTTTTTTGTTATCTTCTGACAGACAACAAACGAGGTTATTAATTGCAAATTAGAAAATGTGAATTAAACACACAATTAAAATTAAGAAAAAGCAGTTTTGTTAATACGGAATTTTTCGGATCGTTGAGTTGTGTGGCATGCAAATGTAACCTTTACACTTGTGTGAATATTTTCGGCTCGCAAGCAAATCAGCTGTTACTGTTGTTTCAAAATTCACAAGTTGTTATATAGCTGGCCTGGGCTGATTTTTGTTTTTGGGCCGTTCGGGTTGTTGTAGTATTTTGTTTGTTTGTTTTTAACGAACGAGAATAACAATCCGATCAAGGCTGTATTGGTTTTATAGTTTTAGTTTTTGTTGATTTTACACATATAAAGTAGGAAAGAGTTTTAACATCATTCATAATGTTGTTAAATTACACACGGCTGAAACACGTTTGTACAACTTTACGGGTATCCCAAATTCCCTGCAACGGCATCCGATACATATCCTTTAGTTCATTAAATCTGCACAACAATTGCGGACTATTGCGGCAACCGCTGCTGCAGCTGCTGATCCGCCCACATCGCCCCTATCATCAACTATTCCGCCTACGTCAGCCAGCTGCGACTGCCGCCCGTCAATTACTTGGCGGCTCCTCCACCTCCTCCGCTGTTGCGTCGTCGTCGTTGTCCGTCTTTGGATCCCGTTGGTCGTCACGTTTGCTGTACCTCAGACGTTGCCTGACCACCAAGGCAAAGGGAGCGTTAACAAAAAATGCGCGTGGAGTGAATACACCAGCTAGGCGCATCAAAATGGGCAAATCGGAGTATATGCGTCTCTACAACTTGATCAAGACTGAGAAATGGGTGCTGCTCGGTAAGCTAAATGATATAGTATATCCGTTATTCAAGGTTTCTCTTTTATTTTTAGAGGATATTTCGCTTATCCAGCCTTACGTAAATGCGTTTTCAGCCGCTGTAAGAGCTAAGAGGTCAGCAACATTTTTGGTGACAATATTCCTATGCAGCTTAGCCATTTGGTCATCCTTAGAACAAATCACTTTTAAAGCTAATTACTGGAAGTCGAGGCTTCACCACCATCAGAAAGTTTCAGAGCAATCGCTACCAAAAAAAGCTTCGTTCTATGCTCAACTCACCAAATTCAAAGATAATATTCCGTACCACATCAAATTTCTTGTAAAATCAATTCGGTATAAATCGTATGCCAAGCGCAAATGTAAAGCTAGCAACTGGAAATTTTGTACACATCATAATAACTTTCTCCTTCATGGATTCTGAAAGTTTCATAACAATCGATCCATCTGTCCGTCTATAAAACCTATTGTACATTGAACTTTTCAAGTTAGCCATTTAAGTTTTTGTACACATCATAATAAGCAACTTTGTTATGCTTTCCAAGAGCTTTAACCTAATACGCTTCCTTATAAATAAGCTAGCTATTAACTGCTCTTTCACTAACTTTCCATTTCATTTCTCTTTTTTTCAGTGGGTCTCATCTGTCTGGTGGTTTCATCGGCGATCACAATGTGCGTGCCGTATTTTATAGGCAAAGTGGTCGATGTGGTGTTCAATAAGAACGCGCTGGATTCGGCTGCAATGAATAAATTACGCGAATATTCAGTAATGTTATTCTGGATTTTTGCACTCGGTGGCTTTGCAAACTTTGCCCGTGTCTATCTATTCGGCTCCGCATGTGAGTACAGCAGAGAAATTTCAATATTATAGACATAAGACAACAATATAGTTGAATATATAGTATATAGTATTCCTTTGACAAAGGACAACGTTTTTGTGGATCAACTTCTTTGGCGATCATTTCAAAAAATCAGTTTTCTTAGTTTATAAATATTGTTTATATATAGCTATAGAGATTCAGTTACTTTTGACTCAGTTAGTGAAATTAATTTAAGAAAGGCTAAATTTGTAATTCATTTACAATAATAGATGTGACCCAAATGATCTTTGAAAACGCGTTTCACAGTTTATTTTGATATTCCGATCATATCAGTAAGATTAACTGTCAATTTTTAAGCACTAATTCCTTCACTTCATTGATGTGTTGGTCATGTGTAAGGTCCGCGAAGCTTAAGTTTAACTTAACTCCGGGGCAGTATCTACATATCTATATGTTTAATAGAATATCCTTATTTCCTTGCTACACCTTAGTTTTTGCTTAGTTTAGTATCTATCTATATGTCTAATAAAATGTCCCTATTTTTCTATCTTTGTCTTTCTCTGTAACACCTTACTTTTTCTCCCCCATCTCTGACCCTATAAAGTATATCTATATGTTTAATAGAATATCTTCATCTCCCATCCTTGTCTTCTACACCTGACTTTTTTCTTACAGTAGTATCTATCTATATGTCTAATAAAATATTCCTATCTTTATATCTTTGTCTTTGTCTGCAACTTCTTACTTTATTTTCTTCCCGGCATTATCTATCTATATATTTAATATCCCTAACTCCTATCCCTTTCTTTGTCTGCTACACCGGTCTTTTTCCTTGCATTAGTATGTCTAATTAAAAATATTCATAACTCCCATCTTTGTCTTTGCTTGACCTGACTTTTTCCTTTACAGTAGTATCTAATCTATATGTCTAATAAAATATCTCTATCTTTATGTGTTTGCCTTTGTCTGCAGCACCTTACCTTTCTCCCCCCAGCATTATCTATCTATACGTCTAATTGAAATTATCCCTATCTCACATCTTTGTCTTTGCTTGACCTGACTTTTTCCTTTACAATAGGATCAAATCTATATGTCTAATTAAAAATATCCTTAACCTGTATATCTCTATCTTCGTTTGCAGCTCTGCGAATTGTGCGTCGACTGCGCTCCAATCTGTACAGATCGATGCTGCTTCAAGAGGTGGGCTGGTACGATTCTCGCGGTACTGGCGAGTTGGTCAATCGTCTGAGTAACGACACCTATTTGGTGGGCATCTCGTTGAGTCAGAATGTATCCGATGGCATGCGCTCCATTGCGATGATTACCGTTGGCTCCGCCATGATGGTAAGTTTTAATTCTAAATTCCTTACTCTTTACTGTTACTCTACTATATGATGATGTCCTTTGCAGATCTTTACCTCACCCAAGCTGGCCTTGGTGAGTGCCATGGTTGTGCCCGCCTTGGCTACCATGGCCATTGTCTATGGTCGCTATGTGCGTCGCATTACGCGTGTTGAGCTGGACAAATACGCTGATATTATGAAGTATGCCGAAGAGCGTTTCGGCAATGTGCGCACCGTCAAGCTCTTCTGTCGCGAGCAAAAGGAAGTCGAGGACTTTAATCAAAAGCTAAACGAGGCTCTTGAAATAGGCTACAAGGAAACGCGTGCCCGTTCCATATTCTTTGGTTTGGTAAATATGCCATTACTTTAATCATTATACTCGCTGCCCATAGAAGGGTATTATAGGGAGACAAAGTCATCTCCGACTTTATAAACTAGATTTATTATTGATTGGCCGAGGTGATATATCAATGTCCGTCCGTCTGTCTGTCTGTCCGTCCGTTTGAAACACTAAATTTGTTTCAAACTTTTGCTAAGTCTACAAAACTCACATATCAGGCGTAATTTTAGAAGCTAGATTTTTAGTATATACAATAATAAGTAAAGTATTTATGACTCCTAAAAGTTTGGATACCATCTCCATGGGTAGCGAGTATGTCCCAGTCGAGCACACTCGACTGTATCTTTCTTTTTCTTTTACTGATTCCCTTTCATTTTTCAGACTGGTTTCTCGGGCAACTTTATCATTATTTCCGTGCTGTATTACGGAGGCACCCTTGTGCTCGGCGATGAACTGACAATCGGTGCAATGACCTCGTTTTTGATGTATGCCGGCTATGTGGCCGTATCCATGAATGGTCTATCCAATTTCTACAGTCAGATGAACAAAGGCATCGGCGCCTCAGAGCGCATTTGGGAGATCTTCGATCGTAAATACCAAATACCCATTGACTTGGGTCATATACCGACGAACAAAGTTGTTGGCGAAGTGCGTTTCGAGAATGTGGACTTCAGCTATCCATCGCGACCCGATACCAAAGTCCTGACCGATTTCAGCCTGACGCTGCCGGCGCACAAAACAACGGCGATTGTGGGACGCTCGGGTTCCGGTAAATCGACAATAGCATTGCTACTGATGCGACTATACGATCCCATGATGGGAGCCGTCTATTTGGATGGTGTCGATGTGCGCACCCTGAATCCTCAATGGTTGCGACGCAACGTTGGCGCTGTCAGTCAGGAGCCGGTGTTATTCTCGGGCTCCATACGATCGAACATCTTGTACGGCTTGGATCCCGCTGAGGCAGGCAATGAGCAGTTGTTGCAGCAAGTTGTACGGGACTCCAATGTGATTGAGTTCACACAAAATTTACCTGACGGCCTCGAGACGATTGTGGGACAACGCGGTATGTTGTTGAGCGGTGGTCAAAAGCAACGTGTTGCCATCGCCCGTGCCCTGATCAAGAATCCAAGCATATTGCTCCTGGATGAGGCGACAAGTGCACTGGATTCGGTGTCCGAGCAGCTGGTCCAAGTGGCGCTCGATAAGCTAATCGAAGGACGTACGGTGCTGACGATTGCGCATCGTTTGAGCACCATTCATGGTGCCGATAATATCGCTGTGCTCGACAATGGTCGGGTGATTGAACAGGGCAACTACGATACACTGATGGCCAATCCAGATGGTGCATTTAGAGAGCTGGTGTCGATGCAAGCCTTCGCCAGCGGACTGCCGCCGGCTCGGCTGGGAGAATATGCGGACGCGGAGAGTGAAGGTGAACGTACACCGACGAGACAACCGCCAACCCCACCGCCAGGACCACCACGACGATAAGCGTAAACCTATTGAAAAAGAGGAACAGAGAAAACGGATCGCAGTAAAGTATCGAGTATATGGAGTACGAGCGGTATCGAGTATGTTCGTTCAGTAGTATACAACAAATGATGGCTTAGACCAATATCAAAATTTCTACTAGTTCTGACAAATATTCAATCGAAAAAAATTTCAGTTGTCCAAATTACATGTGATCAGTATGGATTCTGATTCTCTCAAATCTTTTGTTGATGATAACAGAAAGGTTTCGTACGCTCTTCTTTTTTACATATATAGAGAGAGGTATATTGTATTCTTATAGATATTTGATTAGTTTCTTACTAAAAATCAGACTTTTTTTTTGTAAAAAGCGAGATTGAAAAAACAAAAATTGATAAAGCTAAGACGAAAATATCACACACTCAAAACAAAAAAATCTAAACATATAGAAACTGAAAGAGAAATAAATAATGGGACAAGACAATGACAGTTTGAGTTTAGATATTCACATAGTACAATTATGAATTTGAAAAAGCAACAAAAAAAAAAAAAAGTTGTGATCGCCGTTGAATTGAAAATGTTGCAGCTGAGCTCTCTTTATATTAAAAGCTAACTATTGTATAGAGAAGAGGCTAATACTTACATACATTTTTTATAGCCAATGATCAAAACTGTTATAGTTAAAAACGCTTTTTATATTTTCTTTTGTGCACTTGCGCTTTAGTTTAAAAATTATAAATTGTAAGCAGCATATTTGTATAAGTGCCAGTTTTGTTGGTATATTTGTATAAGTGGCATGTTTGTTGGTATAATTATTTTGGGATATTTTTAATGGTGAAGACACGCGGTCACACTGCTGGCTGGGGAAAATGGTTAAAAGCAACGGAAAAAGAAAAAACGGATCGTTTGTTAACAAAAAGAATTTGTTTCATTTTATTTATACACTTTTTAATTCTCTTTACATTTTAGCTTAAATTCTAATTAGGCACACAAAATAAATGCAATAATTTCATCGTCCGTTGACGCACAATACATATATACATACATATGTAATATGGTCTGTGCTTACTTCATGGTGGGCATGGAGACAGCTGCCTGTGTGTGTGTGACATCGGTTTCACGCCACAGTTGTGTAACGGTCTTGGTCTGTGTGTAGAACTTGATGCCCTGCTTGCCATAGAAATGATGATCACCACGGAAGGAGCCACGAGTGCCGGTGAACGAGAACATGGGCAATGGCACTGGGATGGGCACATTGACGCCCACCTGACCGGCATCGATTTCGTTCACAAACTTGCGGGCAGCGGCACCGTTGGTGGTAAAGATGGCGGTACCGTTGCCATAGGGATTGGCATTTACAATGGAGATGGCATCGTCCAGGGTATCGGCATTGAGGATCACCAGGACGGGGCCAAAGATCTCTTCGGTGTAGCATTGCATGTTGGGCTTGACATCGGCCAGAATCGTGGGACCCACAAAGTAGCCATCCTCATAGCCGGGCACATTGATTTTGCGGCCATCCAAAATGAGCTTGGCTCCCTCCTTGACACCGCTCTCGATCAGCTTATTGATGCGCTCCCGGGAGGCAGCACTGATCACAGGTCCCACATCGGTGCCGGGCAAATGTCCGGCATTCACCTTGAGCTTCTGGGCGCGCTCGACAAGATCGGGAATCCATTGCTGGGCATCACCGACAAACACCGCCGTCGACAGGGCCATGCAACGTTGTCCGGCAGCACCGAAAGCAGCGCCAGCCAATTGGTTCAATGTGTTCTCCTTGTTGGCATCGCTGAGGACGATGCCATGGTTCTTGGCGCCCATGTTGCTCTGGACACGTTTGCCATTCTTGCCGGCACGCTCATAGATGTACTTGCCGGCGGTGTCGGAGCCCACAAAGGACACGGCCTTGATTTCGGGTGCATCGCAGATGAAGTTCACGGCATCGTGTTGGCCATGGATGACATTGACCACACCGGGCGGGCAACCGGCCTCGTTAAGCAGTTCCATCAGCAGCATGGTGGCGCCGGGCACACGCTCCGAGGGCTTCAGCAGCATTGTGTTGCCGGTGGTAATGGCCACGGGGAACATCCACAGCGGAATCATGGCGGGGAAATTGAAGGGAGCAATGCCAGCGGTGACACCGAGGGGCATCACCAGCGAATAGGTGTCCATGTCACGGGCCACATTCGCCACGGTCTCGCCCATCTGCAGCGATGGAATGCTGCAGCAATGCTCCACCACCTGAAGACCACGGAGTACATCGCCCTCGGCATCGGCCAATGTCTTGCCCTGCTCCTTGGTGATGTTCTTGGCCAGCTCACCCATGTTGTCCTTGATCAAAGCTTGCAGCTTGAACATGACCTGCTGACGCGACAGCACCGATTGATTGCTCCACGATTTGAAGGCCTTCTTGTTCGACTCCAGCGCCGTTTGCATCTCATCCTGTGTTGCCTTGGGCACACGGGTGACGACTTTGTTGGTGGCCGGATCGTGCACATCGATCCATTCCTTGGTCTTCGACTCCACGAATTTGCCGTCGATGAAGAGCTTGGTGGTGGGAGCAGCGGATGAGTAGCCACGTTTGGCCATCATCAGCGCCTGTCGAAACGAAATTCAAATCAAATGTGAGAAATCGTTATGGTTATGTAATTATCGCAACGCAAATTCAAACGCAGCAAATAGCTTATCGCCATTCAAAGCGTAGGTGTAACTTATCGAAATCAGGATAATTATCGAAAATTACTTATCGAATTTCAAACGCAGCAAATCTGTTATCGATATTCAAAGCGTGGGTGTAACTGATCGAAATCAGGATAATTATCGAAAACGACATATCGAATTTCAAATGCAGCAAATCTGTTATCGACATTCAAAGCGTAGGTGTAACTTATCGAAATCAGGATAATTATCGAAAGCGAGGCGTAGGTGAAGTCTATCGAAATCAGGATAATTACCGAAATCATAGGCAAAGGAGAAAATGATCGAAAAAACTGACAACGAAAACAATGCGAATATAAAAATGAAATGTGTGCTTTTTTATTAAATTAAAATGCAAAGCAGATGGTCAACATAGGTAGGCTGGACTGTACCAAATTTATATCTTTCGAGTTAAGAGCTTTAGTATGGCAACTACACACAGGTAAGAAATTGCCTGGCAACATGATAATAAACACACACACACTCACATAGTAAAGGGCGCACAGCTGTGCGCCACGCCTATGCTTATCACTGACAGCAGCCGCCTTCAACAGCGGCTCATTTATATGGCTTGTCTAATTAAAATAAAAAACGCTTTACACACTCACACACACAAACAATTTATCACGCCTTCTAGGGAGAGACATTGCCTGTGTCCATATGTGTGTGTGTGCGTGTGGTGTGTTTTTCTATGTCTTCAGCGAGTTTTCTGTTTGCTGTTGTGATCGTCGTATTATCTGATTTGCTGCAAACCAAAAATTACGTAACATGTGCTTCGTTCCATATCAATTCTTTTCTATTCTATTTTTCTTGTTATTATTCGCTTAATTGAGCAATTGCTGCAAGTTCACACATACAAACACACTTTCACGTTGTTGTGCATTTCAAATTTACATGCAAGGTAAATTTACATGCACACAGGCTCACACACACACACACGCCCACTTTTAAAGTGAGTGCAATTTGTGCAGTTGCGCTTGAGCTTTTGCAACACTTATTCTAATAGGACGAATTATCGATAAAAAGTTAATGCATAGCGTAAAGTGAAAAACGTAATTATGTGGAATTTTTTGTGCTCACCTCGGAACCAATTAAACGCACTAAGGACATCTTTGCACAGGTGAGCGTAAGGTCAGGGTAGCTTAGGAGAATGTGGAAATACTGCTCTTCTGGTGGTGCGGCTGGCCCAACCGGTGGTTTCACTAGAACTGAAAGCAAAAGCTGAAGCTGCGCCAACACTTAGGGCCCCCAGCGCGTGTGGCGTGTGTGGTGGTGTGATTGTTGATATACGACGACAACGGCAGCGATGGCGACAACGGTTCTGACCGGCGAATCGTCGTGTGTTCCACGATGCACAGTGGGGCGCAAAGCCAAAAGTAATTGTTTACGAAATTTAAATACAAAATTTTATTTTATGTAAATCTTTGTTATCTTTTCTTGAATTTATTTGTTTAATTTATTTTTATTATTATTTATTTTTAATTTACGTATTTTTATATATTTCAAAACAACAAACCATACCACTGTGCCTCGTCTCGTTATAATACTAGCTGTACATACAAACTTGCATATACATAAGCAAGTGCCTATGTGGATATACATATGTATGTGTATGTGTGTCGGCGCAGCCAAGAACTTGAAGCCGCAGCTGTTTGTTGTTGTTGTCTATTACGCTAACTCGTTCGTTGGGGGCTCGTTTGTGTGTGTATGTTTATTTTTGCGACGTTTGTTTTCCATTTCCAATTTATATATGTGTGTGTGTGTGTGTGTGTGTGTGATTGTACTAACATACGCTGTTACAAACATACATACGTATGTCTATTTATGAAAATGTTTGTATGTATTCACAATTGTGGACACGTGTATAACGAAAATCATATGTTTTATGTTTACAGCTTTGCGTTTGAATACATACATACATATGTATGCATGTAGATATACATATTTACCTGTATATATGCAATTTTGTGTGTATGTATTTATATTTTAATGCTTAAATAAGAGCATAAATGTGTCTCATATTTATTTAACGAGCATTAAATATAAGCACTCTGCATATTGTACATTCATGAATATGTCAAGTTTATGAATTATGAATGAATGATTAAGTAGATATGGCTACTTAATTGTGAATGATGTACAATTATGAGCAAGTGTTCATCATTCATAAATTGTTTGTATTGATGTACATATGTATAATACAAATTAATAAACAAAACATAGCCACATACTTTCAGTGCGTTCTTTAAATAGCCGCAACAAAAAGTGTAGCATACTTTTGGTCTGTCTAAATTTTAACACTTTGTAAATAAAAGTGTAGCATACTTTTGCGCTGCGTTTTTTGGAGAAATCTTTCAAAGAGATCATGCTTATGTTGTTTTTTTATTACTAACTCTTCATATATAATATTTGAGTCTTTTATTTTTTTAATTGCATTTCTTGATTATAGTATTAGATAGTATTACTTTGAAATATAATTTATGATTAAATTTCGGGAAAGTGAAATTGGGAACTTCTTTTGCCTGCACCTGAAATGAAAATGTTTTTTGCCCGCCCCAAAAAATGATAAAGCTTTTAAGGAATATTTTGTTCGCAACTGTTACATTTTATTTTCCATAGTAATAATTCAAATTGTCGTAAAATAATTAATTAATTTATTAAGTACATATAATCGCTAAGTACATATAATTTAATTTGATCAATAATGTGGTTTTTGTGTGTGTGTGTTTTTGTTTCGCTTTTGAATAAAACTCGTTTAAATGTGAAATGCTTTGGTTATTGCTGTAAATGTCGACTACTTTATATGTTTTTGCTTTCTCTCTATATATATAATTATGTATAATTGTGTGTGTGTGTGTGTTTGAGTGTATATATTCTATGTGTATAAGTATGGATAATATATTTATATAATTTTAAAAATTAATTTTGTGTTTTTTCTTTTAAGCTACAGCAAATGATTTCGACCTTTTTCAGGGAATTCTCCCAAGTGATACAATAATAATATTCATAATAATGTATATATATATATATATAGTATAAGTATTGTATATAAGTATGTATAATATAGTTGTATATATATAGTAAAAAAAAGCCACTTAAGACTAAATCGACTACAATTAATATGGAATGCGTATTTCATGCATTTTCAATTATGATTATTAAGCCACGTTGCGGTTAAAGGCCTCAAAATGTACATTTTCCAATGATCAATCAGATTATCTATATCTAGAAATTTATATCTATATAGTATATATATACGTATGTAAAACACATAGAGCACTACCAAGGCAATTTTCTTGTACAAGTTTTACTCTTATTATTATATTTTCTCTTTCTATCAAGTCTTTTACTGTTTTTTTTTTGTTTTATGTTGTTTTTTTCGTTGTTGTTTTTTTGGTTTCTCTTAACTTTAATCAGAACTTAAGACTAGCGAAAAAAAAAATAAGTTGAAAAAAAATTGTACTTAAAATTTAGAGCGTTTTAATGCACATTTTGATTAATCGTTGACATTTATCAGATTTTTCCTTAATTATTTGACAATTCCAAGATTGGCAACAATTTGCGAAATTCATTGCGAAATTGTTGCGAAAATGGAATTGAAACTGACTGTTGTTTCATTTTCATTTTCATTTTCATTTTGTTTCTGTTTCAGTTTCGGTTGTACCGCACACAAAACTTTCGCTTAATTCTGCTAGCAAAAACCAAAAAAAAAAAAAATTTGTATAATTGTAAAAAAAATTATAATAATAATAATCAATTTAATAATAGTTATTATAACAGTTTTCTCTTTCTGTTGTTGTTTTTTTTTATGCTTTAGCAAAAAACTATTTAGGCTTTGGTATATGTATACGGGGGCGAAAATTACAAACATTCTGTGTGTGTTTTTCGCATACAGTTCAAAGTTTTGCAATGCTCCAATGTTGGAACATGCTGTTAGAACCCTTGCAGCGCTTCCTAACTCAAGGAACTCAGTTGCCTGTTGAGCTAGCGAGCTGAAGTAGCTTTTGCTAACAGCTCCTAACTCAGGGAACTCAGCTTCCCATTGAGCTAGACGAATGAAACTGGCTTTGGAGTGCTTCCTAACTCAAGGAACTTGGCTGTCCGTTCAACTAGCCAGCTGAAATTTGGTATTCCTTTTTGCTAACAGCTCCTAACTCAAGAAACTTGGCTGTCCGTTGAGGTAGCGAGCTGAAATTTGCTATACAGCTCTTACTAACATCTCCTAACTTAAGGAACTCAGCTGCCCCTTGAGCTATCGAGCTGAAATTTGTTATACAGCTTTTACTAACAGCTCCTAACTCAAGGAACTCAGCTGCCCGTTGAGGTAGCGAGCTGAAATTTGGTATAGCTTTTGGCTAATAGTTCCTAACTCAATAACTCTGTCTGTGCGCAACTGCAAGGGCATAACCATCATTCGGCCAGACCGAAGCACCATTTTCGACTTGACTATAGTGTGAGGGTTTTCTTTATAGACTACTGAGCTGGGTGTGTTGTTAGTTTTCTTCTTTTTTTTAGTATATATTGTTAGTATATGTTGTATCTGGCAACGTTTTGTGGGGTTAGTTTACCCTAGCGGTCATCGCTTGCTTACTTGTCGACGCCCAGAAGCTTGGCTGCTTCGTCAGCGGAGGAGAGCAGCTTGTTGAGAATGCCCTGATCGCTGATGCCCAGCAGATTGCCAATCAGATCACCGCTGGCCACAGCCGCCGCGGCGGCAGCAGCCGCAGCTGCAGCTGCAGTGGCAGCAGAGGAAGGTTTGCTGGCCTCGCCGATGTTTTCCTTGTGCTCACCGAGATGACTTTCGCGCCATTCGTTCGCCTTGTCCAGGAGCTCATGCAACTTGGGCAGACGCAAGCTCTGCTTGTTATTGTTGTTGTTGTTGTGGCAAGTGTTGTTGTTGTTGTTGGTACTGGTGTTGTTGTTGTTGTTGTTATGCGTGGGCGTGGGAGTGCTGGGCGGACTATTCAGAGCGCTCTGTTCATCATCGGAACAATCGGATTGTCCCTGTTCGCCGTTGTGACTGCGTCCGCTGTGCTTCTTCATGTGCCGCAACATGCTGTGCTTCAGCGTGAACTTGCGCAGGCAAATGTCGCATTGAAACGGACGCTCTCCTGAGTGGGTTCGCATGTGACGACGCAGATCCTCGGTGGACCAGAAGCGACG
This sequence comes from Drosophila kohkoa, assembly GCA_019972355.1. Taxonomy (NCBI): domain Eukaryota; kingdom Metazoa; phylum Arthropoda; class Insecta; order Diptera; family Drosophilidae; genus Drosophila; species Drosophila kohkoa. The sequence goes on along the minus strand of BJEL01000071.1, from coordinate 4,645,631 downwards.
GACGCAAAAGGCGCAGATCACCTTGCGGTTGCTGTAGTCGGGATATTTGTTGCGTGACGACGGATTTGTGGTGCTGTTTTCCTCATCGGAAGCGGGAGCAGGAGGAGGAGGCAGTTGCTGTTGCTGTTGTTGGTCTCCGCTCTCCGTTTCGATGGCGCCCTTGGCGAGGAGCAGAGCAAATTCCTGTGCATGCTGCTGCTTGATGTGATCCAAGCACTGCAAACGCTCCGCAAACGAATATTCGCACAGATGACACTTGTAGGGCAAATCGCTGCCTTGTGCCTCGCCTGCACCCGGAGCTGCAGCAGTTGAGCTGGCATTCTCCCCATTGAGGACGGCAGCTGCTGCTGCCGCTGCGGCCATTTGCTGACTGAGCTGAGCTGCTGCCGCTAGCTGTTGTATTAGCTGCTGCTGTTCACGCTCCTGCTCCATTTGACGTCGCTCCCGTTCACGCTCTAGTTCCTGTTCACGCTCCCTTTCGCGTTCCCGTTCCCGCTCACGTTCCAATTCCCGCTCGCGTTCACGTTCACGTTCCAGCTCGATTTCGGCAGCCTTGCGACGTCGCTGCTCCTCCAATTCGATCTCCTCAACGGACTTGGGCACCGGTATCGGTTCGCTAACATCCTCAGTAGGAACGTACACGCTCATTGCGGACTCGACGTTGCCGTGCTTGCGCAACAGATGGCGATCACAGTTGCTCTTGGTGGTGAAGAGCAGCGGACAATGCGAGCACTTGAACGGCTTCTGGCCGGTGTGTGTGAGGATGTGGCGACGCAACGAGCTGCTCCAGGGGAACATACGCTGGCAATACGGGCAACTGACGCGATTCGGAGCCAAGCTGTAGGCGGACTTCTTTTTCGGTTCATTGCTGCTGCTGCTGGTCACATCTTCGGTGCCGGAATTGTTGCTTTCGGAGGCACTGCCGGAGGCAACTAAACCCTCCTCATCGCTCTGCTCCATGTGATTGGCCACATCGCTGGGACGAAAGTAGCTGTTGAACGACACCTGATTGCTGGTGGCATTATCGACCAGCTTCGACACCGGCACCAGATCCTGAGATTCATCCTTGAACGGAGAGCTGGCCACTTCCTTAAGCGATTTGGCCACAGACTCGGCCTGGGCTATTAGGGTTTTCATCGAATGCGGTGCGGGAGGTGTTGAGGGGGTAGGAGTGACTGAGACTGGAGTCTTGGAGAGCGCAGCTGTGTCGGATTTGCCCGCCTTGATGGCCTGCTCGAGTATGGTCTCGGCCACCTTTTTGGCTGCCTCAATGGGCGTGGAGCTGCGGGGCTGCGTCGACTCCTCGATGAGCTCGGGTTCAGCCTGATCCTCCAGCTGTTGTTGCGGTGGCTGTGGCTGTTGCTCCTGCTCATCTAACTCCTCCTCGACATCGTCCTCATCATCCTCATCCTCCACCTCATCGAACTCATCCTCATCGTCCTCGTCGATGATCAGCTTCGGCGGTTCATCGTCATCGTTGAGCGTCGCGGCATGATGTCCATTGCTCTGGCCATTGCTGTTCGCAGCTTTGTAGCCAAAGTGCAACAGTGGATTGTTGGCGTTGGCTACACCACCAACCACGCTGCTGGAGCCATGAGCGAGCGCCTGCTGCAACAGATCCGTGTCCTTGCGCGCCTTCAGCTGCTGAGCGAGTATCGCGTACTTCACCTGATCCGAGATGTGCGGATGATGTGGATGATGCGAATGTTGTTGCTGCTGCTGCTGCTGTTGACTTAGATTGGACATGGCTGCTGCGGCTGCTGCTGCCGCCGCTGCTGCTGCTGCGGCTGCGGCACTTGAGGACGCGGCACGTCCGCGCATCACATGATGTCCGCTGCGCTGACGCTGAGCGTAGAACTGCGGATGCTGTTGCTTCACATGACGCTCCATGTTGGAGCGGAGCGTGAAACGCGCCGAGCAATGCTCGCAGGCAAAGGGACGTTCGGTGCGATAGCGACGCTGCTTCTGCTTCGGCATCAGCACTCCGTTCTTGATGACCATCTTGACGGGTCCGCCGGCTGGCACCGGAACGCCCACATTCGGGAGGGGCAGTGGCAGTCCAAGGGGCGTGCCAGTTGTGGTTGCTGCTGCTGCTGTGGAACTAGACTTATCAGGTGTGGCTGCTGCTGCTGCGTTAGGCGGCGCCATGAAACCGAAGAAGGGAAATCCCGGGGATTGCTGGAACATGAGATTCCTAAACAATTGCTGCATATACTGTGTGGCTGCCTCGCCAGCGCCAAAGAGTTGTTGCTGCTGCTGCTGTTGTTGTTGCTGTTGCTGCTGTTGCAGCAGCAATTCGTGTTCACGCTCACGCTCCCGTTCACGTTCTCGCTCTCGTTCCCGCGCCCGTTCACGTTCGCGCTGCTCGAGCAACTCCTGAGCCAACGTTGGCTTCTTGCTCAGATCGAGCACATCCATGTTTAGATCCATGGCTGCCGTTGGTTTCTCCACCAACTGATCGAGACTCTTCACCTGTATCTTTGGTGCTTCGGCCGAGAGCAACATGTGCTTCAGCTGGGAGCTCGTTGAATCCGATGTCGTCGGTAGCGGAGGCGTTGCCGAGCGATAGCTGAGCTCAGCGAGCTCCTGTTGTCCGGAGGACTTGGCATCCTCGCAGCTGGCATCCTCGGCGGGATGATAGAGTATGGCACGCTTCACCTCCTCGCGACTCGTTTTGCCATGACGATTGCGCAAATGTCGCTCACAATTCGCCTTCGTGGTGAACGCATAATTGCACACGGCGCACTCATACGGACGATCCCCATTGTGGGTGCGCATGTGACGCACCAGAGCTGCTTTATCGCACACCGCATAGGGACACATGTTGCAACGGAACGGACCCGCGGGACCCACGGCAGCGAGATGGACACGATTGTGACCTTTGAGCGCACGGAGATTGGGGAAAACAGCGGTGCAGAGCTTGCAGGGGAATTCGCCGCGGAGTTTCATGCGTCGGAATTCGCTGGTGAATGCATCCTGCGCCTCCTCATCGCCATCCCGACCATCCAGGCTGTATTGACTGGAGCAGGGAGTGTTCACCGATTGCTCAAAGTTGCGCAGAAAACTCGAGGTGCAACTGGAGCTGGTCATGTTCAGTATGCTTTGAATGTCCGCCAAGTCCTGTCGACTATCATTCGCATTCGCCGGGGGTTCGTGCTTAATCGGGGAGGGCAACGAGGGCTGTTGTTGTTGTGCCAACGCTGAGGATTTACCCTTGAGATACAGTTGCTGAAAGAAGTCATTGCGTTCGCTGTGTCGCTGCGCTGTTGTCTCCGCATCATCATCGTCATCTTGAGCAGCTTCCTCATCATCAACGTCCTCATCTCCGACATCATCGTCATGTTCCTGCTTGTGCAACGGAGATGAGCTGGCGCCGAGGAGCGGCAACATTTGCATGCGACAGCTGTGCGTTTGCAGCTGACGATGGCTGCCAAAGATCACATCACATTCGCGACATTTCGCCGGTATATCCGCATGCTGGGCATCCAGATGCTGACACAGAGCAGGCAACGATTCGAAATCATCCGCCGCACAGGCGGGACAACTGAGCAACTGCGTCGGTGTTGTGCCCCCCGATCGGGAGGAACTCGCTAGCAATGTGGCCACATCGGGAGTGCTTGTGATGACTTGCGTCACTTCCGATTCGCTGTCCACATTCTCATCCTCATCCTCATCGTGCACGGCTTCGGATTTCAGCTGTGGTTGCTCCATCGCTTCATCTTGATCCTCGGCAATGTTGTTGTTGTTGATGTTGATGAGCTTGTGGCGTCGCTGTTTGTTGTCCAACTCCAAGTCTAGCTCATTGTTGTTGTTCAACTTGATGTTATTGTTGTTGTTGTTGTTGTGGAGGGAACGTTGGCTGCTGTGGCTGCTGTTGTTGCTGCTGCTGTGACTCGCTGCACTCGAAACATCCGTCGAGCAGCTGGCATCGCTTTCATAGCTCTCCGCTCGTCCCGCTGCTGTCGCAGACATCTGCACTCCACTTGCAGCTGTTGCCGCATGTTGCTGACGTCGCTGGTGTGGCTGCTGCTGTGAGTGCAACTGTTGCTGCTGTGCGGATGGCTGTTGCTGTGACTGTTGTTGCTGCTGCTGTGACTGTGACTGCGACTGCGACTGTTGCTGATGCTGTTTGTGCGTGCGCATGTGACGATGCATGTTGCCGTTCGTTGTGAATGTCAGGTGGCAATAGCGGCAGTTGAAGGGTCGCTCCCCAGTGTGCACCAGCACGTGACGATCCAGCGACGAGGCCGACGACAGCACCTGTTCATTCCATCGAGAAGGGAAGAGAAAAGAGAAAGAAGGTATTAGGCAACAGCTCAACAATAGTTCAGAACTCAAGTAAAAAACGGTTTTTTTACTACTACTTAGTTGATTTGTAAAGACCCTTTCAATAGACTACAAAGAAAAAAGTTGTTCTTACTACTTAGTTGAGTCGCTGAGACCCTTTCAGCCTTAGTTGACTATTTATTGCTATACAATTATTATTTTCTCATTCGCTAATTACTTTGTTGACTTGTTAAGACCCTTTCAATATTTTGACAGTGTTTTTATTATTACATAGTTGACTTGTGAAGACCCTTTCACAGGCCAAAGTAAAGCATTGTTCCTACTACTTATTTGACTTGTTGAGACCCTTTCAGCTAGCTTTAGTTGACTTTTTATCGCTATGTAATTGTTAGTTTCTTATTCACTTTTAATAGAATATATGACTTTGACTGTGATATACCCTTTATGAGTGAAAAGAAAAGAATATAATTCTATAAAATTTCTGATCTGCTACTTAAATCATGTATAGACATTTTAGCTTTGACTGTGATAGACCATTTTATGTTAAGTAGAAAGAAAAGAATTTAATTTTCAAATCTGATTTCAACTTTATTGACTAGAAGATGCTTTTTAAAGTATAGACCCTCTAACCCTTGACTGTGATAGACCCTTTTTTGAGTTAAAAGTGAAGAATATAATTCTAGACCCTTTTTGATTGTATAATATATATAATTCTATACAAATTTCTTGTCTAAAAATTTCTTTCTACAAATTTCTTGTAACAAAAAAAGAATATAATTTCTGATCTAATTTTAACTTTTTTGACTAGAAGTTAATTCTCAAAAATTAAGAGACTTAGCTTGGCATATTATGGCCGTGCTATCGACTGTGATAGACCCTTTGTTTCTACTCAAGAAGGGTCTATAACAGTCGAAAGCGCTGTAAGGTATTCCAGGCTAAGTCTCTATATATAAAGAATATAATTCTATAAAAATCTCGGATATGCTTTCAACTTGATGTCGACTTTAAGATACCCTAACACTTACCTTTGAGCAGATGCGGCAGGTGAAGTTCTCGGTGTCGCCGTTGGCGTAGTTGTGGCAGCGTATGTGATTGGTGAATTCGTGGGGCGTGGCCGAAACAACCTCGCAGATGGGGCACAAGTATTTCATGTGCTCATCGCCAGCTCCGATGCCGGACTCGGCACTCGACAAGCTCAGTCCGCCTTGAGGCGATGAACCGCCCGAGCTGCTCGACGACATCTGTTGCTGCGCTGCAACTGCAGCGGCTGCTGCTGCGGCGGCGGCAGCGGCAGCGACTGCGCTGCTACTTCCGCTGCCGCTGCTGCTGCTGAGCAAATAGCCGCTGTTGGCGCTGCTGCCATCGACGAAGCCCGATTCGGAGAGATCGCCATTGGCGGCTGCGCTGCTGCTGCTGCGATTGAGACGAAACTTTTTGCGCAGCGAACTCGCATCGCCGCTGGCGCTGTAATCGACAACGATGCTGGCGCTGGCTGCGACGTTGCGTCGCTGCTTGTGTCGCAGTCGCTGCGCTGTTGTCTCCAACTGCATTTGTTGCTGTTGCTGCTGTTGTTGTTCTTGCTCTTCATCGGACATTTGTTGCTGCTGCTGCTGCTGTTGTTGTTGTTGTCGCAGTTTGCGTTTGCGTGATGACGTCGCCGTCGACGTTGACGTCTCGTGTGGCGTCGACGTCGGCTGCGGCGCTCCGCTGCTGCTGCTCAGCTTCTTTGGTGTGCGTCCCAAATCGAGATGCTCCAGCGATGATTCCGATGTTGTCGAATCACGTCGCTGTCGCTCTCCATCAAAGCTATGCCCATCATCGCTGTGGGCAACTGTTGCCGCTGCTGCTGCTGCGGCAGCAACTGTTGCTGCTGTCGCTGTGTGTTGTTGCTGTTGTTGTTGTTGTGTGGCCAGCATCTTTGCTGCTTTGTTTTGCTTTACTTATGGACTTGGCTGCTAAAACTTGGCTAATTGAGATCGTTAACGGCTGCAAAAGAGATTGAGATAAATGGGTTGTAAAGTTAGTTAAAATCACAAGGTTAAGGTTCTTAAAAATACGATAAAAGATTAAAAGTTGTTTAAAATATGTTTTAAATATGCGAAAGTATTGAAAATTATTTAAAATATAAGAACTTTCTTTTTAAGTTTTCAAAAATACGATAAGGGATTGACAATTATTCGAAATATAAGAACTTTTTTCTTTTTAAATATGTTTTAAGGTTCTTGAAAATACGATTACAGATTGAAAATTATTACAAATATTCACGAATTATTATCTAACAAATTAAAATATGAAAAATGATTGATAATTTATTCACTAATTATATTTTATTTTATTATGTTATTACATATATTATATGAAAAGTGCTTTTAATGAAACATTTTGAAAATTCTTTAAGCTTTTTTTCTAGATTCTAGAGCTTCACACTGTTCTTAATAGAGATCTTAACTGTTTTCAATAATAGTCTCAAAAAACTATTGAAGTAACCCCAATGAACTCGGCTGCTGTTCATTTTAGCCACTGGAAATTTGCATTGCTTAATATTTTTCAATATTATAGTACAATTTTCAACATTTCAACATTAGCCATAATAAACAATTTGTTATAATCCTCCTAAGATAGCAATTTGTCTAGCTAAAACGTTCGTTTAAAAGCGAATGCAAAGATTTCAACTTTAGCTGCATATTCTGAAAATTTCATGTAGATTTCTTGATAAACACAAGAGTTGCGGAAAGTGAAAAGCAATTGCAATGATTTAAAAGTAATTTGCAAGTTCTTAGTAAAGCTAAAGCGCAGATATCGGAGGAGAACATTATTACAATCCCTGGAATAATGGCAAAATGAAAATAATAAATAATCGAAATCAGTGATTGATGATTGGAATTGGTTATTAGATCTGTTGATTTAAGGGGAACGATCATCATCAAGATCTTTGAGACGCTGATCGTATCTCAATTTCTGGCGAAAAGTAACAGAAACGTAAACGTTATGAGGATCACGCTGAAAAAAGTTTAAACAGCTGATCTACAGTGAATTTGTCAAATGAGACGCTCAAAAACAGTTGTCACACTCATCTACTGCTATTGTTGTCGCCTTCTAGTGCACAAAGAAAGCAAGTTCTAAGAAGCGAGAGAGTAGCAGAAGACTGTAGAAGAAGAAGTGGGGGTGGGAGTAGAAATATAAGTTGAAGTACTTGAGTATAAGTAGTTGTAGAAAATGATGTTGAAGAAGTTCGAATTTGGAGATTATTTTATACACATATGTAAAATTTTATTTAAAATCACTTTAGTAGAAGAAACAGTTCAAATAAAATCAACACTTCAAGCGCGCTTAGCAGTATAAGAAGAAGACATCTAGGAGTAGAAGTTGAAGTAGAAGAGTACTGAGTACTTATAGAAAATGATGTTGAAATACGCAAATATTTAGTTGCAGAAATTTTAATTTGTAGTGTTTTATGTATGTTATATATTGTATTTTATTTAAAATCATTTCAGTTCAAATAAAATCAACACTTCAAGCGCACAAGTTGAAGTCAAAGGCGAATAGCAGCAGCAGCAATATAAGAAGAAGACGCCTAGGAGTAGAAGTCGAAGTTGAAGAGAGCGAAGTGAACTGCACATGCAGCCAGAGAGTTACTCTCTCTTTAATTGTGCTCTCTTGTTTATTCGTTTGCTTGCTCGCTCGCTCGCTCTCGCTTGCACACGCTGTGCGTATCGATTTGCTATCGGTATATGTGTGTGTGTGTGTGTGTGTGTGTGTTCGTATTTGTTGCATTTCCATTTGCTGCTCATTAACATTTAACGCTTATCAGTTGGCAATTTCATTGCGTCGCTGTTGTTGCTCCTGCTTTCTGCTGCTGCTGCTTGCTGCTGGCGCTTAGGATTTCGAATTGGCGACAAAAAAACAACAGCAACAACAACAGCGACAACTTGACATTTTTAAAAATAAAACTTTAGCGATAACAAGCTACGAGTGTCTTCCTTTCTCTTTCGCTCTCTCTCTCTCTCTCTCTCGCTATTTCTATTTGTATTATTGTTGTTATTATTATTGTTATTGTTGTTGTCGTTGTTTTTGTTCTTTCATTTTGGTTGGCTGATTTCAATTTCGTCCGTGACTCATCGCCACGGAGAACCCATTGAGATAAAGCCACGCCCACTGCCCCCTAGTCCTTAAGCTAAGTAAAGCCCCATATACAGTTAACCCATTGATGCCTATGTTTAACCCATTGGTGACAAATTTAAAGCAATTGAATTTAATATAGATAAAATAATATCAATGAGAATAAATTATGAAATGACAATAAAATATATATTAAAAAAGAAAATAAATAATATTTTGAATATTTGCAATAATTACTTAGTGAAAATCCGATTGAATAAATACAAAAAATTTCACATTATGATAATAAACATTTTCACATTATTTTAAAAATATTTCTCATAAAGTTATAAACTGAATGAAAATCCTATATAAGGAAAAATAGCTAAAAAATTTCATATAACGATAAAAATCATTTCCAAATTATTTTGAAATATTTTCTGTAGTTCTCATAATTTTTTTATGTATGAAAATCTGATAAAATTATAAAATTTCATATTATACAGTTCTTAACTTTCAAGAATAAAAAATATATTTATAGAAAAATTATTCCAAATATTTAGAATATTCTGTAGTTATAATAAAGTTTTTAAACTGTTTTTAGTAAATGAAAATCCAGTAAATATTAAAACAAAAATTTCATATTACGATAATAATTATTTCCAAATTACTTCTCATAAAGTTTTTAATTGTTTTTACTGAATGAAAATCTGTTAAATTTCTAGTTTTAAATTTTTAACTTTTAACAATCGAAATATATTAAGAGAAAAATGATTTAATTAAATTCTTAGGAAACATGTTTTTATGAATCAATTACTTTTATGATTAAACTTTTCCGAAATGTGCATTTAGGTTTTCCCCAATTATGAATCGATTTCGTAAGGAAATTCATTGATTACGGATCGAACTATTCAGCATGATAATCATATCTAAACGATACAAAGTTTTATGACAATCAAATCGAGTTCATGTGGCTGACGAAATGTCGGAACACTTTTCAATTACAAATTGTGACAACAATTCAACCCTTTTTTTTAGTATTTTTTTTTTTTTTTTGGTAAAGTTCACAGTTCAACCAAAAAAAAAAGGGTCAATCAAAGATGAACTTTGACAGGATTTTAAGGTCGTAAAACATCAGAAAGGTCAATTGCGTGTGAAACCCTTAAAATTAACACAAATTAAGTTAAGAAAATCCTAACAAATAATTTAAAAAATATCCAATAGGGAAATAAAAAGCAAATTTAAATCTAGGAAAAACCTGTCCAAAAAATAAATTGATGAAAATCCGATGAGGAAAAAAATTTAAGTAACTTTGAAACTTGAGATTTATAATCCATAGCTGCTGCATTTTTAGTTAATTGCACTTTTTGACAAAAACACTTGGACAAATTTTTGTGTGGCACAAGAAAAAAATAATAGAGTATTTATTTATTTATGTTTTTGTTTTTTTTTCTTCTAATTTATTTTCTTTTTTTTTTTTTGTTTGATTTTTTACCTTTGTTTTGTTTTTGGTTATTTGAACAATTTGGCGGCGGCATTCGAATTTTTGGTAGCCGTTTTTTTTTTTTTTTTTTTGGTAGTTGTTGCTGTAGTTGTTTAAATTGTTGTTGTTGCTGCTTCAGTTGTTGTTGTAGCTCTTGTTGCTGTTGTTGTTGTGGTTTCACTTGGTCACTTGAAGTCACTTGGTTGTTTAATTATTTATTTAATTTAATTAATTTAGTTTTAGTTGCACTTTTGATACACTTTTTCTCTTTGGTTTTGCAATTGTTGTTTAAAAAAAAAAATTAAAATAAATATTTGAAGTTATTGTATTAAGTATCCAAGAAAAAAAAATATATGCACCGTTAAGTGTTTGTATATTTTTGTATTTTATTTATATTGTGTTTGTTTATTTTATTTTGATGTATTTTCGGAGCGCGCCGCAGATGCTTTCACGTTGACGCGCACACGAGTTCTGAGCGCAGCCGCAGCGCAAGACTTTGAGTTGAGTCTCGGTTGTGTTTCTTTTTTTATCTAATTTGTGTGTGCAGCTCCCGCTGCTCTGCTCTGCTCTGCTGCAGACACGTACGAGACGAAGTGTGTGAGTAACGTGTGTGTTAAAAAAAAAAGAAGAAAATAACAAATTCAAGACGTCTTTTCGGTTCGACTTCTGAACTGTATTTGAACGCATCTATGAAGTTGTATTTATAAAAGCGCACGGCAGAGCCACCACAACGTCGACAGCAGCGCGACGCAGCTCAGCTCAGAGCAGCGTGAGGCAGCGCAGCAGCAGCAGCAAGAGCAGCAGCAGCAGCTGACACGAACATCGGACATCTGAGCGAAACCCGAGACGGAGCAAATGCGAGAGAGAACGCAATGGCTGCCCCTCTTGCTTGCTTGCTTTAGCATTCGTAAGTATGTGTGTGTGTGAGAGCGACTGTGGCTGCGGCTGCTGTTGCTGTTGTGTTGGTGGTTGTCTTGCATTGGTATTGGTTAGATAAAAACCTGCAGAGTAGCGCAGTCGTCGTCGTCGTCGTCGACGTCGCGTACGTCACGTCGTTCGCTCTCCCATCAAATCTTTGGCGTAAAAGGAAGCAGACGTCGCAGCCGCAGCAGCAACAGCAGCAGCAGCAGCTTTGCCGCTTCTTTCTTTGGATTTTTCTTTCGTTTTATTTTTGGAGGCAAATAGGATTACAGCTCGATGTGTTTGTGTGTGTGTGTGTGTTGGGTACACGCATGTCGCTTGCGTGCTTTGCGTACGTGCGCGCGTGTGTGCTAAAGCGAGAGGGCGCTATGTACCATTGCATACGTATGTATTCAATGTATGTTTGTTTGTTTGTACTTGGGTTGTGCATATTATGTATGCAGCCACCAGGAGAGAAGTGCTCTCCTTTTCACATATGTATATATGTATGTATGTGTATATGTATTCATGTATGTATTTCTGTGTTATGTACTTTTGGTGGTTGACAGATTTACAATACTCTGGACTGTATCTCGACTGCGCTTCGCTGCCGCTGCGTAAAGTTAATGCAAGAGTTATTGGCTTTCGTTCAGTTGATTTATCTGCTGCATTCTGCATTCGTTATGTTAATTCAGTTTTGTTTTTTTTTATGCAATTTATTGCCGTTCGTGGCGATAGTTGTATTTTTCTTTATTTTTATTTTTATTTGGTAGTGTATCTTTTTTTTTTATTTGTTTTTTCTTAATTTAAGTTTCGCTAAATCTGCGTTTCGTTAAGTTAATTAGCATATTACTTATTGGCTGTCGTTGAGTTCATTAGCGTGCATCTTAAATAATACACAATTAATGTGTTGCTCTTTTATTTAATTTATTTTCTGATACGTGTTTTGATTTTCTTGTAAGATAATTATTTGTTGGGATAATTATGGAGATTAGTTGATGGCTAACTAATTGCTTTCTCTTTAGAATTGTTTTTCCTCTTTTTTTCGTTAAATTTTAAATTTGAATTCCGTTTTATTTTATTGAATTTTGTCTATTGCGGTTTAAGATAATTGTGTTGAATTAATTCGTGTTTTCTTTAATGACCTTTTATTGTTTTTCGTTACGATTTGTCTACCGCGTTTTCAATTTTATTTAAATAAAATTTTATATATTTTATTTTCTGACTTAAATCATAATGTTAAAAGTATTAATAACAATACTTCTACAATACTAAAAATTAAAAATAATTTTTATATCTTAAAATCTGCGTTAAGTTATTTAAAGTATTAAATTATGCACTCTTCCTTTAGTTAATGTAAGCTTTATATTAAAATTTATTCTCAGCAGCGTTGCAATTCTTGGGATCATTTTTTAAGTTTCTTCCGTCGCTGCAATCGATCATTAATCGTCTGCACTTTGAACTTCACATCAAGAGGGGCGTCCACAATGCGTTTTCCCTCAACCTTCACCTCAAACTTGAAAAAACTCATTCGGAAAACGGAAGTCAAAGAAGACGCTTTAGTCGTCCCTCTCGCTCCCCCCTTCACATACTCTCGCTTGATTTTGTCGCTCTTGCTGTTAATGTTGTTGCTCATGCTGCTAATGGTGCTGTTCTTGTTGTTCTTGTCACAGTTGACCGCCCCAACAAAGGTGTGCAAGACATACACACACACACACTTACGCAGTCAGCTGCCGAAAAATGCAAATGAGTGTGAGAGGGGCTGGCGTCATTTTGCCTCTCTCCCACACACACACATACATACATACGCCTGCTTGCTTGTTCTTGCACTGACGATAACTCTGTTAACAGCATCGCGATGTGCAATCAATCGATAGCACGATGACCGATAAACTGCAGCAACAGCAGGCGGAACGCAAATTTATTGCCAATAAGCACAAAAGGCGGCGAAAAAAATACAACACAACAAAATTAAAACAATTGCAATAACAAAAGGCAGCAAAAATATTAAATGCGAGCATACAGCCATACATGTATGTATTAATGCAGAAGATATTGTGCAAAAAATGCAGCAAGAGTTCAATACACTCGCCCACACTCACACTCACGCACTCGCGTGGTGAGAGAGGGTGTGTGTGAAAGAGAGCGCACTACACGTGCAATAACAGTGTCGATCAAGCTCTGTTTGTATAAATTTAATAATATTTACGTTTTATATTTATAATGAACTTGAAATAAGTGCTATGCGCAATTTGGCACCGTGGTTCGCCACCTGCAGAATATGTCGATCAAATATTTTGTTTTGTTTTTGTTTTTTTTCAATAGCTTTTTCGCCTAGGCACGCATCACAGTGTGCGCGTGGGCGGGCGACGCGACGGCAACGCCGGCAGCGACGTCGACAGCGCGTGTGGCAATGCGTGTTAAATAAACATTAATGGCGGCGACGACGGCAACGGTGCAATTTTTACTTTACGTTATTTTCTTTCCTCTTCTTGCTGGTGCCTGTGTGTTTGCAAACAGCTGAGAAATGGTTTCGGTTTCGCTTTTTTTTTGTTTTTGTTGTTTTCAATTGTTCGCCATTCAATGAGACTGAAAGTGATAATGGGCAGCCAACAATAGCAACAACAGCAACAACGAGTCAACAGTCAACATAACATAATTAAAGCTGCAACAATAGTAACAAGAAGAGTGCGCGACATTACCATTTAATTGCAAGCATTTAGTCAGCATTTAACTTTGCATAAAACTAACTCACACACAGACACACAGACACTTGCGTGCACATAGACAAAAGCTCTCTGCTCTTTCGATCCCACGCTTAACATTAACATTGCCATAACAGCAGCATTAACAGCAATCGCGGCTCAACAACAGCTTCCATTTTAGTCTGTGATTTGCCCTTTTTGCAATGCAAGCAAAAAGAAAGAAAAGAAAAAGAAAATCAAAGCGAAAGAAATGCACTTTCGATTTCCAGTTGTTAACATTATCGAGATGTCTGCGGGAATAACAAAATCCAACTAATTGTGATAATTAAACGTGCGTTACAACTATTATGTGTTATTGTTAATGGATTTAATAAGCTTCGAATTGCGGCGTCTGACATGTCAAGGTGAGTACACAAACACACGCACTTACACACACATACAGAGTTACGCACTCAAAAATTCGTACTGTGCAAATTCATGCACAGTCAACACAACAACACACGAAAGCAACAACAGCGTGATGGGGGGAGCATAAACATTTGTTCGTCATTGTTGCTGATAAACAACAAATTATTGTGTATAGTAAAACAATTGAATAACGCGCGCGCGCCTCTTTTTGTTTTTGTCTTTTTTTTTCGTATGTTTTACTTTTTTTTGTGTTTAAACTTTGCACCACCCGCGCTTTGCATGTGTGTGTGTGTGTGAAGTACGTTACGTTAGCATGAGTCAGAGTTTACGGCTAACGGCGGAATACCTTAGAGTTAAGCAAAAGGAAGGTGGAAAGGGAAAGGGAGAGGGGGAGGGGTAGATGTTTAAGCGAAAAGGGAGCAGACAAAATGCAAATAGCGGGACTCAACAAGTGGATCAGCGGTTAAATGAGCCAGCTTCAGAATAAGCGAGCTAGAGAGAGAGAGAGAGAGAGAGAGAGAGAGATAGTAAGCGAGAGTAAATGCATTTTCATCATGATACTTGTTATGATTATTGAAGGGTAAAAATAACAGAGCGAGTAAATATTGACTATGAGATGTAATGTAATCGATAATTTTGATCGATTAATTATTAAATACCTGCAATTTTAAATATTGTACGTTTATATAGAACTTTTTTCATATATTTATATATATTATTTCTCATAATTCTATAATATGTTAAATATATAAAAAAGATGAGTATAAATGCAGTACATCTGATGTTTGGTTTATTGATAAAAGTGCTGATTATAAATTAATTTAAATTAAAAAAACTATTACATTTGCTCATATACATATTTGTGAATAGATTTAATGTAAATAAAGGATTTATCTGAAAATATATTGATTAACGATAAATTTAAATAGAATAGAATTGCAAATAGTAAAATTAAAAAAAAAAAAAAAAAAAATAGTATGTCCAAAATTAATGATACATTTAAATTGAATCTATAGATAATTGCACATAGTAAAATTGAAAAAAAAACACAGTATACCAAATATTAACGATATATTTAAATCGAACCAACAGAAAATTGTAAAAATACAGTATGTATACCGAAAATTAACGATAAATTTAAATTGATCTAATAGAAAATTGTAAAAATACAGTATACCAAATAATAACGATAAATTTAAATCGAACCAAATGTAATTGCACATACAAATACAGTATACCAAATATATACTGCATACTGATAAATAGTAATTGCAGATAAATATTAGATGAGAAATGCACCTTAGACTGCAAGATAAAGAATGCAAGGTATGACTAAGCGTACTTATCACTTGGGCAATTAATAGTTTACAGTTTATGTGTATATATAATCTTAATAACCGAGACTCTGAAATTCCATATGCAGCTTATGCAATCTCTTTTCCAAAACACACACCAACACACACACTTACAATACGGTAGCTAAGCTCATCAGAAACCAATTGACTTTGAAGGATCAACGACACCAGACTGTCAGATCATTGACGGCTCTCCGAGGTGTCTCTCAGTCTTGAGGTCTGGGTCTGGCTCTGAGTCTGGCTCTAGGTCTAGGACTCTCTCTCACAGGAGTCTGGCCATCATTTGTGTATTGTTTTTTTTTTTCTTGTTTTGGTATTGAACAGCGATTAGCGACACGAGTCGCAGTCGCAGTCGCTGTCGGCGCAGGTAGAACCCAAATTATATGGTCAGACATTTTATGGCATTTGTCTGATGCTGATGCAATTTGAGAGGCCAAAAAAGAAAAAAAGAAAAACACACACACAAAAAGAGCTGATAAAACATGAATGACCATTTCGAGTTAAGTTTGTGATAAGCGACGTCTATAATTCAAGTCACGAGCGAAGTTTTCTGCGTTGGGTTTTTCGATCGCAATTAGGTCAAATGATCATCAGCACATGATGCCGCAGCAAACTTTCCGATAATATTGGGATGTCAGCAGATTCGTTGATTTATGAGAAGGTGGTGATAAAAACGCGCGAAAAATGTTGATTCAATTCGATCGATACGAAATACAGATGAAATGAATTTTTCGACAGTAAAAATAATACCAGAGAACTGATAAGAATGAATGAATTTGCCATATTTCCAGTTAAATCTTAGTGATTCGATGAGTGTGTGTGTGTGTTACTTTTCTTTCAAAATTGTGTATAGTGTGGTTTTGTTCGATAAGCGAGTGTTAAGCTCCCCAGTATCTATAAGAATAACTGTGTGCTATTTTTGGAAACAGAGAGGGAGAGTGTTGGGTTTTCCCATACTTGAAGAGAACTGAGAACTGCGAACTCAAAGAAAGAATCGAAGAAGTTATTTCGTCAATCGGTAACAATACATCATGTTCCAGTTTGTCGATCTGATATTATATGCATCATCATCATGGTCAATGAGTTTTGGGTTATTGTAGTTGTGTGTAGTTGTATCTGTATCTGGTATCTGGGCATGAATCAGACGACAACGACGACGACGACAAGTACACACACTTGTGGTTGCCTTTACTCTCCGCCCGCCCCTCTTCACTTCACTTTACCATCGTCATCATCATCATTATTATCATCAGCAGTAACGTTCATTGAATATCGAACACCCCACCGCGCCCAAAGCTCGTAAACGATAAGCAGCTGCTACGTTCTAAGTGTGTGTGTGTGTGTATGCATGTGTGTGTGGAGGGACTGATAGGGGAACTCTGATGGAGTGTTTAGCTTCGGTTTCGCTAGAAATCATCGCACTCATTTTACAACTTGGTTCTGTTAACACGCTTGTCATTATCTCAGATCTCTCGAATTTGTGAAATCCATTCTTACTTTTTTCTCTATCTCTCTAACTCCTACTCTATCTATCTGTATTGTATATATTTCTAGGTCTCTGGATCTTACATCTATAATCGACTGTCGAGACGCAAACAAAGGTGTGTATCATCATCATTATTATTATTATTATTATTATTATTGTGATGTGTCTCTCTTTGCTCTGCTGTGTGGGTGTGAAATCGAGCCAATGCCCAAGTTATCATAAAGATCAATATCTACATCCATATAAGCATTGATAAGAGCTGGCAAGAAAGAAAAACCAGAACAAGACCACTAACAGATCATTGATCGCATATCAGCCACAAAGATCTTTGATCATTGCAGCACCGCATTGCGTCAGTTGTTGCTTTTAATTATTGATTAAGTAGAATTCAAATTGCAACATTATAATTTTTATAACGGTAATAATCCTAGAAGCAACGAAAAACAAGTGAGAAAGCTATAGTCGAGTGTGCTCGACTTTGAGATACCCGCAACCCATTTTCAATGAATGAAAAGCAAAGCGGTAATATTAAAATATACCAAATTATTAAACTTCAAAAAATACTAAAAATATACCAAAACGTTTAGTTGCTATATTTATATAGTACATATTATTCTTGAAATATACAGAATTAATACACAAAAAATACTAAAAATATACCGAACGGTGCATTTAGTATATTAATATAGTACTACATTCAAATAACTAAGCTAAATTCGAATGTGCTCTACTTTGAGATACCCTTTACCTATTTAAAATATACCAAATTAATATACCAAAAACATACTAAAATTATACTAAAGGTTACATTTGGTATATTGATATAGTACACAATAGTAGGAAAATATACCGAATTAATACACCAAAATACTACAATATACTAAATTATACATTTGGTATATTAATATAGAACATATTATTCTAAAAATATGGCAAATTAATATATCACAAAAAGGCTGTAAATATACCGAAGTCTATATTTGGTATATTGATAAAAACTTACATTCAAATTATACCATAGAATACAAAATATACCATATTATTATTAAAGCAACTAATATCCGTTGTCAGTGGGAGGTTTTTTTTGGCTATACAAAAGTATTGTTCAGGAATATATATACTTTATAGGGTCAGAGACTCCCTCTCCTGCATGAACATAGTTATAAAACCCTTCTATAGATAGCTGGTATTATGGTAAAAGCTAAGAAAAACGTTTGTCATTTGATTACTCATCTGGTGAGCATCTGAGAGCTTTGTGTTTTTCCCACAGCTTCTCAAATGCAAAGACAGCTGTCAGATAGTTGATATATTTGCTAAATATATATACATATATATACATATATAGACATGATCATATCGCATTATCAGTCGTAAAGCGTCGCCGGTTTTGTTGCTGCCCAGATTTATCTCACATGACAAGCGAATTGGAGATGTTGGCTGAAGCTGAAGATGAAGTTGTCTGAGAATGTTTATAGCTCGATAGCTATTCTGTTTTTGTTTTTCTGAGAGATATCAGAGGCAGCGTCTCATCTAGACTTCACAGACTTCCCCCCTTGGTTCCCTCAGTCTTTTGACGAGGCTGTGCCAAAATAAAACATTGCTCATTAGGGGTTTTGGGTTGTTGTCGACGCGACGCGACGCGACGACGCAAAACGCAACTAGAGAGTTTTGAGTTTCCATGTTTGTCAGTCTCTCGATCTTCACGCCATCTCCGTTGTCATTGTCTCTGCTTCTGCTTCTGTTTTTGTTGTTGTTGTTGCTGTTGATATTTACTCAAGTGTAATTGCAAATTGTAAATGCGACAACACAGATGCTCGTAATGATTGTGGCCCGCTCTGAGCGTGAGACTTGATCATCATCATCAACATCAACAGCAGCAGCAGCAACAAATGTTTCAAGTCTAGGATTGCTAGACTAGAAGTTACTGAAACAAACTATTCTTTGTAGCCATCAAGCTGAAATTATTAGGAAAATATCAGAATATATTCTACTACTAATCAAGCTGAAATTTGTAGAATATTTAATTGAACTATTAATCTCCAAGTTGGCGAAAGTTCAAAATTGCTAAGTGCAAGTTTAAGCTAGTTAGGAAATATTCAATAATTGTTGTGATTGTAATAACAAAATAAGGCAGCTCTTTTGGTCAAACATTTTAAATATATCAAGGTCTCTGCAAGCTAAGAACTTTTTGAACTTTGAAGAAAGATGAGAGATCTCAGGACAAAGTTTTGTGCATTTGGTCGTATATTTTCGTTGCTTTAAACTTAAAAACCTCACCACATATTGAATTCTTGAACAAAGAGAAAAGAATCTTGATCAAAAAGTAGATTTCAAATTGTGATTTAAGATTTTCTCAGTTTTGAAATACAAATTTTAGGTTGAGACAAACCTAAATCAAGATTTTTATGCTAAGTGTACATATTAAGATTAAAAACATCCCATTTTAAGATTTAAATCTTGATTCAAGAATGTTTTATTTTATATTAAAAATTAGATTGCAAATCTTGATTTAAGATTTTTTCGATCTTAAGCAAAAAACAATCTTCAAAATCAGATTTTTAGGTTAAAATTATGTTAAATCAAGATTTTTATTCAAGAATATTTTAGTTTAGGTTGAAAATTAGATTGCAAATTTTGATTTCCGATATTTCGGTCCCAAAAAAATACAATCTTGAAGTAAAATTTTTATGTTGAATGAATCTTAAATAAGGATTTGTATGCTAAAAATGAAAATCTTGATTCAGGAATGTTTTATTTTAGATTGGAATCTTGATTTAGGATTTTTTACGACCTTAACAAAATGTATAAGCTTAGCATCTTAGTCAATGGACTTCATTTGGAACAGGGCTTTACAGGGTATCCGCATTAAACTGAACTCACAGTTTCAATATGCCCGAAAAAAGCATTTAACGAGACAGCGAGACGTGCGCTCTGTACCGTGTGTCATTATTTGAGATATATATTATATATATATTCGACATACGTTCGATTCCAATGGCCTCGGGTTCGCACCTGGTCAGAGTTTTCACTTGGTGGGAGGAAGAGAAAAGAGGCGGAAGAGAGTTGCCAGCTTTTGGAGCTTATCGCAAAATTGTGCTCCCCTTTCTTGTTTTTGTTTTGTAGCTGTATCTCTGCAGCTGTATCTTGAGCTGTGTATCTGTATCTGTACCTTGCGCTATTTGTATCTTTTATCTGTGAAAACAGACAGAGAGTAAAAGCAAAAAAAAAAAACAGTTCAAAGTATTTTTGTTCGTCGTTATTGTTTGAACGTTGATTGTCAACTGATCGGTGTTTACCCACCGAACCGAACCGAACTCAACTCAACTCAACTGAACTGAACTAAAACATCCATCCATCCCCCAGCTCTGACAACAGCTCCCATCACACATCACACATCAGTCATCAGTCGCATCCATCGCTTGGTTTTGCCAGGTTGGAAGTTGGAAGTTTTCAATTTCAATTCGAGACTGGAGCTACACTTAAGCAAATAAGCGTGTTTAGCTTTGCCTCTGTATCTGTATCTGTATTGGCATCTGTAGCTGTAGCTGTATCCGTATCTTTAGCTGTAGCTCTAGCTGTATCTGTATCCATATCTTGTGGATGGATATTGTTTTCTTAAGACGCGTTGAATTTCTTGTTTTTATTTAAGTTTGTTATTGTTTTGGCTTTGGTTTCTTGTGCAGCCAGTGTTCCCTTTCCTATTATCGATTATTGCATCTTTCGTGCTGTAGAAAATATATTGTACGCATACCCTGTAAACTAGTTGAACATGTAAAGAAGTAAACATTTAGCTCTATGAAATGATAATCATATA
Source organism: Drosophila kohkoa (assembly GCA_019972355.1). Classification (NCBI taxonomy): domain Eukaryota; kingdom Metazoa; phylum Arthropoda; class Insecta; order Diptera; family Drosophilidae; genus Drosophila; species Drosophila kohkoa. The sequence goes on along the minus strand of BJEL01000071.1, from coordinate 4,625,095 downwards.
TATTCGATCTATATTTCTTTTGGCATATGTTTTCTATATGATTTTATCTTCAGGCAACTATTTGGTATTTTTTGTGTTCTTTTTCCTAGGGTATCTTTGCGTCTTGAGCCTTGGCTGTGTTTAAGCCTGCGCTTACATATTGTTCTTTCACTTTTGTTTTCTCAGCGCCAACACAGACTTGAAGACCTGCGCAATTGACTGACTGATTGACAGATGGACGCATGGACGGACAGACAGACAGACGGACTAAGAGACTGATAAGAATATTTGCTAATAAGCATGGCAAACAATATTGGTCTCTCAGTCTCTGTGCGCCGTTGTTTACTCATTCATCTGCTCATCACACTCACAACACATTGCACACACACACACACACACAACACACACACTTGCGCAAATGCATACAAAACATGCACAACATCATTATGATTTCATTTGTTTGGGATCAATTCAAGAAATGATGATAATATTTGCGGTTAATTGACGCGACAAAGTGTCTTCAACTATCTTCTGTCTGATGATAATATGTTAGTTGTGGATGCTCAAAGTTACCTGAGCGGTAAAAGTTGCAACTATTCGACAGGAAAAACATGGCATGCAATTAGATGAGAATTTTGATTAGAATAATGAGGAAAGAAGTTTTGCAAGTGAGCGTATTTCAAAAATGAAATTGAGCCTTTAAATTTTAGAAAATGCTGTAAGGAAAATATTATTATATTTCAAAAAACTTTACACCACAGTATGTTAAACATTAATATAAACTACTTGCTAAAATAAGAATATTTGCAGACTGCATAAATATTAGGTTTATAAACTACAAATTAAAGTTACTCAAATTAATTCTGTTTATTGTATATTGTATTTTGTACATTTTACGCTTTATACCAAATATACATTTTGTATATTGGTATATTCAAATGGATACATATTAGGTTATAAACTTAAAGTTATATATATATATATATATTTGTAAAGTAAGCATGACTCAGATTAATTGTGTTTGTTTTATTGTATTTCATTATTTTTATGCCCTATACTAAATATACCAAATATACATTTTGGTATGGTTTTGTATACTTTTGTATTTTTGGTATACTATATTGTGTATTGGTATATTCTAATACATAAAGATTAGGTGTATAAAGTAAACTAATTAGAGCTGAAGAAAATCTATTTGTAAAGTTAGCTTAACTGCATTAAGTCAATATACTATATATAGTTTTGTATCTTTGTATATTGGCATATTTTAATGATAATACCGCACTGTTCTTTTCGGGCATCTCATATTCATAAATATTAGGTTTAAAAACTATAAACTAAAGTTTAAAAACATCTATTTGCACGTCTCATATTAATTCTGCTTCTTTTATTAATTATACTAAATAAACATTTTAGTATATTTTGGTATATTCTAATGATACTCGAGTACATTCGATTGTAATTACTTGTTTTATCTGATTTGCTTTGCTATACTTTTCATTGCAGTTAAATGAAACATACTAAAGAGCGAAATGATTATATGAATGCGGATTTCAACAAACAAATTTAATAAGGATCAAGTGAGTGAAAGTGAAAAGTGTATAGAAGTAAAACTTAGTAAGAATAAAGTGAGCGAAAGAAAAAGTGCATAGTATTAATAAATTCAATAAGAATAAAGTGAGTGAAGGTGCAAGTGGAAAGTGGCATTATTAATAAATTTAAAAAGAATTGAAATGGGTGAAAGTGGAAAGTATAGAAGTGAAAGTGAAATATCATAAGAATAAAGTGAAAAAGAAGAAGGATAAAGTAAGTAAAAATAAATGTGAAAATGCAGTGTATACAAAGAAGTATAATTATTATTAAAAATGTAAAAATAATAAAGTGAATGAAAGTGGCATTATTAACAAATTCAATAATAAAGTTTTTTTTTTTTATATATTTTTTATTTATTTACAATCTATGTATCTAAAGATAGATAATAAAGTGAATGAAAGTGCAAATGCAAAGTGTATAGAATTATTATTATTATTAAATTTCATAAGGATAAAGTGAGTGAAAGTGAGTTTGTGATAATTGTGGCTAATATATAAAACAACGCAATCAGAAGGCAGTTGGAAGTTGGCAGTTGGCTGTTTGAGTTGAGTTCGACAGTTACATTTGTCAGCTTGGGCGATCAAAGGAGCCGCGACTGATAACGGATGTTGTGGATATGCATGGATGTGGATATCGCTGCGCTGATACGTTGTGAATGTATGTGGGGTAAGTACCTCCCCAAAGTATTTGCTCGCTACACAATGCCGATATCTTTTTCACAACTTTTGTGGTGGGTGTTGGCCCCAACACTGTGTGGTGTGTCATCATCATCATCGTCATCATGATCATCATCATCATCGGTGGTCGCGCCACATCGCTCAGCAACTCATTAGCAGATAAAGATACTTTGAATGCGACATGAGACGTAGTCTATTCTCCCCCCTTCTTTACTCTTCCCTTTCGACCCGCCCACATCTGAAACTGCCTCTCAGTCAAGGTGTTTAAGTGTGATTGAGAATTGACACCAACTTTGTAGCTATATCAATCAAACACTGACCAATGATGGACTTTACCACACACATAATATAGCAGACACAGCACATGAAGAAGTACACGCATTGGGCGGATGGGCCCCATCGAGATAGAGCTCCGAGATACGTGTCACAGTGCTACAGATTTCGATTCGATTTCGAAAGCAAACCAAAAGTCCGCAGCGACAAAGAAATGTTTGATAGATTAAACCAAACACTTGCACAACACTTGAATACCCTTTCCTTTTTTAGTTGACAAAACAGAAATAGTTCAATACCCTTTTTTTGTTAGATATTTTTATAATATAGAAAACTTTACTTTGAAAGATTGAAATATTAAAATAGCAAGAATAGAAATAGTTAACAATCCTTTCATTTTTATTTTTTTTTTTTTAGTTAGAAATTTTTACTTTATTGAAAAGTTGGCTTTCAAAGATTGAAAGATTGAAATATTGACCTAGGAAAAATATAAATACTTAAATACCCTCTCCTTTTCCTTTTTCTTAGAGAAACTTGAATCAAATAGAGAAAATTTTATTTGAAAAGATTGAAATAGAAAAAATGGAAATAGTTGCAGAAATTTGGTTAGAAATTTTATTTACTTTAAAAGACTTAAATATCGAAATAGTAAAAGTAGAAATAAATAGTTAAATACCCTTTTCTCTATCTTTGTTTGTTAGAAATTTAATTTATGTAGAAAACTTTACTGTAAAAAATTAAAATATCGATATAGTAAAAGTAGAAATAGTTAATTTCCTCTTTTTTTTTTGTTTTTTTTTTTGTAGAAATTTTGTTTATTTAGAAAACTTTGATTAAAAGAGTGAAATATTGAAATAGCAATAAAAGAAATATTTAAAAACCTTTTCCTTTTTGTCTGTTTGAAATTTCAATTATATAGAACTCTTTACAGATTCAAAATATTGAAATAGAAAATTTAAAGAAAAAATCCTATAAAAAAAAATTCGGAACATTTTTCGATGATTCAATATCCAAAATTTACTTTTTCAAATTTTTTTAAATATTTTATTAATGACACTAATAAAAAGAGTAAGAATTTTACTGTAATAACTAGAAATAGCTTACAAACTTTTATAATATTTTTATACCACTAATTATCAATAATCAATCCTTGTTACCATTATCAAAAAGTTCTCTTCTCCTTCACATTCTACATAGCACAATAGGTAGACTCCATTTGTGTTAGGGTATCTGCAACGAAAGATTCGTATAAATAGAATTTTTTGGCATCGGAAGGCGTAGGAAATCAAAAATATCAAGTGTTGTGAACGTCGGGGACAGCGAAAAAACAAATTTTAACCGATAACTGCTATCGAATCGATATCGTCATCGACATTCGACATCATACGAGCTGCTGTTGTCCCTTGGTCACAGCCACATTAGATAAGCCACATCCGAAATCCGTTTCTGGTCTAGCTCTATATACTAAATATACATATGTATAGTAAACTATATATTGTGGTATATACTAACTTTATGATAGTTACTCTGCCTCTGTCCGGTTCATCATTCGACATCATACGAACTTCTTTTGTCTTTTGACTATTTGTAGATAAGTCACATCCGAAATCCGTTTCTGGACAAATTCTATATACTAAATATGCATATAATATACCATATATTGCAGTATATACTAAATATATGATAGTTACTCTGCCTCTGTCCGGTTCAACATTCGGTTTCATACGAACTGCTGTTGTCCCTAGATAAGCCACATCCGAAATCCGTTTCTGGACTAACCCTATATACTAAATATACACATAATATACCATATATTGCAGTATATACCGTATGATAGCTACACTGCCTCTGTCCGGTTTTTCAGGTGCTAAAGTTAAATGAGTTTTATCAACAGAAGTTTGGCATTTCCTATTCCCGAAATTATTGATACTCACTTGTGATAGCAGCGAAACGGGCGTTACGTTAACCCATTGTTGCCAACCCAATCGCATTTCTCGCCTAATTTACGTTTTGATTGAAATGTGACGCGCATTTTCCACTTGTACTAAAATTAACATTTCTTTTTTCTGTTTTTTTTTTTTTGTTTTTTTTGCTATCAAATCAAATCAAATTTGTACTTGAGACGAAAAAATAATAATAATATGTTGATAATCATGAACTTTTTTGAATAATTTATTCTTCTGTACATTTTTTTATCTGTGCTGTTTTATAAGCAATTTCTAATCAATCACGATCGATAGTTTTCTCGAAAATTTTCCATCAATGGGAGTTTTTTTTTTATTTTTTTGCACACATAAAACGGAACTAGATTTTGTTTTTAAGGTGAAGAGATTATGAGTGTAGAGTGTTGGGCGTGTTTTGCTGTGTTTCTGGGCGGTGCAGTTATCAGTGAGCTGGCGCCTCGTAATTTCCACAGAAAATCCGACACAAAAAAAAAAAATATCGACTTTGCACCAACGTTTTGTTAGAAAAAAATCTTCCCTCAACGCGTTTTTTTTACGATATTTCTGTTTAAAGTGCGAGGCGATGACTTTGTCATCCATCCGCCAAGTTTTTGCTCATCGTCTCTCTCTCTGTGGCATTATTATTATAGACTATAGATATATTATTACTGTTGCGCGTCTTCAAACAACACAAAAAAAAAACAACAATTTTTGTGTGAACTTCTAAGACGGAAAGCCGACACGACTTGATGACAAACAGAAAAAAAATAAAGTGGAATATATAGAGCAAAAGGTATTACAAATTATCGGTGCAAGTTACAAACTCATTCGCTACACATATATCTTCTAAGTTATTGGCAAACAGAACACACAAGCGGAAGAGAGAGAGTGAGGTAGAGAGGGAGAGAGAGAGAGAGATTGTGAGCATTAAGCTACGCGCCTTTAGACACGATTTTCGCCATGATTTTTCCATGCACTTTGTTCAATACATTTCGATGCCCAAGCACCTCTCCACCTCCCTCCCTCCATCTCTTTCCCCCTCTCTTTGTCTCGCTCTTCCATTGCTATATATACTATATGTTGTTTGAGTCTGATAAGATATTTTGAATGATGATGTGCTGTTGTCATATGTCTACAGTTACCACAGCTACAGCAACAGCAACAGCTCTTAGCTCCCTCCCTCTTCCTCTCCCTCTCCCTCTCTGCCTCTCTCTCGCTCTTTCTGTCTCGCCATAAGCATGGGGGATTTGTCGTGGCATTAGATAATATCTCCCCCCTCTGTGTGTGTTCTTTTTTTTTTTATGTGCGGGCGCGTAACTTGGTTAGCGACAGACAGAAACAAAAAAAAAAAGAAATACCTGACAAGGCCTAGAAGTTTTCTTCCAAAGTTATTGAAATTCTGAAGCTCAGTTATCTGCAGTCAGCGAGTGAGCGAGAGCATTATTATTATTATTATTATTATTATTTCTAGGTGTAACTTTAATTAGGTTAAATATTTGCAGCGTGTCGTCGGTCGTTGGTCGTTGGTCGACATCCGATATCCGCTCTTTGGCAAGCTTTGCTCGCTTTGCACAACAAAACGTTACAGCTGCTTGCCACAGACGCCGCACGGCGTTGCCAGATCTGCTGCAGAGAAGCTGATCTGATAAGCAGAACAGCTTATAAGGAATTTGCATTCTTGTAAAATAAAAGAAAGAATGCTTTCATTGCATAGAATTTCGACAATGAATAAAGATTTTTTTTTTTTTTTAACAAATTTCGATTCTTCTAAAGTATTATTGTATTTATTTATTGCATATAATATTTAACATGAAATTTAATGATATATTTTGAACAATTTGAACCGCCTTTAAGGAATTTGCATTCTTATAAAATATTATTGCTCTTGGCTCAAGCTAAATGTATAAGAATGCTTTCATTGCATAGCATTTTTTAAATGAAATTTTAATGTTTTTTTTAACAATCTGCCATTTAAGTTACGGACGACAAAGATCGTTTGGGAAAGAACTAAAATGGAATTAAAATTTTGTTTGTTCAAGCTTTTTTTACCGACAGGGAGTTGCCAGATGGTTAAAACTATCTTTAAACCTTAATTGAATAATAGTTAATAAATGAGTTAAGGATAGTGAGAAAGCTTCTTTGGAGATGGATCAAAAGAGATGTCAATTACCAGATTGTTTAACTATCCTTCAACTCTTAATTGAATAATGATTTACAAATTAATTGATTATCGTTTAAATGAAGTTAAGGAAAGGATAAACTTCATCTTACAAAACCTTTTCTTGACCATATTTTGAAGTGTCTTGCAAAGTTGATTATTTTCACTTTTGAAGTATCGTTCAACTATCTATTACTTAAGATACAAGTTGAGGATAAAGCATCGACAAAATTTCTCACAAAATTGAATATCACTTTTTGATAATATTTAGAGATTTGAATTTGATTTAAAGTGAACTAAATTGAAGCAATTGTCACAAGCGGTTTTCATCCCGGAAACCAAGATGAATCACTGTAGAAAATTGGTATTATTTTCAAAAGAAATATGCTTATATATTTAAATGTAGATTAGCTGCTAGATTTTTGTTGACTCACGATGATCATTTTAGTTTCTGGGGAGTATCGACAAAATAAAAGGCTGTTTGATATCTGCTGGAATTTCTCGTGATGCAACGGAGCTGTTAGCATTTTCAACAAAAAAAAAGTGTCCCCAACAACAATGGATCTTGTTATTGAGTAGAGCAATGACTGATCGCTTAAGCAGCTCTACCAATTGAATTTCGTATCGCTCCCCAACCCCAAAATTCTTGTTGTTTTTGTTGTTGTTGCTGCTCTAAATAGATTTCTAAATAGATCGTCTTTTGCCTCGCCATGATCTGCGTCTCTCTCGCCACCTTGCTCTCTCTCTCTCTCTCGATTTCTATTCTGCTATAGCTATCTCTGTCGTTTGCACTTGGCTCTTAGTTCTGTGTGTGTGTGTGTGTGCGTCTCTAGGGCGTTTCGCTGTTTACTTCCAACAAAATCCATAATGTGCGCCCCCATTTATCAAATGTAGAAAATCTGGCGTCGCCTTTGATAAAAATAAATAAGAAAATGGCCAGCGATGTGGGCCGTGTTTATTTTCACTGTCTCCGTGTCTGTGTGTGTGTGTGTGTGTGTGTTTGTGTGTGTGTGTTGAACAATCGCTGCCATTGAGTCGACGTCGTCGTCGTCGTCGTTGTTGTCGTCTTCTGTCTTGTGTCTTCTGCGTTGCCTTCTGTCTTCTGTCTTCCGCCCTTCTGCGTTCTTCCGAAGCTCAAGTGGCTCATTATAATTGGACGTTGAGCATTTCGTGTTCCAAGGTGTGCGAAGGGCTTTGGCTTCGGCTTTAGCTTTGGTTAAGTTGCTAGGCGCCGTCGTCACTCTGACTCTGCGACTCTCGGTGTTGTGGCAGCCACATGAATAATTCGCCTCCCAAAAAAAAGAAGCCGAGAGGGTGCAGAGAGCAGCCACACACTCAAACACACACACACATACATTCAAATTACCTTCACCCCGAATGATTGTACCATACATATATTCTTTTCTTCGTTCTTCGTTGTTATTCTTTTATACCCGCTAGCCATAGGCTAGAAGGGTATTCTAATGTTGTGAAGGAGGCATCTCCGGCGAGTAGATATATCCAGGTCTAAGATGCTTTGACTGACAATCTGGTATATTTTATACTCTTGAATGTAGTACTACATATATTAATATACCAAATATAGGTCTTGGTATATTTTTAGTATTTTTGGGGTGTATTCATTTTAAATGTAGTACTATAAAATATAGCATTCGGTATATTTTTGGGAATATTAATTTGGTATAATTTCAAATTAATACTGCATTGCAGTATAATATCTATATACCATGTATTGCCCTTGGTATATTTTTATTATTTTTGTGATATATCAATTTTAAATGCATTACTTTATCAACATACTAAATAAATCGTTGGGTATATTTTTTAAAGTATTTTTTTCTGTATAATAGTTCGGTATATTTTCAAATTACTACTGTACTATCGTACCACATACCATATATGGTATAGTTTGTGGTATATTATTTTGGTATATGTTTAAATTAATGTTGGACTGTTGTACCATATACCCTTGGTATATTTTTGAGTATTTTTGTGGAGTATTCATTTTAAATGTACTACTATACCAATATACCAAATATATCATTTGGTATATTTTAAGTATTTTTGGTATATTAAGTAGGTATATTTGAAATTTAGTATAGTACCGCAGTACAATATCAATATACCATATATAACCTTTGATATATTTTCAGTATTTTTGCAGTATATTAATTTGGTATATTTTTTTAAGTAAATAGCGCACTGTTTTGCTTTTATTCATAATAGGTAGCGGGTATCTCATAGTTGAGCTCACTCGACTGTAGCTTCCTTACTTGTTTTATCTTTCGACTTTGACTCGCCTTGTGGGGCTCTACATATTGTATGACAAATGGCGATAGAATGCCGTAGAAATCGAACAAATGAAATGACCAGCAGAAGATTAGGTCAAATGCTTACAATGCATCTTCAAGAAAGGGTGATGAAATTTTCAAATATACTTTGTTGGGAAATAGGAGACAAATGTCCAAAGAGATCTGAATACAATATCAATATTACAACTTATCTACATTATAAAATAAACTACTCAGTTTGTAAAGAACCTGTTTAGTCTTTTAATGTTGCTGTACTGGTAAATTGATGGCACTGAATTGTATTTGAGAAAAATACAATATATATTGATGTCATAATCATTTAATAATAATTGTTTGAGTAAGAAATGTAAATATTTGTGATAGTTGCTTTTTAAACCTTTTCTTCACTGCCAATGCAAAATACACAAAAATTCCTCAATAGTTTTAGCGGAGAAACTTGAATCGATGGAGGTTCTAATGTAACTTTCAGCTGAAGTCAGGCTTGGCATCGCTTTGTACCGCTCGTGGGGGATGTACGTGTAGATTTCTGGAGAACATGGGAATCGGAATCGGACTCGTTGAGCCAATGATCCAATGAACGTGCCGAGTGCTGGATTCTACGGAATATTGGGTCTTGAGAAGAGACCGAATGAGTCAACACGAATCGAACTGATTGCAGATTGTTTTTTTTTTCTTTTTAATTTTTTTCATTTTGTTGTTGTTGTTGTTGTTTTAGTGCTGTCGTCGTCGTTGTTGAGTAAAGTGTAACCAATAAAAGAGCCAATAAAAGAAAACACAACGAAATACATTGAACAAAATGCTGTTCGTATCAGCAGCGACGACAGCCAGCGATAAGCGCAACATCTGTTAAGCAAGCAGCTAGCCAGCTCCCAGCTGCTCCTCCTCCTCCCCCCTCCGCCCCTTCCCTCACTTGATTCACCCCTCTTTACGTCTCCCCTTTGATTGCTAAGGCGGCAGACGCAGTCACAATTGATCTATCTATAGACATGTTCGAATACACAAGGTCTTAACTGGGGTATTCATTGTGTGTGTGTGTGTGTGTGTGTGTGTGTTTGTGTGTGTGCAACCAGGTAAGCAGCAAAGAGAGAAAGAGAAAGAAGAAATCTAGGCAAAAGTAAAGGGAATGAGGGAGACAGCAAGAGAATCTATAGAATCTAGATCAACTTTATTAAAGCATGCCCATTATATTCTTAAGTTTTCATTTCCGTTTTTAACTATGATATATGTAGAGAAGAGATCTTAAGTTATTCCGAGTATTGAATATATATTTTTATGTAGCATCTTTCTTAAAAGAGTTCTTATTTATTAATTTCTTTTCGACAATTCTTTGTTATATTTATTTCCTTAAACTTTCATTTCCGTTTTGAAATATGGAAGAGATCTCAAATTCTTCTCAGTATGGAACATATTTTTTTTCGAATCATTCTTACATGAGTTCTATTTTTTTTATTTCTTTTCGACATTGCTTTGTTATATTTTCTTTCTTTACATCAGTCTTACAAGAATTATAATTTATAAATTCTTTGCGATATTTCTTTGTTCATTTTTTTTTAGCATCATTTCCAAAAGATTTCTAATTTATTATTTTCTTTTCGACATTTTAGTTTTTAATGAAATCACAAAGCTTACGTATTGTTTTTTACTGTCTTTGAATTTAAAATGTATATTATACAAACTTGAAATGTTTCTTAAAAGATTAAACCTACTTAGATTTGTCTTTTCTTCTACAGTTCCGTTCGAGTTTAATTTGAAATTTGAGTTAAAAATTCTTGTCGAATTTAGGTTGGGATAATTGAGCCAAAGCGTTTGCATTGGCAATCGTAACTGAGAACTGCAAGCTGAAAGCTATTAAAAACATCGAAAAGGAGGCTAACACGCTGCAAATGATTGCAAGAGAGGGAAAGAGATAGAGAAGGAGAGGGAGCGAGAAAGAGAGAGGAAGCACTGAGAACATAGAAGGAGAGCGTGTGTGGCGATAGCGAAACAGCAATCTGCAGCTAATTGCATTTCGACGACAATTGTAAAATGTTTTGAGCAAAGATTTAAGTGAAACGTAACTTTAACTCACTGACTAACTGCAAGAATACCCTGTAAATACGCAAACTTATTGAAACAGATAAATAATAATGGATTATTTTTTTGATTATTTGGTTTATTCGACTCGGATAATTAATTGTTTAAAGATAATGTCTGAAAAGTAATTCTTATTACTGAATTATTTTAAATACGCTTATTAAAATTATGATAATCCTTTTAAATTTTCATAAACATTTTTCAATTTCAAAATAATGCTTTCATAATATATAGTATTTTTGTATATACGTACAGTATTTTTCTTATACACTATATAGTATTTTTGTATTTAGAGTATTATAATATTAACAATTATAGTATTAAATTTCATATCATTAAGTGTTTCCACTAGAAAAATGAAATAATATAATACTATAAAAGAATACTATATACGAGTAGTATATACCCAAATACTATAACTATGTAGAAATATTAGATTGTATTTTTCTGGTTAACGATTTGACATTTAAATGATCTTTAATATTTCATTTAATAACAAAATGATGAAATAATTCTATATAGTATTTTTGAATATACTTTTTAGTATTTTTGTATATACTAGTATTTTTGTATTGTATTCCTTTTTACTAATGTGGAGAGTCAATGATTTTAAATTTTAATTGAACTGATCTTTAATCGCTAGTGAACTTAGAAGTCGAGCATACCCCGCTGTTAAACACGCTTAGGGTATTGGCATGAGAAGTGCTATTGGAGGCGCAATTGGCAGCGGCCAAAGCCAAAGGCAAAAGCGAAGGCAAACGCAAAGTATCTGCTATTTGCAGTATGTTGCTATTGGCTATCGGCTCTACATAGTATCGAGTGTGCAGATAGATTATTATGACTGCTATAAGGAAGCATTTCGAGTCCGAGTTTATGTAAACAAAACGCAGCGAAGGTCACGCTCTATCTCTGTCTTTCTCTCTCTCTCTATCTCTCCCTCTCTGTCTGTCTGTCTGTCAATTGCAGCTGGTAGTTGGACATCTGCTGAAGAAGCTGTGACAACGACTAATAAGACAAGAATACCCAATTTTTTTGTGTTTTTAAATTCCCAGCACAAATTGAATACGAAAAACCGCAAGCAGACAAACCTTAATGCTACACTTAGGCACTGAAGCTTGCGGTTTGTTGTGTTTGTGGTCACAGTTTTGATCGGAGACGACGATCAGAGCAGAGACCCAGAAAGACTTTTGCTGATAGCAGCTGAAGAACACATGGCGCTCCATGTGTGATAAGTCAAGTAAACTGAAGCTCAAGCCTTACTCGAAAATTCCAATAAAATATTAAATACTGGGATTATTTACTACGCTAAAGAAATATTATTCTAGCTGGTTAAAATTTGAGAAAGATCAATAAAAAACTATCTATTAAAGACGTCCTAATATCTGAAAGAGTTTAAGCAATTAAAAAAGTTACAGTTGAGTATGCTCGACTGTGAGAAACCCAGTATCGATTTTAAATAAAACATTGTGGTATTAATCGTAAAATATACCATATTAAAATACCGTAAAAATACTAACACATACCAAGAGCTATATATGGTTTATAATAATAAAAAAAGAAAGAAATTAGGTGTGCTCGAATGTGAAATACCCTCTACCGGTTTTGCATAAACCTTTCAGTATTAATTTAAAAATATACCAAATTAATATAGTGCAAAAATACTCAAAATATATGCGGCGTTATTCTTAAAGTATGCCATATTAATATATTGCAAATATACTAGAATATACCAAACGCTACATTTGGTATACTAATATACAATAGTACTGCATTTAAACTTAATATACCACAAAAATACTAAAAATATACCAATAGTTATATTTAGTATATTTGGTAGAGTACAAAAGACCCTTATATTTCCAGGGTGTTTCTCTGTAATTTATAAAATAAAGTAGTTTCGAGAATAAACAAATTACATAGATTGTCACTTGCTTGCGGTTGGCATGACAACATTTCGAGTAGCCTAACAGAGCAATTCAGAATGAGAGAAAACCATAACCATAATATTATGATTATTTTGAGTATTTTTTTGTTTTTGTTATACTTAAGATAAAAGACACTGAAAATTTGCGGTCATCTTGTTTGGCATTGGAGTGAGTGCTTGACTTTTGGCTCATGGGAACAGAAGTTAACAAGTGATTACGATGATAATTGGTCTGGGGCTGGATTATGATGACAAGAAGAACAAGAAGAACTCAAGAATTTCCGAGAATTATGTTGCATTCAAAATGCGAGAAAAAAAGTGCCAACAAAGTTGAATAAAATATTGAAAATTCTTAAGAGTTGGCAAAAAAATGCATTTTATGAAAATCAAATCCGATTATATGGCCGAGCGAGCATTGATCTATATAGACAGAGAAAGAAAGAGAGAGCGAAATGCGAAACATCAGCGAAATCCAACTACGATAAATCACACAGAAAACAACAGCGATATCAGCAACGTTCTACCTGTTCCTATATATTTATGTACATTTATATTTATGTGTAACAAGAGCTTGCGTATGCACATATCATTGGGTATAGGATGTCTTCTTATAGAGAGGGACTCTCTGATTCGCTCTTTAAAATGATGACGAGATTTCAAAGTTGAAACATTGAACATTTACAGACTTGTGTCATTTATTTTTCGAGTTATAGTTATAAAGTAAATTAAAGAATGTTTCCTTCAGGAGAGAATATGTTCGAAAAGAAATTGTTTTGCGCAGATTTCTGCTGATTACAGTTGAAAATATATGCACTTGAATTTAGTGCTGAGCAATATGTTTTTATTTTTGATCTGCATACTCCATTTTCCGGCTGTGCAAGTGTCATTCACCTGCAGATCGGGTAAACAATAAATAAGCATATCAGCCGCTGACTGAATGATGACTGACTGACCGACCGAATGACTAACTCTTTGTCAGTCTGATTCTGTGTCTGGCTATAGTTCTACTTACTGTCTGAGATTCTTAATATAGCACGTGTTTCATATGTGTGCTACAAAGTATCTGATTACTTTCTCTCTCTCTCTCTCTCTCTCTGTTGCACTCTAAAGTTGCACTGATCATGCGGTTGGTTTATAATATCTTTATATGTGGGGGGATCATGCGCTTGTGAACATGCACTTGTCACTCTCACTCATGCTCTGTCTCTCTCTCTCTCTTTGTCGCTGCACCTGCAGTTATATGCTTCATAAGCATGCTTGCACCTTACCGTAACTACAACTCAATTATATCAACTCACACACCTTTGGGGATCAATCAGTTTCAGAGATTTTCAATTTAGATGCACTGCAAAAAGAAAATGCAATTAAAATACTGTACTTGGTATATTTTTAGTATTTTGCGATATATTTGGGAATATTTGTGGAAAATTGTCTGATATATTTTGTGCTCTATGGCATATTTAGAATGTAGTTCTACATCTATATACCAAATAGAGGTAGTGGTATATTTTTAGTATTTTGCGGTATATTTTAGTATATTTATAGGATATGATCGGGTATATTTTGCCCCTATGTCATATTTACAATGTAACACTAAATCTATACACGACATATAACCTTTTGTATATTTTCGTATGTTTGTAGAATATGGTATATTTTGCCTAAGAATATATTATACTAAGAATGTAGTAATACATTTATAAACCAAATAGAGTCTTCGGTATATTTTCGTATTTTGAGGTATATTTTTAGTATATTTGTGTAATATGGTCTGGTATATTTTGTCCTCGATGGTATTTTGAATGTAGTAGAAAAGTTATTCCAAAATTCCATTCATAGCTGTAATTAGTACTTGGCAATTTGTTCTCAGTGTTCGCAATATATTCTTGACCATGTCGCAATGTAATGATTCTGATGTCATTGAACACAGAACAAAAGATGTTGCGCACTCAATACTTTTCTATATGCAAACACATAATACTCGAATATATCATTTTTTTATTCGTCGCCTGCTTCAGTTTTGTTTTTCTTCTTTTCGCGTTCGTATTTTTATCATAATCAGTGATTTTTTGTCTTTCTTCATTAAGTATGTGTGTGTTTCATTTTGCTTTTCCGTTCGTTTTTGGCCTGAATTTTATCTTGCGAATGCAATTTTTTGGTACCGCTTTGCGTTGCGCAGAAGATATATTACCATATCGGATCCATATCGCATGGGTGTATCATATTACAGACACCATCGCTGGATGGTTCTACACTTTGCTTTTTCCCTTTCTTTTTTTCTCTTTGATATTTCGAAAAACAAAAAAAAAAAATTCGCTGAATCTGTGGAAATTGACTTAAATTGAGAGTAGAGTTCTTTTTGTATAACTGCAAATGTAAGATCTTAAAATTATAAAAAAATAAAGCGACCTAAGCATGACTTCAGTTAATATATATAATTTCAATTAGAAACCAGATTTTTTTAAATTAGGCATGTCTTCAGTTAGAATATATAATATATAATTTCAATTCGATGTCAGATGAAATATAATTCTTTTTTTTCGATAGATCTTATAAAAAAATTAAGCGAGTTAGATATGACTTCAGTTTATATAGAATAATTAGAAGACAGATTAAATTTTTATTTTCTTCTTTATTTTCCAATGAAATTCTAAAAAAATTAAGCGATTTTCAGTTTATACATAATTTCAATTTGAATTAGAAAATTAAATATAATTCTTGTTTCAATTGAAATGTTTCAAAACACATTAGAGTTATTTTATCGTTACTATTTTCGCAATTGTTTCGCTAGTTCAACTAAAACTAAACTGTACCTATTTTTCTGTAGTTGTTGTTGTTGTTGCTTGCTGTCTCAGTTAACCTCATTCTCAGTGTAATCTGGCTTCAATCTAACCTCACAATGTGCCTGCATCCTAATGTGCCAGCACATAGCACAAACACATATACACATACATACACATACATAGTATATATGTATTTAGTCTCTGTCCATCTATATTGATTTTTCTCGACGAAAGCGCAGACGAAGAAGAGCAGCAGAAAATGCTGTAAAAGCGAGAACAAATGCTACGGATGTGGTGGGGGCAAGAGAGAGGGAGCAGAGAGGAGGCCACCGTGGTAGGCAGAGGAGGATACACAACAACAGTAAAACACACACACACATACACACAGGGGAGAATTTATCAGAATAACATCAGAAATTCAGAAGAACTTGCGCGCCTCCCTTGTGTTCCCCCCCTCCTTCTTCCCGTATAGCGCTGTGGCCATGATGTGGCTATAGTATATAGAGAAGCGTATATAAAGCTTACATATATATATGTACATATATATGCGCTGTGTATGTACTGAGAATCGGCCAAGGCAACTGTGTGGCAACAGAGCAAGAGCAAGAGCGAGCGAGAGAGAGTGAGAGAAGGAGGAGGCGACAGGTGAGAAGAGCTGTAAAAGCAAGCGACTAAAAACGACGACGTCATCGTCATCGTGCATGATGTGGAAGTGAAGAAGAAGCAGACAGTGGGAAGGAAGGGGAGTGAAATGGGTGGTGAGGAGAGGGGTGTTGGTGTGGTGTTGGTGTTGTGGTGTTGGTGTCTGTGTCAGGTGGCTTGGTGGGCGCTGTAGTAGAGGTCACATAGAGGGTAGTGGCTGAGCTGCTGCAGCTGCCGTTTGGTTCTGCTGCTGCTGCTTCTGTTCTTGCTTCTGCTGCTGCTGCTGCTGGGGGTGATTTCTCAGTGGTGGTAGTTAAAGCTACCTGTAACAAGAGACGAAACGAGACGAGACGAAATGAGACGAGCGCCCAACGAAAGCCGAGCCGAAGCCGAGAGCCGAACAGCGAGCGAGGTCGACAAAAAAAAATAAAAGAACAACAACAGAGCAACAGAAATTTCATAGATTTTTTCTTAGAACTAGGGAAAATCCAATTAGAAATGCGCACAGAGGGAAATAATTCACCTGTCAAAGCACACACACACACACTGAAAGAGATAGAGATAGAGAGAGATAGAGTGTGTGAGAGAGAGCAAAAGCTAAGCAAGAGTGAGAGAGAAAAAGCGAGAGGGGATGGAATTGAAAACTGACGAGCTGACAAGGCAAACTAAACTGAAACTGACTGACTGAATGAATGAAGGCTCCGCTGCTACGCTGCTGCGTGCGTAGGATGAGAGACGGAGGCAGAACAAAACCCAAGGGCGTGTGTGGGAGGGAGGGAGGTAGAGAGAGGGGAGACCTAGGGGTTGGGGCTGGGGATTTACGGCTGGCAGGTAAATTAATGACAAGCGAGGGTGGCTGCACAGTCGAACTGGCTGGACAAAAGCAGCGTTGTTGGAGGTCGCGGCGTGGGGAGGGGATGGAAGGGAAGGGGAGGGAAGGCATGCGGGTGCTGTTAACGTCGCAGTCAACGACGACGCCACGCAGCCAGACGTTAAATGATGGCGCGTCGCATATTCCCAACTCTGCGTGTGTGTGTGTGTGTGTGCAACGGAAATGAGCAAACAGAAATACAACAAGTTCGCATACGCCCAAACAGCGTGCGCGACTAGCAGCCACCCCATAAAAAACTACAGCTCCTAATCCTAACCTCTTCATAACTTGGCTAATAGCTAAGCATTTCAGCTGAAATTTTCAGAATATCAAGCCAAGGCTGATAACTATATTAAAGCGGAATAATAACTTGGAAATCCAAGAATTTGGAAGTTTAGAATAAAAAATTTGACGTCTCTTAATCCTTACCTCTTGGTAACTTGGCTAATTGCAAAGCTTTTTAGCTAAAATTTTCAAAATATCAAGCCAAGTCTCAAAACTTTAGTTACAGCAAAATGAAATCTTGGAAATCAAACAATTTAGTTAACAAAGCCTGTATAGGATGTAAAAGATAAAGATAATAAGAAGGGCTACCAATCATTACCTCTTTATAACCTGACTAATTGCTGAGCTATTCAGCTGAAATTTTCAGAATATCAAGCAAAGTCTCAAAACATTAGTTACTGCAAAATAAAAGCTAGAAAATCTAACAAAAATAACAAAGGCTGTGTAGAATAAAATACACTTCCCACCTCTTGCTAACCTGACTAATTGCTGAGGTTTTCAGCTGAAATTTTCAGAATAGCAAGTCAAGTCTCAAAACTATCAAACAATTTAGTAAGCAACGGTTTTTTTTTTTTGTTTTAGAAATTTGCAATGTGAAATATAATAAAACTTGCTGCTTGATCAACATGCTACCATTTCTAGTAGACATCCCCGACAGGGTATAGGAGCAGAAAACCAAAGCCATGAATCTGAAATTCTTTGCTGCTTTTTTGCCTCAAACTCGAATGACAAGCGGCTGACATGGGCCGTGATGAAGTGGGGCCGCTTGCTTGCTTCTTCTTCTTCTGCTTGTTGTTTACTAGGGGTGGTGAGGGTTGGGCTCTGAGCTCTGGGCTCTGAGTTTTGCCTTGCCAGGTTTGAGGTACAGCAGATTGCGGTAGTTGGAGCGGGGAGCAAGGGGCTGGCTATTCCAAATGGTGGCAGGACATTGTTTTCTTCTATTTCCTTTTTTTTTTGCTCTCCTCTTCTCTGGTTGGGTTTTTTTTTTTTTGGGTTATTGCGCATTGATTTGCTGCATTGCGTGCGGCAGGTGGATGAAATACTGATATCCTTACCTTCTGCCAAGCGATTAGTCATCAACATGAAAGAAAGGAAGAGCATATGGCCATTAAGCCGGGAGATAAACACACTTAATGTAGTTAACTAAAGCTGATAGTGTGGAAGCAAAGAAGAGCAGCTTTGAAAAAAGCTGATGGAAAACATGACTGAAATACAGAGGAAAAATCCTTAGTAGTACAAATTGAAACTAAGATACAGACGAGTTGCAGCTGCATTAAAACAAAATAAGTTGTTAACTTTTTGCTTAACTGAAGAAGTAATGAAAAAGCTTATGGAAATCATGCCTGAAAGCCAGAGCAACATTCCTTAAGAAAAGAAAATTAAAGCTAAGCTGCAGCTGAGTTGCAGCTGCAACAATGAGTTGATAACTACGTTTAGTTAAAAAAGTAATGAAAAAGCTAATGGAAAACATGCATGAAAGCCAGAGGAAAATTCCCTAGGCTACAGCTGAGTTGCAGCTGGATTAAAACAAAATAAGTTATTAATTACACTTAACTAAAAAAGCTAATGGAAAACATGCCTGATATCCTTAGGAAAATTCCCTAGAAATCAAAAATAAAACTAGGTTAAACTCGGACCGTAAAAAAAACATAAAATGATATGCCTAGGTGTAAATTACTCTTGGAAAAAAGTGGGCGGGAGAAATCCTATCCTCTCCAAGGACATATAATAATAGCAATAGCTCATGTAGCAACGTTATCTGAAAGCTGAAGGCAGTCAGAAAAAAGCTGCAGTCGCAGTCAACATGATTTACGCGTTGGCGTCGTCATCGTTGTTGCCAGAATGCCAGCTGCATTCTAGCGTTGGATGTCAACAAAACATGACCCCAAAATGTAGCTGCAACGCCGCCAACCGCCAACCGCATACCTAGATTTCTAGTTGGTCTATGCTACTCCGTCTTTGGCAACAGCAGCGACAAATGTCACATAAATCCTCAATGCGAATGTTTTGCGGATTTCGTAAGGCTCGAGAACGCCTTTCGATATAACTCTAGTGGAGGAAAATTTGCATAGCAATGCCATCCCAGGCAGAGAACTCAAGATGATGACTGCAGAAAATACCCTGTAAATGTGAGCCGAAAAGCAAAAAAAGATTTAGAACTAGGCAATTATGTTTTTCTTTCGGGTCTCAGATTGTGCAATAAAGCGAAAAGATCGCAAGTTATTTTGCATACTTTGAGATTAGAATTATGTTTAAAATATATTTTTGTTTTATGTTTTTGCTAAGGCTTTAAGCAGCCTCAGATTGTCCACTAAATAAATCTGCCAGAAATATTAGTTAGAAAATAATGTTTAAAATATCTTGTTGGTTTAGGTTTCTGATAAGAATAAATCTTTGAGATTTAGAGACTAGAAAATTATGTTTAAAAAATACATTTTTGTTTTAGGTTTTTACTATATTTGTACTTAAGGTTTTTGCTTATAAATCTTCGAGAAATTGATATTAAAAAATAAAAAATGACGTTTAAAATATCTTCTTGTTTTAGGTTTTTGCTAAAGAAACTTCTAGATTTAAAGATTCGAAAATTATGTGTCAATTATCATGTTGTCTTAGGGTTTTGCTAAAGCTTTGAGGGGTCTCAGATTATCAAAAGATATTTAAGGATTAGAAAAGTATGTTTAATTTATGTTCTTTTCTTAGGTCTTGTAACTAAACCCAAAAGTGCACCGCGAATTCAATTGGATTATTGAAATCTTTTGTTTCGAAATTTTGAGATTAGAAAATTATGCATAAAGAATATATTTTTTGTTTAGATTTCTGCTTTGAATAAATCTTAATAATTGAAAGTAAACCCCCAAGTATACCCCGAATTTGATTGGACTGTTGAAATCTTTTATTTCTTTTTGCTTTGATTTTGGGATGCCAAATTTAGCTGGATTTCCTCAGTCAACCTATCAGCGTAGCTTACGAAATCCTTTTTCAGTCGGAGCGAAACGTCTGCCATCTTGTGGCGCCGCAAGGGATGTTCAATGGAGGTGGCATTACGCGTGGGCAACAGACTTGAGTCGTAGTTAGGGGCAGCACACTCAGCATGTGGCATGGGGAGGGGGAGAGGTGGAGAGGCAAGTGAAGAGGGTGTCTCTATGCGACAATTTCCTGCTTTCAAAGTTTTGCGCGCACACAAACTGAGAAACACGCAGAGCGAGCAGAGAGAGAGAGAGAGAGAGCTGAGCGCATTAAATTGAGGCCCAAGTTACAGCAGCGATAAATTCGAGGCAAATGTATCTGACGATTGCCGTTTGGGCCAAGAGTCAGCAACAACAACAGCAGCAACAACAACAACAACACTGTTGTTGCCCCTGCCTGCGGTTGGCGTGCGGCAAAAAAGTTCG
Source organism: Drosophila kohkoa (assembly GCA_019972355.1). Lineage (NCBI taxonomy): Eukaryota > Metazoa > Arthropoda > Insecta > Diptera > Drosophilidae > Drosophila > Drosophila kohkoa. Next base: position 4,604,190 of record BJEL01000071.1, on the reverse strand, counting down.
CCAGGTTGTTGTAACCCTCGTTATACCCATTAGCCAAAAGGGTTGCAAGGGTAACATCGTTCAGTGGCAGACGAAAACATAAAGAATTTGTATTATTTGCTGTCTGCTTAGGCTCTTCATCTGGCTAAGCTTTTGTTTAAGCAATCTGACAGTCTGACAATCTGGTATATTTTGTACTTTACTCTATGGTATATTTAAAATAACTATATGGTATATTTTGTACTTTACCATATGGTATATTTTTTAAAATGTAGTACTATGTCAATATACCAAATAATGGTATATATATTTTATGTATTTTGCGGTATATTTGCATCATAATTATTTGGAATGTTGTCTTAAGTATATTTCAGTATTTTGCAATGCATATTCAGTATAATTTTAGATCATACGGTATATTTTTGCACTTTGTGGTATATTTTCGGTATATTTATTTGCCTTCGGTGTATTTTCGGTACGTAGTCTTCGGTATGCTTTTGCAGTCTGTGGTATATTTTCGGTATATTTTAGTATTTTAGTGGTATCAGTATATTTATTTGAATCATGTAGTATTTTTATGCATTTTGCAGTATATTATCGTCATATTTATTTGTTATATAGCCTTCGATATATTTTAGTGTTTTGAGGTATGTTTTCGGTATATAGTCTTTTGTATGTTTTTGTAGTTTTGTGGTATATTTTTTATACATATTTATTTGATATATAGCCTCGGGAACATTTCAGTATTTTTACGGTATATTTCCTGTATATTTATTTGCTATAAAGCAGACTTTAGTATATTTATTTGGTACATATAATCTTCGGTATATTTTATTATATTTGTGGTATATTTTTAGAAAATGATTTCATTGAACATGACTAGCAGGTATCTCAAAGTTGAGCACACTCGACTGTAGCTTTCATACTTGTTGTTTTTTTCTATCAATTGATATCACAATTTATATTCTATCGAATTGATTCTTACAAATAACAATTTCATTAATTTCCGAACAAATTCGGGCATTGTTAACGCTAGAGATGTAAGTACATATGTATATATACAAAATCGGAATGTCTACTAATGTTCGGGTATCTTGAAGTCGAGCACACTTGCCACGGTTTGTTAGCCAAGTTAGTTTGCTTTGCTTGCAGCGTTTTTGCATACGAAATGCGAGCTGTAAATTGTATCTGTGCGCTACTTAGATACACCAATGCGAGCGAGCACGGGGGTGACTCGTCTCATATACAACCCCTAGCCTCCCCTCCCCCCACACTCCCCCCCGCACTCAGTTTAGTTGAACAACACTTCGTGTTGCCGTTTTTTCGGTGGTTTCGTTCGTTTGCCCGCAATTGGTTGCCGCAGCAACGTTGATTTAATAGATTTTTCCGTTTGCAGCTCAAAATGTGCTTTTGCAGATACACAGTGTCGTAGTATGCCCCTAACATCCCTTCAACGACATCACCTCCCCCTTCCACCCCACCCCCCAAAAGCAGAGGACAACTTTTGTGACGAGGACAATGACGAGGGGAGACGGTGAAGGAGACGGGGCGACGGTGACTGCGAGGACATGGACATGGACACGAATTGAGTACGTGACACGGGGTTGCAACCCCCAACCCATGCCACCCCCACAACCCCCCCTTGCTCTTGCTCTTATAGCAACCCTATCTAGACTTTTGTATCCCATTGCCATCATCCGCTTTATTTTTATTTTCGTTTTTTTTTTTTTCTTTGCTGTCGCATTTGTCTGCATCCGAAAAAAACAGCAAAGTTTTTTCTGTGTTTTCTTTGCTTTTTGTTTTGCGTGTCGCCACTCGAGGGTTGTGCAACCACACCCCTGCGTGTGTGTGCATGTGTGTATATATGTGTGTGTGTGTGTGTGTAATTAATGCTTATTGCCTTCGCTTAGCTGGCGAATTGTTCGCTTTTGGTTGGCCAAATCTGCAAAACGCAACGCAATGAGACAACACCACGTGATTTCCAGCGATTTCAATTCGAATCACCCTCTAAAGAGGGGTGGGGAGAGGTGGTTGGGGGTGTCTGTTATATACTGAGAGGGTTGCTAAAATCAAAGCACATCATTGAGTTGAGCTGCAGTGCTTTAGCTACAAAATGGCGTCGCTTTTGAGCTTTGCCAAATTCTCCAGGGTTGTGGATGATGATTTTCACATGATTTCCGTTGGCAGCCACCAATTGGAATTGAGTTCATCTCAAGATGGTTTCTATTTTAGCTAAACTCAGAAGAAGCTTCATTAACACCCTCGAACTCAAATTTCGCTTGTTAAATGAATCTCAATTCCTAAAACTTTCATTTATCGCATAGCAAATGAATCCAAGTGTGTTTAACTTATTCTTTCAATATATCAAAACAGTTTCGTTTCATTTTTATGTAGTAAATTTCTTTTTTTGTATAATTTTTTTTTTTAAATTTTTCAAAAGTTGTATCGTGAAAACACAGTTTTGCAAATTATATCAACCCAGATCTTATGATCAAAAGGATTTTGTATCACAACATTTAATTACTATTGCAAGTCAGATTGTAAATCAAGTAAATATTACAAGTTACAAGAAAATGTTTGCAGTAAAATTAATAATGAAAACAGTTGATTTTAAACCCTTATATAAAAGTAAGTACTTTATGAAAGTAAGTTAAAGATATGTTTGAGCTGCATTCAATTCAAGAAAAGTATAGTTGACATTCTTATTCTAAGCTTAGATCTCTAACTTTCTGTTTAATCTTACCAATTGACTCTAGATTTTCATAGCTAATTATACCCGTTACCAATAGTTTAGAAGGGTAACTTTGTGCCTCCGTCTGTCCGTCTGTGTGTCTGTATGTCTGTGTGTCTGTGTGTCTGTCCGTCCGTCCGTATGAAACACTGGATCTTAGAGACTATAAGAGATAGAGCTATAATTTTTTTTCGACAGCATTTGTTATTTTTGCACGCAGATCAAGTTTGTTTCAATTTTTTGCCACGCCCACTTCCGCCCCCGCAAATCAAAAAAATCGAATAACAAGCCTAATTTTAAAGCTAGAGTTACGAATTTTGGTATATATAACAATTACTATAATAGTTATGATTATGATTTGTTGCGATCAGATAAAAATTGTGGAAGTTATTAAAGAAATACTTTTGTATGGGTAAAAACGCCTACTTACTAGGGCCTGAGTCGCTTTGGCCGACAATCTGGTACATTGTGCCGTCTATGGTATATTTTGAATGGTGTACTATTTCGATATACCAAACAAATCATTTGGTATATTTTTAGTATTTTTTGTAGTATTTTCGGTATATTTTGAAAATGATACCGCAATATTTTGCCTTTATTAAAAATGGGTAGCGGGTATCTCACAGTCGAGCACACTCGACTGTAACTTTCTTACTTGTTTTCAATAGAACTTGTTATTTTTGTACACAGATCAAGTTTGAATCCAATTTTTGCCTTTTGCGCCCCCGCAAATCCACAAAAATCGAATAGCAATCAAGTCTAAATTGCTTGGGCTGACCATCATATATATTTTCAATGTACTACATCATATACTACATCAATATACCAAATAAGATATTCCTAATATTTTGGTATTTTTGCGGTATAATTTTGGTATACTTAAAGAATATGGTTTTATTAAAAATAACTTTAGTTTTCATGTTATACATATATTTGGAATGACAGCAGAGAGTTGTTTTATACTTTAATTATTTTTATTTACAATTTTGTTTTATAATAAAAGTAAAGTGTTTCAATCTTGCTTTTTGATTTTAGATTGTTAGATTTGTTACAAAATATATAACATAGTTCGGTTGATAGAAGAATTTTGTTTGAGATGTAAAAGCAGCTTAGTTTCTACTTTATTTATAGTATATTATCTTCTCAATTAAGTCACTCTCTCAGTTATCAACTGAAATGTTTCAATTTGCTCGAACTTTGCATGCATACGAGTATATTTCTTTGGCTTTACACAATTTGCGTTGCTTTCTGCCTCACTCACACTCACACTCACAGCGAGTTCTCCTTGAATTGCATGTCAGAGCTTCCAATGCTGTTCCCTCCTTCCTCCCTCCCACGAGTGTCTGCCTGCCACCCTTCGCTTGTTGTTGTTGTTGTTGTTCGTGCCATCAACTGGTCAAAAGGGCAGGCGACAATCATCATTATTATCAGTAGCAGCAGCAACGTCATCATCATTATTCATATGGCCCAAAAGCGCCATCATAAAGCAGTCAACAAATGTCGTTGTAACTGTCCCCCTTCCCCTTCCATCCCCTCTCTTACCCTTCGACTGTGTCTAGAGCACTCTCCAAGGATTCAGCTAATGAGCTTGTTCGTGTGCATGTCCTCACTGATAATCAGCGACCACAACACTCTCAGGTGACTCAGGTTGAATGGTTGAATGGATGGATGGATGGATGGATGGCTAAGGAACCAACAACTCAGCCCAACCCAAGCCAAGGCTGCTGGAGTTGAGCCTCATTAGCTGACTGTACATGTAGTACATATGTCTCTCTCTCTCTTGCTCTCTCTCGCTCCCTCTCTCTTTTTGTACATAGTACTTTATAGCAAGTACAGACCCTGAGCTTCCATTAGCGGTGATGACGCTGAGGCTTAACGTGTCGCCGCATGGCAGGAGAATTTTCCTCTCTCTCTCTCTCTTCCTCTCTCCCTCTCTCCCTCTCTCTCTCTTTTTCTGTCTCTGTTTTTGGTGTGCGTGAGTTCATGTTGATGGCGCTTTGTTTGCTCGGGGACCTCTGAGCTTACATACATATGTGAGTGTGGGAGTGAGAAAAGTATGTCTGTGTGTGTGTGTGTGTGGAGCAGAGCACATGCTGCGTTGCACACTCCAACTTCAACTACGACTTTTACACTGTAAAAAAAATTGTTATAAAATCAAAATTTTGATCTAAAGAACATGAAAATCTTAATGCTAGAAAACACATATTGATTTCAAGAGCATTTAAAATAAAATAAAGAAATATATTCTTCAAATAAAACAAATTATATACTAAAATATACCAAAGTCAATACTCGGCACATTTATATAGTACTACATTTTAAAATATTATACTACAAAAAAAAAAAAACAAAAATATACCAAAGTCTATATACCAATATTAAAATAAAATAAAAAAATGTGTAAGGTGTTATTCTTCAAATATATCAAATTAATATACTAAAAAGTACAAAAATATACTAAGGTCAATATTTGGTATATTTATATAGTACTATATTTTAAAATAAAAAATACCACAAAAAACAAAAATATACCAATATACCATAAACTGCGAAATATACCAGATTGTCAGCCAAGGCAAATAAGATCTGTAGTAAGATTTTTTCACACACATTTTCTGAAGGCACAACATTATAAAACCCTTCTAACTTATGGACAGCCGGTAAAATTATAATTTATATGATATTATACAAACATTATTGTATTAATTTATAAATTATAAACATTTAAAATTATGACAAATATCTCGTTTGACGCTGATTTTGCTAACGCTTTCACTCGTAGTATAAATTATTTCTTTAAAATAAAACCTTTATCAGTTCGTTTCCTATTCTGAATATTTTCTTTGGGAGCTTCACTTGATTCAAATGTTGAAATAAGAAGAATTAGCTTTAAGTCTCTATTTCGATTAGTAAGCTCTAACAATAAAATCAATTTGCATTTAATTTAAAAGATATTTTAGCTGCTGTATTTGTATGAGCATGTTTTGTACTTGTTTTTGTTTTTTTTTTTTTTTGAGGATTATTCATGGTCGTTGGTTTCGCGTTGTAAGCTCGGTTGGGAAGTCGGAAAGTTTGGGAAGTTGTTTCCTTGCGGCGACGTCTGCGTTGTTCTCTGTTTGCCAAAGGTGTGTCATTGACATTGGGTCGGGGAATATGGCGAGGAGAATGAAATGAGAGTGAAGGAAAGTAGAGGAAAGGACAGAAAAGGAAAAGGAAAGCAAAGCTAAGGAAAGGAGAGGAAAGGAAAGGAAAGGAAAGGAAAGGAAGGGAAGAGAAAGGTAAAGGAATGAAAGGGAAAGCAAAGGGAAGAGGGAATATGCCATGATTGTGGGCACAGCGGATGCATAGGTGTGGCATGCAACCCCACAGAGACACAGCCAGCATCTGCCTCTCCACCGCTCGCTCTCTTCTCCTCTCACTCCCGCTCACAGTATTATTTGGCTATTGATTTTCGTATTTTGCCTTTTTGGCGCACGCGATCAAAGCGAACGAACAAACGCACGCATGCTTCGCTCCTTCACTTGCCACTTGCCACTTCCCCCCTCTTTCACTTCGCATCCAGTTCAGTCTCTTCTCTCTCTACACTTCCGCTACCACTTCCTCTCCTGTCCGTCTGTCTGTCCGTCCGTCCGTCCGTTTGTCGTCATCAGCGTCTTTTACATGCTGCGCACTCAAACGTAACGCCAGCTAAACATCGAGTGAGTAAGAGTGGGAGTGGGAAGAGGAAGAGACAGAGGGACACAACGGGAGGGTGATTCCAATGAATTGCCTGCTGAAGATGCGTCTACAGTCTTCTACAGTCTAGACGGTGAAGAAGGCCAATACAGTCTGAGGCTGACCCTCAGCTTATCAACAAGTTGTGCTAGAAGAGGAACCGGTTAAAAGGCGAAGTGCTCAGCAATGCTAGAAGAAAAAACACTGGACATAAAAAAAGATGCTTAGGTTTTGAAAAAAACATTTTACGGTTTACTAAAATAGGAATAGGATTTGAATAATTCATATTAAGAGACTTGGGAATTTAAAATTTGTGTGTTAATCTAATTTGTCGAACACATTTCATAAATTTCTTCAATATTATTATTTAATATTATTCCAAAAATTTACTACAAAATACTAAAAATATACAAAATGCTATATTTAGTATATTTATAAAGTTTTTCATGAGATGTTTGTAATAGAATGAGAATATACCAAATAATATATTTGGTATATTAATACTGTAATACATTCAAAATATGCAAAAAAAATCCTGTGCGGTATTAATTTTAAAATATACCTAATTTATATACCACAAAAGTACTAAAAGTCTACGTAATGCTATTTTTGGTATATCGACGTTGTACTACAAAATATATCATAAAGTGCAAAAAACAGAGCGGTATTAATTTTTAAATATACTACATTTATATACCACAAAAATACCAAAAATATACCAAATCCTTTATTTTGTATATTCATATTGTAATACAAAAATGGTATAACATAGAGTGCAAAATTTAACAGACTGTCAACCAAAAGTATTTCACAAATAACTTCAGCAATTTTTATATATCGTCTCGGTTGTTGACGCTGTTCAAGAATATATACATATATATATGTATATACATATATACTTTATATAGTATATACATATATATACTTTATACGATCGGAGATACCCCCCACTGCCTGAGAAATATATTTTCTGGAGACACAAAATTATAAAAGAATGTGAAGCACTTTAATTTATAAAGCTAAACTGAACTGAACCAAGCTCATGCTGTTTAACGGATGTTAATTAATTTATGGACAAGTTGTTCACGAGTTACTTGTCGAGTTACTCCGTCAATAAGTTGTGCTGGACCAGCAGCCAATCGCATTGCAGTTGCTGAGATGCAATCGCAATCAGAGATCCAATAAAAAGCAACAAGCGACATTTGCCCGCTTTGCGTGGCAAACAAAGATGAAGTCAAAGTGGAAATCCATGTGCTGTGGGGCGACATGAAATCACAGACAGACAGCAGCTAAAGCAACAGATACAGATACACACATACAGACTACAGACTACAGATAGAGCTACAGCAAGAGATACAGATACAGCGAACATTTAAAGCCGCAGCGAAAGAAACGAAAAAAAAGCGATGAGGAGGAAACGAGGGAGAGGGAGAAGGAAGGGAGCTGGGGAGCAGCGAAGCAAACGCTGACATAGATTAATGAAGCACTTATGGGTGAGCACACACACACACACACACAGACGAATGGGCGCAGATACATTTGTATCTGTATCTGTGGCGGCTGTGCGCGTTGATCATCATCATCTGCTGCTTGTTTATTTGCTGTTGGCTGCCGGTTGCTGAGATTTCGACGCCTTCATCATGGCTTGGTAGCTGTGCGTGTATCTGTAAATGTATCTGTAGCTGTGTATTTATATCTGTATCTATAGCTCTCTCGCTGTGATGGCTGTAAAGCAAAGATCAAGGCGAGTCGCACCACAAACACAAAGCTATTTATAGTATCAACACTCGTTCTCTCTCTCTCTCTCAGTCTTTGCTTCTCTTTCACTTTGTGATGGCGCTGGGGGGGAGGAGCAGCAGCAGCAGCAGCAGTTGAGTATCTTTTAGATGAGCTGCTAAATCTGCAGGCGGAATCAATCTTCCCACACTTGCGCTTCAGTTTTCCGCCTCTTTTGTTGTCCACTTCGCTTGGTCACTTGGCATTGACTGCAGCTAAAAAAAAAACAACAAAACATTTGCATTTCTGTCCATCCGCATCTGCATCCCTGACTTTGACTTTGTCTGCGATTCTCACTCTTGTCTGTATCTGTATCTCGGTATCTGTATCTTTAGCTGTAGCTGTAGCTATATCTTTAAACTGTGTATTGGCGCTCTTAATTCGCCATTGTCTGTGGCTGTGAAATTCTCTGAAATTCCATTTGAAAAGCAATCTTCTGACCAACCAAGCAGCCAGCTAGCTAGCTACACAGTGCGAAAACAAATCGAATATATATTACCATACATCCAGTTATAGTTTTAGTTGTATATATTAGTATCTATATAAAAGCTCAACTCCTTATTGATAACGATAGACAAAATTCAATTCTTTAAATTGAAAAATTTTTTATTTTTTTTGCTCTATTTGATAAAATTTATTTTCTTTTTAGATATTGCTTTATGTATTTAGTATTTGTATTATATTATTATTTAGAATTTTTTTGTATTATTTTTTCTTACATTTATTATTATTATTATTATTTATTATTTATTATGAATATTTACTTTTCTTATTATGAAGTTTGTATTCTTATTATTTATTGCCTTTATTTATTGATTTTTGCCATATTCATATCAATATTTTATAATTTTATATTTAAAGCAATTTAATTGAATGCCATATAGTTAACTTCAACTTAAATTTTCTACTTAAAACTATTGTTTTATTTGTTAGTTGAACTTTTCATTTATATATTTATTTATAATTGTCATTTTATTTCATTTCATTTCATTTTAATTCATGTAATTTTATTGCATTTCATTTTATTTGAATTCATTTTATTTTTTATTATTCTGTTCTATTTAATTTCTTTTTATTTCATTTTATTCTCATGTCATTTCATTGTATTTAACTTTATTTAAATTAATTTCATTGGATTCCATTATATTTCATTTTAATTCATTGAATTTCATCTTATTTTATTCCATTCCATTTATTTAATTTCATTTAATTTCATCCCATTCCATTATATTCTATTCTACTCTACTTCAAATTATTGTATTTAATTATATTCGATTTCTTTTTAATTTATTTTATTTCATTTCAATTCATTTGATTTGACTTCATTTCATTTCCATTTCATTCCATTTTATTTTATTCCATTGCATTTCGCTCTATTTCATTTCATTTTATTTTAATTCATAATTTCATTTGAATTCATTTCATTTCTTTTCATTTCATTTGATTCCATTTCATCCTATTTCATTTCATTCCATTCACTTATATTTCATTTTATTATGTTTAATTTAAGTTTTTAATTTAAAGTTTATTTCATTTCATTTCCATTTCCTTCCATTTTAGTTCATTTCATTTTGAATTTGATTGCTTTGCATATTATTATTAGTATTTTTGATTTTTCGAAACTTTGCTTTCTTTTATTGTGACTTGTGACTTTTCTTTTATTAATTTAGTGTTTTTTTTTTGTACAGCGCTTTAAATAGTCTTTCATTTATTAGTGGTGGTTAATTTATTTTTTCGACAGTGTTTTAAATATGTTTTTCAATCACACAAACCCGAGAAGGCTATCAGATAAGTCTGCGTTTATTTATTTATTGTTGAGCGAGAATTGAGATTGTTAATGCCCAGAATGCTTCACATTAGCAAAAGCTGTTATACATATTTCTGTATTTCTGTATTTTTTCGTTTTCTCAATGACTTTATGACTTTGTTCAGTTGGAGCTGGAGTTGAAGTTGAGTTTATGATTTGCTCACTTGGATGCCCCATTTTGCATTTAACGCGCGCTCTCGCGAGAGTTCTTCTGTGGTGTATCTGCAGTTATCGAGGGGCAGTTCCCCTCAACCGCAACAGCAACAACAACAGCAGCAACAACAACAACAACAGCAACCGGCTTCACATGGATAGAGTGGTAGATGGCAACTTGATGAAAAATCAAGGTCTGACTGCCTCGCTGATCATTAATGTTGCACACACACACACATTCATAAATATGTATCTGTACTTGTAGTTGTATCTGTAGCTCTGAGTGTATCTTTTATCTGGCCGGGAAGCTTGGCGCTGACTCGACGCCATTTAACAACAAAACAAAATAGGGAGAAAAGCAACGAAATATTGCGACGAAACGGGAGGAGTTGAAGCCAGGTTAATGTCTGCCTGGAAGATGATGATGATCATGATGATTGTGACTGAGATGATGATGATGTTGCTGCTGTTGCTGCTGCTGTTTGGTGGTGGCGGCAATGATGACGACGCAGATGTGGACGCACTGAAAGCAAACGTTACGCTTGGTTAAAGATCATTACCGGCAGCAACAACATCAACAATGAAGACGACAACAACGACAAACTGGCAACTGGTAAACTGGTAAACCGGGCAACGACTACGGGGCGTTGTCAGGCAGCCAACATTGCCAGGGGCACTTAAAAGAGACCCAGACCCAGACTTAAAGCCAGTCGCAGCCACAGCAACAGCCACAGATACAGATACACAGCCATTGCTAGAGTTAAAGATACAGATACAGATACAAATACACATTGAAAGATACAAAACACTAAGAGCTAGGCACATCTTCAGCGAAAGATGGAAATTTTTGTGGGGCTGAAGATTCAGCGCCCAAAAAAGTTGCAGCCAACAGCTTTGACGCACTGCTTAAATACCCTGTAATGCACGTTGTGTACCTGTGGAGTTGATCGACGTTTAATCCCGTAATCATGTTAATCTACCAATTCATACCCTATATTTATAGCATTCTCATTTCGATTACTTCCTTGACTTAGTTATTTTACTTTGAAGTTTATTAAACGTAACTTTAACAGCAAGAAAAGTAAACAAGGCGTCAAAAGATTTAAAAATTAATTTTAGGCTAGAGCTTAAGCTATTTTTAATATATAATATATATAATAAAAGTTATTTAAGATATACACCTACAACGGATCTTAGTTGCTTTGGTATATTTTGTACTCTATGGTATATTTTAAATTCTAGTATTTTTCGGGCTTAGTACTACATCAATTTACCAAATATAGCCTTTAGTATATTTTAGTTTTTTTGCGGTATATTTATTTTAAATGTGATACTATATCTATTAGTCTTTTGTATACTTTAGAATTTTTTTCGTATATTCATTTTAAATGGTGCTTTATCAATATACCAAATATGGCCATTGATATATTTTTGTATTTGTATGGTATTTTATTTTGATATATGTATATTAAATTTAATACCAAACTCCTTTACATTTATTCAAAATTGATTGCAGGTATCTCACAGTCGAGCAAATCTATTTCTAATTATCGCATTATGTTTCTATCAAACAATCTGAAGAAGTTTTGAGATTTCAACACTTGCATTCTCAATGCCATGTGTGACTTGCAGGGTATCTGGTATTCGGTCAAGCAATTTTGCTTTACAATGTGACAAATTTAACACGCGCCTCTCGTAATTACAGCAAATTATATTACCCAAGTTATTATTTTATTCAAGTAACGAATACCATTTCTTATTAACTAAGACCAAATATAAGTATACTATAGAACGATCAACAACAAAAGTGTGAACTTACAGGGTATCTAGAAGTGCATTCATTGGCACAACCATCGTGCGACTTGGCAAAATTTGAATGGCGTTTTATGATCTTGCGCATTTCGCATCCATTCCGCGAGTCAGGTTGAAGAGTAGCATAAAGAAAAGGAAAACAGAGAAATAAAAAGAAAAAAACAACCACAATGGCAACTGCAGCTAAGCAAAGCTGCACAGCTGACTGACGTTTACCAACACTGATAATGGGTAATAGGCTGCCCTGACTGCTGACTGCTGACTGCCTGACTGTTTGACTGTTTGTTGTTGACTGCCTCTCTCAACGGCTCAACGATTTTTGACCAAGAGCAGAGACTCAGACTCAAACTCAGACTCAGACTGGAGAGTTAGAGGCAACATCGTCGTCGTCGTCGACCTCTTGGCGGGGCGGCTGCGAGGCAGTCAGGCAGATCAGCGCGCACGCCAAAGTCAAGACCCCCGACTCCGGTGCAGACCCGAGACCAAAGATCGGACCAGACCAGACCAAAGAGACCCCTATATCATCATCATCATCATCATCATCATGGCATGCCAGAGTCAGCTTCGAAGCCAAAGTCGAAGTCGGAGCTCATCCACAGCCAAGATGACGGATGTTGTGCCGCAATTCTCCCCCTCTTTCTCGCATTTTCTCCCTCTCTCTCTTTCGTTCGTTCATGCTCATTATCTTCCAGCTTCTGCTTTGTCTGTTTCTGTTTCTGTTCAGTTTCTCCCGTTTATTTCTTTTCTTCTCTGTGTGTGTGTGTTTTTTTTTTATATATATTTCTTTTTTTTTATTTTTACATCCAATGATCACTGAACCGTTTACGTTTTTGAACTGTTTCAAGGTCTGCTCCGTTCTTCGTTCTTCGTTCTTTGCTGTGCTTCCTCTTCTCTCGCTCTTTCTCATTGGACATTTGCGACTTTTTGGACAGACTCGCCATTGTTCCCCAGCTTTTGGAATCTGCTTCTCCAGCAGCACAAAACCTCTAGGAACTCAGCAACTGCTGCAGTTATTCAGCTCAGTTTTATTCTCTAGCCACTTGAGCAGCTAAATCTTCAATTTATATGTGTTGGCTTGATTTATTTGCATATTTTTGTTTTATGTTTTATTCAATGTGACCTTTGGGTTTTATTATTATTTTATTGACTGCTTATATTGTTCATACCAGATACAGTCTTTGATGTAGTAAATGAACATTTCGGAATAATTATGGCTTCAGTTTGTTTGTTAACAATTTGAATTTTCAGATAGTTTCCGATTAATCTATAAACATTAATGATAAATTAGAAAGAACATGATAGCAATTTATTTGTGAAGCTTCCACTAGGTCAGCAGATCAGAACATTTTATACTAATACAATATCGATATACCAAATATAGGCTTTGGTATATTTTAGTATTATCGCGGTATATTTTTGGATATACAAAAATTGTAGAAGATATTTAAGAAATACTTTTGGCTGATAATTTGGTATATTTTAAATTCTATGGTATTTTTTGAAGGCAGTACAATATACCGAATATAGCCTTTGGTATATTTTTGTGGTATATTTTTGGATTCTTTTTAGAATTTGGTTTTATTGAAAATGGGTAACTGGCATGAAGCCTTCGGTAGCGGTGTATTTTTGGTATATTTTTAGTATATTGTTAGTATTGTTAGTAGTAGGAAGCCTCTCACATTTCTGCACACTCTGTCATACAGATTTCGGTATATTTTAGTATTTTGCGGTACATTTTTGGATTCATATTACAATATGGTTTCATTGCCCACTCAACTGTAATATTATCAATTAGTCATTTTCAAAAATTTCAATAAAATAACTTAGACGCTTAATATTGTAATATTTGAAGGTTTTCTTTTATAGAGATCTTACTTAATTTCAATATTTTGGATCACAACTAAAATGAAGTTGAAGTTAAGATTATTTAGTCTGGATTATTTAGTCAATAACTTCGTCACTTAACAACAGTTATTTCATGAATTATTTTAAAATTTATTGTTTGTGTTTGTAATTTTTTTGAGTAATATCTTTTACTCAATTTCAATTTTTTGGGTTACAACTAAAGTGAAGTTGAAGTAGAGACCTACGATTTTTAGTATATTTTTGGATTATTTAGTCAATAACTTAGTCACTTAACAACAATTATTTTATTTAATATTTTAATATTTGAAAATTTTAAGTTTTTTTTTGTAGTAGAGATTTTACTCAATTTCAATCTTTTGGATTAAAACTCAAGCGAAGTTGAAACGTATGAAAAGCAGTTGCTGTAAGTGCTGTGATGTGCTGTGCTGTGATGTGTTGTTCACCTGTTGAAAAATGTTCTCTCTGTTAGCCAACTTTCTTTCATTGGAAAGTGCCATTTGCTGAACCGTGTTAAACTGTGTTAAACGCAGAAGGTTAACTACGATTCGATTCTCGCATTCGTTGTTGCCCGTTGCTGTAGTTGTTGTTGTTGTATGTGCTGTTGTTGCTGTTGCTGTTGTTGGTGCTGTGGCTGTTGCTGTTGTTGGTGCTGTGGTCATGCGGCATGATTGATTAGCGGTCGCCTCCGATGGGTGGCTTCATTGGCCATTGTTCATTATTATTTCTTATATTTTGCTGGGTGGAGCTTGCTAACTGAACTAGATTTCGAGTGCCACGTGGCGTATGCGCAACGCGAAGCGAGGGAGACCAAAAAAAAATAAAAAAAAAAATGAATACGAGAAATATAGTAAATAAAATAAGGCAGCTGCAACGAGTTGCGAGTTTGCTGCAAGTTGTGAGTTGTGAGTTGAGTTTTACCCCCGTTGCAGTTGAATGTGGCAGGTGTTGCAGCAACGTCTTCTTCTCGTTGTTGTTTTTGTTGTTGTCCCTGCGGACCGGACTCGTGCTCATATTTGTTGTAATAGTAGTTTAGTAGTCTTCCTCCCTCCCTCCGTCACCATTCTCAGCTCATCGTCGTTGTCTCACGTGCATTTGAACATGGCATGCGATCACGAAATTAATGAGCAGCAACGTAATTACTTCTTAATGGAAATTGGGCAAAGGAAAACGAAAATAAACAACTGCAAATGAAAACGAAAATGAAATGAAAATGCGCGGCAAAAGAAAAGCAAGCAACTATCGCTGTTGCTGTTGTTGCTTCGACTATCTTATGACAATGCCTCAAGAATTTGTCCAGCTTAATTGAAAACTGAAAGTGAGACGAAGGCAAGTCAAGTTGCTTCCACTAGGCCAACAGATCGGAGAACACTCTCTCTCTCTCTCCTATGTTATATACATAATGTATATGCATGACACTTGCTCAGGTTTCTCACACTCTCAACACTCTCTCATTCTTTCTCCCCTTACAACTAGTACAATAATTGCTTAATTTGTTGAGTATTAACTAAATAGTTGTGCAATTTAAGTGGAAATCTGTTCCTGATTTATATTCATATTGTCGGCTTTCGTATTGAAGTATTACGGTACACTTGAATACAAATTAGTTTGGTTTCAAAATAATGATATATTTTTTAAGAATTTTTTAAGATTAACATTTGCTATGTAAAAATTAGTCGAGAATAAATCTATTATAGATAGTAAGAAGTGATGATCTTTTGTTAACTTCTGATTTTATTTGTTCCTTTTAACAAACTTTTTGAACACTTAATTTTTACTTTTTAAACCTTAATCTGTTTAGTATTAAAAAAAAGGTGTCTTTGATATGTTTTATTTTTTTCGTATTATAAATATACACACACTTTTCAAATACAATTATTTGTCAAAAAAAGTTTAAAATTTTCATATAAAGAATGTTTTTATATAACTTTGTGTCGAGAGGAATTATGTGTAACAGGTTCTGCCTATAACCGACGGCATAAAGAATATAGTATATTCTTGATATACCTACAAAGTAGGTTTTTAATAAAATTTGGCTGAAAATCTGGCATATTTTGAATGTCTTACAACATCGATATACCAAATATAACATTCGGTATATTTCGTTATTTTCGCGGCTTAATTTTGAAGATGGTTTTATTGAGCAACGATATGTGAACATTTTAGATGCTATACTATTTGGTATATTTTAAACTCTACGGTATTTTGTATGTATTACTTTATTGATATACCAAATATAGCCACTGGAATGTTTTAGTATTTTCGAGGTATATTTTTGGACTACTTTAATACTCTTTTGCGTTTTTTAGTATATTTCAAATGTAGTATCTCTATAGTATCTCTATATCAGTATACCGAATATAGTTTGCAGTATATTTTTAGTATTTTAGCATATTATTTGGTATATTTTGAGAATAATACTAACATTACTTCATCGATACACCAAATATAGCCGTTTGTATTTTTTTAGTATTCTTACGGTATATTCTTTGGCATATACTTAGAACAATACCGCACTGTTTGGCTCTTATTCCAAATGTATTTTTCGATTGTAGTTTTCTTATTTATTAGAACATGGTTTTATGGAAAATGGATAGCTTGCACATTTGTGCACACTCGCAAATGAGTCATTTGCAAAATTGATGAATTGCTCATTCTAAATTACAAGTTTAGCAAGGAATTGTGATATATTTATATTTATATTTTTTTATTTCAAAAGATTATATATAACTAAAAGCTCTATTTGTTAAAGACTTTCTCAGATAGAGAATCGAGAGATATTTGAATTCTGATCTATTCAGCTTGAGAGTCATGAAATTCTTGCAACGTTTTCAGCAGCAAATTCACTTGTTCGCTATGGTTGTTGTTCCTGTTGTTGTTGTCGAGTATTCATGTAATATTTTACACCTCGCATTCAGCGTGTTGTGCGCTGCCTTTGTGATGCAAGCGGCGCATGCTAGAAAATATTTTATAATAACAATAAGCAAGAAAGAAAGAGAAACAGAAACAGAAACAGAGGTGCAACAATTTCGTTCTTCTCGCATGGAGACGCATTATGCGAGTATTTTTGTGGCACGTAGTCAGCGATAGAGAGCAATGATGAGAGTATAATGGAGCACAGCAAACAAACAACAAATTGGGTAACAAACGAAACCCACTAAAAAAATTAAAAATTGAATTGCTGACCAATTCAAAACTGAGTCTGAGTTGAGCTTTTGTGTTCTAGTTACGTGGCGCCATGAGGCTGCGAAATGTGAAATGCGAAATCGGAGACGAAACTGATGGCGATGGCAAGCAACAAACAGGTGCAGGGTATAGAATACTGAAAGAGGGGGAAGAGAGGGGAAAGAACTGAGCAACTGAGCAACTAAACTGCATTTTTTTGTAGCGCACGTTTCGCAGTCGTAACGATTCAATATATATTTTGTATATGGAGAGAGACCTGACTGAGTCGTTGAGCTCATGTCATGAGATACATTTAATGGCCCGATTACATTCTATGACTTTCAGGCATTTCCAATTCATACTTGATGAGTTTCAGTTTCCATATACAAACACACAACAATCGTACATATGTGTGCTGGCTTCTCTATTGCCAATCGATCGCTTATCACAGCACTCAGACACTGGGGATTACTAGCTGCAGATACCCGCTCAAATCAAATACTCATTTACAATCGCGAGGGCAGCTCAAGTGGGAGTCATAATATTTGCTACACTTTTTATGTTTTAGAGCAACTTCATTTTATTTGTAAGAGTTGAAAATGTATAAAAATAATTTAAAAGATTAGCTTACCCACAAAAATCAATTTAGGAAGAACATGATCTGACTTTTCTTTTATAATATTTAACAAGTAAGGAAGCTATAGTCGAGTGTGCTCCAAATCCAAGAATATACCAAATAATATACCGAAAAAATACTACAAACGCACCAAAGACCATGATTTGGTATATTGATGAAGTACTATTAGTATTGTTTAAAAAATATATCAAATAATATACCGCAAATATACTAAATAATACTTAGTATATCGTTAAAGTACTGCATTCGAAGAAAGAGCTTAAAATATACTAAACTGACTTTTCTCTTATAATGTATATCACTGAAGCTACAGTCGAGTGTGCTCCACTGTGAAAAACCCATTTTGAATAGCAGCAAAACAATGAGGTATTATTCTAAGAATATATCAAATAATATTCCACAAAAATACTAAAAATATCGAAGGTATATCAATGAAGTACTATTAGTAATATACTAAATTATACCAAAAATATACCACAAAAAATACTTAATAATACCAAAGGCCATATTTGGTATGTCGATGAAGTTCTCTTAGTATTGTTATAAAAATATACCAAAT
This sequence comes from Drosophila kohkoa, assembly GCA_019972355.1. NCBI lineage: Eukaryota > Metazoa > Arthropoda > Insecta > Diptera > Drosophilidae > Drosophila > Drosophila kohkoa. The sequence goes on along the minus strand of BJEL01000071.1, from coordinate 4,585,994 downwards.
AATACTATACTATAAAAATACTTAAAATATACCGAATGAATATATTTGACGTTGAAGTAAAACAGTCTGGTATATATCGAATATCGAATGTAGTACATCAGCGATATACCAATTATGCCCATTGGTATTTTAGTATTTATTTGGTATTACAGAGGTCGTAATATGCAGCTAAGATGCTATTGCAGTAGACGGTATTTACTATGTAATAGTTCTTCTTAAATAACTTCTACAATTTTTGTGAGTAATAAAAAATACTATAGTAATTATAGCATGTACCAGACAGGCGAACATATATCGTCTCGGCTGTTGTTGTACTTAATAGAGTTGGAGATGCCTCTTTCTGTCTGTATATATTTATTTGTTTTTTTCCCCACAAATTCTCTTAATCAATTTGATCACACGAAACCTTTTAAATTACTTCAATGAAATAGTCAATTTATATATGTTTGTCTCATATAACTTTGCATTATTTGCAATTATTATTAAACTTTTCTCTAGTTTTGTTCTAGCTTCAGAAACAACACAAACTCCTCTCGCATCGAAAATATGTGAGTGTATGTTTAAGTTGTTATGTGTTCAACGGGTGATAAGAAGACTGCTGCAGCATGCCATACTCTATAATTTATAGAGTAGTCAAGCGGGGGTCGGTACAAAGTGGGGGGAGAAGTAAGACAGAGGGATTGAGCTTATGGCTGGAAAAAGGGGTCGAAACGGAGGAAAGCAGCACGAATTGTCTTGACTTTGTTTGCATTGCATTGCATTGAACACAGAAATTGACTTTGAACACGTCTTCCTGTTTTGACCAACTATTGCATAAGCCAGCCCCCTTATTAATTTATAGCTCAACAGTGAACAGAGAACATGACGTGACACAGCGGTCAGCTCGGCTCCAGATACCAAAAATAATTCACATTCAAAATACACTGAGCGAAAGAAATTCTCTCGAATTAGATTGTTGATGTGCAGATTGTTTAAGACTGCAAATAGTTCTAAACATATTTTTAATTAAATTAAAACAATAATGAAAATACTTATGTTATGCCTTTCTCTCTCTTTACAGAATATTTTAAACGTAATCAATACCAAAATGTAAGTACTTTTATTTTTATTTTATTATTATGGCCATTTTAGGGCACTAAAAATATTATTATTATTATTCATGAAAATTTAAAAAACTTTTTCAAATAAGTTGATTCGCTCAAATATTATTTTTAATTCCAAAATATAATTTTGTTATAATTTGAGTTTGAGCAAAAAGATTTCCCATAATTATAGTTAATTTTTATATTTATCAGAATTATCAATTTAAGGGACTTGAAATATTGTTATTATTAACTAAAGATAGTACAATTTCTATTTTTATTATTATTTATTATTATTTTATTATTTTAATGCAAAAATACAAAATTAAGGTTGAGAAAAAATATTTCACATAATTATTTTAATTTCCAATAGAAAATATAGAATACAAATTATAAAACAAAAATTGGGAGTAAAGTTCTTTCACTTTCTTAAAATTCATATTGTAATAAATTTATACTGAAGTACACATAATTTTGGACTAAAATGATATGGTTTGCTCTCAAATTGGTATTTTAATATAATAATATTTATAAAGTTGCCAGCTTTCGTACAATAATAGAATTTCTCAAATAAGATAATTTTATAAATATTATTTTAAATAGAAAAATTAAATTTTATTTTAGTTTGAAATTGAAATGTTATATACTTTAAACTAATAAATTTCTATATTACAAATTTTACACTTAAATTGTTTTTACTTTACACTGAAATACTTCTGTATTAAGATTTTTGTATTCTATTTTTAACTATTTCACATAAGTAAAGTACTTTAATTTAAAAAAATATGCAATAAATATTTTAATACAGAAATACTTTAGTTTAAAGCTAAAATAATTGAAGAGTAATTTTCCTTAATTTGCTTGAAATTCGAATTATAATAAAATTGTATTGAACTATAAATAATTTAAAGGTACAATTAATTCATTTGCTCAAATTTACTTTATAGTAATATTTCATTATAAATAATTTAAGACCAAATTTCTTTCATTTGCTCAAATTTACATTATAGTAAAATTTTATTAAAGTACACATAATTTTAGAACAACATTTTTTCATTTGCTTCGAATTTTAATGACTTTTTTTCGCGCAGTGTATTTTCTGCATTAAAATGAACATCGCGAGCATGAGAATCAAATTCGAAATCGAAATCTGAGTGTTTGGCATTTCCATCCGCCAGATAAACGATTTACCTTGACTAAATATACACCTACATACATCCATATATACCTATCTATATACATATACATATATTAAAGCACACACACACACATACAGTGGCAGAAAAAAAAAGTGGAGCATTCATGCGGGGCAAGTCTGCAAGATTAGAAGCGTTATGCTAATATGAATAGCTTCGAACACCTTGATAGAGTTAATGCCAAGCGCTATCAGCGCACAGTTTCATTGATTACGCACACACACACATACACACACACACATGCACACATATACACACACACACACTCATGCAGAGAAAGAGCTGTGCACATTTGTGGTTTATGATCGAATCTTGCGCAAGATGTGCGACCAGCATTGAATGAAAAGTACAGTTGAGTTCTCTATATGCGTCACTTGCTCTCTTTCCCCCTCTATTTTCTCCCCCCTTCACCAGCACTCCCTCTCCATCCTTTACGCCACCATTCACCATTCTTCTATCTCGCTTCGTCACTTGCCTTGTGACTTTTGGAATTAGAACTGAAGCTGGAACCAACGACTGACGACTGACGACGACGCAACGCGCCATAAAACATGTGAAATCAATATATAAATATATGCACTTCGATACCCTGTAATCAGAAGGCACAAACGGGTAACTTGCGAGACTTCTAATCATACAAATTCAAGGTGTTCTATATCCTGTAATTATGTTGAAAACTGTATCGAGTTAGTTTGAACATGTTTCAATTAACGTATTAACATAAAATTGGATTTAGATACCCTGTAATTGTTAAAAGACAACACGAATGCATAGAGAAAGAAGGAAGAAGAGAAACAGAAATTGAATAGATATAGATATAGATGCCATATAAAATGTGAAGTCAATATATAAATGTATGCACTTCGATACCCTGTCATCATACCGAAGGCACAGTAGCGTAACTAGACAATAATTACTCTTCTAGTATCCTGTAATTATGTTATGTCTTAAAATGTTTCAATTACCGTATTAACATAAAATTGGCTTCAGATAACCTGGAAAAAGCGAGAAAGATGAAGTAAACAAAGAGTAAAAAAAGAGTTGAAATGGATAATGGGTAAAAGGATTGCAAAAAGTTGATGCTAGAGTTTAGAGAAAGTAAAGCTAAAAGATGGTGTATTGAAAACGATGAGAAGAATATTAAAAAACTATGCTTTAACTAAATGTTTGAATTGTTAATGGTGATACCCTGGAATATATAAATATGCTTTGGCAAAAATATAATTTCATTACAATTTCAGTTTACGCAAATAGATTTTACGTAATTATAGTTGATACTTTCATTTAAAAAAAAATATAGAATAATAATTGTAACGCAGAAATTCTATAGTTGTACATAATAAGTAGTTGGTTATACATAATAAGAGTACATAATAACAGTAAAATTATTTAATTTGCTAATTATTTTAGTGAATTCAATATGGCATAAATTGAATATCAGAATAATCTAGAGTAAAACAAGTTTTATAATGCAAATTTTATTTAATGTATTAAATAATTATCAATACATTTTCGAAGCCCAATTTTGATTGCTGAAAAAGAATACAAGTTTTAAAAAACAGATTGTAAATAAAAGAAGAGAAAAAAATGCTTTAAACTCAAATCGTTTATTCCAAAAATATGAACAAAATATATGTATATTCCAGGGTATTTAGGCGTCGCTAGTGAGAATCGTTATCTGCTGGCGTTCGTTAAATAATAGGTATGTGTGTTCTTATAATTGTTGTGCCTATCGGAAGGTGTCATAAAAATACCAAAAATAAATGAGGAGATTGCACGGCCAAAGGAGAGGGAAAGATGACAGGTAGAAGGGGACAACAACAACAACAGAACAGAACAGAACAAAAAAAAACCAGAAGCCAATGAAACAAGGCAACAAACACAGCAAAGCTGCCCCCCTTCGCATTCCTTCCCTCTCCCTTTCTCACTCTCTCTCTTTCTCTCTCTCTCTCTCTCGCTCTCGCACTCTGGTATCTGCTATCTTCAGTTTTGTGGCGTCGCAGCTTCGCTAATCTTGCGTGAGGAGGAAGGGGTGAGGGAGGAGAAAGAGGTAAACGACGACGGCGACTGATGAATTTCGATTAGATAAGCGACCACATCAAAGGCGCAACAACAGTTGATGGAGAGTGGTTGAGGGAAGGGAGAGCGAGGGAGAAGAGCTGTGAAAATGGGAGAAAAAGTTAAGAGGAGCACCGATAGAGGAGAAGAAGTGTAAGTTGAAAGATGAGGAGGGAAAGAAAGAGGAGTAAAAGGCAAAAGGAGAAGATGAAAATGAAAGAAAAGAAGAAAAAGTAGAGAAAAAGAAAAGCTTAAAATAAAACAAATTAAAGAAATTAGAAGGTAAAATGTAGGATGAGGAGAAAAAGAAATTGGAATCAAGTGGATAAAGATTAGAGAATCAATAGGTCGAAAAAAGAGCTGAAATGGATTATAAGTAAAAGCAATGAATAAAAGTTAATGTTAAGGAGGTAGAATGTAGAGCTAAAAGAGGGAGACACAAACGAAGCTCAAAAATTGGAAGGAGCACCGATAAGCTCAAAGATCAGGGGGGAAAGAGAGAGGACTAAAAGGCAAAAAAACAAAAAGAAATTGAGGACGCGAAAAAGCTGAAATGAAAAAAGAAAAAGAAGTTAGAAAGAGAAACTAAGAAAAACAAAATAAAGAAAGAATGAGTTACAATGTAGGATGAGGAAAAAAAAACAAGAAAGTTGAGCTAAACAAAAAATTAAAATGGATAATAGGTAATATGTAAGAGATCAAAAAGTAAACTTTGGTGGTAAAAAGTAAAAAGAGGGTGTTATAGAAGTTGTTGAAAACAATGAGAAGACAAAACACAAGTACAGGATGTGGAGACAACAACAACAACAAAAGCAGCAACAACAACATCAACAACAGCAGCCGTTCAATCATTTGTGGCCCAGAGATAAGCGACAACAAAGACGGCCAAAAAGCTGACCAAAAGCCAACGCGCAGATAAAGAGGAAGGAGAAAGAGCATAGATAAAGTAGGAGAAGTCAGTGGTGCAAGGGGGTGGGAGGTGTGGTGAACAACAACATTTTTGGCAAATGAGACAAGCAGCAAAGAATTTGGCTGCTGTTGCACCTAAAAGAACCAAAGAGTTAACAACGGAAAGAGAGAGAGAGAGAGAAAGAGAGAGAGAGAAAGAGAGAGAGAGAGAAAGAGAGAGAGAGAGAAAGAGTGAGAGAGAGACACAGCACGCTTGCGGGCAGTGAAATATTTGGAACTATTTATGGTTATTACGCGTCTCGTTGGCGTGTTTCAATTTTAAAAATAGACCAAGCAAAGAGCCAACAACAACAACAAGAAAAGCGACGCTAGCATCGCAGTCGCGTCTGCTTCGAGGTGAGCGTGGAAATTGGAAAAACTGCCAGCCGCAATTAGTCAACAAGAACAACAACAACAGCAACAACAATTCACAGCAGGGTCAAGGACAACGCAGTCAAAATGCAGTCAGAAGCAAAGTCGGGGAAAGCCAAAGCGATTAGAGCTAAACATTAAAATAGCAGTGCTAGCGACTATACTCTTTATTTTTTTTAAGATTAATAATTTAGAATTGATTTTTTTTTAATTTTGCTGTGAAGACATGACTCTTTATTCTTTTTAATATTAAATAATGCAATTCAATAATCAAAAAATAGTTTAGAATCGATTTTTTTTTAAACTTTGCTTTGAAGAACTTTATCTGAGCTTAGGCATGAGTCTGTATTCTTTTCAGAAAATTCATTTACGACCTTATCATATTCAAATTCTTCATAAACACAACTTCCAGACAAAATTTAGTTATAACAGCTTAAAGTATTCTTAATAATTAAACATTTTTTTTTCATTTAGATTTATTCAATATTTTAGCGAATAATAACAAAAGAAATTGTGTGCTTTGTAAACAACTTTGAAATAGCAGTGTTAAAAGAAAAATGTAATAACTTTCAATAATCTTATAAATAACTTATAGACTATATATGTATATGTATATATAGAAGACATATATTTAGGTATTCCAGCAGCTTAGTGTTGGCCAACTTATTCAACTCAATCGCATGAGTCACGAGTGCATTGGAATCGCAGCATTGTGATTTCATCAACACACAAAAAGAATGAAAAACCACAAGCAACAAAATCGATAAGGATAATCAATGATTAATTTCTTAGTTTCGTTGGAACTTGAAATCCAATTGTCATAACTGAGGAATACATTTTAACTTTGCTCTGAAGACATGACTATTTATTCTTTTTAAGATTAATAATTTAGAATCGGTTTTTTTTATTTAACTTTGCTCTGAAGTACATGGGTTGAGATCACGTATGACTCTTTATTAATTCTTGTCAAGATTCAATAGTGGAATAGAGTAATCTTTGAAGTTATGTAATTGTTCGAATCAAGATTTAGTAATGCGATAGAATAATCTTTGCAGTTATATAGTGGTTCCAATAATATATTTATATATACTATAATAGATATGTATGCCTTAAGTTTCTTTCAGTAGGTTAATCAAAATTTAGAATGATTTTTTTGTTTTCTGAATAGTGTTCAGACTTCTGCTGTAATATTAGCTCAGAATATTCATATTAAAATTCTCTAAATAACATATTTTAATTAGATATGTTCTATCCGATTTCTCGGACAATAATTTTCTAGTCTTTTAATGCATTTCAAGGTTTTTTTGTTTTGTGAGATGAAAAGTCTTTAATTTGTATAATCCAAGCAATCGAATATACTTATAAAATTCATTTAATTTTTCATAATTTCATCATGGATAGACGAACAAAAAGAGAAAAAAATGTATTGCCTAGTACTGCATTTTAACATTATCATTATTATTTTGGATAAATTGAGATCTATTAAATAATTGTTATTATTATTATTTCGGATAAGTTGCAATCTATTATCCGAAATAATCAAACTACCTAGTACAGAACTGGATAATGTTTCGGTTGCCTTCGGATAATAGATCTCAGCTTGTCGGAAAAGTTCCGATCTATTATCCGAAATCATCCAAAATAAAATCGAGTACTAAACAAACTAACTAGTACAGTACTGGAGAATGTTTCGTCTACTTTCGGATAATATATCTCAGCTTGTTGGATAAGTTGCTATCTATTATCCGAAATCATCCAAAACAATATCGAGTACTATCCAAACAAACTAGTACAGTACTGGATAATGTTTCGGCTGCCTTCGGATAATAGATCTCAGCTTATCCGAAATGAGACAGATTCCAATTAACTGTGCATTATTCATCGCTGTCATCAACTTTCGCTCGCTACAGCTTCATTATGGCCAACAACTACTACAAATGAATATTATAACTGTGGAGGGGGGGGACTCAGAATCAACTAGCCAAAAGAAAGAAAAAGAAGACGAGGAAAAAGGGGGAGGAAAGAAATAAAACGAAACGAGACGAAAATTTGCTGACAAACAATGAAAAGAAAATGTCGTTGATAGTTAATTAAAAAACAATTTAAACAAATTAGAGTTCAAGCTGAAGTTTGGAGTAAGAGAGAAAGAAAGAGTCACAAAAGGTAGCAGAGAAAGATAGAGAGAAGATGACAACAGCGAGAGCGGCGACGAAAATGAAACATTAAACATAAAACGTAAAGCGTAAAACGCATTAACAACAACAACAAAAAACAGCCAAACGCAAAAAACCGTAAACCTGGCGACGAAAATTTTAACAAATTTTCCAAAAGCAACAACAACTAGAAGAACAACAACATTGCCGCCACACGCTCATTACAATTCAATTGAAGTAGCGACAGCGACAGCGACGTCGACGTCGTCGGCTCACGAGGCGAGACGAGAAGACACGAGGCTCGCGTTCAACGACATTGCCGAAGACAAACCAAACAGCAGCACTTTTAGGTATAATCAAAGCGCATAGCCAGCCGCCACAGCAGCAGAGAGTGTTCCTCTCTCTCGACATCAACAGCAGCAGCAGCAGCACCAGCAGAGAGAGAGAGTGAAACACAGACGCACACCAGTGTTGCCAAAGTTTGTCGCGAAAAAAAAGCTGTTTTTGACGGTAAGAACGTTGCAAAAAAGCTGAAAAATTAGAAATAAAAGTTATAAAAAAAGCGGGTTTTTCAATTCATTATATTCTTTATATTTTTCTGATAGGCACAGGGGGAGCACACGAAATCAGTTCAGTTAAAACATTTTATATAGAATTTGAAAAGCTGCTCTGATCTTTACAATATTTTCAAAATTTCGTCAATACTGTCCTCATTCTCCTCATTTTTATTCTCATACGTTAATCCGGTTCCTATCATTTTTAGGAATTTATGAGGCATGTTGGTGCACTTTGTGTAGACGTATGCGACTAGTGCTGTCATCTTCAAAGTATTTAACACTTAGGTCGATGCATGCTCGGCCACAAAAAGGCATAGCGCTGCTTCTTGTTCCATCGTCTTAACCGGCAAAGTTACAAAATCTATTTTGTTGGTTTGCATAAAGCCGCCCGTAGCACTTTTATGCTTTTTGGTCAAGGCATGGGTTCGCAAATCAGATAGTTTTACGGTGATTGTGCATTTGCCGTAACTGCACAAAACACTTCTTTCATCCCATGTCTTAAACTCAACGCTTGTTAGCCAAGCGTCCCGACATTTTTGTTTGTAGTTTTTTGGCATATTTTAAAACAATAAAAACATACTGAACTTCATTCCCTCAATTCATTTTTGCCGTTAGTGACGCTACGATCAGAATTGGTTTATCGATGTTCTTTGAGGTTGCTTTACAACAATATACAATCGATTAGACACTAAAAGTGTTGGCAAGCATCGTCAAAACAGCTTCGGCTAATATTGTTCCATATTTTTGGGCATGTAGAAAAAAAATCTGAAAAAAGCATTTAAGTAAAAAAAAAAGCCAGAATTCCCGCTACCCGCTGTTTGCAATTTTTTCTAGCAAATGGCATTTTAAAAAAGCCAGTTTTGACGGGAAAAAAGCGACTCTGGCAACACTGACGCACACATGCCGAGCGCTCACACAGATAAGTCACATAGATACGCCAAGCAGGCACGAAGACAAAACGAGCGACGAGAGAGCGCGAGCAACACACACGACGACTGCAGCACACGACGAAGAGAGCAAGAGAGCGCATGACGCTGACGTTGACGCAGGCGTCAGCAGCACGCTGCTGCTGCTGCGTTGACGTCGCATCTGTGTTGGGCAAGAAGCGCTGCTGATAAATTGCTGCCTGGCAATTGGCAGACGAGGAGCAGCCACAGCAGCAGACGTCGACGTCGCTGCGAGCAGCACAGCTTTTGGCGCCGTGTGTTTCCTTTGCATTCGTATGTATGTATGTATTTCCTTTTGCTCATTTGAGATTTGTTCTCGTTGTGGCGCAGGAGCAGCGCAGTCGCTGTCTGTGCTGTGTGAGTGTGCGTGTATCGCTGCTGTGTCTGTGTGTGAACCAACCACAGCAGCCTCTCGGCTGCTGCTATCTCTGTCTCAGCTTCTGCTGCTGCGCAGGACCGACCATTTACATCGTCGTTCTATTCTCTACACACGCACATGGGCAATGATGGCGCGACTGTCTGCATGTGTGTGCAAGTGTGTGTGTGTTTGAGTGTACATACATCTCCCGCGTGACTTGCGTTTTTGTGATTCGTTTACTCTGCTCTGCTTGCGGTGGCTGCTGCTGCTGCTGCTGCGCATTGATTTTTTTCTTGTTGTTTGTTACACAGCATAATGCCCGACTAGTCATGCCAGATGTATGTGTGAGTGTGTGTGTGTTGGTGTGTATATAACGCACACGCCCGCATTTAGTCAACGAACCACAAAACAGTCGCAGCTGCAGAGACGATTGAAACGAGAACAGTTTATCGATTTGCTGTTATTGCATCCAGCAGCAGAAGCAGCAGCGTAAGCTTGTTTTACCTGCTGCTGCTGCTTCTTCTTCGCTCAGATGAAATCATGCGGGCGAACAAAATTGAAGGTGGCGGCTGGCCAATGACAACATCAGCCAAAGCAGCAACAGCAGCAGCAGCAAAAGTAGCGCACCCGCAGCACACAGAGCAGAGCAGAACGAGTCTGGGAGGGGAGTAGGGGGAGAAGGGGATCCACCCCTATATATAAAAGCATATGTATATATGTAGTTGTGTGTAGGAAGAGAAGAGCTGCCCCATTCCCAACTTGCGTTTTGGTTTGTTATGTACAATTCTCATGGTTTTAGTTACCTGGGCAACACTTGTGTATCTGGGTATCTGCAAGATACACACACACACACACACACACACACCTATACACAGAGGGGATGAGAGGAAGAGAGAGAGAGAAAGAGACAGAGTGGATGGGTGGGTGGAATAGCAGCAGACACAAAAACCAATGTTATCCCCATTTTAGTGCTTCTTCAGTTGGTCAGACAGCGAAGGGGTGGGGGAGGGGGTGAAGCAAAGTGTACACTGAGTGAAAATAGTAGACACATAAGTGATATTTAATTATATATCATAGAAATATCGCATATGAACAGCATATGCAAAGCAAGTTTCGAAAATAAAACTATCATACATTCATTTTTATAGCTAAACTAACTAAGTGAACTCGGCTAAGAGTAAAGCTATCAAGCTGAAATTTTCAGGATGTGCTTATTATTATCATCTAAGCGATTGTATACAAATAGCTGTTGACTTAGTAGACTACCATAAGTTTTGCAGCTTAACTTACAAAGTGAACTCAGTCATTAGATGAGTTTTTGAGGTGCAAACTGCTGGAAATGCTGCTATTCAGCTATATTCCGCATATGGAATCTATATTTCAGATCTATAATATCTTTATAGCTAAACTAACCAACTGAACTCGGCTAAAAAAAATGCTACGCAGCTGAAATTTTCGGTATATGCTTATTGCAGTCATCTAAACTATTATACACAAATAGTTGTTGACTTAGTAAACTCTCGTAAGTTTTGCAGCAAAACTAACCAAGTGAACTCAGGCATTAGATGAGTTTTTTCAGCTATATTCCGCATATGGAATCTATGATACATATCTATAACAGCTGTTTAGTTGTTGTATTAGATTTCTTTAAATTCTAGATGCATAACAGCTGCATCGGTTTATATATCTTTAATATAATGTGAAGTGCGCAAATTAATATTTCTTTTCAATAAATTTATATGCAATACTTGATAAAAGTATTACCAAATCAATATTTATTTAGACCAAATATTTCATGTGCACTTTAGTGTATTGCAAACTCGTCGTTTCACTCAGTGTACAATCGATAATACATAAGTGATGGACAGGTGGGCAAACTAGATAGATGTGGGAATTGGTTTCGGGAGGTTTTCTCCATGAATTATGCATTCGCATTTATTGATTGAGGGAGGAACAGGACAGGACATAGGACAGGACAAGACAGGACATCTAGGAAGCACTCGAAATTGGGTTCGGTAATTATGTATGAGGAGCCAAAGTACATTGTAATATGCCATCAAAATGGTCAATTATATAATGAGTTTAACTGGAAACGATTTATGGGCCCAAATGTTGGTCACACACCACTCACACACACACACACACATACACGGACGCTTATCGACAGCGTCATTGGCCAATTCAAAGAGACAAGACAACGAAAAAATAAACTACAACTAAATGATGTACGCTGCGATTAGGTTTGTCCATAGATAGATACAGTAAACGTAAATTATTTCGTTTGTTTTTGTTTCGTTTTTTTTTTTTTTTTTTTTTTTTTTTTTGGCACTGATAGGGAGCAGTGTTAAGCACTACGTAAAACCCCCATTGAGAAGTCAAAACAGACCCTGAACCGATGGATGATTCATGCTGAGTCAGTGCAAAAATGACAAAATGAAAGAAGAAGTAAAGGAAATGTGTGTGATCACCAAATTGCGATCACTGATGCAATCGAGTATTGACAAAAGTCTCAATCAACATTTGACAACCATCGCATATCATAATATCGTAACATCGACTTAACTTTGTGTTGTACCTTTCATTTATCACGAGGGGAAAAAGGCTTAAAAATCGTTTACAGCGTCTTTGGAACTAAATCCCCCGAGAGAAATATACAAACAGATACGATACGCGAGGTAGCTAGTAAGATAGATAGATAGATAGATAGATAGAGATACTTTTTGGGGGGCTTTGTTGGGGCTCAACGATTGGCGTCAACTCAACTTTGCAGTGCTCAATGCAATTCAAAGCGTGTGTTTTTTCTATTTGTAAAGTGTGCTGACTATCTTGGCCAACTCAACTGTAATATCTCTTATCTCTAGATCGATTGATAGATAGATCTAGCGATCGCTTTTGCCGCTTTATGACAGCAGCTGCCTCTTACATCACACACATCTGCACACACAGCTAATCGAGTGTTCCTATAAACAATTTTATTTATACAATATTCCACTACACTGCAATTAAATAGTATTTGTAAATTTCTTCAATCTACATTTCTATCTTCTTTTAATTTCAGTATTCAATTGAGAAGTATCTTTGAAGTCTTTGGTGAGTAAACTTACAATTGATTTCATCTTAAACTAGAGAATTTTCCATCAGGAAGAAGGAAAGGTTTCCCGAGGAATAGAGTCTTCTTTGGAATACAGTCTTTACTTTTAATATAAACCGACTGTATATATGCTTTCAATTAACAAAACAATTGAGAAGTATCTACACATCTTTGCTATGCTTGTGGGAGTGAAATTAGGAGCTAGTGACTTTTCCATCAGAAAGAAGGGAAGATTTCCTTTGGAACACAGTCTTTAGTTGTAGTTTATATCGACTGTATTTATAATTTCAATTTGAAAATCAAATAAGAATTAACTTTACATCTTTGCTATGCTGCTGATGAGTAAAATTAAGAACTAGAGAATTTTCCATAGGAAGGAAGGAAAGATTTCCTTTGGAATACAGTCCAACTGTAGTTCAACTTTAGTTATCAACTTAGCTCGACATGAGAAGACTTCTCTCAGTTCAATGAGTCATTGGTTCAATGATGGATTGATATTCTTGCAATTGGTTTTTTGTTTTTTTGTCAAGTGTAAATAGCTTCATAAAAACAAGAGGCATAAACAACAAGTTGGAAAACCAGGCTAGTCGAGGGTATCATAAAAAATTGGCGAGGCGCAGATAGAGATATGGTATATAGTGTAAAGAGTCCGAGATAGAGAGAGCAAAAGACGCTGAAGACGTCGAAGTAAAGACGCATTAGAAGTGCATTTCGGAATGATTATTTATTGTGTATATATCTCGACTGTATAATCGAGCACGTGACATGATTTAGCGGCCAATCAATTGGGAGCGCAACGCGTCTTAGAAATTATAAAAAAAAAAATACACAAAACAAAACCGAAAACGAATTCCGAGGTGGGGAAAAATGAGGCCACAATAAAGATAAACAGCCAGCCAGCCAGCCACAAGACTCAAGGCGAATCGAGCCATGGAATCGGTTACGGCTCTGCTTACGGTTGCGGTTACGGCTACGTTTACGGGTTACGAGTTACGGGTTACGGGTTATTCTGCTTAGCTTTGTACCCATCAATAGAATAGATTTCTACACAGCGAGAAAAAGTTGGTAATGCAAAGCAAGCGATATTTAAATTTAAGTTATTGGGTTATAGATGTGACAATATATAAAAAAAATAAACAATAAAATATAAAAATATACAAAAATAAAATATAAATGAAATATAAATAAAATTAAATAATAAATATACTGAAGAAAACTTAATACCAATAATATAAATTAAAAATAAATGAAAGTCATGAAATAAAGAGAAACAAATATAAATTAATGAACGTTGATAAACATAAATATTATATAATAAAAGCAAATATGAAATAAAAAATATTCTTTCTTTAACAAAATTAATGTAGAAATAGTTCTTAACATCATTATAACACTCAATCGGTAAAATTGGGCTATAAACCTGACACGAAATTCACTTAAATTTCAAGAAAATAATTACTGAGAGAAACTTAAAACCAAAAAAATAAAATAATTAAATGCAAGTCATAAAATAAAGATAACCAAATATACATAATAAATAGGTGTAGATAAACAGAAATGTAGTTTAATCAAAGTAAAATAAATAGAAAAATAATCAAACAAAATTTCTTTATTTAACAATGTTAATGTAGAAGTTCCTTTAAACATAATAATAACATTCAATCGGTAAAATTGGATTATAAACGTGATACAAAATTCACTTCAATATAAAAAAAAAATATTGAAAGAAACTTAATAAAAAAAGTCATAAGTCCTAAAATAAAGATAAACAAATATACAGAATAAATAGGCATAGATAAACAGAAATACAATTAAATCAAATGAAAGTAAATAAATAATTAAAAAAGATTTATAATATAATATATAATAAATAAAGTTAATGCAGTAGTCACTTTAAACATAATAATAGCAGTCTATCGATCACAATATGATTTATTAATGTAATTTAATATGTTCTAATTTTGTATTTCCTATTGTTTTTCTCGCTGTGTAGCGATACGTCGGTGCAATGCAAGAGATAACTTCGGACTTGGAGGACAGAGTCTATAGGTGGATAGATAGATAGTCGTAGCACCTTTAGAGCACAATAGATCATTTTTGTTCTTTTGTTTTCTTGTTGTTGTTATTATTGATTTGGTGATCTGCACTTTGGCTTCTTCGACGACCTTAAGGTGCTCTTTTGCGTGGCGGGGCGGGGAGGGGGATGAAGAGTGCGAAGCGTGCGGCAAAATGTGGAAACTTCAAGCGTATTTGGAGCAAACCGAGTCCACACACAGAGTCTTATCGCTAATGATGATGGATCGTGAATTTGAGATGATCGATGATTTTGCCAAGCGATAAGCGATATACTTTCCACCTTCAACAATCTACGAAGCAAGCAAGCAGCCACCGCACTCAGCACCTCTTTCGATGGATGGGGGCCAAAGGGGGAAGATTTCCTGTATGTGTGCGCGCTCTTGAGATTTAAGCCGACGACGACGACGCTGACGACTTTTGATATCAGGTGAATTTGTTGTCGGCATTGTCGATGGCTTTTGGGTTCTATGCTGTTCTGTTCTCTTCTGTTCGGTTCTGTTTGCGTGTTCATACCCTGTAATCTATTAGTGACTACTGAGAGGGTAGCTAAGTCAGCTAGGAAATTAAATGTGTATGTTAGCTTGTCCCTTACCTTTATCATAGGTCTCTTATTAAATATCTTTGAGTTCTCTTAAGCAACAGCCTTAAATATAAATACATTCCTCCATACAAAATACAAATAATAGTATTTTGGATATATCATATCAATTTAGTATTATTTTTTAGTATTTTACATCATATCAAATTTGAAAAATACAATCCTCAATCTTTAGTAAAGGAATCATAGAGCTGACTTCACAATGAGAAATACGAAGAATAGTATTTTAGACAATATCAATTTAGTATTTTTTTAGTATTTTATAGCATTTAAATTTGACATTTCCTTTGGTATATTATTGTACATCAATTTAGTATTTTATCCAAAGAAAATACTAGATTGGTATGCTATGTAGTATTTTCTTTGGATAGCAACTTACTATTTTCTGTAGTATTTTATGGGATGGCAATTTAGTATTTTCTTTTGTATTTTTTAGCATATAAATTTAGTATTGTCCTTAGTATTTTGTAGTATATCAATGTAGTATTTTCTTTAATATTTTATAGCATATCAATTTAATATTTTACTTAGTATTTTATAATATGGCAATTTAGTATTTTAAAGCATATCAATTTAGTATTTTATGAAATATTAATCTAGTATTTTCTTTGGATAGCAACGTACTATTTTCTGTAGTATTTTATGGGATGGCAATTTAGTATTTTCTTTTGTATTTTTTAGCATATAAATTTAGTATTGTCCTTAGTATTTTGTAGTATATCAATGTAGTATTTTCTTTAATATTTTATAGCATATCAATTTAATATTTTACTTAGTATTTTATAATATGACAATTTAGTATTTTAAAGCATATCAATTTAGTATTTTATTCAGTATTTTATGGCATATCAATCTAGTATTTTCTTTGGATAGCAACTTACTATTTTCTTTAGTATTTTATAGGATGTCAATTTAGTATTTTCTTTTGTAATTTATAGCATATAAGTTTAGTATTGTCTTTAATATTTTGTAGTATATCAATTTAGTATTTGCTTTAATATTTTATCGCATATCAATTTAGTATTCTATTCAGTATCTTAATGCATTCAAATTTAATATTTGCTTTAATATTTTATCGCATATCAAATTAACATTATCTATTTTCTTTAGTGATTTTTAGCATACCAATTCAGTAATTTCTTTAATATTTTATAGCATATCAATTTAGTGTTTTCCTTAGTATTTTATAGCACATCAATTTATAAATACAATTTGCAAAACAACACTAGTTGAAGCAATATAGGGTATACGCTCAGTCGTGCATACTCGATGTGCTTACTACTTTGGGTTTTTCTTTTAAGAGTTAAACTGAAACGAGGCTAGAGCTGAAGCTAGAGACGTTTGCTCACGCGTTATCTATTCTCTTGATAGTGTGTTACCGACTTACATACAGATACAAAACTTATTTTCATTATTATAAGAAACGGCGTAAGTATATATAATAATAAAGTATGAGTAGAGTAAAGTTTAGTGTGTAGAGTATATATTATTAGTGGAGATAGGTTTCGACTTTGGCTTATTGCCTGATGTTCGATACGCGAAGCGCGTTGACTTTGCCTGGGACAAATGACAAACGAGACGGAAACCCCGATTCGCTTAGATCAAGATCAATATATTGTACGGTGGGAGAAGGAGGAGGAGTGTGGCACAATGATAATGGATCGCCTATAGATATTTCGTAAGGGCGAACTAAAGTCGATAGCTGTCTTTTCCTTCTCATTCACCATGAGTCATTCGCTGATTACTTTTCGGGATTATTCTTTTGCACTTACATATTATAAAAAGCATTGCTAACATACGATTCTTTCAACGAATGTTGAAATAAATAACGTTCACCTTCTCTTCCACTCAAAACTTGTCTAAATTATTATCTGTCATCTTATATTTGTATAAAATGATCTTTACTCTTTTCTCTAATATCACACCTTATTAATAGGTTTCTTGCTTGAAATATCTTTATTAATAGCACTTCAGTTGGAGTCTTGTTTTCAATATAGAAGCCTTCTGTTACAGTCTCCTTCAATTTGATAGTAATTCTTCTCCATTATACATATATTCTATTTTACTTTAAATGACACCAATCTTCACTTCTTTCTCTAAATATCACAACTTATATCTAGTTTTTGAAATATTATTATAGGACTTCATTGCAAGTTTGTTTTTCAGCTCTTCTGTCTAATCACCTTCAATTTTGTGGTATTTCCGTTCATTCTAAAAATTCTAGAAGTTATTCAAGATACATATACTTTGGTGTGGAGAATATTTGGTATATCTATTTTTTTTTGTATATTAATTCGATATATTTTTTTAAATTTATAGTTGTATTTCTCCTCCACTGTATCTTCTATCTTTTGGCTTACTTCCTTAGTCTCCTTAGCTTTGAAGTAAAAGCGATCTTCGTTCCTTTCTCTAAATTTCACAACTTCTTAATAGCCTACTTTCCACATCTAGCTCTAAGAATCTCTTTCTTTATAGCAATTCATTCTAAATTAGTTTTTCATCTCTTCTGTCTTCAGTTTTAATCTGCTTTAACTTTGTGGAAGTATTTTTTCTCCCTTAGATCTTTTATCCTTTGAATTACTTCTCTAAATGAAACCAATCTTCATTTTTTACTGTAAATATTGCAACTACTTGTCACATTTATTTTTTAGCGACGCTTTCTTTAAAGGACTTTATTCTAAGTTTTTTTTCCATATCTTCTATCTTCTGTTACAGCCTCCTTCAATTTTGTAAAAGTATTTCTTCTCCGTTATATCTTCTATCCCTGGAGTTACTTCTCTAAATGAAACCGATCTGCATTCCTTTCTCTAAATATCACAATTTCTTAAGAGGCTTCTTGCTACATCTACTTTTTAGAATCTTTTTCTTTATAGGACTATATTCCAAGTTGTATTTCATTTATTCTGTGTTCTGTTACAGTCTCCTTCCCTTTTGTACTAGTATTTCTTCTCTCTTTCTTTATAGGACTTCATTCTTCATTCCTTCTTCATCTCTTCTATCTTCTTTTACAATTTCTTATTCTAGTTCGTAGTAATATTTCTTCTTTGTAATATCATATATCCCTGGATTTACTTAGTTTCGCTTGCTTTGCGCTCAATTTCACGGCTCACGACAAACGTGTGACTTATTTCCCTTTTTCTTTCCCCGCGTTCTACTCCCTTCGTCTCCTCCACTCCCCAACCAGCAACTGTGTTGAACTCACCCCTCTGGAAATTCACCCTCTGGCGGTGCTAACGGTCGGTTCAAGCCACGATTGCGAGCCACCCTCGCAACATTACAAACTGATTGAATATTCATGTGTTTGCTTCGACTTCGATAGCCATGGCAACAATCTTTAGTTAAGTTTTCCATGTTGTTGTATCTATCTCTATCTCTATCTCTATCCGTATCCGTATCTGTATCTATAGTCGCATATGTGTATCTGTATCTGTATCTGCAGCAGTCGAACATGTCGCTGTCCCACGCAATAGGCGACAAGCAAAATAAACACGAGCTCGACAAATGCATCTGCGTGCGCTTTTTTTACCCTTCGCATGTGTGTGGCATGCCACACGTTGCATGCCACAGCTCCTGTTACTCCCACTCTTGCAGCAGCAGCAGCAACTGCAACTGCAACTCGTTTCATTTCGTTTTTATCATTCAACTAAAATATTTACTTAGCGTGGCAAAAAACAATCCCAAAACTCGAATCCCAACCCTAAATTGAGGGAGTTAAAAGGAGCTGGAGAAAAGCGACGCCGGCTGCATTGCGTATTCAAATCTAAAACGAAACGAAACTCGCAATTCATAGTCAAAGACTGATGTTGTATCTTGTATCTCGTATTTGAACTGATTAAACTATTGACTCAACGACGATTGACGCGACTCTCGTCTGTCGTCTGACGTCTCTCTGTCAACGTCAGCAGAGACCCAAAACACACCTTCTTGCCAATGTTGTTTAGATTTTGGTTTTTTTCTTTCTTGTTTTTGGCTTGGGTTAAGGTTGCCCTTGTAATCAATACTCACACTCTCATATTCACAGTTGACGCACCTCTGTTTGCACACAGATGAGTTATCTTCCTCAACTTTATTACTCGGGTACATCCCAAGAAAGTTTCACTGAAAATAGTTCGATGTCATCAGTTCACAAATTGACAGCATTCAAATTTAACACTAATTGCATTAATAATGTGCAATTTATACAGAATGAACTTTTCATTTCTATCAGCAATAATGAAATTCAAATGTATTTTTAGACCCGTTACCTATAGGATAGAGGGGCATTATAACTTTGTGCTTCCAGGAAAAGTATGTAAAAGGTAGATGCAGTTATCCCGTCCCTATTAAGTCTACGAGTATATTCTTGATCAGGTTCAACAACCGAATATATTTTTGAGTGATTGACATACCAAATATAGCTTTTGGTATATGCAATCGGGTATATTTTTAACGATTATGGTATATTTTGAATGTAGTAGCCATATACTAAATATATAAGTTGGTATACTTTTAGTATTTATGTGGTATATTAATTTGGTATATTTAAAATGTAGTAGCCATATACTAAATATATAAGTATGTATACTTTTAGTATTTATATGGTATATTAATTTGGTATATTTAAAATGTAGTAGCCATATACTAAATATAGAAGTTGGTATACTTTTAGTATTTATGTGGTATATTAATTTGGTATATTTTATGAATAATATCGCACTGTTTTACTCGTATTTAAAATGTATATCAAGTATCTCACAGTCGAGCATACTCGATTATAACTTTCTTACTTGTTGAACGATTTATAAGATCGAAAATAATCTATGGCATAAAAATACTTTGAATGTTATTAAAAGAAAATCATGTACAATTCATTTTGAACTAATTTGTGTGTTTTCTTCTTGTACTTGCAGTAAAGTGTCTACTATGCATCATCGCTTTGGCTCACATCATGAAAACCAATTGCAGCTTCTGTATACCATTTATGTAATATTTGTTTTTAATTTCCTAAAATGTATACTATAAAATTCCTAAACATTGTCAGGGTAATTTATTATTAAATTGTGAAATAATAAAAATAAATAAAAAAATCAAAAAACTGAAGCATAATAAAAATCCTTGAAAGCAAATATGAAGTGTAATTTTTTAAAGAATAACATCTTTGAATGAAAATCGTTACTATTCGTTATCCTGATTCCAAAAAAAATATGTCCTAGCCAGATCTTTAAGGATTCCGCCAAGTTATACCCAAAAAAACGCATATCCTTTTTCAAAAACAAGCTTTATCTCGGCCATATCCTGCCGCATGTTCAAAGGACACATCTTGCTGGGACCACAAGGACCTCCTCTATAGATTGACATAAAAAAACTATGGGGTCATCTAAGAATCCAACACTTGAAATTTTTCAGCCCGAGGGCCGAAGGAAACAGGCCGAAATCACAAAATCCAGGATATCTCGAGAACTGCAAGGACGATTTGAATGTCCTTTGGCCAATCGATAGGTCTCACTAATACGCACCGTTTGACATATCGCTTGCCAGGATACGCAAGGACATTCGCGAGTTATAGCCTATTTTTTGTATGAAAAAATTTCGTTATATCTCGAGTCCTGCAAGGACTTTCGTCCTTCTGAAAATGCCAATCGGTTTGTATTTACAAGAACTATCCTTGTACCAAAGGACATCCCGATCGTCCTTCAAATGGCTGAGATACGGCGGATTTTTCAAAATTTTGGCAATATTTCTATACTTACCCCTTGTAAAATTTTCAGATGTAATTTTGGCAACGTTTTTTAAAATCCTTGAATGCAAATCGATAGTATTACTTAACCTGATTACAAAAAAGAATGTCCTTGCAAGATCCTTAAGGATTTGGCCGAATTATAGCTAGAAAACGAAAGTCCTTTTTAGAAAACAAGCTATATCTCGGCTATATCCTGCCGCATTTGCAAAGGATACGTATTGCTGGGTTCGTAAGGACCAAAGCTATTGATATGAATCGAAATTTCTAGGATATCTCGTTAATTAGGAATGTGTTGCTTACAGTTTATTTGTTTTGATTGAGTCTGTACTTCTTACAAAATATTAACAATATCCAATTGTTTGTTATTAAGCTAATTTTTAACACTACTTATTTGGTAAAACATATTTTGTATTTATATCAACAATTAATGAAATTAGATTAGAGGTCATTTGAACGCTGTACTTGTAAATTAGCAAATTATGTATATATGATTGATGTCCAGGATGTGAATCAAGCACTACAATGCCACGTTAATGTCCAGGATGTGAAGGATGTGTTGAAGTCGAAGCATCCTATTGCTAAAAGGATCTTCCAGAATAAGCGTTGTCATCCACCTAAATACCAAAAACAAAAATGTATATTAGTGTATGATGATTGTAAATAAAAAAATAACCTACCATATTTTAATTCAAGAACCAAATGAGAAATATTCCTGAATTTCTTCTGTATGTATGTAAATACGAATAAATGATGTCATCGGTTACGTATACATTAAATATCTTTGTTAACTGTAAATATATATAAAAAGAATCGCATATTATATATATATGTATATATAATGACCGTATTAATAAATAAATTAAATAAATCCTTTACTTTTTTGTATGGTCATACTTTATCTTAACTTTTTCATTCTACTTGATCTTAAGTCATTTTTTTCGGTGTGGTTAGATGCGCAGTGCATAACGAAAATATAATTACAATTAAAATAATAAATATATACTACAAAGAAAACAATAAAAAATAATAAATATAATAAATAAAAATAAAATCAATAAATAATAAAATCAAGATGTTTTTCTTCTGTTCTACGAATTTTCATGTTCTTAACACACTTTTTAGACCGAAATTCTTAATACTAAGAGCAAAATTTCAATTGAAAACTTTTGTTTTCAGTGTAGGAAGTTTGTGTAACTTTACAAAAAGAAACTAATAAATAATTTGCAAAATAAGCCGATTACAATTGCAGAAAGGCAAGTAAAATTGTGTAGAAGGAATTTGTAGATACAAAGAGAATGGATATATAGACAATTTGGAATAGTTTTGCATGGGCATTCGCAATTTGAGAGACGTAAAACTGTTTGACCTTTCAAGGCATGCGAACAAACAGACGAACACACGAACAGAGGGCGTTGTTACTGCTCCTGCTTCATTGCTTCTTAGTCTTCCTTATGTGTGGTGTGTGTGTCAGCTGAAGGACTCTACTTTAATAATAATGATGAAGGCAACTGCATTTTATAGTTCAATAAACTGAACAGCGACCGTTGATCCTGGCCTAGTCGAAAGGACAAACAACAGCGTTGCTTCTGCGCCAGCAGTTGAATGAACGCCGAACGTCCTGGCATGAGGGATGAGAGAGGCTGTTTACCCCCAACTCCAAGTTCCCCCGAACCTTCCCCTCTCCCTAGAGCTGACCGAGCTGCTTCCTTTTGAACGGTTTTTCTGCGTTGTACCTGTTTCAGTTACGTCTGCCAGCGACGTCTGCTGTTGCCTTTTAGTTCGAGTTCGAGTTCTTTAACGCCCGACACACGTTTTGCATTACACTCGAGCGCACACAACAACTGGAGGAGACTCGAGCAACCCCTGGTGGCAAGTGGCTGCAGTTGCAGAAAGGTGCATCCTTGCATCATCACGATGATGATCATCATCAGCTGTAGCTGTAGCTGTAGCTGGAGTAGTGCACCTGTCATTGCGGTAACCGTTTTTCCAACCGACTGTTGACTCATCGCAGCTTGAAGATCAAGCGTCAACGGATCATTGTCTGGCATCAAATTACACAGCAAAAGAACGGAGGAAATAAGAGAGAGAGAGAGAGAGAGAGAGAGAGAAAGATGTTCGGACAATGTCCTGGCAGACCCCTGACACATTTCACAGAATCGCCAACAGAGAGAGAGATAGAGAGAGAAAGAGACACACAACTTGCTTGGATAAAAGTGTTTAATCAAGTGGAAGGCGGCAGTTAAACTTCAGTTGAGAGTCGATAGAGAGAGAGAGAGGGGAACTTCCACTTGCTGCGACCCCTTCACAGTTCTCCCTCTTTCTCTCAACTCTTTTTTTTTTGGCATTGCTCACATTTCAGCAATATGAAACTCACATCGGAAGTCGGAAACGTGGCGTTGTAATGCTTGATTGGACTTTGCACTTGGATGCCCCACTCTTCGACTGCTGGCTGCTTCCCTTTGCCTGAGCCTGAGCCTGAGCCAAGGAGCAGCCAGGGAAGCTTTACAAGGCGCATATCCCATGTCATGCACCAGCTGAAAGGCATCTGCACAGACGCTTTGGGTAAAGAAGTCAACTAACAGCAGACTCAGTGGGATCTCAAGCTTTAGGGATGCTGAAATTTCACTTGAGTAAAGAGAGATAAAGTCAAACGATAGCTAAACAATTTCATCTGCACCAAGGTGTTTGATAAAGAAGTCAACTCAAAGCATTTTACCAAAGTGAATAAAGGAATAAGTCAGATAAAGTGTAATGATAGCTAGATAATTTCATCTGCACCGACGATTTGGGTACAGAAATCACCTGACTGCAGATTCAGTGGGATCTCTTAAGCTTTGAAGGAATGCTGAGTAAAGAGAGATAAAGTGATATAAAATGATAGCTAAACAATTTCATCTCCCCTGACGTACAGCAATCAACTCAACAGATTCGGAGGGATCTTTAGCTTTAGGAATGCTGGAATTTTACCAGAGTGAGGAGGCATAAAATGAAATGAGAGCTAAGCAATTTTATCTCCATCGAGGTTTTTGATAAAGAAGTCAACTCAATAGGAGACTCAATGGGATCTTTAGCTAGTTAAGCTTTGAAGAGATGCTGGAATTTCACAGTGAAATGATACCAAAACAATTTCATCTCCACCTATGCTTTGGGTAAAGAAGTCAACTGACAGCAGACTTCGTAGGATCTTTAGCTACTTAAGGGATTCGAAGAGATGCTGAAAATTCACCGGAGTAATGAGTGAAATGATAGCCAAACTATTTAATTTGCAGCAACTTCTTAGTCAAGAAATCAACTAACAGCAGACAGAATGAGATCGTTAGCTAGTTTAGCGTTTTTTGATAAAGAAATCAACTCAACATATTCAATGGAATTTTTTAGCATGTTAAGGGATTTGAGAGGATGCTATAAATTTTACCCGAGTGAAGAGAGACAATTCCCAAAGATAAAGTGAAAGGAGAGCTAAACAATTTCATCTGCAAAGTCTTTTTTGATAAAGATGACAACTCATCACACTCACACTTAGCTAGTTAATTTTCAAAAGGATGCTGGAATTCCACCCGAGTAAAGAATCATCATTCTTCTGAGTAAAGTGAAATGATAGGTAAACAATTTTTATGTCACTTCATCGCTTGCTTTCTTGGCTAGTTTTGAATATTTTGTTGTCATCAATAAATTGCTTAATTTCTACAATTATCATAATGAAATCACTTGGAATTGCTCATTTTTTTCTGTGCTGCATACGACGACGAACATTTAATGTTTGTCGTCTTCATGTTTTTTGGGTCAGAATCGTGTGCGTTTGCGCAGACAACTTTCTCGGTCCACCAACCAGTTCGTTGACCATGGGCCACCTTCTTGTTCATACCGCCAGCCAATATCAATATCGCATTGCGCCCATACGCATATCCAAATCCAAATCCAAGCCCAAACCCAAACCCATATACCCATACTTAAACTCAAACTCAAAAAGCATACCCAAAACCCATACATATCTATGCATGCTTAATTTCTCCGCCTTCGTCTCGCATAATGAATTTATTATTAAACAAATCTCAAACGCAGCTGAACACCGAACACATCGAACACCGCCACAACAATCCAACACAATCCACACACCACATGTACATATAATTTTTTAATAATGCATAGTTTGTCAATAAATTTCTTTTATGATGATGCCTCCACTGTCTTCACCTCCACCTTCTCAGTGACTTTCTGCTGTCGCACGTCTCAGCAGAGACACGATTTTGTCGCTTGCTGTTTATAGGGCATCTCTGCGAGTCGATCAACGATCAACGATCACTGATCGATGATCGATTATTGGCGATTGTCAACTAACAAACAATCAGCAGGTGAGGAAATCAATAATGCTGCGAAACTAATCTCAGAAATAGTTTACAAAGCCCTGTAATCTGTTTGCTAGACGGGAAAGGCAAAATAATTACCTATAATGATATCGATAACGACAACGATAACTTAAAAATCGATTGTCAGCAACCGAAAATAGTATGAAATACACGAAAGACATCTAGAATTGGAAATGAACAACTTTTTACACACTTCACTTCAAACTAAGTATTGATAAACCTTACTATCAGTACACTAATTATTACGATAGAGAGAATGTCAAAATATTTACCTATTATATCGATAACGACAACGATAACTTGGTACTCTGATTGTCCGCAAGCGAAAATAATAATAAATACTCAAAACAAATCCAGAATTTGAACTGAAATTCTATTTTTAAACTTAACTTTAAAATACACATCGATAAACCTTACTATCGATTGGCTAATTATTGTCATTAAAACGATAAACTGAAGAAGTAATCGAAGTCATCAGCTGAAAGCATCGAATGTGTAATAAAAAATATTGAAATTCTAGCTACTTTTAGTAAGTATGTAGTTAATATCGATAAACCGATAAGCCAAATATATATCGATCACCTTACTATCGATAAGATAGTTATCACCGGAAAGAATCAAGCAACTATGTACTTGCTATAATAGTGAAATTCGACGAGTTTAATCACTATCGCTATCGATATTTATCGCCAACTGCGGAAACAAAGCATACACACGTCGTAGTGTGTGTGTGTGTGTGTGTGTGTGGGGTGTTAGCTTTCCACTCCATTCTGTTTTTTTTTTTCAATGCGCCGATCACGATTTCCAAATACATTAACATTGCGATGGGTGCACGATGATGATGATGATGGGCATCGACATGGGCACAGCTAAGCACAGGTATCAATACCTGCTGCTGAGCCCTACGTAGATGTACATACAATACATGTGTCTGATGGCGGCGACTCTAGCGATCCGCAATTTCACGATCACCACAGTGGCTATGGCTGCTGCCTCTTCAACTGCCGGTGTTCAAACGCCGCGCCAAATACGAAATCACAACCAAAAACAACAAAACTTCAAAACATGAAAGAATGCTACAGGCAAGGCTGATCGACTCGGAGTGACCCTGTAGTGAAATTGAACTCAATTGGAGTCAACAACGTTCTTCAAATTTATCGTTACTTTAAAGAATAGTTTTATGTAACTAACTAACTTCTTTAACTTTTCATCAACTTCTTTAAGTTTTCATTACAAATCCTTTAGCTAAGTTCGACGTTATAAAGTTAATTAAGTCTAACTCAATTGGAGTCAATAATGTTCTTCAAATTTAACGTTACTTTAAATAATAGTTTTATGTAACTAACTTCTTTAACCTTTCATATAACTTGTCTAACTTTTCATAACAAATCTTTAAGCTAAGTCCGACTCTTGAAAGTTGTCGCTTAGCTACCCTCTGCTGCTTGCTGCAGGGTACAGGGTATTTCCACTACTCGTTAAAGAGCAGCACAAACAATTCGAATCTTACGGCTCAATAAAAGAAAATGTGCGGCAACGTTTATGGTCGTGCCCCACCAGCAGCGTTGCTTGCCCCCCCAAACTTGGTGATTCTTCATTAAAGATTCATGATGTGTGTTTTCTTTAAGCCAAACGTACGCCATGACAACCGATGGCCCAAACGATGGCTCAACCGATGTCGATGTCGATGGCGATGTCGTACCCCATTAACCACCAGCTCTCCCAACTGCATAAGTCCCCACTTCCCCGCTTCTCTCTCTTTGCTCAGTCTCGACAATACAATATGTTGCTGTCCAAGTCGAAGTCGAAGTCGCTGCTGTCGTTGATTCGATGTTGATTCGTGGCTGCTGCTGCTGCGACGCCAATCTTCAATGAGTGATGGGCCAACAACCAAAGCCAAAATCAAAGCCCAAGGTCCAATCATAAGACACACAGCAG
The DNA here is from genome assembly GCA_019972355.1 of Drosophila kohkoa. Taxonomy (NCBI): domain Eukaryota; kingdom Metazoa; phylum Arthropoda; class Insecta; order Diptera; family Drosophilidae; genus Drosophila; species Drosophila kohkoa. The sequence continues at coordinate 4,558,537 of BJEL01000071.1, read as the reverse complement.
ACTACATCGACTAGCGAATACCCTAAGAGGGTAAACTGAATAGAAGAAGTAAGTAAATGTTCAGTTCTAATCAACATTCGACAAATTTTGCATTCTTACCAAAAAATAATAAGTAAGAAAGCTACAACTTTAATAAAACAATATTCTACAAATATACTAAAAATATATTGGAAATATACCTTAAAAAAACTACAAATATACCGCCGAGTGTGTCAAAATATACCACAAACTACTAACTATACCAAAGACTATACCGAAATATACCACAAAATACTAAAATTGACCAAATGTTATGCTGAAAATATACCGAAAAAATGCCACCACATACTAAGACATAACAATATACTAAAAATAGCAGAAATATAGAAGAATTAATGGAGATTAAGTGAGAAAAGTTGAAGCATAAAGCTGTAAGTTAAAAACATAAAGCATACTTATTCTTAAAAAAATGCATTGCTAAACAATCGAACACATAAAAACCAAAGTAAATCTCCCTAAATGCAAATCAAGAACAATCGAAAGGCCAGTAATATTATAAATTAAAGATTCATTGGGAAGCAAATATCTCTAATGCAAAAACGAAAAGCAAAGATATATTCGTAAAATTAAAACAAGTCAAACAAATTGATACCAAAGCGAATCTCTCTAAGAACAGAAAAATATAATCAAAAGGCCAAAACTTCAAGAAAAAAAGTAAAGAAGAATTACGCAGATTCAGTGGGAAAAGTTGAAGCATAAAACTCTAAACGAAATACTTAAAGCATAGTTATTCGTAAAATAAATGTCTTTGCTTAAACAAGTCGAAGCAAAAAATGAACACAAATTAAAATCAAAGTAAATCTCAAATTCAAGACAAAGACTTTAGACTTTTAATTATATCTAATTTTTTTTAATAAATTAATATATCTCTAATTCCACACCTAACTGATTGGCATGTCTACCAAGTGAGCAGAGCTTTTAACAGAGTATAAGCCAACAGCAGCAACAGCAGCAGCAACATAAGCAACAACGACAACGACTTTCTTTTTGACCAAATTGTCGCCAGCTGTCAAGATTGAAGAAGGGGGGAGCAGGAGGTACAGCTCCCCATCTATGGACTGTGTGCTTACCATTGGGAGACAGCAAGCAAAAGCGAGATAGAGAGAGAGAGAGAGCGAGAAAAACAAGAGGCGGACGGACAGACGGACAGACAGACAGTGGCATTGTCGATGGCTGCTCAATGGCTGCGACTTCGATTTCGACTTGTGATTGTTGCTGTGGCTGCGCGAGTCAACTCTGCAGCAAAGAGCTCTTTTGTATAGTTTGGCTTTCGTCTGATTGGCTTTGGCGTTGGTTTCCAATTGGAATTTGTGTATTGGATGTTGTTGATGTTGGCACTCGACGAAGACGAAGACGACGACGACGTCGCCATCGCCATCAACATCGCCATCGCAGTTGGAGGCCTCGGGGCCGTTGTAGGCCGTTGGCCTAAAAATAATAAGAAAATTTCTATATTAAAATGCTGTGCCATGCCTCAACAACAGCAGCAGCAACATCAGCAGCAACAACAGCAGCAACAACTAACGTTGTATGCTTGTAGTCTTGGAAATCTTGTGGTTGTGTAGATCTTACATTACCTAACTGAACGCACTGAATATATAATGTTAAATGGCCAGAGAGTCGAAGACTCTCAAGACTCTTAAGCGTAGAGATGACAGCGCGTAATGTGTCTTTGCCAGTCGTGACACGAATGACAGCCAGAAAGTCTGACATTCAAACCTATCGTCAATTATCCAAAGCCTTGCCTAATGGGAGCAGGAAGTGTTTGTCTATAATTCGTATATTCGTAGTATTCAATTACGACAAGCTAGAAGAGAGTCTTCTATTCTATGTTAAACTCTTTGACGCACTGAATTAATCATTATATTCGAACTAGCAATGCAAAGTTAAAGTAAAGAATCTTAAAGTGTAATTTATCAATATTTAGCAATATATCAATTATTGGAATGAACACTTAAGAAAGTTAGTGCTGTGTGCTGTGTTAATTAAAAAAATATACTGAATCAATATACCACAAAAATACTAGAAATATGCTAAATACTGTGTTCGGCATATTGATGCTACATTCCGAATACACCATAGAGCGCAAAAGCGAGTATAAAAATACTAGAAATATACCAAATACTATGTTTGGTATATTCATACTACATTCCGAATATACCCTAGAGTGCAAAAGCGAGTATAGAAATATTAAAAATATACTTAAGGCTATGTTTGGTGTATTGATACTACAATCCGAATATATAATAGAGTGGAAAAGCGAGTATAAACATAATCTAAAAATATACCACATAAATATACCGAACGTACCGGCTATATATGGTATATAAATATTCATTCAAAATATATCATACGAGTTCAAAATAAACTTAAATTCAACAATGTTTAAATGTATATCGTATTGGATGTTGACGCTGATTAAGAAAACATATACTTTATTATTTATTAGAAACCCACACACACACTTTTGAAATATTACTTTTTGTGTACTAAAAACCATAGTTTACATTTTACCTAGAAAGTGTTTTTATATAACTTTGGGATGGCATAAAATGTAGGTAAGAAGCCGAAGGTGTCATCACATACATTAATAAGTCGCAAGAATAATAAAAAAACAAATATACCAAATTCTATATTTGGTGTATTTATATAGTATTCCAAATATGTCAAATATATATCGAGTGAAATATACCAAATTGGGTAACGGGTATAAAAATAATAATCAGAGACGTTTGTCAAAGATTAGTTGAGCTACAATGAAATTAAATGTATGACTTATCAGAGTAATTCATTAATTTCTTTGTCATTTCTGACCTTTCTTAAATTTTAAAAACATTTTATTTTAATGACTTATATTATTGGAAGTAATTCATTAATTTCTTTGTCATAGCCTTTGCTAAAACTGCATTCAATTTTAATGCAATAATTCATAATTTAATAAATATTGGCCTGGATTGGATTTAAAATAAATATTAAAATAATGATGATACATCAATATTATAGATTGATAATAATGATATACTAATATCAAATTTACTTAGGTAAATGAATATGCCCATAAATGAATCAGCATTGAAACTCCAGCTGAGTTGAGTTACGCATGTTGTGGGTCAATTTTGGGCGAGATAGGAAACTGAGTCATCTACCGAACAGAACAGAGAACAGAGAACAGAACGGAACAGAAGTGCATATAATAAATGCAATGATCATGATCAGTAGCGGAAATTGCTAAACCGAGATTGCCTAATGAGCTGCCCAACTACCTGAGAGAACTGAGTTTGATCCTGTTGTGTGTGTGTGTTGTTGTTGTGCCCATTTTGCGGTTGACATCTTTATTGAAGGTCAACCAAATGCCAATGTCATTTACATTTACATTTACGACATTTCCAGAAACATTTTCGAAAACAATTTCAGACAACAGGAAGTACTTCCCGCAATGGAGTTTTTAGTGAAACTGGGAGCACTTAGTGAACTCGGCATAAACATCAACACCAACATCAAAACATCAGCAGCAGATAAAAAACAGAAACCGAAACCGAAACAAAAACGGAAATTCGATTAGCCCTCAACAACGACAATTGGCAATTCTATAATTCTATTTCATTTGAGTTTTGGCTTTGAATTGCTGTCTATCTTTCTCTCTCTCTCTCTCTCTCTGTGTTTGTCTCCTGCTCTGTCTCTGAATATTTTAAAAGTACACAACATCGTTATAGAGGAGCAACGACAACGAGAAGGTTCTGCTCGTATCTCCATAGGGCAAAGTGTCGTCTGTCGACTCGATTCATTTGCATAGATCAGCAGCAAGCACAACACGCGAAACATTCAGCGTTCAACAACACACACAATGAGGGGAAGCTCAGAGGTAGGCTAAAGAGAGGCAGACGGATGCGAAAGGGGAACCAAAGCGAAAAGGTTACGCCTCAAGATCAAATCTAATAAACATATAAACGTAACTCAGTTCTTTTGATAATACTAGTAAAAACAAATAAGACATCTACTAGAAGAAAGTCTAAAACTATTTGTTTGATGCACTGAATTAATCATTGGATTCAACTAGAAAATGCAAAGTTAAAATAAAGAAGCTTAAAGTACAATTTAACTAATGCAATATCAATTATGGGAATGAACAAGTAAAAAAGCTACAGACGAGTGTATTCGACTGTGAGATACTTTTAGAATAAAAGCAAAGCAGTTACGTATTAATTTTAAAACTTACCCCAAAAACTCTAAAAATATACCAAAGGTTATATTTGGTATATTGACACGGTACTGCATCGAGTGTGCTCGACTGTGAGATACTTGCTACCCACTTTGAATAAAAGTAAAGCGGTGCGGCATTATTCTTAAAATATACCAAATAAATATACCACAAAAATACTAAAAATACGACACGGGCTATATTATGTATATTGACACAGCGTACATCGAGCGTACTCGACTATTCTTAAAATATACCAAATTTATAAGTACTAAAAAAATATACCAAAGACTATATTTGCTACATTTTGAATAAAAGCAAAATAGTATGATATTATTCTTGAAAAATACTCAAAATATACAAAAAGTTATATTTGGTATATTTACATAGTACTACATTTAAAATATACCATTGAGTACAAAATATACCAGATTGTTAGCCAAAGCAACTAAAACCCGTAGTAAAAATAACCTTAAACTATTAACTAAAATGACTTTTAAAATATTTAACGAAAATATGTATAATCTTTGATGCTTTATATACGATATATATTTTATAGGGTCGAAGATGCCTGTTTCTGTTTAGCTAATCACAAATTTAGATATATGTAGGTTTTCGTCTTTTCGAACATTTGCATTTAAACTAGTTATTTCGATTCTTTAGCATATAAAATATACAATATTCAATTTGAAATATTTCCCCTTTACTCTATTCATTTCTTACTCCGTTAATTTTGCGATAGTCCTACTCACGCCCCCATCTTTAGCTGTGCCAGACTCACAGAATTTCACTCTTTACTTTATTTAGTTTAATTATTTTCTGTCTGTTTGTAGGCCTAGTCAAAAATCTAGGCATCGTGTGTTGAAATTTTCGAAATTTGCAAGCATTCATTTCACTTTTTAATGGCATGTCTTCTGGTTTCGTTTCCTCAAGTGGGAAATCGGACACACAAAGGAAAATACTATAGAGAGCTTGGCTTGTGCTAGTTGTTATTTCAAGGTAAATCGCCAAGCGAGTCAATATAAAATATATGCAGCTCACATTTTAGTACAAGCTACTAATATTGTCTCATTTATGAGTCTTCTTTCTCTCTGTCTGTGTTTGTCTGTCTGTGTGGCGACTTCGCAACCTTTTCGTCTATCTGAATATCTGTCACTCATCAATATTCAACGCATTACAATTGCAATAAGTTGCCACAGACCAAGTTCCACCAAAGCAATCGATCCGATCCAATCCAATCCGATCCGATACGATCCGAGTCGATACAATCCGATACGATCCGTTGAAATCAACGGCCCATCACATACGGATTTTTATGCTGATTTTGACCCAATTGAACCCGAAGCAAGTTGTCAACCGATTAATACGCAACGTAATGCGTCAGCTTAAGTACTTATCCGATCTTGTTGTTGTCGTTGTTGTTTTTATTAACGCCAATGATCGCTAAATGACACGCGACATTCGATCACACCATGATCCATGAATGACAACAAATCTTGCACTGTCCATAAGAAAATCAGCAATTTATTTATGCCTAATCTTTGTACTTTTAGTGATCTTTGTCTAAGGTCTATTAAAGTGATCTTCAGAGCTGAGTTGGTGCTGGTTATTAAATCTGTTCTTTCATTGATTCAATTCAATATATTTAATTCATTTCATTTCAACAACTTCCGAATCATTTTTCAACGCGTTCGTCTTTGATCTTCTATGAAGTGATCTTCATATTTTTTAGCTGCAAATGATCTATCATAAAAATTAACTTAAATTGTTTATTCCTGCTGTTCATTTACCGATCCTCAAATATCAAGTTTTTTTTTTTTGTTTAAAGTGATCTTTCGCTTTATTTTCTTACACAAAATTTGATCTTCTGTGTAGTCTGATGTGTTTTACTGATCTTTAGGCCACAAAGTGATCTTTGAATACGATATTCATCATCGAGAGCGAGTACTAAACAGTTAAACCGAAACCAATTTCCAAGACATTTTTAAACGCGATCGTTAAAGGCAATTACAAGTCTTTCGCGATCGTCAAATTGAAGTACAAGTCTTTCATCTTCTGCAAAATGATCTCCATATTTGCTTTGCCGAAAATGATCTATCAGGCAAATAAATTTGAATTGTTTATTCGTGTTTTTGTTATAGTAATTTACCTATCTTCTTGTTTTTTGTTTAAAGTGATCTTATAAAGTGATCTTCAGCTTCATTTTCTCACACAAAATGTGATCTTCTGTGTCGTCTGATCTTTTGGCATTGCCAAACCCATAAAGTGATCCGCAGTCTCTCTGAATACGATGATATTCGTTATCGAGAGCGAGTGCTAAACAGTTAAACAGGAACCAACAGGCCGTAAAAAGATGTTGGCCACGCAATGAGCTTGGCATGTGGCAAGTTCCGGCCATAATGATGATCAACATTAACCTGCCAACATCTTTACGATCATAATGATGAATATACACATATCTATATGGCAAACATACATGTAGATATATGGAGCATCACAGAGTGAAGCAGATAAAGCACAAAGATCAAAAGGCCGCCAAGAGTCAACAAGAAAAAGCGACTGAGATGCCAAAATATGTGAGTGTGAGACAGAAAGAGAGACAGAGTTGTATATTAAACGGCGTCAAAGCTGGCACAAGAGATGTTTAATATTTGTTCACAAGATGCGATAAGCTGAGGCAGCGACAGTTCCTCTCCTCTGTTTCCTCAATTTCCTTCCAAGGGAAGACAGAGACCAAAAGCAGCCGACGGACGGCGCAGCGAGTGATCTTCATCTGATATCTGATTTTAGGCCACCCGTTTAGACCAACTTGGAGTCGTTCTCTCTCACTTTGTAAGTCGCCGCTGCAGTTCTCGTTTTACGGCTCTAATCATCTTCATAAAAGTTATGACACAGGCTCTACAACATTTCGTTTCGTTTTGTTTTTTTTTTTTGTTGGACTGTGCGCTACTGTTCATCCTTTATGACTTCTTATGACTATGGTGAATGTTTCCCATTCTTGTTTTTCGTTTTGTTTTTATGTGTTTTAGGGAACTTGTTACAGATCCATGCTTTACATTTACTTTTAAATGCATTTAATTGCAGTTCCCATTGACTTTGGTGGTCCATCATTCTGTCTTTCTCTTCTCTGTTTTTCTTTGTAGCACTCTCGTTTTCGATTTCGCCCTCATTTCGTTGTTTTGTGGGCAAATCGCAGCAGCAGCAGCAACAGCAGCAAATTGGTATGCAAAGTGCGCAGTCCGTCACAGCTACTTGGCTTAATTCGAAGCCGTTTCGTTTAATTGCTGGGCCACATTATGTGACAAAAAGCAGAGCAGACCCATTCAGAGGTTACCCACAACCTGCCCGACAACTCTCGATTCCCCCTCTCCCCTCCCGCTGCCTCCCTACTGTCTACTCTTCAATCGTCACTCTCCATCGTCACTCTGAACAGCTAACAGCTCACAAGTCGCTTGATAATACATCGCCAGTCAAATAACTCATGTAATAAAATGCCAAGAAAACATGAAACAACACTGCAAATTTGACACACCGAAGCGGAAAATACACTAGCTAGATATAAAGACAAAATATTTACCTACATTTAATTGAACACTATCTAGTTTTAATTCCATTTTCACTTCAAGTTGTTCAAAGACTTTTCTTGCATTCCTAAAAACATATTACTCGATGCTTTGTATTTTCTCTCTACAATATTCTATTATATTTACCTAAATTGAATTGATAATTATCTAGTTTAAAATGTTCTTTAACTATTTCTTTATAATACTTTACTCTCTACACACAAACCAAATATATTTTTCGACAATATTATTCCAATCAAACACAATCAAAATATATGGTCAGCGATGCTCTCAATTCTCTCTGTATGATAATCTATTATTCTTACCTAAATTGAATTGAAAATTATATTGTTTCATTTTCATTATACTTTTACTTTAGGTGTTTCTTTAATCATTTCTAAAAATATATTTATCGATGGCTTTTACAATAACTCTGAATCAAAATTAAATATTGTCTAGTTTAATTTTAACTCTGACTACGTTTCTCCTTAATATTTTTTAAATACTTAGAAATCTACACACATTCGAAATATATAAATATAAATATATAATCTATTATCTTTTTTAGTTCTTTAATATATTCCTATCCAAAAACAATCCAAATATATACTCCGAAGCTTTGTACGCTAACTCTGAATTCTCGCCACAATAATCTTTTAACTTGCTCTTTAAAATATTTCATTTTGTACCCCCAATTTATGTGATTCAATCTATACCACTTTATAATGCTACAAATAATAGTTTCATAAACGCAATTGTCAAATTTCAGCAAAAAGCAACGCTGATAGTTGTCAAGATCTGACCTCGAATTCGAAATTTATACACAAAAGATAAGAGCAATAGCCGTTATGCCCGATATCTGGTTAGGGTATGCAAAAGTCGCAGCCACTGTCAAAGTGAGAGAAAGAAAGACGCGACGCGACGCGCAGAGGAGCCGCAAACGTTTTGATAAAATAATTAAAATAAAATTAATCTCGCCGTTTCCCACGGTCTCACACACACAGCCCATTTTGCTCCAGTTTTTCCGTTGTTTATCTTTCTTTCGTGCTCTCTCGCTCTCTCTCGCTCTAGCTCTCACTCTAACCCGCTTTTGTGGGTTTCATGTTGCGAGTGTTTTTTTATTTTTTTGAAGTCTGTGGCGACAATTGGCGCAATGATTATAAGTTAATTTTATGTTAATTAGACAAAGCGCCCAACATTTACGAGTTGAGTTGACTTGGATTGGTTTGGTTTGGTTTCCATTGCTTTGCTTTGCTTTCGCGTCTAGCTTTTGGTTGGGTTCATTAAATGGAAACGCGCCTCCATTTTCCAATTAGCATGCAGCGTGTCAATTGTCTTGTCCCGTCTTCGTCTTCGTCTGCTCTTTATCGACCAAATTGTACTTGTACCTGGGTAAACAAGTCCCAAGTCAAAACTGCAATTGAGGCGACCTCCTCCTCCCCCCCTTCCCCCTCTGGCTGAATGCTCTTATCTCTAACACTTGTCAGCGAAGTCGGTTTTGCTCCAATTCGTAAAAGATATTCTTATAGCACAGCACTTAGCGTATTAATTTGAATAATCCAATGTGGCATATCAAGTGGGAAAGCTTCACCCAAAAACAAATTCACATTATTATCTATGCAATACTATCTTCTTTCTGTCTCTGTCACCTTAATGAGCACACATATGTAAACATCCCCATTGACATATCGCATTTCCAATGCAATTTTCGATATTCGATAGCAATTTCTTCTGCTGCTTTTCTTCCAATTACTTTGTGCAATCAGATAAGTAAAGCTAAAAAGTTTCTTTAGCGAATCATCTTAGATAGTTTTTAGTATTTTTTTTTTTTTTTGGGAGATTTACAGACAACCGATGAATGTATAAACAAGTATGACAGCTACAGTGGAGTGTGAATAAAAACAAAACAGTGCTTTATTCATTTTATAATATTATACCGCAAAAATACTGAAAATATACCAAAACTTTATTTGGAATATTGAATACTTAACATTGAGAATAAATGCCAAACAGTGCGGTATTAATTTTAAAATATACCAAATTAATATACCGTAAAAATGCTAATATATACCAAAAGCTTTATTTGGTATATTGATATAGTGTTCAACATTATGAATAAAGCAAAACAGTGCCATATTGTTCTTAAAATATACCATATAGATATACCGTAAAAATACTAAAATATACCGAAATGTATATTTGGTATAGTATGTATCACATCACATACAGCTCAACATTGTAAATAAAAGCAAAACAGTGCGGTATTAATTCTAAAATATACCAAATTAATAAACCGTACAATTACTAGTATATACCAAAATCTTTATTTGGTATATTGTTATAGTATATATCATATAGAGCTCAAAATTGTGAGTAAAAGTAAATCAGTGCAGTACTGCAGAAGTACTAAAAATATACCATAATCTATAGTTGCTATAGTACATAATTGAAAATATACCATAGAGTGAAATATATGCCAGACGAAGCCAAAAAATTATAATACCCAACGATTACCGAGTATAAAAATCGGACATTAAATAATCTAAATATTCTTGAACGAAAGTGGATTACAACTTCAGAAGCTCATTAAAAATAAAAGAAGATAATTTGCTTATAACACTACAGAAAATATAAACAAAAGAGGAACAAGGAAGAATATTCTCAAAAAAAGAAAAACTTTGACCTAAACGCATTTGTGTGGCATCCTCAAAAAAGAAATAGACAATTGGAGTTTAATTTCTTGGAAAATGCGTGTACTTAGTTTTACATAATTTCAATTTTTTTCCCTACGATATACTATATCTAGAGTTCAAGAATTCCTTGGAAAGTTCCTTTGAACTCGGCTGACAGCTTGAAGAAGAAGATGAAGAAGGAAAGTGTAGCTACGGAAACCCTACGCTTGCAGATTCCCAAGCCAGTTAGTTCTCCCATCATTGCTGGCATGTCAAAAGGTTACAACTCAGACTCAACAGCCAGAAAAAGTGGCTGACAAAAAAACAAAAAAAAGAGCAGCAGAGATCAAGTAGAAGTTGTAGAAGACTCGACTCCAGCTTATCAATCGAGATCAGGTGTCGCTAACGCAAACCACACAAAGCGGCAAATGAAATCAATAAGACGACAATACAAAAAATGAACAAAGTGTTGAAAAAAACAAGCGAACAAGCAACAAAAAAAAAAAAGAAAAAACTGTGAACTGGCGACAATAAACGGAAACAATTAGGCACCTGACTTCCTCAGGATGCCCCCCAACAACAGCAACAACAACAGGAGAATGGTAACTGATCACGTCGCATCCCAAGCAGTCTGGGATTAAATTAGGGATGGTGATGATCATGCGTAGTAGTTGGGGGATGATTCGTTGATCGATCCAAAATGAAACGAGTCGAAACTATATGAAACGGTTGTTGTGTCAAGTCTCGTGAAACATGCTGCCTGATGATGACAATGGACATTGGGACAACGGACATTGGACATTGGACAATGGACATTGGACGATCATACGATCATGCATACACAATGTGGATCATATTTCAACGGTGATGGCAACGCTGATGGCAACAGCAACAGCAACATCTACAGCAACATCAACATCAACATCAGCAACGGCACCTGATGAGAAAACACAATGAGATACAAGAGTGGCTACAAGTACCAAGGCAGAGACTGCGACAGAAACTGAGCCAGCATTGGGCAATCACTTGACCTCTTTCAGGATGTGTTGTTGTTGCTTTTGTTGCTGTTGTTGTTGCTGTTGCCGCAGCAGCAACAACGGTACTCACATTCACGCGCCTGAGGTTCAAGTGCGTATCTCTGGCTATCTGTCACAGCGTGTGTCTACCCTATACCCTATACACACCAACGCAATGGGGTGGCTTAGTCTCTTATAATAAAGTGGAGTATATAACATCATAGCAGAAAAACTTATCTATCAATTTGAAGGAATTTTAGAAGTATGCAACACTGTGTTAATGTAATAGTTACTCAAAATTTACAGGGTATCCAAAAGAACTTCACTGTATGTGAGAACCAAATACAACAGCTCGTTTAATGAGCTTAACAATAACAAGCATCAGCTAACTAGAAGCACAAATTATCTATCAAGTTGTTCAAAAATGAAGGAATTTTAGATGTTCGCAACATTCTGCCAAAATTACAGGGTATTTAAAGATCTCAGTATGTGAGAACAAAACATTGTGCTTAAAGTAATAGGTACTCAAAATCTAGAGAGTATCTAAAACACAACAACAACGACAACAATCTTAACAATGTAAGTAAAGTAGCTTTCTCATAGCTTTCCTACAGGGCATCTTAAATTCGAGCATACTCTACATACTACAACACTTCGACTATAACTCTTCAGTGCTGAACGCAAAGGAATGTTTGTACTCAAAGGCTATTCTAGTCCAAGGACTATTTGCAAAAAGTGATGCGACTGCATAACAATCACTATATAATATCTTGATCATGATATACTTCGTTTGTATTACATTAATATTTTAAATAAAAGTCATTTGATAATCAAAGGTAATTCAAAGCATGTTTTTCTTAACTCAAAAACAGCAGATTTGTCTAAACTTCATTTCAAAAACAATCATCGAAAATTCGAATTATTCTAGAGCTAAACAAGGTCTCTGCAAGTCGATAGTACTAAGTGTTGTTTGTTTCGAATATGTTATCTCTACAATATCGAACACTTCCCCCTTAACTCAAAGCCAATAGTCGTGACTAGTCCTCATTTAAAAAACATTGACAGAAATAATCAACAACTAGAAAATTCATATAATTCTAGTGAAGGGTCTCTGCAAGTCGATAGTACTCAGCGATAGCAATCAGTGTTGTTTGTTTTCATTATGTCACCTCAACAATGACGAAAACAAAAAACAAAACTTCGAATACCGAATACCGAATCCAAATCCGAAACCAAATCGGAATCGGAATTGGAATCGGTCTAAAAAAAAATAGTCGCAGTGGAAGTCGAAGTCGAAGTCGTCGACGATGTCGTCGGTGAATGTCAGTTGGCGTGCGCATATTATGAGGGCCATTGATGATTCGACTGGCATATAAATAAGCCCAAAAATCACAGAGAGCGAGACAGAGACAGAGAGAGAGATGCTTGAGCGAGATGGAGCGAGTAGGCATCCTCACGTTTTCCACATAAAATACATTTTCGACTGAAATTTGTTTTGAGGTTTTTGTTTTTTTCGTTTTTTTTTTTTTTTTTGGTAGCTGTTTTGCCTGTTTAAGTGATTCCCACGCAGCGCAGCTACCGAAGAGGCCAAAGAGTGTAGGCGGTCGGTGGCAGAGAAAAGGAAGATGCGAGTCGAAGTCAGAGTCGGAGTCGGAGTCAGAGTCGCAGTTGAGTTAAGTTAAGAGGCCTCTCACATTGAGGCTTGCCTAACGCATCACATCACATCGCATCGCATCGCATCGGTTTTGGTTTTGGAATCGGATGCACAGATCATCCGGCAAAGCCAAATCATACAATTAGTATGCAGCACGATGAGCGGGCTGACAGGGGCCATTAAATTGTGCGGAGAGACGACGATGCGACAAGAGACGACCTCAAAATGGCAACGACAAACAAACATGTTGAATGATCATGCTCATGATCAACGCTGATGATGATCATCCTCTCTCTCTCTCTCTCTTGCCCTCTTCCTCACTCTCTCTCTTCACTTCTCCTGCCATCAAGTACCAAATTTAATGGCACACAGACTCAGCTCCAAATGCCAATTAGTATGCCAAGAGCAACGCAGCATTCCCATTCCCCCCTCTGCTCGAGAGTCAAGTGCCCCCAAAAAGGAAATGGATCTCTCTCTCTCGCTCAAGAGGATCTCGTAATGATGCTCTCACTCCCTCTCCTTCCCCCTCTCGCTCTCTCACTCTCTCACTGCTCACGCCCACGCCTTTGTCTTTACCTTTGATCTAAGCAAGTCTTGACGTCTTTGTTTTTTTATGTTTGACACGTTTGACGATTCGTTTGCTTTAACTACCTTTTGCCTCTAATATTCTACAGCTTCTTCTTCTTCTTTTGCCGGCTATAACCATCCCGAGTCGTTGCATTTTATTATCCAGACGGATAAATCTGCAGCGTCGTAAATATTGTCTACAATGTTTCAATCTTTTTGAGAGATTCCAAAGAACCCTTTTCACAGACGTAATATAGATAGATTGTAATCGACTTACCGATCAATGAATTGCAAATAGTTATTCAGTGAAGCAATAAAATGATTCCTCAAATTCCTGAAATAAAAATGAATTTCAAATTTGGAGAATTAGATCGGAGTTTACTTTTATTTAAAATAACCCTAGACTTACCGATCAATGAGTTGCAAATATTAGTTATTCAGTGATTCCTCAAATTCCTGAAATAAAAAAGAGAAAAATACTTAATCATTACTTAAATTAATAAATGAAAATAAAGTTGGTGTTAAGTCAAGAGATTTTTCTTTCAATTTTGGAATCCCGAAAATGTTTTTGAATACTCCACAATTTGAAAAATTAGTTCTGAGTTTTCTTGAATTCAAAATAACCTTCAACTTACCGATTAATAGGTTGCAAATAGTTTTTCAGTGATTCCTGAAATTCCTAAAACAAAAAAGGGAAAAATGATAAAATAAATAAATACAAAGTTGTGGTTAAGTTAAGAGATATTTACTTCAAATTTCAAACACCAAATTTAGAGAATTAGATCGGAGTTTCCTTGAATTCAAAATAACCCTTTTAAAAAGTGATCTGGCACACGTTATGAACAAATCTACTCTTTCTGATTTGATTGAGATCTCTTAGCTTCTGTAGTTGGTTATCATTTTTGGATCTCTAGGCAAAGTTTCCTGTCTGAAGCGATCAAGAATGAAGGAGAAGAAGAAGAGTAAGAAGTAGTAGTAGTAGAAGAAGAAGAGAAGAAGAAAAAAACCATTTACTCAAGACACGGAGGCTAGGCACACACAAATTTGGACTGTGTTGGGCAGGCAGCCAGATTTTCTGTTCAATAGACCGATCTGAGCAGCCTATTTAAAATTCTAAGAGCAAATCAGAGACCCAGACAAAGGCATTCGACATCGGACAATGGGCAATGGGCAATGGGCACTGTGAGTACATTGAGTACTCCATTCACTCTGTTTCATTCTGTTCACTGGCCATGGGCAATGGGCAATGGCTTGCCGCCAAAGTGCGGAGAAATTATCAAAGTGAAAGACGAGAGACCCCAAAGACAGGCCAAATGAAGAAATACTCGCACACAAAAGATAAGCGATGTCTCTCTGCTTGTGTGCCATATGGGTGGAGGAGTAGGTAAGTAAGTAGTTGGCTGGGTGGAGGGGGAGTGGAGACTACATATAACGACTACCTCTTAAAATGGACTTTGTGTGCGCAAACTCAAAAAAAAAAAAAAAGTAGTGACAAGACAGAGAGAGAGAGAGAGCGAGATATCGAGGCAATGACAATGCGACAGGAAATGCTCTTTGCCGCGATCATTTTCCATAATTAAACGGACGCAGCTCAAGACATTGGCCACTTGTAGGTTAAATGGGTTTGTTGGCCCCGGCCCAATGGGCATACAATTTATATGATGTGCCTAACGCTAACGCAGACTGACACGCGGTACGGTGGAACCTTCTCTTTGCGGCAGATAAACGCATAAATTAAATGAACCTACGATTTATTAACTTTTGTGGATGCAACTTGATGTGTCCTTATTGTAGAAGTGTGCGTACTAAATTTGATTACTCTGCTTTAAGAAATCACTGAACAATCAGTCTTCAAAAGCGTGGACAGACAGACAGACGGAATGAGATAAATAAACGAACTATTTCTTTATAAATTACTTATTAATAATTGTAGAAATATTAATACTAAATTTTATTGTGCTGCTTTAAGAAATCACTGAACAATCAGTCTTCAAAAGCATGGACAGACAGAGTGGGATAAATGAATTAGATAGGTACATTTTTATAAGTAGCTTCAATGGAATATCTATTATTATTTATTAATAGCTGCAGAAATATGCACACTAAAATTGATTACTCTGCTTTATAAAGTGACTGAGAAATCAGACTTCATAAGCGTGGACAGACAGACAGAATGGGATAAATGTATTAGATTCTACTTATTCGCAATCTTAGCTTCACTGTAATATCTATATTTATTTACTAATACATGTAGAAACATGCAAAATAAATTTGATTGATCTGATTTAAGAAATCACTGAGAAATCCGTCTTCAAAAGCGTGGAGGGACAGACAGGAATAAATGTATTATATTCAACATCTTCATAAACGTAGCTTCACTGTAATATCTATAATTATTTATAAAATAATTGTTTAATTTAATTGTCTTTTAGAGTTTTAGCAATGACTTCGTTTTAGCTGCGCTTGCAAACTCTCAGCGCTCTAATAACTTCAACATTGATTCATTGCGAATCGACTTTTAATTGAATTAAACTAAAACCCAAGAATCCAATAACAATAATAATAATACATACAATACAATACAATAATACCGTACGTATAATTGCTCTTTAGGAGGATGTTAACTCCCCTTGACTTGAGCTGTTCGATTGCTTCGCTGATTTCTCAAGGCATCGCCAAATGAGTCATCATCGTTCAATCGGGCGGCTGGAGACGAGTCTTCACTTCAGTCTTCAGTCTTTCAAGTCTTTAATGTGTTAAGGGGTGTTCGGTTGTTGGGTGGGCGGATGTGCACAGTTTAACTTGGCTTGACTTGCCATTTGGCATTGCATGTGGCTAACACGAATGCGAAACGCGTTCAAGAACCAAGAACCAACAGCAACAAGACAGAACCTTCGCTGCAGTTAATTAGTCGAGTTATGCGAACGAGATTCAATATTAAATATATACATAGTCAATTGACGTTGGCGCCATCTACTGTCAACCTTGGAAGTTTTACAACTCATTGGAAATATTGAACGAGAATTGAAGAGAGAAGAGACAGCCAACTACTCATAAAGTGCATCAATATATTATTTAAAATGCAACTTAATTGTCTTCTATATATTGATAGAGAAATAGATGTTATATTGATTGTTCTATTGATTGAATGTGAGGAGATAAAAGAAGAATTTATACTAAAATATTACGAAGGCTATATTTGGTATATCGATATAGTACTACTCTCCAAATATATCATAGAGTAAATAAGTAAGAAAGCCATTCGATACCTATAGCAAAACAATTTTAAAATAAACCGAAATTATACTGCAAAAATATCAAAAATATACCAAACGCTATATTTGGTATATCGATATAGTACCATATTCAAAATATATCATGGTATAAGCAAGTAAGAAAGCTACATTCGAAATATACAATAAATATACTAAAAAAAAATATACGACAAATGTACTAAAAACCCCGAAGACTATATTTGGTATATTGATATAGTAATACATTCAAAATATACCGAAGGATTGCAGAAAGCGTTTCTTGCCATACAAAAGTACTTCTTAAATAGCATCAAACATTTTTCTCTGATCGTAACCAAATTTTCAGGAATTATAAACACTGTAATACTGTACGACGCTAACTTCAATATCACAAAGTTATAATAACGTTCTACCCTATTAAAGTAGTAACAATAAATGCTTTCTATCTAAAATAATATAGAATATTCATAATTACAAAGAGGTAGCATTCATTTTACTATATATATACATATATAGCTAGATAAATCAGTTCATCTATCTAATGGGCCATCTGCCCGTTCACCCATTTCCCTATTTGCGTGGCATCCAGTTAGAAAGGCTTAACAATCCCAACACAATTTCCCACAAGCGTGTGCACACACAGAATTTGTTGATCTATGATAGGAATAGGAATCGAGTTTGCTTTATTGACACATCACACAGAACTCTGGTACTCTCTGTGGTCTATGTGGGTGCTCGATAAGCTGGCCAAATATTGAATCAACTGAAGCGCGGGACTAAACTGGGATCTCTCTCTTTCTCTCGACACTATTTCCATTGCACAAGACACCTGGGCACCTGCATGTGTCGTTATCAGTTAGCAAAGTCAATCGAATTTGTTTGTCTTGACTCAAAAATTGAGCTAAAGAACGTTCGTATCTATCTGTCCGTTACACTCTCTCTCTCTCGCTTCCCCTTCTCCTACATAATATGATTATCTATCTGTAACCATGCTGTGGGCATGGGGCATCAACATTGACATCATCATTACCATCGTCATCGTCATCGGCATTGGCATCCCAGGTAAATAGTGTTTGTGATTATAGTATCTCTATTTGAATTTGCTCACAGATCGTGTGAATGCCGCAAAACCAAATTGTTATTGCACTCTACTAAGGCAACGGGTATGCTAGCTTATTTAGACAGTTCGACCGATAATTTCGTTAATGTAGTTTAGATAAATATCAACAATAAAGCACTTAATTAAAATTCAATATAACAATGGGTATCCCCTTAAGTTCATAACAGCATTATAAAAACACTGAGGGAAGAATATATATATATAGTTTCTTGATTTAAGAACTCTTCGTTGAAACAAAAATTATTGGTTGAAAAAATCTTCAAACGAAACCAGATCGTTTTAAGATTTATGAATCATCTTTTAAGAAAAGCTCTCAAATTCAAAATGTTTGTTATCAGAACTTATCAGAAAGAAAACGCAAATATTGAGTGAAGATAATTTGAAAGAATTAAATCTGTGACTCTTCTACTTAGTAAGGGTATTTGAGCAGTCGACCAGCGGATGCTTCAATTCTCAATTCAATGCTTCCTTGACGTTCGTTGTTGCTGTTTATGGTACGTTATCTTATCGTTTATTACTTGTATTTATGACACTGTGCAATGCCTTTCGAGAGCTGAGAATTGAGAGTTGACCGAACGAAAGTGTTGAAGAATCTTTTTCAAAAAACAATCTTTGCCATCTCGCTCGCGTTCTCCCTCTCCTTCTCTCTCTTTCTCTGTCTCTCATCCCGAACACGAACGCATTTCATCCGGACGGATGTGAGCATTACTTTTTATGGATATTTATGTAGGGAACGTGACAGTCGTCAACACACACTCGAAAATAATAACAACAAGAACCACAACAACAACAGCAGCAGCAGCAGCAGTAACTGAAAACGTTTAGTTAAAAAGACTCCGAAGAACTTTTTCAAAAACGAGTTGCTGTCAATTCTTTTGTTCTTGTTGTTGTTGGTGGTGAACGCCAGGCGATTTTTAATTTCGTCTTGCAGGAAATCCTCACCCACACAACATCTAATATCACACACACACATATGTAGAGTGTGAAAGAGGGAGCTGGCAATCATGATAAACTACGATTAACTGTAAAACTCACCTCGTGTGCATTTTCCATCCCAGACTTTGTCGCCTTCTTGCGCTTTCTCTCTCTATCTCTCATTTTCTCATCCGATTACGAAAACTAAACTCAGACACACTCAGCACAATTTGGCAGCGGCTATTGAAAGTTGATAACCACAGCACAGCGTGCTGCATGCTGCATGATCTGCTTGACTTGCAGTTACCCTGCAATAAATCGAAAAGGTAATATACGCGTCAGTTACGCTGTAATCACATCGCATTGTTACTTTTGGTAATATGTGTAAAGAAAAAAAAAGTTATACACTTAATTTGTAGTACTCGACTATTAGATACCCTGTAAAAGGATTCCAAGGTACTTTAAGCTGCGGGCGTTGCGCGCTAGTCAAAAAGCTTTGACAAATAAGTAAGAAGGCTACAGTCCAGTGTGTTCGATATTATTCTAAAAATATACTGGATAATATACCACAAATACTAAAAATACCGATTGACATATTCGGTATATCGATGAATTGCTAAATTTAGTGCTAAAATACCAAATGTCATTATTTTATATATCAATGAAGTACAACATTCAAAATATACCATAGAGTATAACCACAAAAATACTACAAAAAAAAACATAATGCAATTTTTGGTATATCAATGAAGTACTAAATACCAAATGCTATATTTGGTATATCAATGAAGTACAACATTCAAAATATACCATACTGTATATACCACATATGTATATACCGTATATACCGAATTCTATATTTGGTATTTCTATGAACTACTACATTCGAAATATACCGTAGAGTATTAAACATTTCAAATTGTCAACCAAAGCAGCTGAACCTCTATTGTAGATGCCTTCTTCTCCCTTTTATATTCATATGTACTTTTCCAGCCTTCCACCCCATGGGTAGCGGGTATAAAAATGTGTTATTTGCATTCACACGGTAAATTAAAGCCTGCAAACTCAACTAGGTGATACCCTTTAAACAGTTTGGCCATAAATAACGATAAAATACTGTTTAAATCAAATTTTCATGCTTAAGCCTAATGCATAGCTGAGTTCAAGTAGTTAGTTTAATAAAAAATGCTTTGAAAACGAATTTGAAGCCTTATTCTTAAATAATTCCCCAAATTTATACATAATAATCTCTCTCATTTTGCAACTTATTTAAATTGCTAAAGTCGTGAGTCAGCTAAGCTAATTTACAGCTTCCTGACACTTAAGGAAAAGCATCGTCTTACCAAAAGTCGAAAAGAACTCTTAGCCAGGAGTGTGTGGTAATCTGAGCATGAGTCTCTGCTGCAGTCTTTGGGAACTGCATTGGCAGCGACTTTGTGGTCTGCAGAGGAAACTCTCAAAGCGTGTATGGAAAGCGATATGGATCACCTTGACAGAATATTCTCAAGGTCTATCCGGTTGTATGCAAAGTGTGTAAGTTGATCTCA
Organism: Drosophila kohkoa; assembly: GCA_019972355.1. Lineage (NCBI taxonomy): Eukaryota > Metazoa > Arthropoda > Insecta > Diptera > Drosophilidae > Drosophila > Drosophila kohkoa. Next base: position 4,537,992 of record BJEL01000071.1, on the reverse strand, counting down.
GTGTTCACTTGAGGAAGTGCATTACGTAAATCAATTGGGTTTATAAATGATTGCAGCTTATTTAATTATTAATTGTGAATAAAGAAAGCTGATGACTTTCAATTAAGACAAATTGGAAATCTTTGTCTTACTATTATCATTTTACTTTGCAAATATTATGTTAATTTACTGAAAACTTTTGCTGCTCTAATATTTGACTCTACACTTGGAAAAATGACCAGTTTCTAAAGAAAAGAACATTCGTCATCAAAATTGAGTTCTCAAAATAAGATCACTTTTAAAACAAATTCTTGAAACTAAGATCATTAGTCGATTTAAGTTCATATTGTAATATACAAAATTAAAAAAACAATAAAATAAATAATATGTAATACTTGTTCGATCTTATAAGATTTTTGGTCTTAAAACTATTCGATTTTTTCCTCTTATTAATGAGAACTCGGGTCTTATTGAAATCAAGACGTTTTCTTCTTCTTTGTAGACCAAAATTCTTAGCAGAAATCTTGATTTTAAAACTTTTGTTTTCAGTGTAAATGATGCAATATAATAAATAACAATCTTTAAGTGCTAGTGAAATCTTTATCGATTTTATTCTGAAACTACTTGTTATTTTATGGCTCAAATGATTGATTAGCATTATGATAATGTTCGAAGGCATAGAAATGCCTAAATTATGATGGGGAATTCCAATGACTAATGCATTAACTTTGTACTCGCTAATAAATCTTTCGATTCTTTCGGTTTTTTCGCTTTCAAATTGATTGGCAAACTGTGTTCTCAGTGATCAACTTATCGCTTATTTTCAGTGCTTAGCTGTGATCACTCAATGATTGCAAACGAGCTGCAATGCAATCTTTTTTGGCTGCACAATTTGTTGATTTAACAAAGAGACGCAAAGCAAACACGATAGACAAAAGCAGCAGCAGCAGAAACAAAAATGGAAAATGGAAAATCAAAAATGAAAATGAAATCATAATAAAAATCTCGCATAAATGCAACAAATTTGTGGCGCATGCGCAACCAAAACCAAAAACGAAGCTGCTGCCATCCCGCAACCCACTTCCCTCCCCTCTCCCTCTCCCTCTCCCCTTCCCCTTCCACCCACCGTAGCTACTGTTGCCGTGTAATTAATAAAAACAACAGGCAGTTGCTTTGCCCCGCCCACCCCGTCGTTGTCGTGCTACATTGTTGCCGCCTTCGCAGCCGCCACAGCCACAGTTGCCTCTGCCTCTGTTGCTTCTGCTTCTGCTGCTGTTGCCTGGCGATGAGCTAACAACAATTTTCATTTTCATTTTGTTATTGTTTTTGTTTTTGTTTTCTGCACTTTTTGCAGCTTTTTGTTTTAACGGCCGTTTGGCGCGCACGGCGCCGGCACGCGCTACGAGCTACGAGCTGCGATGCGATGCAATTTTCGTATCTGCAAGATACAAACGCTGCTGGCGCAAACAACAAACCAGCACAGCTTTTGGCACTTGTTATACCCTGTAATTGCACAGCAAGTGTTCATGCTGCTAAGCGGAAAGCAACAACAGGTATTGAAGTAGATAAAGATACAAATTTAGGCATTGAAATAGATAAAGATACAAATTTAGGCATTGAAGTAGATAAAGATACAAATTTTACACAGTCCAACTATAATGTTTATGTTTCCTAATTTCATTGCGAACAGATAAAAATTGTAAAAGTTATTTAAGAAATATTTAGTTACTTTAGCTAACAATCTGGTATATTTTGTACTCTGTGGTATATTTTTAAAGTAGTACAATATCGATATTCAAATGTAGCCTTTGGTATATATTAGTATTTTTGAGATATATTTTTGGTATATTTGTAGATTATGTTTTGATTGTGCCATAGTAAAATATCGTTATACCAAATATAACTTTAAGTATAACATATCTTAGTATATTTGTAGATTATATTTTAATTGTGACATAGTAAAATATCGTTATACCAAATATATTTTTTTTGTATATTTAAATATTCCTGTGGTATATTTTTGGTATATTCGTAGATTGTGTTAATTGATAATACGTAATGTACTATAATATCGATAAGCTTAGTATTACTTTTGCTATGTTTTAGTATTTTTTCTGGTATACTTATAGATTATGGTTCTATTGAAATGGAAACAGAAACTTATTTACATAAAGTTATAATAAATTATTATGTTGGCGACCTATTTAATAGATATTCATGATTTTTTTCATCTTTTTTCAGAAATTGAGATACTCTAAACCCACTTGAGACATTTCAAAACAATTACTATAAATTTCAATAATAACTAGATGGCTTCTCTTGACAAATTTATAATAATTTAATTTATATATAAAAACATATCCATTCTTTGCCGACTTTTCATTAAAAAGTTCTGTTTGAGCAATATAATCAACAACATTTTTCCAAGTTTAATATTTGCTACACTATTCTGTAAAAGCTTACTAAACTTCATTTATAATTATTATTATTATTTTATCATATTATTTTTGTACCATAATCAACAACTTTCCTAGTTACACTTAATTATTATTAGTATTTTTAATGTTATAAAATTGAATAATATAACATAATCATCGTCTTTTCATTGAATACTTAATAAACTTTTGTATAAAAGTAGTTTAGATTTCTTTATAGTATCTCAAACTTTAGCTCTGCTTTGTACAGGGTATCTGCTAGTTGATTGCCTGTCAAATTGTTATATGTTTTATGATTTACGCTCGCGTTTCGCTTTATATAATCCGCAATCACTGCACATGGGCGCACTTTGCCAAGACACACAAACACAACCAGCTCTCAATTCGCGAAAGCAGCAACAACAACAACAACAACAACAAGTGCAACCAAAATAATAAAACAACAAAACAATTTCATAATTGAAAAATGGCGCAACTATTTGGCTGCTCTTTTTTTTCAGTTTGAGTTTGAGTTTATGATGGAGGCAGCTCAACTTCAACAGCAACTCGCGTCACTTATCCATCCATCCATTCATCCCCCTTTAACTGCAACTGTCCATCTGTGTCTGCTTCTCTGTCCGTCCGTCTGTCTGTCCGTCTGTGTGTTGCATGTTTGATTTTCGTTAATAATGCAATGCGGCATCTTGTTGCCTCTGTTGTAATTAAACACACAAAAATGCAACTCAAGAGGAAGTATACTGCAAAACTGGGCAAATTGTGCAGACTGCGCTTAATGCTTCAAAAGTCTACCGGTCCAGCTCGACGCCACATGCCACATGCCGCATGCCACATTAACGAGCTGACCAATGGATCAGCTCAATCGCAATCTAATTTCAACTCAACCCAATGCTAATTTTTAAATCTGGCTTTGATTGACAAAATAATAATAATATTAATTTATCACTTTAAAATATTTATTTTGTAATATGTGCATGCTATTTTGACAAAGATATTTGCGCCATTTAATATAGAAATATTCGTTGGTAGACCGCCTAAATAAGATTATATAATATATTAGCGAATTGAGAACGCTACAATCCGCTACCCATTTTGAATGAAAGCAAAACAATGCGGTATTCATTTTGAAGTATACCAATTTAATATACCACAAAATACTAAAATATGATAAAGGTCATATTTGGTATATTAATAAAGTACTACATTCAAAATATACCATAGTGATTAAAACTGGTTTAAACATAATCCAAATATACTGCAAAAAACTAAAATATACCAAATATTATCTTTAGTATATTGATATACTATTATATTCAAAATATATACCGTAGAATCCAAAAACGGTTATAAAAATAATCGAAAAATATACTGAAATATACCGAAGGCGGTTTTTGGTATACTGATAGACCAAATATATCTGATTGCCAGTCAAAGCCAACCAACTTCGACAACATTTATCCAATCGCTATTAAATTGTCAGAAATTATAAATAAAGGTGCTCTATGACAAAAGTTAAGAAAATGATTATATTTATTGTAATTATAAATATAAATAGCAATTGAAAAAAAATGTATAATAAAGTTCTAGTAGAGTTTGGTTTTATGTAAAACAGTTCTTGTCAATTCTAAACGATGGAATTGCGAAGTAAAATAAATCAAAATATTCTCAATTTCTTGATTTCAAATTGTTGCTCAAAAACCTTTCCGTTAAATTACATCACAGCTTGTTTGCTATGGCTACAATATTATCTTTTAGTTTACAATTCTAATACACAGTTGCAATAGTTGCAGAAACTCAAATGAACGTTGCATAACAAAATCACTCAGCTCTAATCTGGTGTTGACCTTCAATTTCGATGACTTTCGACGGTGCTGAAGATGTTCCCAGCTTGGGCGCAAGTTCAAGTGAGTGCCTGGCAAATGGAAAACGCAGACAGACGGACAGACAAAGAGACAATGCGACAGACATGTAAGACATAATTAAGTTTCTTTGTGATTTTGTCAACAGACCAAAAAAAAAAACTAAAAACAAAAAATGTGAGTTGTGTCGTTTGAGTTATGACAAATGAACGCAACGAGACGAGCTACAGCTACCAAAGAGACAAGAGACAAGAGACCAGAGACCAGATACCAAGCAAAGCTGGAGCTACAAGCTGGACAAGTTGCAGAGGGCTAACGGAAACTGTTGACCGACCAAGCGACCGCCCAGTTGAGCTGACTTGACAATCGGTAGTTGGCAATTGCTGCACTGAGCGAAAAAGTGTGTTAATACTTATGGATTTTGAATAATACTTAAGATGGTCTTTGCTATAAAGAGAAGAAGTCGTTGAGGTATAGGAAATTTAAGTAAAAAGGGAAAAAATTTGTATATAATTAGTTCTAATTTGATATTAAAAATTTAGGAATGAGAAAGACTTTAAAGTGTAAACAGAAGTTTTGGAAGCGTAGTAAATTCTAGTAAAATAAATTCGTTTTTTATAAAGTTAGAATTTCAAATTGAAAAGTTAAGAATAAGAAAGACTTGAGAGTCTGCTAATACTTCGTATTATGACTAATACTTAAGATGATCTATGCCAAAAAGAGAAGAAGTGTTTGAGGCATAGGAAATTGAAGTGAAATAAGTAATTTCTATTATAATTACTTTCAATTAAAAAATATGAAGGACTTGAGAATGTAAAGAGAAGTGAGACATCTTTGAAACTTATTAAATTCAAGCAAAATAAATGAGTTTTTTATTATAATTAGTTTTAATTTCAAATTGTAAAGTTAAGAATAAGAAAGATTTGAAAGTGTGTAAATATTTGGTATTTTGAATTGAAGTAAAACAAGTAAATTCTTTAAAAATTAGTTCTAATTTGATTTTCAAAATTCAAGAATAAGAAAGACTTGAGAGTATTTGATGAATATTCAAGAGAATCTATGATATTAAAGTGAGAAAAAATAGAAAAATATTCTAAAATAAATAAGTTATTTTGTAATTAGTTCTAAAATAAAATTTACAATTTAAGAATATCGTGAAACATCGAAAAATTCACTTGTGTCAAATTCCAAAGTAATAAATCATGAATTACTATAGAAAGTATTTTCATAATAATTTTTTTTCGAAATACATATTTTGTGCCAGCAACAACTGGCGTATTTTTTTGGCCAAGTGTAGCCGAAAACAGTTGGAAACAGTTGGTCAGTTTCCCAGTTGCGGAGCAGCTCGGCTAGCTTTCATCTAAAATGTTAGTGTATAAGTATGTTGTGTGTAGTATCTTTTATGGCTATAAAACATGTGGAGTTTGTCGCTTCATTTGTTAGTCTGGGGCGCAGTTAAACAACCAAAAAAAAAGCAAAAAAAAAACCGAAAATCCAACGACACGGGTCAAAAGGTGCTGAGAAAGAACCCGAAAGACGAAAAAAGACCCCAAGAGCGATGTCCACAAAAATGAAGCAAATAAAATTATGATGATCATAATGACAATGATGCTGAAATTGTGCTAACCCCAACGAAAACTTGTTTCACATTTGGGAGCTGTCTACTAGGCGTTCTGTTTTGGGAAATATGAAATTGTTGTTTCACAGTTTCCCAAATGGAGCGCGAGCTCGCTTTTTAAAGAAACAGTTTCTTTAACGAGGCGCCGAAAGAACCTCTTGACTAATTAGGCGACAGCTGAAGCTGAAGCTGAGACTATTACGATTGCGACTGCGACCTGAAATGTAACCCAATTAATCGCACGGACAATCCGTCTTAAGCTGCCACCCCAAACAAGGTATTTTAACACGCAAAGATCTTGCGGCCAGTCACAATGCATACACAATGCACACGCCGAGTACTTCATCTGCATCTTAAACATCATCTTAATGGGATGCTGGGATGCTGGAATGATGTGATGCTGTGATGCTGAATTGCTCGCTCTACTTTCGCCGCAGGCATCGCAATACCGTAAAACGAAAAAGGGGCCAAACTCCATCCCGAAAGGGTTGCGCGAACCCATAAATCAACAAATGTAAACCAGTTTATCGACTTAGGTCACCTTTCTCACTTTTCTTATAAGGGTTGTTGCTGCCTTACCTTAAGGTATTCTTTTCTTTTCCGCATGTCCTTTTCGTCACGCTAGAACGATCCCAACGACACTGCTGACCAATGTCCAGTGCGCAAATGATAAAGTTTTTAGCTAAAATGAAAATGAGAAAAAAAAACAACATTAATTGAATATGCTGCTCTTAGATCTCTGATCTCTGAATCTTGAACCTGATCTTGATCTCGACATTTTTCATTAAAAATGTCCTATTTTGTACCTTTACCTTTTGCGATTCTTCTGGGGTGTGGCATCCCTCTATCCTGAGTGACCTTAGTCAAGCAGGGTTGCGAATCAAGGCAATTAAACATGGCTTTTTGGGTTAGAAAATGTCAGTTTTTCTTGGCACATTATGATTGCCCTCGATGATGATGATGACGTTGATGTCATGATAGCCTTGGACCAATTAGAAAACTGATCTCACCCAAAATGGCGTGCATTTGACCTGTAAGGAAGATTTGAAGAGTTATTTTGATTTAATGCGAAATTTTGATAACTCTATTTAATATTATATTTATTAGTATTACTTTCCACATTCTTAGGCTTCTTCTTTAAAACATCACTAAAGTTATTTTAATGCGATACTTTTTCAAATATTATTTTCAAAGTTTCTTTTGTACTCTAACTTTCTGCATTCGGTCTTTCCTTCACTACGTCCTGTATCTTATTTTCTGTTTTCTTCTACTTATTTCCCCCTCTCTCTCTTTGTCTCGCTAATTTATTCTCTCTGTTCGACTGACCGTTAGGTATTAGCTTGTTTTTAATCTCAGGGCAAACCTGTCTTAGATGCCTTGCTCTAATTTTCATTCATTTTTTATTGGACACATCCCGTTTTAGCAGAGTGCTGAGAAAACGAAAACCGTTACTTCAACACAAACAAAGCCCCCGAGAAACTGACCCTCAAAGACAAGCAGGCAGATCGTCAGGACAACGGACAGACAGACAGACAGACAGGACTATCCGTATTCCGCGCAGTCACTGACCTCATTTCAATCGAGTTCGTCCTTAGATCTGCCCTTTGCGCAAAGTCCTTTGGGATTCAAAAGGGCAACAGATGAGACAGAAGAGGGAGGAAATTGGGCGATTCGAAAGATGATATAAAGTGTGTAATATTTTAGTTAATTATTACTTTAGATAATAAGTATGCTTTATAAAAAAAAATATTTAATATATATATTATGCATATGGTATTTTAGTATATAAATATTCATTTCGTAATATTTATGCTTAGTTTAGAGAATAAGTAAATTTGAATAGAACACATTTTCAATTCGAAAGATGATATAAAGTGTGTAATTTTAGTTAATGCTCACTTTAGAGAATAAGTATGCTTTATAAATAAATATATTTAATATATATATTATGCATATGGTATTTTAGTATATAAATATTCATTTGGAAATATTTATGCTTAGTTTAAGAAAATTTGAATAGAACAGATTTCAAAAGGTTCGAAAGATGATATAAAGTGTGTAATATTTTAGTTAATGCTTACTTTAGAAAATAAGTAAGTAAGTAAGAAAACTGTTTCTTTTCTTTGCAATTATATGAAAAATGTACAAAAGATGATAAAAAGTATGTAACATTTTAGTACGTGGATATTCATTTAGAAATGTTTATGCTTACTTTAGAGAATAAGCAAGTTTAAAAAAAAAAACCAATTCTCTTTGTGGCAATTAAATGCAAAAAAAATACATTTTTTAGTTTTGCTAATTGGAACTCGATCGAAACCCCTAAAACCCCTGAAACTAAATTCAAAATTTCGCAATAGGTTTAAAAGGAAACTGAAATCTATGAAAATATCTTAAAATCTCAAGAAACCCAAAGTCTATATGTAAATTTTTAAGTAAATGTAAATTTTTCAAGTTTTGCTCAACTTCGAACAGTTATCAGATATGCCAAAAAATTTAGAAAAACCCAAAAGGATACTAAAAATAGCTTTCAACACGTTAAGATGATGTGATTTCGCTTCAATAAGCCCTACACCCATCAATAGTATTAATCAACTATAAAACGATGTTTTAAAATTAATGACAAGATAATATGAGATAATAAATAACACAATTGCCATCGCCTTGAACCTTGAGCTAATGAAGTGGAATTAAGGCGATAAACCAAAGATAAAACTTGGGCAAAGGTTCAAACTCTCATTAACCCGAAGTGAAGGAAAAAAACGGCTGACCGGATCAATCCATAAATTATCATTTTAACGGACACACACGGTCGAGAAATTACGCAGTCATAAAACAAATTTGAATTAACTGCAGGAGGATCGAGGATCAAATTGTAATACGCATGTCCCTCCCAGCGATGGTCGAGATCTTCTAAACTGGACCTCGCTGCATGAAATATGAGTTCAGGTCGCAAGAAGCAGGGGCAGGGGCAGGGGCAGGGGTAGGGGCCATGAGGCAAGAGGCAAGAGGCTTGGTCAAGCGTGTAATGCCAAAGGATGTGAGAATGCGTTCTAGTTGCAAGTTGTCCGAGATCAAGACGAAAACGAAGACCAAGAGCAAGAGCAAGACTCTAGGGCAATTTCACAGCGAGCAAATCAAGGATCATTTGACCAACCCAACTAATATTCAAATGAGGTCGACCGGATCAGTTCCGGGGCCAGAGCCAAGGGCAGGGGCAGGGGCAGGAGTCCGTAAATTAACAGGCCAACTGACCAGCAGCCCAAAAAAAAAGGGTGAAACAAGCGCAACTCATTACAATGGGAGCAAAAGCAGCACAGGACATCAGCAAGGGAAGGGGCAAGGGGCAAAGGACATTGCGTAAGAAAATTGCATTAAGCAACCCTTCGGAGCAAACTGGACAGTGGTCAGCGAGTCCACGACCCGCGACCCTCCTTCGGCTACTTAGTGGCACCCGAAAGACAGAGAAAAGCATACAGAAAGAGAGAGAGAGCTAAGGTCTTCAGGTTCGAGTTTGAGTTCATTTTTGTTTTCGGCCTCGTTCTCGTTTCGCTTCTCATTTGCATTTGGCGCCTTCTCAGCTTTTTATTTATTTACGCGATGGGAACTGACCGTTGGTCAACTACTTTTTCAATACTCTCTCTCTGCTGCAGTTTTTGGACCTATTGTTTAGACGCTGTCTTTTGTTTTCTTATGTCATGTCGGACACCAAGCTGGAGAGGACGAAGAACACAGGACATGGGACATTGGACACTGAACTCTAGAATACTGTGCATACTACGAGTAGACAAGACAGAACAAAGCAAAGTTTCTCTCTCAGTCGAAGAGGAAACTCGTTTGTCTAGCCCACAAGAAATAAGACATATTTCGCGGCAATCAAGAGTCACACAGCTGTAGGTCCTAGTGCAAAACCCAATCCCAATCGCAATCCCAACTTCAATCCTAGTTCCCTTCCCTGCTCTGCACAGCTCAGCCACTTCAATTAAATGCTTTGATGCGATTTTGGCGCCAAACTCTAAACGAATTCATTAAATTGTGCAATCCTGAATTTAATGTATGCCATATTGTAAGAGACGGAAGCCAGTTAATTATTCATTTAAAAGTATTGGAAGTTGTTTACAATTATGAAAAGTTTTGGCATAACTAACTGCAGTTCCAATAACATATTATGAAATGTTGTAACACTGAAATTATAAATTAAGCCTGAAGTCCTTAGACACTCTTATTTCATTGCAATAAAGAATTGCATTTCAATAAAAATTTAAATAAATAAGCAACGTTAAATTAAAAAGCATTCTTTACACCATTTCAACTATATCAAAAAAAATTCAGATACATCAAAGGAATATCCAAAGCTGCTCTAGTCATAGAATTTATTTCTGAGCTCATAAAATAATAAACTATCGCTTCCTCCCCCACAAATTGTTAAAAATCTAATGAAAAGCATAATTTTGAAGCTAGTGATGATTTTTAATACATACAACAACAACTACAGTATTTATGATTCATGATTTGATTACGAACACATACACATGGTAAAAGTTATTTAAGGAATACTTTTGTACGGCAAAAAATGCGTACTTATAACGGGTCTTAGTTACTTTGGCTAACAATCTAGTATATTCCTAACTCTATGGTATATTTTAAATATAGTACTATATCAATATACCAAATATAGACTTTGGAAAATACAATCTGATATATTTTGTACTGAAGGGTATCTTTTAAATGTAGTAACAATATACCAAATATAGCCTTCGGACTACCTTTGTATTTTGTGGTATATTAATTTTATATATTTTAAGAATAATACTTTACTTACTCTTTTACATTTATTCTATGATATATTATAAATATATTACTCTATCAATATATGTTACCAATAGCCGTTTTTATATTTTTATTACTTGTAAAGGATATTAATTTGGTATATTTGAAAATTAATACCGCACTATTTTGCATTTATTCAAAATGCTTTCGTGCTTGTTACTCTTTGTTGTTACTATTTTATGGACTAATTACAGCATCTGCTTATTTGACAACTAAATATTCAATGAATAATCGAGAGAGAACAAAAAGTGTAGCAATTAGTTTAGTTGATAAATCTAAGGACATTCATCAATTAAATGGGCTTTCGCCACAGGATGATCAGCACACAGAGCAGGAGAAGGCAGATGATGATGATGATGATGATGATGTGACCTGAACTTTACACACATTTAATTACTTAATTTCACGCAGTTTATGTGTCGAAAGCCAAGCCCAGAACTCGAAAGCCAAACCATCCCTCAAGGATTAGAGCGCAGGGAGCGCTGAACTGAAACTCACAACTGAAACTGAAACTCTTCTGGGGCGGGATGTAAGCTTGTGGGATGTGCAGCATTACGAAGTAGCGGGGGTGCTGCCATATTAAAAGAGGATAAGTGGGGGAGTGGCATAACAAAAAACAAAAAAGGTGGAAACAGCAGGCATAAGGCGAGTGTTGACGCTTAATCGTGACTTTTAACGCTGCGTTAGCGTTAAGGGGTAAAGTTGAATGCCTGACATTAGGGTGTCCAAACGAGAGTCAGAGACAGAGAGGCGGCGGCGACGGCGGCGGGGGCAAGTCAGGGTGTGGCAGGCAACAGCCAAAAAGCATCTGCAACTGCACAACGAATGAGACTGAGACTGAGACTGCGACTGAAATTGCGTCAGAACAGATTGAAGTGCTTGCAACACTCGCTGACTAATCCCAGAGGCTCTGGCATTTGACTGCAGACTGCGCTCTCTATCTCATCTAATTGCATTTGGCACGGCACAAACAACAACAAAGTCATATTCTGGGGCCTTAGTGCCAGACTGAGACTGGCATTTTCGGGGCATGCAGCAGTTGCAACAGCAACAGCAACAACGTTAACAACATTGGGGAAGTGGCATCTTCCGTTCAGCCGATAAACCCACAACTCGACCAGGAACTTCAGCAACGGCTTCCTCTTCACATTTTTTACGCTACAAAGCATTCGCCACATATATATATTATATTATATATACTTAATCCAGCTTACATGTATAATGAAAATGAAAATGGAAATAATAATAAAAACGAAAACGAAATCGAGATAAAAACAGCAGCAAGCAGGAGAAACATCAAGAAATGAGAAATGAAAATAAATGTAATACAAAAATCACATAAAATGCAAACGCAATTATCACGTGCATGCCATGAACAAGAGAAGCGTGTTGTGAGAAGCGCAGAGAGAGGCGCAATGCAGTACAGTAAAGGAGAAGAGGCAGAAGCAGCTGCAGTAGCAGTAGCAAAAACAAAAGTAAGAGGAAATCGCAATGAGCAGATTACCAAATCACATAACAATATCTCAAGGTGTCTGAGCTGAGTTGAGCTCATCGAAAACGCAACGATCAAAGGTAAATTACAAACGATTTATTATGTGTTACGAGTATTTACTACAGATACTACATAAATACAAGACAAGGGAAATACAATCAATATTTACTATACCCGAAGTAAATAAGTGAAATTAATAGGGGTAAAGTGAATAAGATTAAAATGAAATTAGATAATCTTGAACTCAACTCAATTCAGATGCTCAGTTAGGAATAAGATCCCAAGATTTTGAGTGTAAAACTCGGTTCAGTATCTCGCTAGGCTGACTAAGGAGATCATGACACATCAAAGGCAAATTACAAACGATTTATTATGTGTTATGAGTAGTTACTACAGACACCATATAAATAAATGCATACATTCAATAAAACAAGGGAAATATATTTACTATATCCGAAGTATAAATATAAATTAATAGGAATAAGGTGATTGAGATTAAAATGAAATCAGTAAATGTTGAAGTCAGAAGCTCAGCTAGAAATAAGACCCCAAAAGACTTTTACTTCAATATTCGGTTCGGTAGAGTTTAAAATGAAATCAGTAAATGCCAAACTTAACTCAGAAGCTCAGCTAGGAATAAGATCCCAAAATACTTTTACTACAATACTCGATTCGGTATTGTATTTCGACTTTCGCTAGGGTTGGCTAAGGAGCTGATCACCTTAGCAACTTTTATATCCCCAAACGGTGATACGGAATTTCCCACAATTGGGCGTCTTGATTTTCCCACGCAACCAGAGCAAACTTTATCTTGTTTGGAGCTTTGCAGACCCGCATTGAGTGCTGAATAGTGAATACTGAATAGGGAATACCAAGTGATGAGTGTGTGCTGAGTAGTGTTCCCAAGCACCAAGCAGCTAACTACTTGGCTGATAAGAAGCGAGCCTCATAAAGGTTGCCTCCATCGTCAGTCTGCTCGTTCGTTTCTCCGACTGTCAAAAGGTGCTGCGTGGATTTTTCCCGCCATTTGCTCAACGAAGCGAAGACAAACCGCCAAGACAAAAACCGTCACAGTTGTTTCTTGTGCCTTGTGCCTGCGATAAGAGTCCGAGCGAGCGAGTGAACTCTCTCTTTCTCTCTCTGACATGGCCTGCTGTGTCTCATGTAACGGCCTGTGGCTTATTAAATGAAGGAACGCCAGGATACGTCTAACTCTTCCTTGTTTCTTTATGACAGTTCCAGCTGACGTTTGGCGCGTACCAAGCCAGAGATTAGAAGCATGCCCACAGGCCTAGAATCAACTGGATCACTCAAGCGTTCGACACCGACTCGTCAAGAAGCACCACAAATTGACCAGCTGCAAAAGACGCTTGCAACTTGCAATACACAATATGCAACGTGCAACGTGCAACTTGTCATCTTGATAGCTTCATGTGGGTTGCTGTCGAGGGTCACCCCAAATTAGAGGGTCGCTGCTTTTTTTTTTTGCCAGTAAAGCTACTTAACTTCACCAAGCAGCAGACACCTGACCTTTCTCGCTCTCCTACTCTCTTTTATGCTACCTTTAGATGACAGATTACATGGAAGACATTGTGCTATGCGCTATGTCCATAGCGCAGCAGCCCCGAGTTCAAAGACTCCGAGTCACAACATCTGACGCTTGACGCTTCAGCTTCAGGGTAGATCAACAACAACGATCGACAAAAGAAGAGCGAAGAGCAGAACACAGAAGAAGAAAAAATGTCATGTGGGTTCATCGAGGGCACTACTCAAGAGGGGCACGTGCCCTCTCAAGCGAAGCGCGAAACGCAAAGCGAACCGAATGACGAGCCAAATGCAACTCGTCGATGCCACGCGAAGATGCCACAACAACAACAACAAGAACAACTTGCACTGTCCGATGCAACCTCCAGCAGTCGCTCTCCCTCACTCCCTCTACCTTACTCCCGCTCTTTCTCACTATCTTTATGAGCGCTTCTTCATCTGCTTCTTTCTCGAAATGCCTGTTTCGACTTCCAGGCCCTTGTTGTACCTGTACACTGCACAAAAAACATACATATTACATATAAAACATTCTCATTAAATATTTAGTTTCTTTACAATTAATACAATTTACAATTAATCTAACTAATGTTTAAGTTAGTCCTTGATGTGAAGCCCGCTCAGTTTTATAAATTTTCCTATAATTTCAAATGCTATTTCTAATATCAGACTCCACTTTTCTTTCCCAGACAATAACAAATTTCCTACCTCCACAATTTATAATATCTACCTTCACTTTTCTTTCGTAATACAACATTAAATATACTGACTCCACAATTTCTAATATCTGACTGCAATTTTTATTCCAATACAATATCAAATATCCGTGCTTAATTTTAAATTTAATTTCTAATATCTGACTCTACTTTTTTTTCCAATACAATATCAAAATATCTACAGTTTTTAAAAAATAAAGTATCTATTCAGTCATTCTATCTCAAATCATCCTTGACTACATTATAAATCTCTTTCAAGTCTATTGTCTTCACTCACTTTCATTAAGTTGAAGTCTCTCCTCGTCTCTCCTTTTCAGTAAGTACAAGTCTCTCCTCTTCTTTTCTCCCAGTGTACACATTTCCTTAGCAAACTCCCTCTCTTTTTTCGCTCCCTCTGGTAGCTGTGTGTCGCGTAACCTGCACTTCCGGCGCTGCGGTTGACTGTTCTCTCCTACCCGTTCCTTGACTTCATCATCAACATCGTCATCATCTTCTTCTTTGTCATTCTTGACTTTGTTTTCTTTAATTGCTCTCTACAGTCCGAACACACTTACACACATACAGACACACACTATCCTGTCCCGCAGGTTTTCCCTTATTTTCTTACGTTTCCCGCTCTTTTCCTTTATTACAATGGAGTGTGTTTTTTGTATTCCTATTAAAGCGAACCCCGAACTGCAGCTAAATTAGATTAAGCAGTCATGCACATGTCTCCAGTTGCCTTCGAGCCGCAATGGGGACACTTTGAGCCATGGCTAAAAAAAAGAAACACAAAAAAACAGACGGCAGCTAGATACGGGGGGAAGAGCATCGGTTGACTCTGCGCTCTAATTGATAATCATAGACATTGTCCAGCTGTTGCTGAAAGAAGCTCCATTAACCAACTGGAGCTAATGACTTTATCATATATTTGAAATTGAAACATATTTTCAAAGAATAAGAATCAAAAGCGGTTGCAACTATTTGATGAGATTTAATAGAAAATATGCAAACCCCGATAGTTTATGAGGCCAAAGGGTATCGAAAGAGATTTAGAGGTTCCGAAAGTTGGAAATATCTTGCAGTTGCAGAGCAAGATTTAATTTAATGACCTGACCTTACACCCAATTGTTTTTGAGATACAAAGGCGTCTAAAAAGACTGCATTCGCCGGATTTGCCAGCTAGGCTTATATCCTAATCTATCTGTGATGTATATATACATATAAAAATTACTCTAAACGTATCGAAATCTAGTCCTGATCTACCACTGTGTTATAATAATCAATATGTGCAATTTTTAATATATAATTATGTTAAGCTGTTTGCTAATTTAAACAATCTAAATAAACTGAATAACTTCTATGGTATATTATTAATGTGTTATTAATGCTATGGATAGCGGCTTAAACAACGAAGTTAAAAACAATCACAATTATCTCCAACAATTTGTAAAGCACTATCTATATATTTCCTTAAACATTTTTTGTGAACTTCTTCAATTTAAGAAAATAAAAAATTGGTTATTGTATTATATAAAAACCAAAAGGATTGCTGAAAATATTCTCTGCGAATTAAAATGTCCTTAGAAATATCCTCAGTAAATTTGAGTTGCAAAATTTTAATGTTCTAATTTTGTAAATTTGAGTTGCAAAATTTTAATGTTCTAATTTTGTAATTCAAATTTACTGAAAATATTCAAGAGATGCAAAATCATAGTGCTTTAATTTTGCAATTCAAATTTACTGAGGATATTTCTATGGAAACTTTTACTGAGGACATTTCTACGGAATCTTTTACTGAGGATATTTCCATTATTTCTATTCAAAACGACAAAAAAAAGTAACATATTTAAAAAATAAATACGCAAGCTTTGTAAAGTACTTGCTATTAATCTTATAAGCAACTTACAAATTAGGCTAAACAATAAAGTTTTCCACCTTTTCGGGGAAACGAATTTCGATAAGGAAAAACGTTTTGATAGACTGACAAAATAATCAAAAGCGAAAGAGCTATAGAAGAACTATGGAGGACATCGAGGCACAACTGCTGTAATTCTTTGTTAGCCTTGAGATCGAAATTATCTGCAAGAGGATCTTAAAAATAGCACGCACTATTCCCGCAGGACAATTACAAGAGAGAACGGACGCTGCAGCAGCAGCCTGTTGATCTTAGCGATAGTCGCAACGGGGGCATTCTACATTGATGCTCGGTGCAATGAACCTAGTGGCGAGTGCAGCGTGCAGCGTGCAGAGAGGAGAAGACAAAGTAGACTGCATTATTGTTGCTCACTTTGGACCCCATTTAATAGGGCTATAACAGGTGCAGTTGCTTGCTGCCAGACAGTCCCTTCTGCGCGGATGTTGCATTCAGCGAGGTCCTTTTGCATCCTTGCATCGTATCGTAAATAAAACGAGAGACACGGGCCACGTGCCCCTTTTGTTCTACTCGACGCTCGACTCTCGTCATCATCTAAAGTTGCCCCTAAACCGTTGTCTGCAGTCGGCACTTGCCGCTGCCGCTGTTGCTGTTGTTGCCCCTGCTCCATCATCTTCGTGATGAACAACATCTTGGGCAACTGCAACATCATGTTGCAGGCAGCAGGCAGGCGGCAGGCAGCATTCACGTTACCTGTTGTGTTACCGTTGACCATTTGCAGCAAGCTGCAAGCTGCATTTTATCCACTCTTGGCTCGTGCCCAATTCTTAATTCTCAATTCCCGTTTACCAAGTTCCCTGATCTTTGGTTTCGTTTCCTCCTACTTTCACCGCTTGCCTCCTGAGAGGCTCCAAGTTAGCGCGTGGCAAGGACAACAGCATTGAGTGGTTAGTCTGCATCTTGCTGTCGCTGCCGCTGTAGCTGCTTTATAATTATCTTGACGATCGGTTGTTTTGCGGCTCTGCCTCTCTTGTCTTTTGCCAGCATCCGAGAGGAGCGCCAGAAAAGCAGCTGCTCCTTTGGCTTGTGCTGCGCCTTGATCTTCCAAGGTTTAAGCAGCTGATCTTTGCACCAAGGACTGACGACCTTTTTATTACTATTATCTTTTTATTTTCTAACTAACTAATCAATGTCAATCTCACGCAACTTAATGCAGTTGAAACCTTAAGAACTGAAAGAATCTTTGATCTTAAATTGATCTGCAGCTAAATCTAAGCATAATTTTGAATACTGAAAATATTCACTAAGATATTTTGTTGAGATGAAATCCGTGAAGCACAAAGTTAGTTGTGATTCATCTTTAAACATTCATTAAGGAAACTTTACTAATTTTATAAAGCACTTCGATGAATCTCATTTCGTAAAAATGCTTGGTTAACAATTGAAATATAAAACAAGTAAAAAAGCTGCAGCCGAATGTGCTCGAATTTTGAATAAAAGCAAATTAGTGCGGTATTAATTTTAATATATACCAAATTAATATACCACAAGAGTACTAAAAATAAACCAAATATTTGATATATTTTATACAATACAGCATTCAAAATATACCGAAGATTGCCAAATATAGCAGATTGTGTATACCAAATACTATATTTAGTATATTGATGTAGTATTATACTCAAAATATTCCATAGAATGCAAAATATACTAGATTCTAAGTTAAAACTACTAAAACCCGGCTATTTCGTGACGGCTGTTGACGCTGATCAAGAATATATATACTGTATTACATACATTTCCTGCAGGCACAAAGTTATAATACCCTTCTTTCTTACAGATAGCGGGTATAACAATTTTTGCATTTGGTTAGTCAGTCAGTCAGTTTTTCCGCTAATTAGTTTCTGGCAGCTGATCCCTAACGGTGTCGCTCATTCAAACTTTATTAAATTGCTGATTTTTCACACCTTTTGATCTTTACGATGTGCATTTAATGTGAGCCACATCTACAACTGCAGTCATCATCATAAGACAGCCAGACAGACGGACAAACAAAAAGGCATCGCAGACGTCAGTTGCCCAATTATGCATCCAATTATGACTAAATAGACGCACCTTTTTTTCTTTCTTTCGTTTTTTTTTTTTTGGGACAACGCCCACGCGTTTGCTCTTGACTTTGCTCAAATCATTGCGTAACTAGGCACAAGCCAAGAGCAGCAGGAACGAGAGCAAGCCAAAGAGTAGAAGGAGGAAGAGAAGGAAAAACAGACAGAGAGACAGACAGACAGAGAAAAAAGGAGCAGCTCGTGAAACATCTGCCGAGGCAACTGAAACTGCCAAAGGGATCGAACCCTTGGGCAATCTGTCGACAGCAACTGGCATACAAAAAAAAAACACAACAAAATACGCTGCGAGGGTTGAGCTCACACCTTGAGGCAGCTAGAGGGGAGAAGGGGGAATGGGGCACAGAACACAGGGCACGGGCCAAGGAACCTCTCGAGAGACACGCACTCGCAGTTGAAGAGTCGCAGCTCGAGACTTAATCAATACGCTGCCATAAATCAGTAGGGACTAACTGAGTGTGTCGAAACGCGGTCGAAGCGAACGGTTTGCTCCACAATTCCAATTGCTTTCTCCTCTTCTTGCTACACCGAGCGAAAAGAAAAGGTTTTAAAATCATGAACGAAATATTAAATCAAGATAGATGCTAAAAGCTTTAACATTGAACTGCATAGTAAAGAAAATTCTTGAATAGTAACGAAAATTGTTAAATGTAAAGAAAATTCTTTATAATTTTAAACTCATCTTCAGAAAAATAAGAAAGATTCTCAATTTCTTAGCGCAAGTTTTCTGAAAAATACTTATTTTAGTTGTAACTGTTTTAAAATTAAAATCATACTTATAAGATTGAAAACTTTTCTTAGTTCAAGAACTTAATCTTTTGTTCGTTTTGCCTTAAAGAAAATTCTTTATAACTTTATCTTAGATAAAATTTTCAATTTCTAAACGAAAAGTCCTAATTCCCATTTTTCTGATAAGTACTTATGATTTAACCGAAATTCTCGTATTTCACAGTCGAGCACACTCAACTGTAGCGTATTTTCTGCGTATTATTCTTTGCCTCGTCTGTCTTTGGCTCGTGCCACACAAAGTGGGGCACATCTGAGTGACCGCAAAAACAAATTAGGACCAGTTTCATGTGGCCAATGACCTGCTTGCGGTGCTGCTGTTGCTCCTTGCTGCAGCTGCGATCCCCGCCGACTCGAACAGCTCAATTCTTTACAATTCCTACAGCTCCTGTTTCGCTTTGCTACCCGAAGTGCAAGGACCTCTTTCAGTTATTAATTACATAAAGTAGCAAGACGTAGCCAAGTAGCCAAACAAAGCCATAAACTAACAACAAACTAGTCGCATTAAGCGACAGCATACAGTTAGCTCTTCGTCCTGACAGTCTCAGTCTCATAACCTTCTCACAGGACCTTCTCCCCACTCGTGTTCCAGCAAACAAATACCGCAAAAGAGCGTTCGCAGTCGCGTCAATATTTACAAAAAAGCAACGACAAAAAAAAATACACGCCATAAAAAAGCGTGCCAATAGCAAAAGTAACAATCATCGCACGATATCAATGACTCAAACCCCCTCCCTGTTATCCCTGTTCCTTGACTGCACACCCCCGAGAAAGCAAGCGTGAGAAAGCCTAAACTAACCTCAAATAATTGTAACATAACCTCGAAATTGTTTACACAATTGCTCGCCCCATGCGCTATAGTTAAGATAATGAGACTGCATGAGATATAAATTATTCCGCAAGTGTAATATGATAAAGTACCCAAAGTTGGGACATAGGTTCGCTTAAAGCTAAGGAAAAGGAGTTGAACAAAATTAATAGTTTCGATATACTTATAGGAATGGATATCAAGTAGAGAATGTAAATATTAGTTACACATTTCATAGAAATTGTAGCTAACAAACAAGCCAGCAAATTTTAGTAATTATTAAATGTTAAATGTTATGTACCCAAACTTGGAAAATAGTTCGACTAAAGCTCAAAAAGAAGTTGAACAAATATAGTCTCGATATTCTTATAAGAAAGGATATTTAAATAGAGATTGAACAACATTAATAGTTTCGATATACGTATAAGAAAGGATATCAATTAGAGATTGTAAATATGAGTTACACATTTCATAGAAGTTGTAGCTAACAAACAAGCCAGCAAATTTTAGTAATTATTAAATGTTAAATGTTATGTACCCAAACTTGGAAAATAGTTCGACTAAAGCTCAAAAAGAAGTTGAACAAATACAAATAGTCGCGATATTCTTATAAGAAAGGCTTGAACAACATTAATATTATATTTTCGATGTACTTATAGGAAAGGATATCAAGAAGAAGGGATTATAGAAAAGGATAGAACTTGTACCTAACATAATTGTCTGGAAATTTTAATAATTCGCCTAAAGTGAAAAGAAGCTCTGGCTCATCGCATTGCAAGGAATTGTATTCGTTATTTCAATAAAATATGAATAATCTTAGTAATTTTTAAATGTTAAAAAAAAAGAATGGGAAGGAGTTAGAATTATGATATTTGGCGGACAATGGACAAAACTTCTTCAAGTACTTTTGAATTCTTTACAATTCCTTCGGGATTTATTTTACTTGTAGGGAGAAAAGAAGCACCCTAAAAGCAACTGCATTTCAAGCATTTAAGTTAGGCGCAATGAGTTTTTAGGGCTTCACTTGATACTATAATGCAGTCATGACGCTCCAATTCCATGTCATTCCCGTTATCTGAGAGCACCTTTAACCCCGCTTTGGTGCTTTCTGCTCTTTTGTGTCCTGTGTGTGCACACACACGCTTTTTATTTGCAGAGCGCAACAACAACGTCGAAAATGACAGGAACAAAACAAATAAAAATAACAACAAAAAACACGAGAACGGAAACTTTTGCCTTGGGCGGAAGCCTAACCAAAAACGCCCCAAACTAGGAGAGTGTGTGTGTATGTGTGTGTGTGTGTGTGTGTGTATGTGTGTGTGTGTGTGTGTGTGTATGTGTGTCTAGTATCTTATAGATACTTTTGCCAACCGCAACTAGCACGAAATGTACAGCTGCCTGGCTGCTGCTGCTGCTGCTGGACACGAATATCGATCGATTCAAACACTCACGCCCACCTACAACAGTGTGTGTGTAAATATATATACTAGTCTCGCCTACAGTGATGGCCAGCAGTATGTTATCAACTTTAATCTAGAAGAGCGATGATTCATATTCAAAAATCCAAACAAGCAAAACTTTCACTTTTCTCCCTAATTGACATAAATACCGAAAATATATAAATCAAATGCGAATATCTTAAATATTCATAAACCGAAATCTTTGTCAATGAATGAAATCTGAAGCATCAGAATGGAGAATGAAACAAAACTAAGTGTGTGCACACACTTTTAGCACGCACTGTATAGCATAGC
Organism: Drosophila kohkoa; assembly: GCA_019972355.1. NCBI lineage: Eukaryota > Metazoa > Arthropoda > Insecta > Diptera > Drosophilidae > Drosophila > Drosophila kohkoa. Next base: position 4,516,201 of record BJEL01000071.1, on the reverse strand, counting down.
AAGGACACCTATAAAAAGGCTGGGAGAAAGGAGAAAGGAATGGAGCTCAACGGAAATGCCGCAGCGTCAGGCAGCGAGCGCATTTTTGTCCATTGTCCGATGACATTTGCGATTCAATAGCCATGGCGCCATCTAGCGTCGGAAATCGTAAACAAACTCGCTTTCTCTCTCTCTCTCTCTCTCACTCTTTCTCGCTCACTCTCTGTCTCTTTGATTGTTGTGTGCGCGCACTCATGCATATATCCTGTGTGCGACCCCCCACCCCGTTCCATTGTCCTTTTCAGGGTGGACACGTCACAAGGCTGAGCCGAGAATTGGGAGGATTCAAGTTACACACCTGCGCGTGGCAAGGGGAGAAGTGGGAGAAGAGATAGGGCGGGGAAGCGTTGCACATTTTAGATGAGCTTCACTCCAAAATAATCAATACTTTCCCTCCCATTCGAACTTTGGTCGACAAAACAAAAACTCAGTTTGCTCGCAAATAAATTAATTAATAAATATGAAAAAAAAATTCCGAAAAAAAAAAATAAATAAATAAATTATGTGGATGGGGACACACACTTTCTCCCCGCCACTTTCTCTCGTTTCCCCGCTTAGGCAACAAAGCGCAGATTTGTGCGCTTGCGAAGTCCAAAGTCGCCAGCAACTGGACCGGCAACATCTCCTTCTACTCCAGCTGCTGCTGATCCAGCTGGTGCTGCCTTGGCAGGATTGGCTGCATCACGTCCGAGGATGTTCCAGAAGGGACGCGCTGTGGTTGTGGTCGCTGGTGGATCCTTGTTGATGTAGATGCAATTGATGATGGGCTCATCGCCGTAATAGCGACGACGATTTCCTCCGCCATTCTGACGATTCTTGTTGCGACGACGACGACGACGCTGCAGCTCCTGACGACGACGCTTCTCCTGCTGCTGCTGCTTGCGACGACGACGTTGCGCCGGAGTCAGATTTGCGCCCGCTCCCAGTGCGGCTCCCGATTGGGGACGACGACGCTTGTAGCCCCCGATGGCGGCTGAGGATGAGGAGGAGGAGCCGCTGGGACGTCTGCGCTTGTTCGGATTAGAGTTAGAGACGCCGTTGCTGGGTCTGGGCTTCTTTGACTTCTTCTTCTTCGGCTTCTGACGCTGACTAGTGCTCGTCTTGCGCTTGTTGTTTCCGCCACTCGATGGACGCTTGCGCTTATTCGAGTTGGACACGGCTGAGGAGCTTTCGGAATCGGAGCTGGAGGCGGCACTCACAGCGGAAGCTGAACCGGAGGAAGAACCGACAGAGGAGCTAGCTGGCTTCTTGCTTGGCTTGCGTCGAACGCCGCTGCTGACGCTGTTGCTCTGCTGCTGCTGCTGCTGTTGCTTCTTACGCTTCTGAGATGTCTCCTTGACGGGTTGCTCGTCATCGAACTTCTGAATGGGACGCTTCTTCTTCTGCTGCTGCGACTTGCGCTTCACTCCCGTGGGCTCCTGGCTGGGTTTTCTGCGCTTCTGCTTCTGTTTCTTCTTGTCCTCATCCACATGCTGATTAACCTCATTGATCACCGGGTGAATATCGCTATTATCGGTGCTCCAAATGGCCGAGGTGCTCACCGGACTGTCCTCGGTGACGAAATGATCGTACTCATCATAGTAACCCGGTCCATAGTAGAACAGCTCATCGTCCTCATCATCATCCTCATCATCAGCATCGGCATCGTTCACAAATTCACGCATATCCTGAGGCCAATACTGGAGTTCCAGGGGCTGTGGTGGGGCCAACTGTTGCTTCAGGGGCTTCAGCTCGAACACCGCATGTGTGCTGGGATTCACCTTGGGTGGCTGCTCGGATTCGATGACCACAATGCCCGCATCGCCGCCAACATTGGCATGCGTCGCTGCATTGGCCACGACACTGACGCCTTGTGGCAAGTGGGCAGCATTCGGTTGCGAGGTGGCGGGCAGAGCAAAGGTGGCAGCCAACAGATTCGTTTGTGGGGGCGACTGTTCAACCACCTTGACTGGCACAATTTGTGGTAGCTGCTGGACATCTTCTTCGTCCTCCTCCTCTTCATCATCATGCTGGGTGTCCTCCTCATCATCCAGTTCCTCATCATCGTCATCATCCTCTTCCTCGTCATCGTCCTCGGCATTCTCCAGTTGCAACGCAGTGAGTGCCACATAGCGACGCTTTCCACTGTTGTCCGTCACTACCTCCCGATGCTCGGGAGCTCCATTTGGCAGAGCAGCACTCAAGCTCAACGACTGCGAGCTGACACTCACGCCAGCGGCAGGCAATGCCATGGATCGACTGGCGCGCTTCCGACGCGTCACCACGCATTGGGATTTGCTGCCGGTGCCGCTCAGTTGGCGTCCCTGGATGTAGAAACGCTTTAGTTCGTATTCATCTCCATTCTCGTCCACCTCGATCCTTGTCTCGCCTGCGGCACTGTTGGCCAATGCCAGCCACACAATGCTGGCCACAAATAGCGTTAAGAAGCAGCGTTGCCTCATCTCGTCTTAACTGAAAACTAAACTGAACCGAAGCTGCTGTGGCTGCCACTTATATTAGCTCGCCGCCGTTGGACCTATTGACCCACAGCTAATTGCCAAAAAAGCACAAAAAAAAAAAAGAAAAAAAAGTAGAAAAACGCTGCGATCTGAATTATTCATCAGGCCAACAAACAGTCAAGTCAGAGTGAACGATTCACTCTACACGCATAGAATGTGCACAGAGATAAATATTCATAATTTCTTTGTAAGAACTCGTTTTCGCCAACCACACTTTCAGCCTTTCGGCCCGATCGATCGATCGCTTCGATCGTTTTTTTTTTTTTTGTATATGCCGGGGTCAATGGTCAATTAATAACCCCAAAAAAGTGCTGTGGCCACATAAAGCGGAAGAAAGTTTTTTGGTCAAAGGGCTAACATAGCTCTCGACGACCCGATCGTCTCTGTCTTTCTTTTTTCGAGCTTCTTTGTCTGGGCTGCGGCATGTGTCGCTTTGTCATATTCGCTAATCTATGCGCAGAAACCATCGAGCGGCTGGAAAAAACATTAAGCCCAAACATCGAAAGTTTTCTACATGCCTCGCTATGCTTATCTCGAATAGGCCGGAATCGATTGTACACAAAGAAGCCCCACTTTGGGCGCATTGATAAGTCAAAAGAGTTCAAATTTGATCTACAGAACAAACATATTTTGAAAGAAGGATAATAGATGAAATTTCATTAAAATTGCTAGGTTGTTTTTGAATATTAAACAATCTATTTTATGTTTGTACTTTCTTAATATTCCCGTGACAATTTTCACAATTTTCTAAAAATTACAAAAACTTTCACTTTCAATATAAATAAAACTATATTACTATATATTTCACAATTTTACTATTCATTTAAAAGTCACAGAAATTGTTGAATTTTTTTAATAATTCTTAATTAGTTATCACGCAAAAAAAGAATAAACTTTGTGATTTACCCACAACGAGTATCTCCAATTCTCCAATTTTATATGCTGATTTTTAGGCGCCCCGTATTGGGCGCCCGAGGTGCTAGAAATTAATTATAATTGCGACCCTGCAGCATTCGCTGAGTCAAGCCATTAAGCAGCGACTAAACAAGGCTGATAAACAAGCTGATTCCCTGTATAATCGAAGAAGAATTAAGTAGATAAACTCAGCTCATATTTTTTAAAGTGATAAAATTGGAGAAACTTAAATTTAATATACGCATTATTTGGAATTTTAATTGAAATAAAAGAAATATGGTAATTTTTAACTTTACAATAAAAAAAAGTGTAATAATTTTAAATTTTCAACTTTAAACTACCCGATTTGTCACATTTGTATGTCTACAGGGTATAATTATTATGGTAGTGGTAGAAGGAAAGCGAATTTGACCTATGACAGCGAATAAATAGCAATATTAAAAGATTTCTACCAGCGCGCGACACAAAACAACAAATTTATTGTCTACAAAACAATAAAGCGACGCACAAAAACAAAAAAAAATACTGTACTATGAATGGAGGTTACATCGGATCGGAATATGTAAATCGTATTTTGTAAAGATTAAGCCCAAAATAGAAACATAAATCAGGGCACAAATGCCGCCAAGTTTTGACCCCAACCACAAACCGAACCGAACGAGACCCAGCCCAAGATGGATTTGGTCAAGTGCTATCCCATCCCGCCCTATCATTTAATCCCCCCTCCCATCGATTTAGCCATCATCAAGAACATGGCTCGTTTGTCGTTGGCCATTTGGCTGTCCACTCTTTTTGCATGCTAATGAAACATCATAAATTTACAGAGAAGAAGCCCTCTATGTACTTTAGTGTGTGGACGAGCCCAAAACTGCCAACAGACCCAATTGTATTTGATCATCGGACAACGTAGCTGCTTAACAGTGGAAACTGATCGCGGTTGTAAAGCGTTCTTTTTTTAAATATGTAATAAATGCGTTTTAAACAATTAATATTTAGCCTCTAAATTAAAATGTATTGAAATTTTTTCTTAACCTTCATTTAAGTTGTTGTAAAAATATAGTAGCAGTATAATATAAAACAATTAATATATATATATAATAAAAATAATAAATGAATAACATAAGGGATATTAGTTAAAATTGTCTAAATTCTGCATTCTGACAAACTGCATCAATAACTATCAAAGTAGATGCTATGTCCTTCAGCAATTCCTCGCATTTTATACAGTTGGGTCTTTAGTGCTAAACGCTGCTTTGCTGCTAGAGTTGGCAGCGACATCAATGCAGAAGGGGCAGCGAGAGAGTGAGAGAAAGAGAGAGGGAGAGGCAGCGAATGAAGTGGGGGAGGTAGGTGTAAAGAGGCCCATTTTTATCAAGAAAAGTGAACAAAAGATCAATTGACAGAGAGAAATGTTGCGGCGGCTGCGCAACACTTGAATAATAATTGTTGTGCACAGTGGCAACCACACACCATACAGCAACAGCAACAACAAAAGGAGGCCATTAAATTACAAACATCTTCAGCAAACAGAAGAAGAAGAAGACGAAGCCAACGGACAAAGAAGAAGAAGAAGCAGCAGCAGCTTCTATTGGCGTCGCAGCCACATTGAGTTGATTTGGTATGGAAAAGGTGTCGCTATGCTCGTCATTCAACTGGCCCCAGCTACAAAACTTCAAGTCAAGTGCGTTGCGCGTGCAGACATGCAACAAAAAACAGCAGCAGCAGCAGCAGCAACGAAAACCAGCAACAACAACAACAGCGCGCAACTTTTCTCGATCGTATCTCAGTTTAATGTGTGTGTAAGTAGCAGCGTTGCTCAGACACACACGCACACATACGCATGCAAAGGCAAAGAAAAAAAGTAGGCGGGCAATAGGCCACAGCCATACAAACTTACCCACACATACAGCTGGTCTTGCACTTCACTCATACACACGCATGCGTACTTGCATTGAATTTAAGCACAATTGTCTGGTTTTGATTTCAATTCTAGTTTGACGCGCTTGCCACGATCTATGCTGCATGCCACGAACGTAGGTAATACAATTCACTTTAATTAGATGCCGTAAATCACGAATTTTATGCGATTTGCTAACTTTTTTCACAATTGCACGCACTTTTTTCGCAAACACCTTTCTATGCATGCAATTATCGATTAACATGCAATTATCGATTGGCAGCGATTGACAGGTTCAGTGCTAAATAATGGCGCTCAACAGTGTTGGTTGTTGGGGCGAAAGAAAGAGAGATGGAAAGGCAGGAAAACATAAATTCACAAGAACTTTCATTAATATTGCGAGATCAATGGGCAAAAAGGGTGATGAAACAGCACAAAGACTTGAATTGGTTATTATTGTTGTTGTTGTTGTTATTGTTGCCAGCCACTTTCGCGTAGCGGGCACCAACGGAATTTTTAATTAATTCATGCGTACACGTTTTGACACACACACACACATACATACATACACATGTTTAAATTGAATATTTGCCAAAGTTTCATTTAATGATATGCATGCTTTGTTGTTGTCTGGTAAGCGTAAACGACAACAACAGATTGCATTGCACACACGCACACGCACACAGCCATGCATATTTTCTCTCATTTTGCTGTCATAACAAGTTTCGTTGCAAGAAATCAATGCTCGCTGCACCCAATGAGAATGCAACGTCACATACACAACACACTTGGCCATGCATCGGATGCTGTGCAACTTGCTAGCTCGCTCGCACTTACGCCTACATACATACATATATGGGTATGGGTGCCCGTTTGCCTGCTTGCCTTCTGCACCATGCACCAACAAAATGGCGTGCATTTTCAAAGTGCATGGCATTTTAAGGTTTATGTCTGATATGTTTATTTTCTTTCTTTTTTTGTGGGAGGGCAATATTAAATGCAGTTGCTCTCAGAGTTACAGTTATATAAAGTACATATATTTGCTGTTGTAATTTTAAATATGCTTCGCACGTTCCTTGAAATTTATTTGCCATTTTAACCGTCTTGAAATCAAAGCAACTTCAGTAGTATCAATTGCAGCCGCTCTCAAGAAAAAATGCTCTCCTTGGTACTCATCATTATACACATTTGAAAATTTTGTTATTCCCGCCAACTTCATTGCAGTATCGGTGGCGCCCTCTATGTGTCAACTGAAACAATTAAAATAACGGTGGCGCCTGTGTGCAGCATCGAGTGGCACAACATGTGTTGGTATGGCAACCATGTGTATCGATAGCGCAAATGCAAGTGAAGTTGCAAGCAGTGTGACCATTTATGGTATAAAAACAATCGTTTATTAGATAAGAAGAATAATCGATGATTTGGTTTCAAAATTAATTCAAATTTAAATTACAGACTCAAACTACGGAATAGAACAATATCTTATTATGCATTATAGTGAAGTTATATTAACTGGTTCCTCAAAACAAAAACAAGAAGAATGCTTTCAGGGCTTCATCGTTGCATCGATAGTGTGATGCGATGTTTAGCTCCTCATCGAATACATGTTGGTGGTATATTTGAAATTCCAACGTGCGGTCACGCTGGTTTTGGGGTGTTTGGAAATGTTCGATATTTGCGTAAAAAATTCAAAGTTAAACGAAACTAACTATGTATTAAACGCTTAGTTTAATTAGTACTAAGTGAAGTGGCCGCAACTATTTCAAAAAGTGCACACCAAATACGACAAAATTAATAAGCGCATTTCGATAGAGAGCAAAGCATTAAGCATTAAGCAGTATTGTGTGTGCGTGAGAGCGAGCTATACCAAAGAAAAGAAAAAGAGACTCTCGGGAAGGAAGATGTGTCTATACTACGGCCTAAATGAATGAAATGTGAAAAGTGTGTGTGTATATGTAAGGCAAGGCAAGGCAAGGCAGGCGACCAACCGAGCGCGCGTGAGTGTGTGTGAGTTGGTTGGTGTTTTGTATGTGCATGCGTATTTGCCTGAATACGTAGTGTGTGTGTTGGTGTTGGTGTTGGTGTGAGCGCCTGCACACTGAAAGAATCAATAAAGGATGTGCTGGAGATTTTTGCAACTGTGAAGCAAGGCAAAGCAACAGCAAAAGCAGCAACAACAACTGCTTCAATTTAGCAGCTGCAGGTGCAACAAAATATTGTGCATTCTATTTTGTGCGTTCGCAATGTAATTTTCAAAAACGATTTTGTGTATTCAAAAATAAAAAAAAAACACCACAAAAGTTAAAAGCGAAAAAAAAAACACACGACACTAAAAACTAAAGGCAAAAAAAATACGTTGAAGTGAAAAAACTGCAAGTGGCAGGAGACGAAGAAGTAGAAGAAGAAGGAGAAAGAGAAGCAGTAGTAACAGAGAAATTGTAACTTGAATCAATCAATCAACCAATCAGTGAGGCAAGCAGTCGAGTAAGCAGTGCACAATATGAAGTGCTGCGTAATAATTGCGTGGATGCTGCTGGCGATTGCAGGTAAGTGTCCCCCTTCCCCTTACCCCTCTCACCACCCCCTCCCCCGTCCAACTCTTTGCTAATGCACCCCGCTCCCAAGGGTGTGCCCCTTTTTGATTGACACCTTGATTGAAATGCTTTTTCTCGACGTTTCCTTTAAATTTCCCCCGTCTACCATCATCGTCATCCCGCCTCTTAGAGCTCTGCGCCTGCGTTGAAGTGCACTTCGAGGCACCGGACAGCGGCTTCTTTCTGAAGCACGCTCGCCAACCACCTGTGACACCGGAGATCGCGAACGTGCAACAGACATCATCGTCGCTGCCACCGCTGAAGACCCGCTCCAACTATGACTCGGTGCTGTCCCTGGATCGCTTCACCGTCGTCGAGACCACGCAACCCGTCTCGATCCGCGCCAGTTACGGACCCTTCTCCACGAAGCAAACTGTGCCCGCTCGCTACATTGTGCCCGACACTATGGACGCAGCGAATCAGGCAGGCGACTATGTGAACGTAAGTCTGACGACTCCATCTTCCCAGCTCTCCATCAATCAATCACTCAATCATTTTACACACTTTAGAACTCGACGGCGACGCTGCTGGAGTTGCAGCAACCGAACATGCATTTGGACATCTCGGCGCATTTGGTGCGCAACACCGTCTCCCAGGATTCCCCCGTGTTGCGTGTCCTCTTCCATGCCGGCGCCGATCCTGGCGGCCATCTGCAGCGCCAAAAGGTGTGTGTGCTCCTCCACGTGGCCATGGCCAACGAACAGCCTCTCAAAGGTCGTTGCATGCCCGAGGGCGAGGATGGGGTCTGCGTTGCCGAGGTCGTTATTCCCCTCAGCTGGTGGCCCGCGTTGCCAGCGCCACGTCACGGCTCGAATGCGGCCCAAACACCGCTGCCCCCACCGAAGGCGCCGCAACGTTACGCTCAGGTGTCGTACAGCGTCTTTGAGCCACCGTTGCGAAATCCCGAACAATGCGAGCCCAAGGTACAAATCCAACCGTTGACGACGTTCGCTCAGGTGCCGCTGTTGGCCGCCAAGACTGCGTTCAAGGAATTGCGAGCCGATGACTCGGTTACGTTCCTGTTGCCCCAGCATCCGTTGTATCCCATGTCCAAGCTGCATGTGCCCGTCTTTCTGCATCAATATGCCGAGCAGGAGCAACGAGTTGCCGCATTTACGGTGCGCGCTCGCGTCAAGGCCGGACTGAGGATTATGGGTGCGAGTGCGTCGAGTGATTTATGGAGCATTAGTATTGAGAAGGAGAATCCCAAGCATACCACCGCACGTGTCACAGCCTTTCGCAAGGACATTGACTCCTCGGCGAGCAGCAGCAGCACTTCCAGCATGGAGAGTCGCTCCAATTACAGCAGCAGCAGCGGTAGCAATGGAAATGGCAATGGCAACGAGGTCTATGAGGTCTTTTCGTGGCTGTTGGAAGTCGCTGATGATAGCAACGATATACTCGATGGGGGCAAGATTGTTTGGTCCGTCACCCACGTGTATGATGCACCTAAGGATAAGGACTCGTCGGAGTTGATAGCACCGGATGATACGAAAAAGCGTTTGATTGCCAAGCTCGAGATCAACAAGGATGACATTCAGGCCGTGTTGCCGATGGCCAAGATCTGGGAGGTTATGAACACGGCGGTGCTGACTGGCCGACAAGTTGCCCAGGCCATGAAGGTCTTCATTGTCTCGCAGGCCGGCAAAGTGGCGGACGTTACGCTTCAGAGTTCGTGCCATGCTGAAGACGAGAGCGTCATCAAGGTGCGTCCCAAGACATAGAGAGATCCTTCGACTTCAACATTTCCTAATCAATAATCTTGTCACTTACACAGGTTTCATCGTCGTGCAGTTCCGTTTACGTGGATGGCTCCGAGCAGCGTGGCTCATCGAATGCCTCGGTCATTGTCAAGTACGGCACCTATGTGGGCGTGGCCAAGTTTATTGTCTGGATGCCCGAGTTTCCACTTGAAGTCTACATATCCGATTTCCGTTTGTCCCAGATCAAGGGATGGAAGGTGACCGATGACAATCACTACATGTGAGTAGCTCACAAGTGTCGAGAAAATAACTAACAAGTAGCAAATGTGTTAAGCAAACGAAAGAACTTACGAGTAGCGATGCAGGGCCAGTCAAAAGTTTAAAAGTATACCATCTATTATTCAATAATAAAAAGAGTTTCGACAACGGAGAGAGGAATGAATTAAAAAAAGTAACGAGTCGCAAAATCATACGAGAGTAATGAAAAATTAAAACAGAGAGCCGGCAGGAATTTTAAACTAACGCGTAGCGATTAAAATACGAGTAGCGATTAACGAATAAGCTTATAGCAAATAACTGTCGAATAGTAAAGAATAATAACTAAAGAGTAGCCAAAAAGTTTACTTTTCGTTACTTTATTAATTCGCTCCTCTTTATTGTCGATACTTTTTTTTATCAATTAATAATAGATGGTAATTCAATGATAGAGTATCGACAATAAAGAGGAACGAATTGAAAACGTAACGAGTGGAGTGAAATCAGAAACCTAGCAGGAATAATAAACTAACGAGTAACGATTAAAATATGAACTGAAGAACAAAAAAACAAGATGAACTAATGCACTAAAGAGGAATAAAGCTTCAAATTAACTAAACGAAAAGTAAGAATTAATTTCGTATAAATTAACGAGTAAAAAGAAAAAGTCAACTAAAATAAATTAACGAGTGTCTGGGGATAAGCACAAACAAGTGAATAACGATGAGGGAATTGAAATTATGAAACGATTAGCAATGCATGTGACATTATCTAATCCTTCTCTGTCTCCCCCTCTATTTAATTAGCCACAACAAACAATCGCGTCGTCGCAAGAAGCGATCGTACATGTGGAGTCAGCACGGCACCAGCTACTACAACAATGTGGGCGCCGACAAGAGCATCTGTCGAGCACGCTACCAGCAGAGTCCCGTTGAGGTCTACGCCAAGTTTTTGGCCATCGATCAGGTGAGTTAAGGGAGAAGCCAACAAATAACTGAAAGCAAAGGAAACTTTTAACACTTGTGTTCATACTTGTTTACAGAACTCTGGCCGCATTAGCTACTTCATATCCCGTCGCACCGGACTGCGTGTCACAGACCTTGTGCAGCCGCTGCTTCGCGTGGCAGATCCCAAGATTGCCTCACTCAAGGGTCGCATACTGCAGGGCAAATCGATGGGACGCACCGATGTCCAAGTGTTGTCACCGATAACAGGACGCGTGATTGGAACGAAGGAGATCCGAGTCGGTAGCGACAAAGTCAATCTATCCAAGTTGATTGTGCGCGTCATTTCGGGACTGCAATTGACCATAACACCAGAGAATGCCATTGAGAATGGTTATCTAGCCGAGACATCGGTTACACACAAGTTAACGGCACAATATCAGGAGGGATTGCTCGACATTGATTTAGAGTTTAGCGATGGCTCAAAGACGCCTTTGCGGTAGGTCACAAAGCAATTGAATTATAAGACTTGTAATAATCGAAAATTGTATTTTCCATAGTGATATTGCTGTCGAGGATTACTTCCTGCTCGTGGAGAGTCTGGACACTGAGGTGGTGGCCTTTGCACCCATGCTGGCATCGCATCATCCACGTGTTATTGCCGTTGGCGAGGGCAATGGAAATCTGTTGCGTGTCACTCTGCTGCTCTCTGAGGAATGTCGCTTACGTCGCGGTTCTGGAGCCGGCTCCAGTTCCGCATCGAGTGCATCGGTTGGCGTTGTCAAGCAGAATAAACCAAATGCTGCGCCGCTGGCAAGTGCTTTGGCCTCCATTGAGGTGGACTTTAACAACGTAGACATTGTGAGCAAACAGGAATCGATACAGAACGATGGCACCGTGGGACGCGAACGCAAAAACTATCGCAACACCGGCGATCTAGCTGACATTATTGGTGAGTTGTCTTTCTCAAGAAAACACTTCATCATTGACAACACTTTTCTTTTCTTAACAGTTGGCATTCCATTGCGCGACTCCAGTCAGCAGTATGAGCCCACTGTGCAGGCGCGTCAACATCGCGCCAGCATTCAGGCTGTGCACAAGTCACATTATGGCAATCGTGGATTTGCTGGGGGCAACATGTCCTCCATGGAGCTGGGCATGTATGTCCTCCTGACCGCCTTCTGCTTTGCCATCATTGTCTTCGTCATCTCGTGCGTGGTTTATGCATCCAAATTTCGTCCGGCCATGATTGAATCGGGCTTGGATCCTTTATCCAGCGGTGGCAAGGGAAATGCCAGCAATAATGGTGCAGGTGGCGGTGGCGGAGGTTTTCGTGATGTGCGTCTCAAGGAGTCGACGACGAATGCCCATGACTGGGTCTGGCTGGGACGCTCTACAATCGATCGGCAGTCGGTGGCCGTGGATGCACCACCACCACAGCAGCAACAACAACAACAGCAGCAGTCAGTGCAACAGCAACAGCAGCATATCAATGCGCGTGGTAAGCATAAAACAAAAATATCCATAGGGTAGAAGGGTTTTATAACTTTATGACTACAGAAAATGTTTACATACATTTGAATGTATGTTCGACCCTATAAAGTATATATATGTATATCCTTGATCAGCCTCAACAGCCGAGACACGATATAGCCATGTCCATCCGTCTGTCTGTCCGTCCGTCAGTATGAACACCTTGATCTCAGAAAATATAAGAGCTAAAGCTTTCATTCTTTCTCGATAGCATTTGTTATGTTTGCACGCATATCAAATATGCTTCAAATTTGCGCCATGCCCACTTCCGCCCCCGGTAATCGATGAAAATCGTTTAACAAGCGTAATTTTTAAGCTAGAGTCGCAATTTTTGAAACATACAATAAGAACTATGGCAAACTATGCCTACTACAATGGGAACTTATTTGCTTTGGCTGACAATCTGGTATATTCTGCAATCTGTGGTATATTTTGAATGTAGTGTTGTATTAATATACCAAATATACCCTTTGTCATATACAATCTGGTATATTCTATATCCTATCCTATCTACATACACAATTTGCTACATTTGCACTTTATGGTATATACTTCATCAATATACCAATTATAGTCTGTGGTATAAACAGTCTGATATATTTTGAATGTAATACCATATCAATATATCAAATATAGAAGTAATGTATAATAATGAGGTTTATTTTAATCATTGTACCGCACTATTTTGCTTTCTTCTTACTTGTCTTCTCAATGATTTCGTCTCTTTTTTCTTTAGATTCTCGCATGCGCATCACCAGCAATCCGATCATCACCTACGACAATGGACGACGCATCAGTTCGTTTGATCAGCCGCAACCCAAGCTGCAGACGCACATTGTGCCCGCCTCCAACTTGAACAAACTGCACCAGGAACAACAGTAAGTTGCAACAGCAACTTGCAACTTGCAACCAACAATACTAATGCAATGATAACTTTTTTTTAGCTATCTGGCCAATGAGCGCAAGGAGACAGCGTTGGAGTATAAACCGCCGGTGCCGCCGCATCGGAATGTGGGCACGCGTGCCATGTTGCCACCGCAATTGCCACCGCAGACAGCGTCAATCAAGGTGAGTGGCAACTAAACTTGCAAGCAAGATCTTTTTACATCATACTTTTCACTTTGCTAGGACAAGGAACTGCTGAACAAGCGACACAGTCAGCACTTTAAGCGCGAGCATATGCTGAATGAGAACAACAATGCTGTGCAGTCGTTGCCACAGCAGCAGCAGCAACAACAACAGCAGCAGCCACAACATCAACAACAGCAGCAGCAACAGCCGCCACAATTGCATCATCATCATCAGCAGCAGCAGCAGCAGCCGGAACGTCATCATCAGCATCAACGCAGTCACAGTCATAGCCACAATTTTATGCATGAGCCTGTGCTGCGTTCGGCTCACTTGAAGATGAAGCAACAACAGCAGCAGCAGCAGCTACAGCAGCAACAACAACAGCAGCAGCAACTGCAACAACAGCACGAAGAGTTGCACAATGCTGAAAAGCTGGTGGAGTACACAAACCCGCATCAGAAGAATGCATTTCAATTCGATTCGCTGACACCAAAGAGAGTTACCAAAGCAGCGGCCGTCGCTCAGGCTGCTCAGGCAGCAGCAGCAGCCGCCGCAGCAGCAGCAGCTGCCAACTCAGCAGCGGCAGCAACAATTGTGGCTCCAACATCGCCAGCCATAACACAAATTAAAGGTAAACGAAACGAAGCAAGAGAAAACTGATGAGAAAAGGATATTAAAAGTTCCTTTGGAGCATATTAGTTGGAGATCTCAAAAAGACAGCAATGTGAAATGGTTTTTTAGCGTGCTTAGTAACGCTTTAGTTGAGAACTTAAAGAGAGATATATGAAAAGAATATTTAAGTTTGCTTTGAAGTACATTAGTTGAGAGCTTAGAGAGGGCTTTCCATAAAAAAGTAAGATAGACAGACTTGACTTTATATTTGAGAACTCAAGGCGTAAACATTATTAAGCTTTGTAACACTTTAGTTGAGAGCTAAGAGAGAAACATAGAAAGCCAGACAAACTTGACTTGATATCTAAGAATTCAAATCGTAATCTTAATGAAGAATTTGTGTGCTACAAAAAATGGAGAAATTGCAATCTAAACTTGTGAGCTAGTTTTTTTTTTTCTTTAGTTCTCAGTACTTTTAATGATTTGCCAATTGTTCAGCTAAAGTTAATAGCTTAGCAAGTGCATAATATCGATTTTTATTGCATACAAAGTGAAGCTTTTTAAATATTTTTTTGCCACCCACTTGCTCTGTATCAAATCAATCGGGAACTGAGAGACTGTTTTGTGTTAGAATAGAAAGACAGTCAGGCAGACAGACATGACTCAAGGTCTTAATTAAATTAAGAATATATGTGGCACAAAACTCATTTCCAGACAGTCTTGTTTTTGTAACTAATAATTCAATTTAGTATTTGAAGAAGTAATCTGATTGATGAACTAACTTTGACTTGCGCAATTTCTGAGAACTTACTTTTGGAAATAGTAATCTGATTGAACAGACTTTGGCTTGGTAGCTTGGTGATAGAGCAAGCGCATAATATCGATTGATTTATATTGAATACAAAGTGCGGATTTACAAAATCTCTTTTGCCTTACAGAGAATCACAACCACAGCATATTGAGCACCGTTGCCGATGCGGCCAATTCGAATGCCACGGACAAGATTGTACGGCTGCCGACACCGCCGGGCACCTTGACCTCATCAGCCGGAGGAGGCGGAGGCGGAGGAGGTTCGACTGCTGTCAGCAGCGAGCCAACAACAAAATCATCGCGTGTGAAGAGGGCAACAGTTGTGGGCAATCCGATGTTCTCGGCAACTGTTGATGACACATTGGCACCTGGCGAGCGTCTGGGACTCGATGATCTCGACATGGACTACGAGCAAATCATGCACTATTTCGACAACCTAAAGGTAAGAAGAGACTAACTGAAATGTTTTAAGGGGCAACACTATTGTAATCGGTGCTTTTTGGAAGGCTTTCTTGCGATTTGTTTTATACTAGAAGCAATTGGGGTAAATGCATGAAATTTGGATTTTTTTTGGGATTATTTTTTGACTGGAAGGAATGAATGAAATTTGGCTTTTTTTTTTTTGCATTATTTTGTGACCAGAAGAAATGGGATTAAATGAATGAAATTTTGGTATGTTGTGAAACATAACATTAAAAGTATAAATACATTTCTTTTTCATAAAAATACAAAAACCAAAACGCCCTTAAATGTGTTTCTGTGGAAGACCAGCACAAGTTGTGTAAATTTGAACCTACAACTTTAACTTTTTTCATTCAAACGTTTACCAAAATGACAAAAAACAATATTTATAGAAATCCGTACTACATTTTTTTTAAATATAACGATTTAAGAGTACACTCCTGGTCAAAATTATAAGACACCTATTTCGTCGCTCGTATCGAACATGGTCAAAGAAAAGTATGAGAAATAATAGCACAAAGCGTAATACCCAAAACTTGTTTATTAAATTTAATTTCATTATTAAGTATTGAACCAGTATATCAAAAAGAAAAGAGTTCTATAACAACACAGGGAAAAGACTTATTTGGACCAAATCTCATATTCATATATATTTTTGACTCTTTTTTTTAACGTTACTTCAAAAGTTCCTCAAAAAAGAATTAGATTTTTGGATAATTCTACAATGGTGTTACCCCTTAGTGATATTATCATAATAATAATATATTACATAATAATAATAATGCTTATATCTTTTGTAGGAATCAAATGCCTGAGTACAAGAGATAATTGCTAAAATTCGCGAGATATTGTCAACATTTCATCAACGATATCAGAATGTCGTTACGCCCATGACAACGCCGACGAGGAAGCAGATGCAGATGCTTGATCAGCTCGTCGAGGTGGCCGTTGCAGGTGTCCAAAAGGGTAACTAAAATACACACACACACACACACACACACACACACACACACACACACAACAACACACAACTCTCTCTCTCTCTCAACGCAATTCTAGCAATCCAAAATGTTTAAAAAGCAAGCAACAAAAATATGAAAATAAGAAAAAGAAAATAATACTCTCTCGACGCTGAAATCAAGTCAAAAAAGCAAAACAAAATTAACAAGTATATAGCAAGAACAACAACAACAGCAACAAGAAAAAAACAAAGGTATTTATTGCCTAGACTAAGTTCATATAGAAAGCAAATATATAAATATATATATGTACTTATATATACGTATAGTTATAATACCGATAACAAAATATCGCACACACCTAGCACAAGTGGGTGTCACACCTTTGAAACTCTGTACTACTTATATACCATATACTAGCTCTGGTATATTTGCAGTATATTTAGTATAAAGTGCTTGAAATGAAAGCATCTGAAAGCATAGCTTGTTCCAATTGCTTCAACACACACAATTATTGCTTATGAAAATGCTTTTTGCAAATGACAAAACCCCAAAAACAAAATACTATATATAAAGAACAAATTTAATGAATAACTTAACCCAAAAACAAAACCAAAACAAAACAAGAAACGGACAAGTGTTAAGAAAAAAAAGGACATATTTTGTACGAGATTTCGCCCTCAAATGCATATCTCTAAACTCTTATTAGAACTCTGGGAAAAAAACCCAGAAGGAAACCAAAATAAAAAAAAGGAAAATCCAACAAACCATTCAAGCTGAATTTTTGCATTTGTGTATTTGTTATGGTGTAACTCTCGTGTTTCTTTTTGAAAATCAAAAAACCAATTAAATAAAATCAAGAATTATATATATGTATTGTATGACACGCCCCCCACTTGTGCTATGTGTCTGTGTACGATCCCCAAATGGAAAAAGAAAACTGTATGTATATCTCTCGGGGGAACGCGGAAGAATTTCACAACAAAAAATATGATATGAATATTTATAATACAAACAAAAATATCGATCGCTTTATAACTATATAAGTTGACGCAATCATAAAAATGAAAATTACAAAATATTATTAAAATGGTAATCCAAAAAAAAAAAAGGAGAAAGAATCAAGAGAGGAGCAGAACAGAAATGAAAAGTATATAGACGCTTATGAGCTTTATTTGAACGATTTGCATAACCGAAGCGACGATAAAGCATGGGAAATGTGTAACCAAAAATATTATATGATATTACCGAGCGTTTAAGCTTTATATAATATTAATATTAAACTATTTCTAGGGTATACATGCGTATTTATTATTATTATTATTATCATTGATGATTACTTAATTATTATTATTATTATACTTGGATTATGATTATTGAACAAATCTTTTAAAAAACAAAAGAAACACATAATTCAATTATTATACAACAAGAAAGAAAAGAAGAGAAATCAAGTGCAAAAAAAGCAAAAGAAAAAAAATCGTTTCGAACGCTGATGCAAAAAGAAATACGAAAATATATATATGCCACATTTTCGCTATATATATATGTACAACTATATATGTATATAGATGTATGTATAAACTAACTGTATGTGTAACTCACTCACGATCTATATATACAAGAAAAAATGAACCCATGGCATACGCATATCCCTATATATATATATATATATATATATATATGTGTGTGTATAACTGTATAACAAAATGCTAAAGCTATATGATTTGTGTAATTTATCGTTTCGATATATAGAGAAGGATATATTAGAACAACCCGAAAGCTAATTCATTCCATTAGCAAAAGTTTTCTTCTTCGTTTTTAATATCTCGCACATTAACTCATCGTGGATAATCTATCTCGATATATATATTGATAGCTAATATCCATTTTTATATTTGTTGACTTCTTTTTCTTTTTTATATTATCAAGTTGAAGTATTACTTTGTGTTACATCATTACATCATTTTAAACATTATTTCATAATCATATGTTGTAAATTGTTCCGTCCAACAAACGAAAAACAAAACAAAAAAAAGAAACGAAACGAAATATAAAAAAAACTAAACAAAATCATTGAATAACTAAAACAAAAAAAACAAAAAAAACTAAATAAGCGCAAAGCAAAAAAAAAAAAAAAAAGCAATTGACGTTTTTTGTATGTACAAGAAAACAACTCAGCATCGAAATTAACTACACACACATACATCACAAAAATCATTTATTATTATCTATTTAGAATTTTTTAACTTTATATCTATATACGTTTATTCTTATAGAACTCTGTAGTCCGAAATCCTTCCACAACAAAATGTATAAAAAGTGTTTTCCGTTTTTCCATTTTTAAAAATCGCATGGAACGAAAAGATACAGAAAGAATTATCTGAAATTACTTCTTATATATCAATCAATTAATGAGATCTGTAAAAATTTCACAAAGATGTTTCTTTGAGTATTCTGCTGCACTTTTATGAACGCATTTAGATTTAAGACGACGCCATACACAATTATCTCCCTGAGAAATAAGAGCAACCCGCAAAAACGATTAATTATAAAACATTTTCAGAAAATGAAAATTGAGAAGCCTGAGGAATCGATCTGTGAAATCTAGTTAATATAAAGAGGGCATCAGAATGAATACTTAAAGAAGAGACAATATAAAATGGTTAAGAGTCTATCCCATAATCAAACTGTAAAACATCTCTCTCACTCTATATCGCTTTCAATCATATTAGAGACTACAGAGTATTATAATAATATACGTATATATAAAATTGAGATATACTGTTGATCAATCTTTTAGTATATATATGTTTTAAAACTTATCGTATCTCAAATTCTGCACAGACTTGGGTATTACTTTGACACACACACACACAGACCCAGAGAAACACACAAATACACACACACACACACCAATGCAGTAGTGCTTGCCGTGTCCAAAACCATCCCCAGTGCTATGTGCTAGTGCCATATTTAGAAATCAATCATTCGTAGAGAAGAGGACGTCAATCATTTGGCATATTATTGTATGTGCCTAGAGCTTAACACGAGCTGAAACGCTTGTTCTCTCCCTCCATACTTTATATGCGTAGAATTAAATCATTTAAAACAAAAAACAAAACATAAAATACTAAAATATGAATAGAGAAACGCCAAGGTACTGACTGACTGGCTGACGGCTGATTGATGCATGATTGATGGTAGCCAAAATAACACAAACAAAAAAATAGCCGTATTTGTATATATAACGAAACGAAGCGAAACGAATCGAAACGTATTGCAAGCATCCATCATTCTATGTTATTCGATATAAGAAGCTATGATTGATCAATCACGCATTGATTATTGGCGAATAGTAAAGCAACAAAATAATACAAAACAAAACATAAAATACAGTCGCATCGGCACACCATTCAATCGCGTCCAAGACGACCGATGATTGATCAATCGATCAACTTAGCAAATTTACACACACACACACTTACACTTACATGCAACACACACACAAAGCACACACACTTAAGTTGTGTAACGATTCCAATACAAAGACTTTTTATTATTATGTTTAGTAATATATATTTTATAAACAATTATTTAAATAAATTATGTATTCTTTTTTTTTTTTTTTTATATCTCAGAAATTTATGATATGATAAGAAACAATTTTCGAATTTCTAGTCAGTTCGAAGCGTACAAATCGTTTTGTTACATCACACTCATATATTCATTATATACATCATATATACATATATGTACTTGTACTTGTAGTATCAATCAATCAATCATTATTTTTTGCCATGCTTTTTACCAGGCCCAAAACAAAACAAAAACAAAGAAAATGAAACCACACACAATCCTAAGGCTAAGCTATATATAAATATATATATATATACATATATGAATGTACTATTTGTATTATCAAAAAAAAAAAGAAGAAAAACAGAAGGAAAAGAAAAAGTAAAACAGAAATTGAAACCGAGAAGAAGATGATTCCATTTTCTGTTTAATTTTTCTGTTTGTGTTTCCCTTCTTGTTTTTTTTCCTTGGCTAAAATCGTAAACAAAAAAAATATAGTTAATAATAACAGAAAAGAAAAGAAAAACAAAAATATATCGATAACAACAATATATATAGATATATGTATATGTGTGTGTATCGATAAAGAGAGGCGACAACAAAATATCGTAATACATCTAAATTATCAACGTAAAAACGAAAAAAATTGCAAAAATGCAAATTGTTTAAGCTGCTTACATATACATATATATACAACACATTGATGTATGTGTGGGTGTATGATGTATACGATACACACACACACACAGACGCATACACAAAAACAAACGCGTAAGAAATTAATTCGCTTGGCACACGAGACTACTAAAAAAGAAAAAGTACTACGGTCCTCCCTCTATATGATAAAGCAGTAAAATATATAAAGAAAAAAGATATATCGATAAGCATTGAGCGATGTGTAAAATATCGATGTGAAACGCCTCGATATACATACGCATATATATACACACACACACATTTATCGATGCTTGCATCGATTAATAATTATCGAAATTCGTTAAGTATGTAAGTTCCATGAATGTCCCACCTGCCTGGCCATCCCCCCCTCCCCCCGCTTCTTAACGTCTCTCTCACAGAAAACCAAAAGAAAACAAGAAAAAAAAAACAACCCTCGCCTTTGCCTTTGCCCCTTTCCCCCTCGCTGCTGCTAATTTGCACCTTTGCCTCAAAATGTAAGACACCAAAAAACAAAAATCTATGATAATAAGAAATATATGGAGAAGAAGAAGAGATCAAGATGAAGATGAAAAAGAAGAAGAGCCACCGCCGCATAATTGTTAACATTGTATCAGTTATTACGTAGTTGTTGTGTATGTATTGTATGTAAGGTATGTGTAAATGTGTGCTTCGAATATATCGATAAATCAATCGATAATTCTCCATCTGTTTATATACAAATGTATGTTCTTTTTTTTTTTTTTTTTTTTTTTTTTGTAATTGTGATTGGAGCGCATGATTGATAGTATTTAAGTATTTTTTCGGTTCCAATTCTTTTGATTCCCGATTTTCATCTTTTCTCTCAATGTTACGCCTGATCCCCCGCCCCGTTCTCCCCCCTAAGCAATTGCTGCAAAGCTTCTAAATATTACTATATAAGGTATATACAGCATATATAAGGAACCTAAATATATATATATATCTTTATATATATACTATATATATAAATGTATATCAATCGTAATACATATACATGTACTTCCTCCTAAACACACTTCACTCAGCCCTTTGGCCATGCCCACTTTTTCATTCCCCCTCGCCCCCCACGCACCAACCGCTTGCCTTTTGCGCCTAAACTGTACTCAGTTCTTAAGTGTTGCTCATCGGATTCCGTTTGTTTTTGGCTTCTTTATAATATCTCTATATATATACATATTTATATATATATCTATACATATATATTTTTGTTTTTGATTTACAATTCTGTTATCTATATGAAAAAATAGTAAAAAAAAAAAATACTTTAAAAAAAAGCGAAAAAAAACTGCAAAAGATGTATACAAAACAGATGAAAAAATGAAATTATAGTTGCCATGTAAACACTTTAGTAGTTTATTATACTTATTATAATATTATTAAGTGGAACAACACACACACATTTTGTTTAAATAATTCAAATCAATTTGAAGCAAGAAAAACCAATAAAAAAAACAAAAACAAAACAAAAAATGCAAAAAAAACAACACAAAAATTGAAAGATAAAAAATACTATAAATATTCAAAAACTGAAATATTAATTTAAATAAAATAATTTATTAATAAACCACATATTATGAAATGACATAAAACCAAATCATGTTGTATTATTTACTGCCCATATTACAGGGGAACATCGAACTAGTCTCAAGGATCTCGGAGATTAGCGAAGTTAGAGATATGAAATTTGTTGTGCAGCTACGTTAGGTAAAATATTAAAGGTTTGTATTGAAAGCGAAATTATTTTGACAATATCGTAGAAAAATCAGCAAGAGAAAAGCTACATTTAAGTATAAAAGAGATTAATGAAGCCCCATAACTGTATAACAGTTTATGTTTTGGAATACAAAACAAATTCAATTTTATAGACTTAAAATTGATCTGAAAACTTAGGAATTGAAAAATTAACAGAGCAGATGAACTTGAACTATCCTTAAGGATCTCTGAGATTACTAAAGTGAGAGTTATAAAATTTTTTGTATAGCTATTTTAATGAAAACTTTAAAGGCTTGTATCGAAAGAGAAACTATGAATTGAAAATATCGTAGAAAAATCAGCAATAAGAAAAACTACATTTAAGTATAAAAGAGATTATTGAAGCATAATAACAGTATAACAGTTTTGGAATACAAAATAAATTCAATTTTATAGCACTTAAAATTTATTTGAAAACTTAGAAGTTGAGAGCTTAGCAGAGCAGATGAACTTCAACAATCCTTAAGGATCTCTGAGATTACCAAAGTGAGAGTTATAAAATTTATTGTACAGCTATTTTAATGAAAACTTTAAAGGCTTGTATCGAAAGCGAAACAAAGAATTGAAAATATCGAAGAAAAATCAGCAATAAGAAAAACTACATCTAAGAATAAAAGAGATTTATAAGAAAAGCAACATATGAGTATAGAAATGATTATTGTATTCCCAATAAGTAGAACAGCTGCTGTTTCGGAATTTATTTGGTTGAATACTTTTGTATTGTATATATTGTAAGTTAAATTTTACAGCAATTAAAATGATCTAATATCAACTAAGCCGTAGGAATTGAGAGATTAACAGAGCAGATGATACAAAATTCTAAGCACATGTTCTTCAATCAATGTATAATCGAGTTGACTTTTAGTTGCTTGATTAAAAGCCCAATAACTATAACAAGAAATGAGCTTATATGAGAATGTTTATCGCCCATATACGAGCTGTATTTTTATACGTAAGCTCCAGATGCGTTTCGCTATATAGACAACACAATATATTTTGCCAATTGGCCTTATAAAGTCGTGTTCTTGAAATTTACGCAACATTTGGCGCTTCTTTTGACGCGTGATCTTGACGACGATTGTTGGCGATCGATCCAACGATCGATCGATCGACGATGGCGTCAACCTGCATCGTTATCAAGAACGTAAGCGAACCCAAGACCCGAACCCGATGCTCTTCTCATTCTCTTCCTCCTCCCACAGACAGACACCGGATCGATCGCCCACGCCCCTTTCTAGCACAAACAGCAATGGCCATGTCCGCCCACTTAAACCGAGGATCAATACGAAATAAAAATGAAAAATAAAACAAACGTATTTAAGTGCGTTCTACACGTTGGAGAACCCAACAACATCTAATTCCAATTGTTAGAACTTCCAATTTGAGCAAAAAACCCGACGACACCGACATTTTGCCACACCAAAAGATCTCGTCTAAGTGTGTGTGTGTATGTGTCTGTGTATTTGATTCGACTTTCATTTCTATCTGCGATCTGTGTTTGTGTGATCGAGCGACTCAGCGAAGCATATAAAAGCCATGGCAGAAGCGTTTCCATGTTTCAGTTGCTTCCAAATTTTCGTGCACTCTTCAAGTCGACTTAATTTTCATTGATTTTGATTTTGTCGTTTCTTTTTTTTGTTGTTTTGCTAAAATTTGTTTTTTTTTTTGTTGTGTATGTGTGTGTGAATCGTTAAAAGATATACCATATATATATATAAATCGAAACGCTAAGATGTCTTATATCGGCAACGCATCGGATTTGGAGTGTGAAAAGAACGAGTTCCCGAGGCCGCAACGTCCGACGGGCATCGTTACCAAAATGGCCGCCCACAAGCTTTCGGCGGAGCCGAAGTGGGCTGACAAACGAGAGGATGATTCCGATTCCGAGGTCTCCTCGCCCGATAATTTCCTAACCAAAGGTGCCCAGTCAAAAGTCAAATTTATTAGTACTATCTTTTTGAACTCAGGAATGGATTGAGCTACAGCTATCAAAATTGGTTTATAAAGTAGCTTAATCAATTGCAATTGAAATTCACTAAAGAGTTCATGGCAAATTTATAATATTATCGAAGTTGTCTACAGACTCGAATCTATCTAATTCCAATAATTGCATGGTTAAAGTGTAACAAAGAATAGTGGGAGGATGATTCCGATTGCGAAGTCTCGCCTGATAATTTCCTAACCAAAAGTCGCAAGTCCAATTCTAAATACTATCCATATGTATTTTTGACCTATTTGAACTCAGCAATGGATTGAGCTACAGCTATCAAGTTTAGTTTATAAAGTAGCTTAATCAATTGTAATGAAAATTAACTAAAGAGTTCATCGCAAATTTACAATATTTTCCAAGTTAATTCCAATAATTGCATGGTTAATGTGTAAAAAAAAAGTGCGAGGATGATTCCGATTCCGAAGTCTCCTCGCTTGATAATTTCCTAACCAAAGGTGCCCAGGCGAAAATCCAACTTTAAGTACTATCCATATGTATATTTGACCTATTTGAACTCAGCAATGGATTGAGCTACAGTTATCAAATTTATCTTAACAAGTAGCTCAATCAATTGTAATTAAAATTCACTAAAGAGTTCATTGGATATTAATAATATTTTCCAAGATAATTGCATGGTTAAAGTGTAAAAAAGTACTATAATTGTAGCAAGCATCATCAACTAGAACTAGCAAAAAACCCATCATATAGTATACTAACTGTATTAAAATCAAACAAAACAAAAACAAACTTCATCACAACTTACAGGCGCCTTTCTACTGACACCATCCTATGAACTATCCATGGAACGAGCTGCTCTAATTTGTGAAAAAATGAGTTTCAAGGGATGTTTCAGCTTGACGAAAACGGCTACAGGAATTCTGTTTAAATTCTCACATCCAGATGACTATCAGGCGGTGTTCAAGAAGGGATTCCACAAAGTGACCGGTGCACGTTTCTATCGCAAAGTAAGTTTATTATTCTCCTCCTCCTTCTCCCACACACAAACATCATTTACACTTTCCTGAAGGTTGCTCTTTAAAAATGGGTACGAAATTTCAACATAAAATATACTAAGATGAAGTTAGAGTAGAGTTTGGCAGAGTTCATTTTTGTAGTTTTCCAGATCGTATTATAGCAAAGTGTAGTCAATGTAAGTGGTAAGAATAAAAAATTATATTACTTCAACTGAGCTTAACTTTAGGAGTCAAGGATATTCTATAAAAAATTATCCTACTATCGAAAATTATCGGAAATTTTTTGATATTGTAGCTTCAAAACTTGAATAAGAAAGTTAGGAATAGCTATAGAAATTAATATTAGTTAAGCTTCAATTGGGAAGTTAAATAAATTGTATGCCTTTGTCGATTAGAAATAAATAAAAGAAAATAGGATTGCTATAGAATTAAGAATTGTAGAATAGAATTCTTTAAGCGACTTAAAAAGGATTTAAATAGTTATTGATTGAAACTTAATTAAAAAAAAATTTAAGATCAAACATTTTACTACAAATTTCATATAGATTTCCCACTTATTTATAATCATAGAATAGAATTATCTCAAAGATTGGAAAGGATATAAATAGTTATTGATTGAAACTTAATAAAAACAAAAAGAAAAACTTAAGATCAACAATCTTAGGAATTCACTCGAAGTAAAGTAGAGAAAGCTCTGAAATATTTGTTTTTAAAAAGAAAAAGAAATTGAAATTAAATTAAGACCCTGCCCCATATGCAATAAGGTAAATGAACGATCAATGTTTGTGTAAATTAACTATTCCAAAATTTGTATAATCAAGTAGTTGTAGCTTAATCTAACCCTCCTTGTAGTAGCGCTCATTCTGCCCAGGCACCTCATCCAAATATGAATATGTGTTTAGTATGAGATTGTCTGAAATCTGAAACTTGAATCTTTCCCACATTTTTGCAGCAAACATTCTCGCGCAGTGTGAGTACAATATTGGCAAAGACATAAACCGAGAATATCGCCAACATCATCACCATCCCAAAAAAACAAAAAAAAAAAACAAAACAAATCAATTCATTCAACTGTAACCAAAAATCATAGTAGAGAAACGTTTTGCCATTCAAATGTGATTTGTGTACACTAATCTCTCTCTTTTCTCCTCTCTCTTTCTCTCTTTGGTTTACTGAGACTATTTTCCACTATTTTCATAATTTCCACATAGATTGCCATACCGTGTCGACCAAGGAAAACATTCACGCTCTACGTGCTCGATGTGCCCGAGGATTTGCCTGTGGAGGACATCAGGCATGCGATGTACAAGTTCGATTCGGTTGTCGAGGTTGTCCGATTGCACATCTATTCGAGTCCCAGCTTGGCCAGCAGCAGCAGCAGCGGAGGCATCTCCGGCAGCGTCGGCCTGGACAAGGGAGGCGTTGAAGGTGAGCAGCAGCTGACGGGCATCAGCAGCAGCCAGACTCAAATGCAAACCCTACGTCGCGCCGCCATACGAAGTAATATCCCAACAACCAATATTCCACATCCACAACTATCCTTTTATCATATATATCACATATATCGATTCCTATTTTCCCGGAAAACTAAGCAATTTTCATAATAGGTTTAATATATAATAATATTTAAAATATTTTCCTTTTCATTACTATTTCTCTCCGAAAACTTTTCTTTTCTCTAAACCAACTAAAACTCTCAATTTATGCTCTTGATTTCTTTTGTGTGAGCAATTTTTATAGTAGGTTTCGATATATAACATATTTTCCTTTCCTTTACTATCGGTTTCTTTACTATCGGCTCCTTTACTATCGATTCCTTACCCGAAAACTTTCCTTTTTTCTCAACTAACTATCAATTTATTTTTATGATTTCTTTTGTGTAAGCAATTTGGATAATAGGTTGCGATATATAGTAATATTTTTTCCCTTTTCCTATTATATACATCGACTCCCCTATTTGTGCCCGAAAATTTATTTGCTTAAACTAAAGTTCTCAATTTAATTGCTTGATTATTTTGCGTGTCAGTAATATTCGATTTTTTGCTAATATGTTTCAATATATAATACACACAATATATTTTTCATTCCTTTACTATCGATTCCATTAGTATCGATTCCTATTTGTCCCCGAAAATATATTTGTTTGATTATAATACACACAATATATTTTCCCTTTCCATACTATCGATTCCCATTTGTTCCCGAAAACTTTTCTTTTCTCTAAACTAACTAAAACTCTGAATTTAATTGCTTGATTTCTTTTGTGTCAGCAATTTTGATAGGTTCTGATATAATATAATATAATATATATTCTTTACTATATATCGATTCCTAATCCTAACTAAAACTCTCAATTTATTTTCTTTATTATTTTGCTTTGATTTTTCACCAATATGTTTCGATATATAATACACATATATTTCTTATACACATTTATTTTACATTCTTTTACTATATAATCGATTTTCCGATGTGTCCCTGAAGTTTTCTTTGCTCTAAACTCTCAATGCTTGATTTCTTAGTGTAAGCAATTTTGATAGGTTTTAATATTTAATATATTTTCCTTTCCTTCCCTATATATCGATTCCTATTCTTAACTAAAATTCTACATTTATATGCTTGATTAATAGGTTTCGATATGGCAAACATAATAATATATTTTTCCTACATATATTGATTCCTATTTGTCCCTTGAAAACTTCTTTGCACTCTATACTATATTTTCTTCGATTGTAAGCAGTATTAGTTTATTCGCTAATAGGTTAATCGATATAGTACAAATCACACACACATGCATTTAGAATATATGAATTTGATTTGAAATTGTATTATGCACATTTCCGGTGGATAGGCAGCAGTGCCAAGAGCGTTATCGGAGGCGGCGGAGGGGTCGGAATTGTGGCGGATGCGATTGAGAAATCGGAGCGTCCGGAGCGTCGTGAGCTGCCGCCAGCTGTTATACGCATCACACTGGCCTCGATGGATGAGTACAACATACTGCTGCAGAACGGTCTCAATTTCTACGATGCCACATTCTTTCCCACCGAGGCGAACATCTCCCTAAAAGGCGCCAAGATCGACTACAAGCGTCGGTAAGCAACAACTTCCTTTCCCATTCTCTTTGCTCTCTCTGTCTCTGTCTAACTACGTTCTCTATCTCTGTCTCTGGCAGCATGCTTGATGGCTCGATACCGGGGCGTGTGCGCGAACTTTTGCCCGTATTCGATGCAGCTGGCTTCTGCAAGCTGCCACCGCCCACTAGCAAGCTAATTAAGCCACCGAGGTCATAAGTCAAAACGGCAAAAAAAAAAAAAAACGACGACTTCAACGTTGATGATGATGATCATGATGATGATGATGACAACCCCACATGTTCCGGCTAGCTAAGCAAAAAAAAAAAACAATTCTGTAGACGGATGGAATCGACAACAACAACAACAACAACTACATCTATAATCATATAATAATAATTCCTCTTTTGGCTAAACAAAAACAAACAAAATAATTCCATTTTCCAAACTCTTTTTTTTTTGTCTTTTTTTTTTTCTTTTGCTCTATTATCATTAAAGGCCCATAAAAGGCTTAGCGTCTAATTTGTTTGATTGTCTAACAATAATAAAAAACAACAACAACAGAAAAAACAAAAATGAAGAAAAATACTATACAAAAAAACAAAAAAAAAAGCAAAAATTAAGAAAAACACTTTTCAAACGGCAAACGGAAATGAACCGTCAAAAACTAATTCAATTAAATCGTTTTCAAGCCTTAACCCCAAACAACAACTATCTATGTAATTCCACCCACGCTTCTCACACAAATATCATACCTATATATGGAAACGAATTGAAAATATATATCCAAAGAGATATTTGATTTTGGCTGGGGCGGGCGGGCGCACGGGGCGTATGAAAAATGTGTGTGAAGTAAATAAAACACTGCTATTTCAGTGAACAACAGAAAGACAAACCAAATCGAACGGGATTTTTGCTGGTTTCTTTTCTCAATGTTTCATTTTTCCCTGACAATGTGCCAGCGATCAACTAACAAAAAGGAATATACAAAAAAAAAACCGTTATGTAGTTCTGCTTCTGTCGCACTGCTATTTCAAAGCTCACAGCTGTATTTTTGCTTCTCACTGCTATTTTAATGAACACAACTGTACTTATAAGAGGAAACACGATCAAGGATAATTCAGATAGATGATCATGGTATAAATATGTTGCTCGTATTATAGTTTCTTTTGATAGAAATATAAAGTATAAAGAAAGAGTACTTACCGCAGATGCTCTTGGCATTCCGATCTATATACTATATAAAGTAGTTTCCTTAGATGATGTGATAAAGCATGGTTTTAATGTGAATGCAAATTTTTTGAAGCACATTTTTGTGTAAAATGTTTAAGCATGATTTCCATGTGAGTTGAAATTGTTTTAAGCACATTTTGGTGTTAAATGTTTAAGCATGATTTCCTTTAACATGTTTGTGTTAAATGTTTCGATAGATTTGAGTTTATGATTGCTCTAAAAAGAAAGATGCGTTAAGACAAGACATAAGATCAAATGAAACAAATGAAAGAGAGAGATGATATAATCCAACAGATACAACAAAATAACATATCTAGCGTAACATAAATCAGACACAAACACAAATTATAATATCAAATTTGAATACAGTTTCCGTTAGGCTTAGTTATAGGCATACAAGCTATTAACTCATTTCCTCTTGAATAACTTGAAATGTAGCGTTAATAAAAATTTCAATTTTAAATTAATTACTGAACATTTTTACCAACCAAATTTTTGGATAATTTATTATTAATGTATTCTGTTTTTCTTTTTGAAATCGGTAAAATTATTTCAACTTAAAATTGATGAATGAGTCAAAATGAAATACTTAAAAAGAATGGTATAGGGGTAATTCTTTGCAATTCTTTGTAATTTGTGGTGAAAACAACAAAAACTGAAAGAATTTAAAAAATAAGTAAAGCTTATTCTTATTCTTATTCTTAGCTATGAAGTAGCACAAAATTTAGAACTAATATTGATTTTAGGAACTTTTTTAATTTTAAAATAAAATTTATTTTTGTTCATTTTTTGAATTATCTGAAAACTGAAAAATAATTTCAAAATCATTCTTAGCTCTAATTAACGTTCTACTCAAAAGTTATATTAAAAAATATTTGGGTATAAGTTTTTTTCACTTTTAATTTACGCTAGAGATGGGTAATTATATACATAACTGAATATGAAATAAACAAATATATAATAAAATATTATATTATATTATATAGATAACTAAATATGAAATAAATGAAAACTAATTAGTTTCGGAAATGTTGTATTACTAATTTGGAATGGAGTGCTTAAAAGTAAAATATCAGATACCTACCTCCAATAATTCCGTTTATCAGATCTAAAATACTTAAGTAGTATTCCAAAAATCGTGGAAGAAGTGGAAACACAAATCATGTGTGTTTGTTGTTTGTAATACTTTTCGTTTTGTTGTTTATTTTGCACTTTATTTAGGTAATTGATTTAGGTATACATAGATCTTGATTGATTTAACAGACAAAATAGTTGCACAAAGTAAGTATGTATATATATATATATATATATGTATATATATTTAACACAAAGACATACACACACATATGCATATGCATATAATAGATTGTGTGTGTGTGTTGTATATAGAATATATAGAATATGTATTCCGAATAAGCATATCATTTATATCTCATACTGCAGAATGTCTTGTATATAATAATTAATAATTGATTTAAAGCATATAAGTAGTATGTATACATCGCTCGATCTGCGCAGATATATATCTACATCCGATCTAAGTATATGTATGTTTTTTTTTTCTTTCTTGTTTTATATGTATAGGTATATAGTAATCATATAAGTAGTATTGTATTGTATGTATATAGTCTGTTTAGGAAATACTCATAGAATATAAACGAATTCGTTTTCGCACAATTTTTGTTGTAGTTGCATTTCGTTTTTTGTTGTTGGAAAAGGCGACGAAAGAATATATAAAGATAAAGATAAGATATATATACTATATATGTGTATATATACTATATATATATCGCATGTATGCATATAATAATGAAATATAATAATCAACGTTTAACAAACAAAA
Source organism: Drosophila kohkoa (assembly GCA_019972355.1). NCBI lineage: Eukaryota > Metazoa > Arthropoda > Insecta > Diptera > Drosophilidae > Drosophila > Drosophila kohkoa. The sequence continues at coordinate 4,484,771 of BJEL01000071.1, read as the reverse complement.
AAAAATATATATATGGAGTAATAAAATACACACACGTGTGCACACACACACACAACACACACTCCTCACACACACACACACACACACATCACACACACTCTCTCTCTCTCTCTGGCACACGTGCTACAATTTACATAAAGTTGGGGGGACAAACAGGACAACGAGAGACGTGGCAAACGGAGACGCGGAAAAAAACAAAATACACACACACGGACACAATCAATGCACACACAATTAATGCTTAATTAGTTACATCATAATGTTCTTTTTGTTTGTTTTGCTGCCGCTGTAGCTGTAGCTGCTGCTGCTATTTCTTTGTTTAATACACTGAGTGCACAATGTTATCCTTCTCGACGAGCAGGCGCACCTTCATGCAGCCATCGGAGCCGCAGGAGAAGAGACGTCCAAATGGATCCACATACACCTGACTGACTCCTTGGCCAGTGTGCTTGAAGAAACCATTTTTGGCATGTTCGTGGGGGAACGTATTGATTAGCATAAACTGATTCATATCCCAGATCTGTAATTGAAAATGATCAAAGATGTAATATAGAAGTTATATGGAGACTCAAGTTTGATTAACTCACCTTGATGTCGCCTTCAATAGAGCCGGTGACAAAGAACTCCTCGTGGGGATCAAGTGCAATACACTTGATGGTGCTATCGTGAGCCTGTTGGAAGAAATTTACGTATTTTTTTAATTTGAATTAATGTTGAAATATATTTTGTATATGGGTAATTCTCTGGCGAAAATCTGCAATCAAGTTCTAGCTGCTTTGGTACATAATCTGGTATATTTTGACCTCTTTCGAATGTAGGACTACGGTATCAATATACCAAATATAGCCTTTGGTATATTTTAGCATTGCTCGGTATGTTATTCTATATATTTTCCCCTCTATGGTATATTTCGATTGTACCAATTCATCGATATACCAAATATGAGCTTCGGTATTTTATTATTTGCTCGGCATATTGTTTGATATATTTTCCTGATATGGTATATTTCGATTGTAGTACTTCATTGATATACCAAATATGACCGTTGGTGTAATTCAGTATTTTTGGTATACTATTCAGTATATTTTAAGAAACATACCGCACCTGTTTGCGTTTATTGAAAATAGGTAGCGAGCACACTCGATTATAGATTTCTTACTTGTTTCTTTTACAGTATATTTTGAATGTACTACTTCATCGTTATACCAAATATAGCCTTCGGTATATGTTAGTATTAATTCTCATAGCTCTGGATTAGCACTAAGAAAGATTTTGAAAATGTTTTTCTATCTTATTTGCAAAAATGAACGTATTCATATGGAAACAACAAAATTAAAGAATTTATATTTTATCGTAAAACAGAAAAATGTTTTTAAACTGAATCTTAGCTATCTAAATTGATTGCTAATCCAGAGCTACAAGAATAAACATTACTTTTTTTTTTTTAATTGCCTTAGGAGACATTTTTTGCCATAGTTTTCTCCACACTTCGAAGAGACTCACCTGATAGCGATGTCGCAGCGTGCGTTGACGCACATCAAAGACGCAAACATCGCCGCGTTTGCCACATGAAATGAGCACTTGATGCTGTGGCGCAAAGACCAGACACGAAGAACCCTGATCGTGACAGGTGAAGGCTGCAAAGAGAGAGGGAGAAAGTGAGTTACAATTCGTTAATTTCTTTTCTGAAGAAGAGTTCAAAGCACAGAGTTAATTCCTCAGCCTCCTCGCCTCATAGAGAGCAGAGAAAGTGAATTACAAGTCGTGAATTTATTTTCGGAAGCACAGAGTTCCTTCCTCAACCTTTAGCAAACTAAACTTACCTGACACACAGGACTTCTTATGCGGCAGCAGAGTGTCCCAAATATTGATGTTTTTGTTCTCAGAACTTTGACCAGCTGCGAAGGGAATCAATTTACGTTAGTCAAGGGAATCCTTAGGAGGTGTAAACATCGATAAAAACTTACCGCTGGCTAGCAAACTGCAAGAGCCAAGGAATACGAAATCGGAGAGCGCTTTATTGTGGCACTGATAGGTCTGCAAAAGGTGAAATGGGATGCATTAGAAGATCATCCAGTGAAGATCGTAAGCTTAGGGAGATGCTACTCGTACTACTCACAATGAAGGGTCGATTGTTTTGGGAGGCAATGCCGGCCTGCCACAAACTCAGATTGCCATCGCCATCGCCGACGCCAAATTTGTTGCCCTGCTCGGAGAAGCGACAGCGCGTCACCTTGGCAAAGGTGCCCGAGGTGCGGGGACAGCAAACCGGCTGCTGATGTCCCCATTCCCAGATCTGCACCGAGCCATCTTGGCCGCCGGTCAAGTAGAGCGGCATCAAGGGATGTGCGCTCATCCGCTTCACATTGTCCACCTTGTGGCGCAGCACCTGGAAGCAAGGGAACAACGAAAGTTATAATGAGGGGAAGGAAAGAAAGAATACGGAAATAAACTCACCATAGATGTGCCGCGTCCCGACTGCGAAGCGCTTTGCGTGCTCACCGTAGCTTCACTGTACGTGGAGCCAGCTCCAAATTGAGCTCTAGATGGAGAGAGAGAAAGTAAAGGATTAGCAATTACAAAAAAGAAAATAAGTTGATCACAAATGGGGGGAGGAATTGAATAGGGAGAATGGAGAACACTCACTGCTCCTGCGACTGGATGATGAGGAAGGCGGAACTGTTGGTGTCCGCATCCTTGGACAGATTCATCATATCATAGTCACACTCATCCTCATACCAATTGGGCGATTCCAGCAGCAGCGAGATATCGAATTCCTGAATCTCGCGCGGATTCGCGAACGCAATCATTGAGGAGCTGTTGTTCTTCAGGCAGAACGTGAGTATCGATTCATGATCCTTGTGTATGATCCGAATGTGATCTGTATTCTCGTTCGTTGAATGCGATTGACCTAAAAGCAAATATCAAAAAGACAGAGACGAGCGATATTGATAGAGAGAGGGAAAGAGAGAGTGAAGTCGACGAATGCACAAAATAGTGTGTGAGAGCGAGAGAGAACGAGAGCGAGCGAGCAAGACACAGAAAGAGAGGGAGAGAGAGAGAGAGAGAGATAGGCAATCATTAGCATGCAGTTTTTTCTCGCAAACAATTTCATTTCCACTACTCTAATTGTTGTTCCTATGTGTGTGTCTGTGTGTGTGAATTAGAAATGAAGGCAATTTGTTGTTGTAGTTGTTGTTCTGTTTCGCTAACAAGTGTGACCAAATTAAATAAATATGTATGGGTGCATGCAATGTATGTGTATGTGTGTTTGTGTGTGTGTGTGTGTGTGAGGTGCAGTATACAAATTAAATAAATTCCATTAGTGTGTGTGTTTCTTCGCTGTCGCAGGCAGAATACTTTATTCTTTTATACTTTTGTTTCTTCTTAAGCTTAAACTTAAAAACTGTTTAACTGTGTTGCATACTGTTATTGTTGTTGTTGTTGTTCTTGTTGTTTGTGCATGTTAACTAGTGTGTGAGCATTGCATTTGTGTGTTCTCTGTGTGCTGTGTATAGCGCGCGTGTGTGCGTGTGCGTGTTTGTGTGTGTTGCATGTACAGCTACAGCTACTGCTACGTTCACATTGACATTGACAATTTTCGTGTTGACTTAGAAAATAATACAACTTGTTTTCTTGTGCAATTGCAATCTTATATATACATACATACATCAAATTGTACATACATACGTATTTACATTGCTTTCAAACAAGGTGGCGCCAAACAAGCAAAGCAAAGCAGTGTTGCAAAGCAAAGCAGTGCTTCCACTGCTGCTGGGTCACACTGGCCAGCTGCACTGCGTTAAGCAGTGCTACAATACTGTCAAGCAGTGCAACACTGCTTAACTTGCCCGCGCCATTTAAAAAATTGTTCTAAAGAAAATATATATATAAATGTGTGTGTTGTGTTCTGTGTTTGCGTGTGTGTGTAAAGTGTCCAAACCAAAAAAAAAACCAAAATTAAAACTAATTAAAGAAATACCATAATGGCGAACAACTAAGGTGCAAGTTATGCTACTTATCTCATACAATACAAAAAAAAAAGAATAAGGAAAACAACAACCAAAAAATAATAATAAAAAAAAATACTTGCAAATCGTGTAAAACTAATTAAAGAAAAGAAAAAATAAACGGGCAAAAAACTCGCGACGAGAATAAAAAAACTCAATTGCAACAGCAACAAATAAGAATGAAAAATGAATACCGACCTTCATCGGTCTCGTTGTCGTGCTGATGATGCTGGTTATGATGCGAGCTGCGCGTGCTCGCGTCCGAGCTCTTGCCAAAGATGCTCTTGATGAAGACCTCCTGTGTCGGCTCCTGGCGCACCAAATAGTTCCACAGCCGACGAATGGGACCCGCTGCCGAGCCCGAAATGAACGGTGTATTGTCCTTGTTCAGCAGCGAACGATACTTGTGAATGGCGAGGCCATTGATGCCGCTTTCCGCATAACAGCCGGGTATATAATGTCGGGATGGCGGACCACGACTGATCAGATCGTTCAACGCGAACTCCTGCCAGCGATTCAAGGTGCGCAGCACCTCATGCGACAGTGGACTGATCACAGGCAGATCTGTTCGAATGGTAATTAGTGATTATTAAAGCTGGACTGATCTCTCTCTCTCTCTTTCACTTACCTTGCAATTCGATGCCGGCCACTTTGACAAACTCTTGGATCTTGTGTGTGCTGTTCTTGATGAGCGCCAATCGCAATATACTCCACGAGTAGGACATGGGATTGGCGTGCTCGGTATTGTCTTTGGATTTCAATTGTGAGCGACTCACATTGACATCATCATCATCATCTTCCTCCTCCTCGCCGTCCGATTCATGCGAATCATCCGTATCGTATTCATCGCAATCTGCAAGAGAAGCTCGTTGTGAGTAATTCAATTCGTTAGCATGAAAATGAGATAGAGAGTGACCGTTACCTGTATTGGTGGGCTTGGCCAGGAAGTAGGAGAGCATCGATGTCTCCGGGGGCATAAATTGTTCGCGATACGTCGGCTTGTCCTCCTTCATGTTGCTCGACGTGCTGTTCTGACTGAAGCTCCCCAGTATCTTCATGTTGAGCTTCATCCGTTGCTTCGTTATCGATGTCACCGTATTCCACACACTGTTCTCATCCTCTGGCTCGCCTCCCGCGACCAAAGCCTGCGACTGCACCTGCGTTTGCTGAGGCTGTGCAGCTGGCTTGATGAGGAGCTTCTTCATGCCGCCGCCAAAGAGCGTGGACCAAGTGTCGTTGGAGAACTGTTGACCGCTCAGGCGATACAACAGACGACTGTCACAGGTGGACAGCGAGTAGATGAACAACGCCATATAGGTGGACACAAAGGACTCGAGCAACAGCACATTCAACTTGGGCACATCCTCGTCCTTTTCGCGTGCCAGAAGCGCTCGCAGATTGGTGACACCCGGCCACTTGGATGGGGTGGTGCAAATGCCCGCTGGCTCATCGGTGGAATACTTGCGACGACGATTGAAGGCATTGCGACTGCCAACGAGATAACTGCACTCGAACGATGAATTGATCTTGGCAATGTTCTCGATCCCTGGGCTGGGATAGCCATTGAAGCTGGCATTGTTCACCACAAAACTCTCCGAATCGCACAGCGATTGATAGATGCAACTGGACAACGCAACGGCCAAATCGCGCAGCACAAAGATCTCGCTCAGCGCGCTCGTCTCGATGCCGGGGAATGGCAGCAGTTTGATGATGCTCTGCAGCATGTCGACTGTCTGCGATTGCAGATACTTGATGGGATCCGCAATCACCGTCTTGTTGCCCGCCACACATGCACTCAACAGCGGCAGGGTGGTGGGGAAGGGCAACGGGCTGAGCAGCTGCTGTTGCGTCTTCTCCTGCTGCAGCTCCTGCAGCAATAATACTAATTCCATGCGCACCGAGGCCAAGCCGCCGCCGCTGGCGCCGTGCAGCGAACAGTAGCTCAGCAGTGTTCGCAACAATGTCTCGTTGGCTGCAAAGGATCAAGAAGTTATTATATATTTCAAAATTAGGTCCGTCCGATGATGGTAACAAAAAAAAACTCTAGCTCTTTCCTAACTGGAATGCACTGCTTAGGCAAGCACTGCTTGCTCAACAGCTGGCCGCTATGGTAATGCACAGGACTGCGTATGCGTACAAAACTTTACTGCTTGCAATACGAATATAAATTTGTTGCTTTAGTTTTTTTTTTTTAATAATGCCGCAGCAAATCTCATAAGCTATGTTATGTAAAAAAAATGCAGCCAATGAGTAAAAAATAATACCGCAAATATATGTACAGCTGTGCCCATTGAAATAGCAGTGCGACAGAGAAAAGACTATGTAACCGTTTTTTTTGGTTATTCCTTTTTGTTAGTTGATCGCTAGCACATTGTTTTTGTAAAATAATGCATAAAGATAAGAAAACAGCAAAAACCCCGTTAGATTTGATCAGTTTTTCTGAAATTTTGATATTTTTACCCAAGTGCACCACTTTTGGGCTGAACATTAGAATAGCAGTTTTTTCTTTTCTTCCACTAAAAAAGCCGAAATTGTTTTTAATTTTATGAAAAGTGAGTTTAATTTGGTTTATTATTGTAGTTTATACGACAATGCACTATAACTATAAAAAAAAATTTAATTTTAGTGTGTAAAGGACCTAACTGGTCCAATGTAGAGAGGAGGTCCTTTCTTGAGCTTAGGAAGGAGCAAAATTGTATAAAAAAGTTCTGTGTCGCCTAAAATGTTTTACCAAAATGGTTTTCAATGACATAAATTATAAATCAAAGCCTGAAAACCATGGTGCGATACAAAAAACCACAATTTTAGAGGACCGATGCATAGTGCTCTTCAGCTAAACCAATCCTTTTGCATCCTCTAGGGATATTAAAGCAGGGTTGAGTTGGGGAATCAGTGAAGTGGCTATTGGCCGAAGACTGGTGGATACAAATTTGAATACCCGAAGTCCAGAAAAGGTGCAATTACTTGGTTATAGACATCTCAAAGTGAGGTGGGAGTTTGCCAAGCGCCACTTGAACTGGCCATTTTTCAAATGGCTTAATATCCTTTGTACAAATGCGTCTAAACTGGTGTTAATTATTAGAAAAGTTCAAGACAATATGTCCGTTGACCACCAAACACCTAAAATGACCTAAACCATACCCTTAAGACCGCTAAACATGGTGGTCTTAAAATCACGATATGGGCATGTTTCTCATACAGTGGTGTGGGACCTATAAATATGATCGATGAGATCATAGACCAAGAAATCTTTGAAAATATATTAAGAAACATCATGCTGAAGTATTCTCAGGATGAAATGCCTCTTCAATATGGACTTTTCAGCAGAGCCACGAAACCTAAACACACCGGCCAACTGGTCACGGAGTGGTTTGGTCATGAAAAAACTGATGTAATGCCATGTCAGTACAGTTCCCGGATTTAAATCCGATTGGGAACTGATGGAGAACTTCAAGCATTATGTTGCCAAGAAATCCCCGACATCTAAGCCACACCTTCGACAAGTTGTGTAGGAGGTATAGGGCCAGAATCCCTGCAAGCGTTGCGAGGACGTGGTGGACTCCATGCCACGTAGCTGTGAGGCTCTAATAGCCAATAAAGGCTACACAACAAATTATAAGGTCGTATTCAACTCGAAATTTAGAAGGATTAAGTTATTTATAAGATTTTTTGAAATTTATTACATTTTTGTTTTTTCACTGCTATTTCAATGGTCTTCATAATACGGACATTTTCATATGTTAACATACACATTCGGAAAAATATTGAATTATCCAAAATGAAAAATATGTTTAATTATCGCAAATTAAATATATTAAGCTGTTATAAAAAAATTTTGTCTGGAAGTTGTGTTTATAATAATATTTTTCAACTTTAAATGTGTAGGTCGTCTGCACTGCTATTTCAATGGGCACAGCTGTAGGTGTTGTAGCAGTAACAGTTTCTACTCTTAATGATTTACTGACTGTGCGAATCCGCCTTCATAAAAACGAAAAGTTAATTAGATAATTATGGGGAAAAAGGTTGAAATGACTCATTTATCATATAGTGAGCTGCAATATTTACTTTTACTCAGAATTTGCAATCAATTGTAGTTTCTATGTGACAGCCTATAATGATATGTAGGATGATAAAGCTTTGTAACTATTCCAAACAAAACCCGCACAACAAACAACATTAAATAAATGCCTGTAAAAATGAGGCAAGCAAATCGATTAAGCTGAATTTGCGGTTTGCACACATTTGAGAAAATCACGTTTAGGTTAAAGGTAACAGTGTACCAATGACAATGATGACAGACAGACAAAAAAATACCCTAGGTAACTACTCCTTTCACATGTTCGGCTCGTATCTATTCCTAGTATGAATCCCTATCCCAATTCCAATCCCAACTCACCTTTAAGCCAACGCTTGCGTTTGGCCGCCCGCATCACCTTGGCCTCAAAGTCCTGTTTGTCCTGCATGAGGATCTCATGGAGTGTCGGTCGCTCCGTGCTCGGATATATGCTGGCATTCATGTCCTTATCCTTGGCATCGCCAGCATCCGGATCGTTGGCATCGTTCGTTTGCTCTGAGCTGCAATAGTTGCACAACTGCTTGAGAGCCTCCACTTCACGCTCCAGCCACATATAGAGCTGATAGCGCAATTGGCCGCCATCCACCTCGAAGCCGGTGGCCAGCGTTGACAGTTCCTCCATGAGGATCTTTAGGCAGGCGACAAACTTCAGCTGTTGCGCCATAATGTCCATTTTACAATCGCCACCCGATGATGATTTACCCAGATGATCCACTGCTGCTGCAGCTGCTTCTGGTTGCGGTGTTGCAGCATCATTATTCCGATCAAGCTGACCATCGTCAGCATCTTCGTCCTCATCCTCGTCCTCGTCATCCCATTTGATCTCAAACTTGGCCTCATTGGCACTGCTCGAGGCAACAGGCGCACTCCAATCGAATTGCTCCGCCTGGCTGGGCGACGACGTCTGCCACTGATCCATAATGCCCGAGTTGATCAGCTCATCCTTGGCGCCCACCTGATGTTCCGAATCAGATGCCTGACTGCCCGCCATGCTTGAGGCGGCACCATCGTTGTCGCTTATCTTCATGGGCAGCTTGTTGAGCACCTCAAGCGCCAGGGCTGGACAACCGGACTTGAAATGTCCGTGCGCTGTGGTAAAGTACAATTGCCGCTCGATCGGTGTGATGGAGTCCTCCAGCTGCAGCTGTTTATCGCTTGCCGCATTCGCAGTGGCGTTCCTCGATTCCCCAGCATAGCTAAAACCGGAGAGCACCACATGTGCGATGCGTTTCTCCTGCGCCGAGATCGCAATGTTCTGCCGGATGAGCAAGGGATGTGTGCGCAAATAGATGTAGAAATTGAATACATTCGGATTGGTGGCATGCGGCATCTCGGGACGCAACAAATCCTCCTCGCGATAACTGCTATGCAGATTGCCGACACCATTCAGGAGCAGCGTATTCAAGCTGTCCTGATACTTCTTCAGATTCCAGTACGTCATGGAGCGCAAAAACGGATCGGGATGGGCACGCGTCAAGTCGCAACGTCCCGTATCGATATCGGTGCCCAGAATGTGATCGTTGAGCAGCCGATGATAGTAACAGCCCTCGGCATCGCCCTCGTACAGCCGAGCAATGATCAAGGCCAGCTGGAAGTCCTCGAGCTTATTCATGCACACCTCGATGGCATCGTTGAGTGAATTGGCCAACAAAAAGAAGGCGACCGCATGCTCGAATCGTTGTTTACCGAGCAGCACAAAAGCGTTCTTCAGCGCCGCCTTGCGCCAACGATCCTCGGCGAAATTGTTGCCAAAGAACGTGGTCATCTTCTCGTCCCGCTTCGAACGGAACAGACCCCAGACCAGGGATTTCTTCTTCATGGCCAGATAGTAGATGGCCGCATCGAGCGGATCCTGTTTCAGCTGATAGGCGCACTTGGCCAGCTTCTCGACGCAACGTCGCAGCGTATTGATGTTCTTCAGCCAATAGCCAACGCCCAGATCACGCAACGTGCCCCAACGCAAATCGCCCTTGGTGTAGCTGGGTATCAAATTCAGGAGCTCCTCCTCGCTCTCCGAGTGATAGGCCCACACAATGTTCGCAGTGCCGACGCCCTGGCGCTGGAATTGCGCCCGCTGCGCCAGCGGCAGGCAACGCAACAAGTACGTAAAGTGCTTCATCGCCAGCAAAAAGCGCAGTCCACAATCATCCAGCGAATCGGTCGCTTGCGCCTTGCCCGCCACACCGACGGCCCCGCCGGCTGCTGCCTGACTCTTGCCAAGGTCGGCGGCAAACTTATCACTGAAGTCCGTATTGCAGGTGGCCACCGTATCGGCGAGGGCCAACAGATGCATCTGATCCAGCGACGACAGACCCGGCAGATGAGTGTGCGTCAGGAGACGCGACAACAGCTGTCCCTGACGTGGACCGAAATGCGATATCGACTGTTTCTCCGGCAGCGAGAGACGTCGCTCCTGACGCTTCTGTTCGCCATCGCTCAGCAGGTCATCCAGATTGTCATCCGAGTTGTGCATATCGAAGAGCTCATCATAGTCCTTATCACTCTCGGCCGCATGCGGTGCCTTGCCACCCAACTGCTCGCGATCCGCATTGAGAAGCACCCACAACGGCAGCGGCGGAATCGAGTTGATCTCCGCATAGTCCAACATCAGTTCCTCGGGTATTTGCGTTGTGCTGCCCCGATGCTCGGCCTGTATATTGCTTGTGTCCGCCGTGTAGCTAATGCTCAGCGTACGGGATCGCGACCAGCTGCGTTGCCTGGCACCAGCCGCACCTCCTCCGCCACCGCCGCCAGCTCCACCGCCGGTGCTGCCATCATCCTCGTGGGGCAAACCGCTGATGGCACTGTTCCCGGTGCCGCTCATGCAACGCACCAGATGCGCCAAGATCGCCTTGACCCAACGGATCTTGCCACAGTTGAGCAGCTCCATCAGCTGCTTGGGATGGTATTGCGGCAGCACGGGACACGCAATGCGCGACGCTTGAAACAGCCCGAAATCGGTCATATAATCATCATTGGCGGGCGCCTCATTCCCACCGCCACCGAAGCCATCTGTGTGCTGAGCCCCACCGCCATTCATGTTGGCCATGCTGCTGTTGGCCGCCAAGCGACGTTTCTTGTCGTGCGACAAGAGTTGGAGATTGGCGGTGCTCACCTTGCTAATGAGCGGCATCGACGCGACATTCTTCAGTCGCAGCTGCGTCGACTCGTTGGCCAACGAACGCAAATCCTCATCGCGTAAATTGCGCGTATCGGGCACATCGTCGCCCATTGTGTTCGATCCCTGAACGGACATAAAGTGAGCACCATAATGGGGCTTCCACTGCGAATAGACGTGCATCTCCGAGTCCATGGCCACCACGAGGATGCCATCGCGCACCCAACTGATTTGCATTGGCAGCGGCGGCAAACCGTCGGCGGTCTGCAAATCAATCTGTCGCAACTTCATCCAACGTATCTCATCGACGAAATTCGGTTGAGCCAAGCTGCTCGCCTTCCTCAGGATGGGACGATTCACCGAACGTGATTCCTTCATTGCCTTTATGTTGGCCTGTGCAATGTCCGAGCTCACAGGCGTATAGAGCAGTATTTTGCTACCGACGGCAACCGTTAAGATGTGCGAACCATCCTCCTTGGACACCCAATCCAATTGGACGAGATGCTTTTGCGTTAGCGGACACGTGTTGCCATTCTCCGCGATGCTCTTGCGCAACGATTGCAACGTACTAAAGCTGGGCACCGTCAGCAGACCCGAGACATTCGCCGACTGTTTGCCACCGCCGACACCGCCGGTTGTCAACTCCGGTGTGGTTTCGCCACTGCGCGGTGAACGACTCTCCGGATCGTGGGCGAAATTGTGCAGCACCTGATTCAACCGTTGCTTCTTAGCGAGCAATCGACTGTCGTGCAGATAGCTCAAGTCGATGCCGTGTCCAATGTTGATGCGCGGCAAATGGACGTTCTTGAGGTGAATGGTATCCTCCAGTACCCATTCACTGCCCCCGGAGCTTTCGCACTCGTAGATGGCCACACAGAGGTTGACGTAACGCGAGTCGGGATCACCGCGATTCGGACGCGTAAAACTCTTGCCATACTTGTAGGCACACGCAATGCGACCGGAGTACGCGGCACTGATGTTCAACGGCTGGCCGGGAATCTCGATCGCCGACTGTTGGATGCGACTGAACATCTTCCATTCGGACCAGTGATAGGCATCGGTGCCAATGGGTTCGCATTTCCAGAAGCGCGATATCGAATCGGAGCACGCGGTGACAATGATGTAAGGCGCAAAGCAGGCAGGATAAATGCTCGAGCTGCTCAAATGTCCCGCAGCGGGCGAGGCGTGTATCACATCGACGCCCTCGGGCAGCGGCAACTCTTGGGTGCACACCTTCTTGGTGGTGATCGAAATGTGCGGTGCCTCGACTTGGGGACCAAAGTGCTCGGCTCCGGTCAACGTTTCGGCGCCCTGAGACATGCGACGCGGCTGCTGCTCTTGCTCCTCGGTCTCCTGCGTCAGATTGCTGTCCGGCACATACATTGCGGTCTCGGAGAGGAACGAACTCTGTTGCTTCGAGCTGATGACAATGCGCCACATGTGGATGGTGCTGCCACGCAGGGTCTTCTCGATGTTCACAATGTAGAACGGTTCCTCAAAGTCCACATTCCGTTGCAAATCAACAATGGCATCCATGTCCGATTCAAGCAATGCATTCATCTTGGGTTCCTCCAAATCGTGCGCATCAATCGAGACGGCACGCTGCCCGCCTGTGATCAATTGCGCCTGGAACACATGCAGGAATTGTGTGTTCTGCCAATCGTGTTTGGCATCCGATATTGCATCCAGCTGCAGTATGCAACCGGGACGTGCGGTCGACTGTTGTGAGACCACCTTGAGCTTGTCATGCAGCGCCGAACGTTGCGCTTTCAACGTGGACGAAGCATTCGAGATCATCGAGGACAACGAATGCGATTTGTGCAACGTATTCAAATTCTCCGAGCAACTAATCTCCGCCAGCAAAGTGCGTGCATCGATCACCGCCTGATAGACGCGCAAATTCTCCCCGTCGCTGGCCACAAAGCACGCCGACGGTGAGTTGCTGTAGCTGCCCAAGGTGGTGCTGGGCAACAGCGTGGGTATCCAGGCGACGTTGCTGAACGCCGATATCTCCGGCGAATTGATGCGCGCCAGCTCACTGACTCCACCCGAATGACACAACGGTCCGACGGAGTCGACACGCCACAATATGAGCTCCGAGCAAAAGCCCGTGGGCGTAAACACATCCTTGTTGTCCCCGCCATTGGCCGAACCCGTTGGGGAACCGGCGCCTCCAGCGATTCCGGCTCCTCCCATGGCTGAGCTGCCGGCAAGGGGTTGTTCGAAGGGCGACATCGGTGACTTGGCCTCGGAGTCGGGCAGATTGTGATGCGATGTGGAGACAAGCAGCGGCAATACCGGATGACAGGTGATGTCATTGACACGGAAACGATGTCCCGACGCACGGCTCACATGGCCGATGCTTAATACTTGTGTGAACTTCGTCTTGAAGGCGAACGTCAGCTGCCACAGATTGAGCGTGCCGTTCGAATGCTTCGTGACCATCGACACCGATGGCGACACATTCAGCGGAAGTGCTGACGCCGCTGTGGCGCCACCGCCAGCGGCACCCGAGTCCTGTGAGCTGCTCGCCGCAGCGCTGCGTTCATTGGCATCGCCACCGTTATCGTCGTTATCCTCATCGGGTTGATCGACATCCGGCTGTTCGCCATCCTCGTCGTGTTCGTCGTGTTTGTCGAAATGCTGTTGATCGCTGCGCAACGAGTTCTGATCGCTGCTGCCGCCGCCGCCGCCTTTGTGGAACTCATCCTTGCTCCGCACATTGTTCGCAATGTCGCGGAAGGCCAACGGATGTGTGCCCGTATTGAAGAGACTAACCGTTGTCGACATCGACATGGCATCGCCCAGCGGAAATGCCGAAGGTATGCGTGTCGAGAACGATACCTGCGCCTGACGATACGAGCCCGGATAGTAATCATCGAGCCACTCAATCACCCAGATCAAATAGCTGCCATCAACGGGATGGATGGCAAACAGGAGATCGGGACTCTGATGCCAATCGCGTAGCAGACACTCGATCTTATTGTCCAGCGAATCGACCAGTTGGGTGATCGGATGCTGTTGCTGTTGCTGCTGATCGTTGTTCAGCGAATTCTGTGATGTTGTATTCGACATGGAATTCAGCTGGAGTCCGGCCGCTGTGGCCGCCGTATGCTGTGAATACTTGCTAAACTCTTCGCCGCTGTCATCGACCGAAACCGATTTCGAATTGCGCATAAATTGTTTCTTATGATGTCCGACGGCTGCATCATCGGGTAGATCAACACCCGCTGCTGCTGCTGCTGTGGATCGTTCGTGAACGTTGCCATTCTCCTCGTCAATCACCTTTTTGGTTAGCTCCTGGAGTATGGCCTCCGCTTGCAGCGTGAAATGCATCTCCTTGTTGTTCAGCCAGTGCAATATAAACACATTCTGATTGGTTGGATCCGATGTCTGCATCGACGGCACCAGCGGTATATCCGTTTCGGCATTGATCGACGCCGCCAAATGGAAATGCATGCCCGGCGTAACGCCCGACCCCTGAAAGCCATACGAATGGAAGTCATGCACGCTGCACGACGACGGCAGCGAAGGGATCGGTCCCTGATAGTTGCTGAAACTCGCCGGCGAACTACCAAGACCTCCCATCCCTTGGCCACCTCCCGCAGCGCCTCCGCCACTTCCGGGACCACCGCCAGCGGAGCCGGGTCCATGAGGTCCACCGGGACCGATGTTCGCATTGGCGCCGGCCTTGATGTGACGACGCAAATGGAAACAGGTCTTCATGTGCTTGAGGCGCTGCATAAAGCGATGCTTGTGCCGATGCGTCCGAAACTTGGGATTCTGCGAGGCCAACGGATCGTATTGGGTCATATTGACCATGCCATCGTCCGGCAGCACCGTCTCAATCCAGATGCGGCAAATGTTGTCCAGACACGAGGTCACCAGCATATTGGCCACCGATCCCTTGGGCATATATTTGCTCGTCTTGCGCCACACAATGTTCGACACGGCGCGCGGATGTGCGATGTACACGTACGTAAAGTTGAGCTCACCGCCAGCGATGCCTCCGCTGGCATCGTGTGCACTCGTTGGTGCTCCTTGGGAAGCTGCTCCTGCTCCTGCTGTTGTTGCATTGTTGGTGGTCGCAGCAGTGCTTGTGCTTTTGGCTGGGAAAAGCACCTGCTTGTTCTCGTACCAGATCTTGACTAGACGATCGTTGCGTCCGCAGGTGGCAAAGAGCGTGCCATCGGGACTAAATGCCATGTGGTAAATGGGTATCGCTGTTTGGCACGACCAAATGTTCTCCCACGTCGACACATCATCCGTTTGCCCCGCCGCCGGCGTTTTGGGCTCCTTGCTCTCCCCAATCTCGAACTTGACGCCTACAAAAAAAAGAGAGTTATTTGGTAAGTTAATTTGTACATGTTTTGGTATTCAAGCAGGCTGCTTACCAGTGTGCTCCTCCTCGGGCTGATGTGTGGGCGATTTGCTCTTCCAGAGCTGTATGTTGGTGCCACCGGTGAGCAGACGCGTGCCCTCCAGATTCCACGACAATGTCACCACATTCGAGTGGCTGGTAAACGAGCCCGTCTGCACCCATCTAAAGCGATCAAGAGAGCAAATTTACATCAGATTAGTGTGGGGAGTATAATGTGCATGTATGAAAAGTGTAAAACAACAACTGTTGGAAAAAAGTGAGGAGTAAAGTTCAATCCAAACTTCAGGGACTTCAAATTACGGGCTAGTTCTCTTATTCTTGAGTTGGCAGGACTATAAATGGCATCAGAGCGAAATTTCTTGTCATTATCAGTAATATGTTTATCAAATTTTGCTGGCGGAATGAAATTTTGGCTGCGGAAACGTTGAGGATGTTGCGGAAGGAAGAAAAATGTTTATAAGTGGTACAAAGAATTCAAAGGGGGTCGGAAACGTGATGACTTGGAGGAAAAGAACTAGTGCTCAAAATTCGTCAAGAGACCTTACTGTATGATCGGAAAGAGACTATTTGGCATGTTTCGATAATTTCAAAAAACATTGCCATAAGTGTGGAGGGGATTACTTTAAAGGGAATGCAATTCATTTAGAAGAATTAATGAAGAGTTTTGTTTACAAACATTTTTACTTTTTGCCCACGACAATCTCGTATTATAATATACTCTTTCCTTTCAGCGCAAAGAAATTAAAAAATTGCAATTTCATCGTTACTCTAATTGCTTCCAAAATGTTATCGACTACGACATATAAAAAGTATTTCGAAAGTACAACATTTAATATGTTTAGCTGCCTCAAACACTTGACTCTGCCTAAACACGCTCTGTCATATCTAAGGCAATCATACTTAATATGCATTACCTACCTACCTACCTCATTTTTGATGTCAATAGCCAGCTTTATTAGTCTCGAGCTCTCAACAAGTATTAAAGCCAGCTCGATACTCGATAACACGCAGATTAAATTCGTTTTTGAATTGCATAACGCGCTCTTAAAATCGAATTATGAACGTAGTTTTAACACTCGTGCTTTGTTGCGAGTATTCTCTAAGTGACTCACTAAATTTTCATTAAAATGAGCACTTTTGATGGTTATGATAATCATAAACATGCACCGCCAATTGTCATATTTCTAAACAAATCAAATTAATTCTCATACTTATAATAACTAACATACAAATGAGCATTTTTAGAGAAGTTTCTTATTGTTCGACTTTTACCTTTTCACTCAGGAATATCAGTTTTTAATAAACCAAATGGCTAATATTCTTAATAACATTTGGAAAGAGGTTCTTCTGAAAGCTGAGAAATTCTACTATTTATGTTTCCTATTTCCTCACGCTGTCATAATAAAGAATTAAGAACATTCGGATAAACTATTAATAAGATTGAGAGCATCACGATTAGTGATCGGGACAGGAAATATAACGAGTCCGAAGTTAAGGAAAGAGTGGAGCATATCCTCTATGTATGTTCTGACTCAGACTGAAATACCTTGAATCGCTGTGTCTAACAATCTTCTTCACTGCCATGCATCCCATACTATGCGACTTCTAAGATAAAACTAACAACTACGGACCTCCACTAGTCTATACTCCCTCCCACTTAGGGGCAGCCCTGGGATCTGCCGAAGATCTATTATAGTTCGAGTTTTATCTTAGGAATAATGTTTTGATTTTTGAACTACATAATCAAATGATTATTATTACAATTATATTCAAAGAGTTTCTCATGAAAGATGAGGAATGCGGAATTCTGCTATCTTGAAATTTCCTAACGAATTGAGAAATTAATTTAACTTATTAAATGGTTTTTACAAATCGGTTATCCTACTGTTCACGAATAATGTTTTCAATACTATTATTTTATTGTAATAACGAATACGATTTCTTAAAGACTTCTTCAGTCTATAATGCTATAAAAAGTTCATTGTTCTTTGCACCTAATTCTCAAGGTAAGTTAATTTCTGTTGCCATTATTCGTTGCACCTAATTTCCGAGTTGGGTCAAATTCTGTCGTCATTATTTGTTGCAAATATTCTCGAAGTGGCTTAAATTCTCCCGTCATCTTTCTTTGCACTTATTCTCGAAGTGGGTGATAAATTCTCCCCTCATCATTCGTCTTGAGCTGCACTCACCTGTAGTCGAGAAAGTGTGTGTTGTGCTTGCTCGACTCAATCACCGGCGTCGGCTCAAAAATGCATATCTTATTCTCATAGGCAGCCGCGATTTTGCCGGTATCGGTGCTGCAGTCCAAGGCGGAGATCTTCACATAGCCATGATTGGCGCCCGGTATGATTTGGACGCGTTCAAATGTGCTCGCCAGGATGACCACATTGCAGCCAGCCGCGTATGCCTAGAAAACAATGGAAATAGAACCACAATTAAATCTTATCAATTCATTCACATTTTGTTTGCTTATCTGTTTCGATTACGCTTATGATTTGGCAATAATGTGGGGAGGATTCAATGATGATTAGACCCTTCTTAATCTACACCTTGTCAGCTGATTTAATAAATATAATAGCTTGTTTTTTATTGACGACTAACTTATCGGGGCAAGAGGCATATAAAAAAATGTGTCATTATAATTATGATTATACAATAAAAGTAACCATGGAGTTGGTTTAAATGCGATAAGCTAATAAAATCAAATGCCAATTGATGAATTTTCATATTATTGGCACATTAATTCATTAGCCATATTTAATGGAATCACCTCGAAATCGAAGAATCGAATAAAGATTGCATAATATAATAATTATTACGTATATTTATAATATGCCATCGATTGCCGGGGTAAAGCTATCTGTGATTGTACAGTTATTGATTATTTCATAAAAGGTGAGGAATTAATGTGATGACAACGGTAATCTCAGTCACAACAGTTGATGGGGTTTTAGTTGGACAATCGCAGGAATTACTTATCTACCAAAAAGGATTATGGGTGTTCATTTCGTTTTTATCATCAATTCAAATGCATAAGGGAAGTTATATTGAGTATGAATGAATGAGTAGAATATATAAAAGATATATAAATGAAAAGGCATCATCATCACATCATGACGATAATGTTAATTGCTTAAGTAAACATGAGAGACCTAGGTCAAGCTATAAATGAGAAAGGTATTCTACAGAGAGACTGCTGGCATTTTTCCAGGACCCCCAAGAGAATGAGCTTACTGAGTCACAAATTGGGGTATACGAAAAATTTGTATGTAGATTAAATAACCCACTAGAATGTAGGCGTCAATTACGGAACCTCAATTTAGTTTAGGAATTTTGAATTGATTCCGGATCGCACAGGAAAGAAAGGGTTTAAACAAACAAACATGATACCCTCCTTTCTTTTTCTCCCTAAGCCAAGTCATTTCATTCTCCTTCTCCCGTACATTCTTCTATACTTTTCTTTCCATACCATCATAAGTATGTCTTTCGGCTATCGCAATGGTGACGCCAATCAACGACAGTCTTATCTCTAAGTGAAAAGTGTGTGCAAAAAAACATTTGCCCAATTGTGCGGTTATTTTCTTCACAGAAATCAAATATACCCTGTACCCCATAGGGAGAGACAAATGGGACTATGCAATTCATGTTAATATAGCATTATTTACTATAATCCATCAATCAATTTGATAATTTTACTTTCAGTTCTTTTGTCAACTATAAGTTGACATTGAAGAGATTAAGAAATTAAAAATAACTGAATTTTATAGATAAATAGTACTATTTTCTAATCCATCAATCACAATTGAAAATTTCTACTTTCTGTAAATGAAAATTAGCAAATAATATAGGGTATGCTGTTAGTTGAGAGTTAAGAATGAAGCTTAGATATAAATCAGATTTAATCCAGATTTGTTTGCCATTTTTTTTTACCCGCAATGCGAACTATTTATGGGACAGAATCGTGAGGAATTTCAGAGAACTATTTAGATATTTTGCTAAAGCAATTTGTAGGGTATGCAGGTCGTTGAGCTTTCGTCAGTGCACAGTGCAAAAAAAAAAATGTCAACACAAAATTCCGCCGCGCCGCTGTCATAATATTTATTGCCATTGCAGGGTATTGTTTGCCTTTTGTGTGCTTTGATTTCGTTAGTTTTAACTAGAAAAATTAAGGTACACATTTTTTTGCTAGTTCTGGTTTTCTCTGATATGTACATTATCTCAAGTGTGTGTGTGAGATGGCGACGAAGGCGATTAAAAGGCGACAACAGCAAAACCAACAACAACAAGAACAAGTACAACGATATCGCTGCGGACATTTCTTATTCGTAGCTGACGCAGAGCTGATTGCTATGATACTCTATTGGACTAACTTGGGGACATGCGACTCCCAACCACCAGCACGTCATGGCCAGATGGCGCCACTGTGTCTGCGTACGTGTGAATGTGTGTGTGTTTGTATCTGTTTGCCAATGTGCTTGTGTGTGTTTTGTCTATTTTCAAGTTCAAACTATGCCCGTGCCTCGTTGTTGTTGTGGCTGCTGTTAGCGGGCAGATAGAACATGTCGCAACGTGTTTATAAATATTATATGCAAATAATACATACATACACTCGAAGTCATACTAAATAATATAACAATTGAAATGATAGCATTTTAGTTAAATGAAAATGATGGGGTGGCAATAATGTCAACACAGTGGGCGGCAGCAAGAAGAAGCAGCTCATTACAGAAAATAATGCAGATACATACACACACACACATACCCGCACACACACCTACACACACAGCTGTTGGCTTTGCAAATGAATTTTTCACCAAAGGGTGTGCGTGTGTATGTGTGTGTGTGTGCAGGGAGCACGGGACACTTTTGTACTATAAGTTAATTATGCTTGTGGCTTTGGTAAATTACACACATACACACACACACACACTTCGCGAGAAGAAGAAAACAGACCTCAGGCGCTATAGCGGTAAACAAATATCAACGCAAACACAAAAACTGTGACTGCGACTGCGATAGGGGAGGGGGAGGGGGGATGTTGGCGGTTAGTAATTAATATTTGATATGTATGTATGTACACACATACACACAGTCACTTGCATATACAGCATGTATGCGATCATAAAAATAAACGACTCCAGTACACCCAATAAGCACCCCCCGCCCCCACCCACATTCCCTTCTCGCGAGCACATTATAAATGCGTGCTCACGACAAAAAAAACATTTTTTTTTTGCAGCATTTTATGGGCCGTGTATAATTTATTTGTTATTGACGTTTGGTTCGTCTTTCCCAGCAACAAATAATAATTTGTCTCCTCTGCTTGTTAGGAATAGGATTTTTGCTGCAGGCAATAAATAATCTACACACACACACCTGCAACAACCGTGTATGTGTGTGTGTGTTAGTGTGTTTATCGAATTTAGGGCATCAAAGGCCATTTGACCAATCGAATGCTACACACACACACTCGCATACATTCGTATGTATCGCAATGCATGCGCGTGTGTATGTGTGAGTGCGTAAAGGCAACGTGAGAGGCTTGTTTACAGCCACACACACACGCACGCACACAACAACAGCCAGGCACTTGACCTTTAAATGTAATTAATAGCCCACAAACAAAAAAACATGTTAAATACACATTCGATTTCAAATGGAAAATTGTTGTAAGAAACAAACAAATTTACCCTACTAAATAATACAAAAAACACAAAAGTGCAAATGAAAACACAAAAGTTCTCAAACTCATCATTCGCCTTTTGCTTTTGATTTAATTGACCACACAGCAGCAGCAGTAGCAGAGACAGCCAAGCATCACATTTATTTATATGTGCTCACACACACACACATTCGCACACATACTCAGTATAAATGTACAAGTACGAATATGTAAATAAAAACATTAAAAATCCCCCAGTGGCTGTGCTCTCTGATCGGAATTGGATATTCCTATTGGAATTGTTTTTTTTTTGCGGAACACCAAAATGCCAACCAATGTTGGAAAATGTGGTACATACTACACACTCACACACATAGTTTTGTGGGTACCCTTATAGTACCTAACGTCGTTAGTCGCCCACATACATACATAGCTTTGTACATATGTATTTGTACGTACATTATATACTTTTGCATGACTGTGTCGCCACTATTTTTCATAGTATGAGTGTGTATGATAGATGCGTGATAAAAACGAAAACGTACAACAAAAAAACAACGTTAAAATCAAATAGAAATGATAGAACGAACAAAAAAATTGAATACTTGGTTGACTCGTTCAGGTACAGAGTATAGAGTAGAGAGTGTGTGTAAAATCGTAATATTGAATTCTTACTGTAAAAGGTATGCCTTCCACGGAGCCAATTGCGAAGCACCGGTCACCTGCATTGCAGGCACCGCTCAGTATTTGATGACAATTCATTATTGTGTTCTAATTGGATATCACATCACAGCGCACAAAGTAATATTCTTGGGTTCTTTGGTTTGGTTACTAGCACGATTTTTTCTTTGTAAAAACGACAACAAAGTGGAGTGACATTACATAAAAAATGTAGGC
The DNA here is from genome assembly GCA_019972355.1 of Drosophila kohkoa. NCBI lineage: Eukaryota > Metazoa > Arthropoda > Insecta > Diptera > Drosophilidae > Drosophila > Drosophila kohkoa. The sequence continues at coordinate 4,462,628 of BJEL01000071.1, read as the reverse complement.
CAGATGGACGCTAGCCAGCGTGACCAGCGCGCACGCATATACGAAATGTACTAATTTTGCACACGCACAACGAATATACTACAGAATGCAGGCAAGCAACCAATTCAATAATTCACTTTTGCACTTTTATTACGTTACACAAAAGTGAATAAAAAAATTACTACTTGATTTTCGTTAATTGCTGCATTATGTGTGGCTTTCACAATGAGTATTTTACAGCAGTCTGTGGCCACACTGTTGTCGACTAGCTGATAGCGCTAACGTGACCGTATGTTATTTGCACTCATTTATTTTTGGTATATTTGCAAGTGAATATAATTGCAACCCTGTAGGCGATAACATTGAAACGCCGTGTTTGGATTTTGTCGGCACACGACTGAATAGTAGAAATAATTTTGTAATTGTTATTTATTATTTTGACTTGCAAAATGGCTGCAGGTCCAATTGCCGAACGCAATCAAGGTAAGCGAACACACATACACAGCAATTAGCCAAAGTTAGACGTTAAAGTTAACATGCCGCGTTTCCCTCCCATTTTTAACAGATGCCACCATTTATGCCGGCGGCCTGGACGACAAAGTGTCCGAGACATTGCTTTGGGAACTGTTTGTTCAGGCGGGTCCCGTAGGTAAGCAAAATGCAAACATATTATTGCGAAACATTAGCTTAATCTTTTTCACGACTCTTGCAGTCAACGTACACATGCCCAAGGATCGCGTCACACAGATGCATCAAGGCTATGGCTTTGTGGAATTCCTGAGCGAGGAGGATGCCGACTATGCGATCAAAATTATGAACATGATCAAGTTGTATGGGAAACCCATACGTGTGAATAAGGCGTCGGCGCATCAAAAGAATCTCGACGTCGGCGCCAACATATTCATTGGCAATCTGGACGTTGAAGTCGATGAGAAGCTGCTCTACGATACATTCTCCGCCTTTGGTGTGATACTGCAAACACCGAAAATTATGCGTGATCCCGAGACGGGCAAATCCAAGGGTTTTGCCTTTATCAATTTCGCCAGTTTCGAAGCCAGCGATGCGGCCAACGATGCCATGAATGGCCAATATCTATGCAATCGTCCCATCTCCGTGTCGTATGCCTTCAAAAAGGATCACAAGGGCGAACGCCATGGCTCCGCAGCGGAGCGTCTCTTGGCCGCACAAAATCCCTCAGCGCATGCGGATCGTCCGCATCAATTGTTCGCCGATGCGCCGGTGCAGAACATGATGCCCGTAATGCCGGGACAAATGATGCCGCCACCGATGATGGCACCACCGCCGCCCGTGGTGCCCGTGTCCACGACCAACATGAGCATGATTGCGCCACCGCCGCCTGTGCCACAACCGACACCGTTCCCAGCAACCATACCGCCACCTCCGTTGCCCCCCATGGGCGGTGGACAACCGCCGTTGCCGCCAGCGATGGGCATTCCGCCTCCGCCACGCATGATGCAGCCACCGAATGCGTGGGCACCTCCCGGCATGCCAGCGCCGCCGCCGCGTCCCCCGCCAACGAATTGGCGTCCTCCGCCCGTTCCCTTTGCACCAGCGCCCTATGCTCGTCCCTATCAACCCGATGGCTATCAGTACTAATGTCTCTTCCCATCCCTGAACCACAGACGCGCGCCTAGCATGTAGTTATACAATTTTAGACGATCCAATAAAAAGATGAAAACAAGAAACCAGAAAAATTTGTAATCTATAAGAGAATGAAAGCATCATATGAGATACATATAGGTGAACGAATCCTGTCCAGACTTCCTTCTCAAGAATTTTTAGCTATTTTTGAAGGATCTTAAATTCGACAGCTTCTTTTTTCATCAGCAAAGGAAATATTTTCCTTGTTAATAGAATGTTGTATGTAGTTATACAATTTTAGACGATACAATAAAAAGATTAAAAAAAACAAGAAACCAAAAACATTTCCAATCTATTAGAGAATGTGTTTAGATACTTGAAGGCATCATATAAATTAATTTCTCTTTCATGGGGATAACTGGATTAGTGTTCTTAGACATATTTTGTGTTAAAGTATCCTGAAGATTCTTCTTATCGATAGAATGTTCTCATTCTTATTAGACGATCCAATACAATGATGAAAACAACAGCCACGAATTATTTCATACATTTTTCGGGTTAAAGAATCCTACTCCGACTTTCTTTAGAACTTTAGTTATTTTTTAGGGATCTTAAATACGACAGTTTTCTTAAGCAGCAAACGCAAATAATTTCCTTATCGATAGAATGTTCTCATTCTTTTTAAGCAGCAAAGGAAATATTTTCCTTTAGTGCTTAGCTCCTTGGAAGCATCTTATGTATTATATTAGTTTCTCTATCACTAGGATAACTAAATTAGTTAGGTTAAAGAATCCTGCTCCGCCTTTCTTCTGAAGTACTTTAAGTTATTTTCGAAGGATCTTAAATACGACAGTTTCCTTTTAATCAGTAAAGGATATATTTTCCTAATCGATAGAATATTCATATTAAGCCATACAAAGAAAAGAATTTTAAGAGACTCTAATAAGGTCCATATTAGATCAGAAGAGTTCCAGCATTAGATGAATTACATAAAAATTTCTTTAAAGAATCCTACGGCTAATTTCTATTAAAGAACTTTTAGATATCCTTGAAGGATGCTAAACACGACAGATTCTTTTTAAGCAGCAAAAGGAAATATTTTCCTTATCGATAGCATGCTCTTATAAAGCTTACACAAAAGTAGACGAAATATAATTTCAGGAGTCTCTTTTATGGTTCTTCATATGAGATCAGAACAATATCAGCATTAGATGAATGCAGCAAAAAAAGAAATTTACAATATTGTATCTTTCAGTTTTACCATCTTGTTTTGAAATTCAATAAAAATTTTCTTGGCATACATTTATTTATTTTGCTTTGGAAACGTACAGTTTAAAATATTTACAATAGAATTTGAATGTATTTGGTTTTTTTTCTGTTTTCTCTTTTTCTTTCTTCAATTGAATTTATTAAATTTAATTTTATTTACGTTGTTTTGTTTTTTTTTGTTTATAGTAGTTGACTAAGCGATTTAAGAGTTTAATTCAATAATTCGTATTGTAGAATTGGTGTTTTTTCCGTTGTTGTTGTTTGTTTGTTGTTGTTGCCCTTTTGCCTCGAACTAATTTGATTAATTTAACTCCTAGCTTTTCATTTTGTATTTGTTATTTTTGTTTTTCATTTTTTTCTCGTTTTTGTTTGTTTGTTTTTTTTTTTTTTTGGTTTTAATAAATAATTTGAAATGCTAATTGCGTTTTATTTGCTCGCATTTATTCAAATTTAGTTGGTTTTTTTTTTCATAAAAAAAAATATACTATATACTTTTTTTTTTATAATATATAAAAAATAATAATTAACATAAAAAAACATTCTCAACTGGTTTGGTTTTTGTTTGTTTTGTTTTTCGTTTTGTTTTTCTTTTTTCATTTTGTTTGTTTGTTGTTTCTTCTTTAGCTGTTGTTGTTGTTGGTGTTGGTGTTAATCCGTTTCCTTGTGTTTTATGCTTGTTTTTTTTTTACTGGTCTCGGTTTGTCTGTTAGTCCTGCTCCTCCTGCTTCTCTTCTCCTCCACCTCCTGCTGGACTCCTCCTCGTTGAAAGTTTCTTACTTTGCCGTCGCCGCCGTTCCCTCAGCTGTGTTGTGATTGTTCACCTTCCTCTGAGTGACGCCTCCCGATCCTGCGGCTCCTCCAGCTGCCGCTGCAGCTGCAGCTGCTGCGGCTGCCGCCTTTGACTTGGAACGCGTTGAGCCTCCGTTGGCAACGCGCACATTCTCTGAGCTATCTGTGACATCCTCGCTATCGCTCGACCGAATGTCGCCGGACATCTGCAACGAAAATTCAATTATTAATATGCATATTTCTTTTAAAGTTTAAAGTTAAAGTTAAAGCTAAAACATTAAACTTGAACTTGGCAAAACAGTTGTTTGAAGGCTTCACAAAATTAACATTAATCATTTACAAAGTTAATTAAGACTAGTTATTGACTATTTCTACATAAACTTGTATAGTAAAATCAAGAAACAACGTCAGAAGGAAGCTAATAACAGAACAGAGAGTTCTATAATCAGTGCCTCTCTTTCTAACTTGTGCTGCAGCAGCTTGTGTTTTACCTCAACTCAATAATTATAGTGTACCAATTAAATATACGATACGAAATGGGAAAATTATACCATTTGGTTATTCAAACCAAGTTAATCAATTTTTATGATATATAATATATGAGTATATTATATTATAGGTATATACATGTATAGGTATTATATATAGGTAATTCTTTAATGGAAATGTCGCATGCCAGAACATTGTTTTTTTTTTGAGTAAAGATAAATCTTATAGCTCTGGATTAGCACATTAAAGCAAAAGAATGATTTTGGAACTATTTGTCTATTTTAAGATAAGAACGTATTCGTACTCAAACCAAAAATGAACGAATTTACATATTGTATTATTTATCGTAAAACAAGAAAAGTTCCTTAAATCAATCTTAGATCTAAATATAGTGCTAATTCAGAGCTATACGAATAAACTTAGTATTTTGTCTTTTTCACTTTAAAAACTGTCGCACACGACAAATTCCTTCAGAGATTTTCCCATATATCTTTTATTTGATCCCTTTTCTCTACCTTTAAACTATTAATGAATACTATTTAAAAAGGATCATTCTATGATTTTCTACTACTTTGTTGCTCTGTCTATTAGGATTATATTCTATTTTATTATGTTATATTATATTTCTAACTTTACAATAACTTCTAAAAAGCGGCATATTAAATATACAAAACTAATATTCTTCTAAATACATTACTAAAGAACAAAGAACTTTACATTTTGGTTAATCAAAGTAAGTTAATCAATTTATATGATATATACATAGTACATATAGATCACAACAGCTATTTCATTTAATAACTTATCTCTACCTTTTCTTTTCTTTTCTTTCTATTACGAATACTTTTTATTTGAAGTTCAGTCTATGATTTTGCTCTGTATACTGTGATTATTATCAATATATATAGGATTATATATTATAATATATATAATATATAGATCAATAGCTCATTTAATTAATGACTTCTGTATATCTTTTCTCTCAACTATTAATGAATACTATATATGAACTTCAGTGATTCTCTATTACTTTGTTGCTCTGTCTATAATGGATTATATTGAACATTGTAAATGAATTAAAGCTTGTAAGTTATAGTCGCTCTGACATTACAATCACTTACTAATTAATAGAAAATTAATATTCTTCTAGATTAATTTTCATTTACTATCCCTGTGTTGTTAAGGTACTTATTAAGTTGTACAGGTTCTATACTTAATATTAAAAAAAAAAATTATATATATATTCTTTTAACTACATTGCTAAAGTAAAACAAACTTTGCACTTTTCAAATATTCTGCTCTCATATAAGATTCTGTTTCAATTCCGTTAAACAACTATTTGGAAAAGCTAATCAAACGTTGAAGTACTAGAGTTCGAAACCTACCAGTCCCTTTTGCAATGAGTCGACCACAATCTTGAGAATCATATAGGTCCAGATGACGTGCAGGACGAGCAGCATCAAAAGCAGCGTGTTGAAAATGTAATAGGCTGGGAACATGGGCAGAATTCGTGGTGCCTCAACAGATGAGCTGCAAAACGAAAGAGAATCAAGTTAGGATTGATTCCAAAACACACTCGATCGAAGAAAGAAATGAATTGTGAACCTGTAGATGATGCGCGGATAGAAGCCCAGGCGAGTGACGATCCAGACGACGGTGAAGATGGCGAAGATGGCATCGCAGACCTTCTGATAGTTGGCATATTTGGTTAGTTTGGCCGCCTCCAGGAAGATGTCGGCACAATCGTGGACGACGAGAACGAGGGAGCCTACGCGATGCAGATTGCACACCCAACTGAGGGACATCAACAAGAGTGTGACCATGTGATGGATGAACATCTGCCAGAAGTCCTTGCGCTTCACATCGAAGAACTGCGTGGCAGTTAGCGACCAGTAGAAGGACATCGATATCATATAATACCACCAGATGTCGTTGCTCACCGACTGCAATTGAAATAATCAAGCAATGAAATACAAGAATAACGAGTTGTGACAAGGTGGCAACGCTGGTACATGCAAAGAGAGCGTGTGCTTAGGATTTTCTCTTTTTAACAGTTTTGGAAGGCGTTGCCCATTTTTCAATAATTTTAAATGCTATTTATTTTGTTATTTAACTAGATTTGCATATTTAACTAGATTTGTGTTCTTTTAAAAAATGTTCTCAAAAATTCAACATTTATTTTATTCGGAACGACATTTTTGATCAAATTTAAATGCTATTTATTTTGTACTTTTCTAAATAACTAGATTTTTGTTTATTCACAAATTCCACATTTATTTTATTTTGAAAAACATTTTTGATCAAATTTAGATGCCCATTTATTCTATACTTTCCTAACAAACTAGAATTTTTGTTCCTTAAAAAAATGTATTTCAAAATACCAATTTAATTTTATTTGGAAAAACATGTTTGATTAAATTGAAATGCTATTTAGTTTGTATTTGTCTGTTTACTAGTTTCTTTCTACCTCAAAAAAGAAATATCAATTTCTATATGCCAAACGCTTTTCCACTCACCTGATGAGGATAGCCATACCAACAGCTCTTGACATCCCAGAACCAGGGCTTGTCCCACAGCACAATGACGCCAAAGATGAAGCTATACAGATAGTAGATGCATCGCCATGTGTTCTCACAGAACTTGACCAGAGTCGATGGCTTATCCTGAGCACGACGCAGACGCCACCAGCGTTCAATTTGACGTTCGCTCATGTCCGCCTGCTTCGCCAGCGGAGCCAGCTATAAAATGCAAAAGTTATTTATCGATTTATCGATTGTTATGCGATAGTATGCACATACACATTTGTGATCCAAGCGGGTTGACTTGGCATATGCCGACTCTAATGCAGGAACATTTGCCGCTTTCTTAGGTCTAGAGCTACGTATGCCCAGCGATTTACCCACTGGCGATATCCAAAAGCTGAAATGAGTTACAACAACAAAACAAATATAAGTGTCAACATCATTCGATAGTTATTTATGGCATATTCAGATATAGGCGATTTGCAAATATATCTTGACTTGCACAAATTTATCAACTCGACGACCGTAAAAAGTAATACACATGGTAATTTGTGAAATACCAGAACCACCCCATCAGCATTAGTTCATTTGACCGACAAATTTCATGGTGCTATCAACTCATAAAACTAGGCAAATCATTAAGTTTTGTTGCACACAAGGCAGTGAAAGATAATATACTATAAAAAAAGAGAATTACTTGTCATGCGGAGTTTAACTTGTCAATCCAAGCTGGATTCGTAATACCTATTAATAATATCTTTTAGTTTTGGATGAAGAAAAGAACTGGCGGACTACAAAATCAGCTTTTTATAGTCACATTCTACTCATTTATGTGATTACTTTCATTCTCTGTAAATATAACTATAGCCCAACTAAAGCTATTAAGCGACGCCTCGAATCTAGTTTTGTTTTGCAGTCTTTTACATTAAATGCTTGATGTTCTTCAATTATGCTTTTGCCAACTTTATTATTCATAGCACCACAACTTAAAGAAAGTTGCTGAAATTTGGCAACAACGCATAGTGGAGCTTAATGCTGAAGTTTGGCAAGAACGCGCAGTGGAAAGAGTCGAAATTTGGTTAAGCAAGAATTATAATATGGCCAAAAATTGCAAAATGTGTGCCTATAAATTGCGGACATTGTTTTTTATGGGTTTTTCTTTTTGTTTCTGGTGCCCATTTGAATTCAGCACGAATTCCATGGCAACCGGCAGCTGCTGGATGGAGAAAAGAAGAAGACATTGATGTGATGTGATGCCCGCGTCGATTGTCGATGTCTCGATGTCGTTGACAGCTCGCTTGCTAGCGCCCATGCATAATCAAGTGTGTGCCGGGCACACCAACACATCTCAAACTTTTCGACTATGTACTCTAGCAAGCAGCTGCGACGCATTTCGGAAGTTAATTTGCTAATGAAAACGAAATTGGCCAGTCCCCAATATAACAATAGTCGTCTCAATACTCGAAACGCTCCCTCAATATCACAATCACAATCCCTTATATCCAGCTTGCCAGCTTGCGCGTCTGGCATTTCAAATCAGTTCCAGCTTCAGCCTCATTTGTTTGGTTTTCCCCCTTTTCTATACCCAGCACTCAATTGGGTTGAGTGGAAGGGTATTACAAGTTAGTGCGAAGCATATTAAACGACATTTGAAATCTCAAACACAAGTTTTAGATGCTCAAGTTGAGTTAGAATCTCGCCTCGCATAATAAACATTTGCTAAAAATATATAATTCTATATTTTATATTCCTCTACACATCAGAGATGGGTGCGGGTATTTCATAGTCGTGCACTCACTCGGTTACAGTTTTCTAACTAATTTCATATGCAAAGCAGACGCGAGTCGTAACCATAGTTGCAATTAAGGAAGCACTGATCGATACAACTCCATTTCATGGTGGCATATGGAGATGGGGGCAGGTCAAAGGGTCAGCAGTCGGTTAGCGCTCGTTCTGGTTTCACGTTAATTTCCAATTAATTTTGAATTTCATTTTGATTTACTGCACATTTAAGTTCATTACACAGCCGATGACCCATATCGCATAGCTCAGCACAACAGTTTGAATCAAGTTCAAGTTCAGGAAATGATACAAATGTAGCTATAATCGACTAATAAATGCTCTTCTATACGTAGAGAACAAAAATTGCATTTAATTTTTAAAGTTTGCATTTCAGTTACAATTATCGCTAAAAATCTAATGATTACGTTTTGCTATGAAATTTGGCAACAACACGGAGTGGGTCAAAATGCTGAAATTTGGCAACAGCGCACATTGAGCATAGTATCAATAAGCATTGTTTGGCAGCTTTGATCGCATATCCTTCCAAGTCATTGAACTGCAACATAAACCACAACCAATTGGAGATTGTCACTTCGGTGATATTGGATTACCAATTGGCTTGCAATTGCAAATGTATCCAATTGGTTCACAGTGTATATTGCATTGAATTTACTCTGGCAACCCGCATAGGCCAACATGAATATACGAATAAATATTCGAGCATTTGTAATGGAGCGTGTTTGCTATTTAAAGCCCGCTTATACATAAATAATTCTGAACATTTTTCGTTGGGAGCGACATGTTTAGAATTCGGAATGCTCACTTCTAGGAAGCGTTATGGGTGCGTGCTTCAGCTCCTGCAGCTGTCAATTAATCAATCAATCAATACAACAGCAAGTACAAATAATTACAACAAAGCAACCTTGAAAATTTGATTTTAACGAAATTCAAGCACAAAAATCATAAGTAGCAAGTCTTCACTATAACGAAATGAGTACGAAAAATAAATAATACTGATCACTTATGAACGATGATCTGGTGAACTACCATGAACGCCAGGTGGCGCTAGTCGGGATCCCAGCCACCTGAATATGGATGTCATCTTTGGGTTTATTAAAGACATTTGGTTTTGCCGCCATCACGTTCTATCGGGAATATCTAATACAATTTGAATTCCATGACGACGATCAGCAATTTATCAAACACATATCTACGCAATAAATTGCTGCGAGGTTTCCGATAAGCGTCTTTGGCTAAAACCATTTAAAAATACGCATCCTCATCTTTTCTTTCTGTTTATAACGATATATGTTATAATGTTACTAATGCACAATCAGACAGTCTGTCCCAGTCGGCGTTTATCGTTTATCGATGTGCGTGCAGTTAATAATAGTTACGTTACATATGACTGTATGTTTGTGTAAGTGCGGTTACTCGATTAGCAATTAGCGATAAATGCCACAATTATTTAACCATTCCTATTGACAAAGCAAAACGGGGGCCTTACCAGCGATGCGACAAATAGTAGCTGTAACAGCTAATAAACAAAAAGCTAAAACAGAAGCGAAGCTATAACTTCAAATAATGATTCGTTTATCTATTTCAAAGAAATGTGCTCTAATGTAGATAAAATAGAAGCGAAGCTATACTTCAAATATTGATTCTTTGATCTATTTAAAAGAAATGCTCAATATAGCTAATTAATTATTCGTTTATATATTAAAAATAAATGCGCTTCTATATATCTAAAATTGAAGATTCTTCTAAAAAAAAATAATTCTTTTATCTATTTGTATGCAACAATTATAGTTGATAATATGCGGAAAACAACATCTCTGTTTCTGGTGCCATTCTTTTGACAATTAATCGTTCAGATTCTATATATAAATTTGTTAAAAGATAGAAAAATATTAATATTATTTTTCAGCTTAATTTTTCAGTACTTTTCTGCGCTCAAAAGAGGCTCGACATACAGTCTCTAAAAACGGCTATCGCTCATCAAGAAAAAGGCTAAAATTCTGTCGCGAAAAAAGGCGAGTAGAGCAACACTGGACCCTGCAGCAAATACGGCAAAAGTGTGTACACACATTATTACATCGCTTCAACGAGCCAAGCTAGCTGCAAAGGCGAGTGAGCAATTGCTCGCTCTTATCAGACGCAGCAACATGCAGTGGTTATTTCATTGTTGTTGTTGTTGTTTTTTTTTTTGGCGAATTACACAGGGAGACTCATGCCCTTAATTTCTGTTTTGTTTTTGCCCGGCGATAATTCCACACGCAAGCGATTGGACGATTGCATTAAAACAAAAACAAAAAAAGGAAACATACATACATACATACATATTAACGTATGTATGTTTTTGATGTTATTCATTTTGATTGCATGAGTCATACCTTAGTCTCGGGCCATCTCCAAGCCAAAATAATACGCTCAACTCTCAGCGATAATAACATCATTTCGAATCAACGTTTTCGTTATCGATTGCGCTGTTCAAAGGCCGCGGACACAACAGCTGATACCCCCAAAAGTACAAAAAAAAAAAAGAAATAAAAGAAAACGAGCAAGCAGACAAAAGATGAATGATATGTATGCTAATTGGACATTTAACATATTGCACTCTAAAGCACCCCCCACTCCACACCACCAGCTCTATGCTCGATGTGCGTGTGTGTGTGTGTGTGACCTTCTAAGTGCGTAAAGCACGTGCACTTTTTGGCCTTTTGCTGTTGTTGAGCAATCGGCAAAAGCGATAAAAAAATGAAAATAAAATAAAGCAGCACAGTAAAACAAGTTTGGATTTAGACTAACGAGAACAGCAGAGAGCAAAAGACCAAAAGCAAAAGCAAACGCAAAGGCAACAACACTTTAACTACAAGTGTCATGTTTGCACATGTATGCGCTCGTTGTATGTGTGATTTATGTGTTTGTTGTTTGTATTTGTATTCTTGGAAATTTGAAGTGACAAGATGCGCCAAATACTATACAAAAAGTGCAGCCACACTTACAAACCAAAGCAAGCAAGCACACACATGCATACAAGCGAATGCATGGGGATTTTTGTTGTTGCCGGCTCACTGACCCTGATTAGATTTAGCTGTTAAAATGATGCGACTGCGGCTGAGCATTTATCTGTCTGTCTGTCTGTGTGTGTGTGTGTGTATGTTAGGTAGGCCAATTTTAATAGCGAACTTTAAAATTTATATCGCACTTTGTGTGTGATACGTAATCGCTGTATACCCACATACACACACACACACACAAAGTAAACTGTTTGTGTGTGTTGGTGTTTTTATGTGTTTGCTGGCCTGCTTTTGTGATTTTGATTAGGTTTGCAACATTCCAGTGTGCGACAATTTTTCGGATACAAGAATCCAAGAATGGAATACAACGAAAGCTGAGTCACTGCTGACTCACACACACACACTCTCACTACCCACATACACACACACACACATGCATGGTCATAACGTAATCGCGATAGCGAGCATTATCAAATTTATTTCACTTTTACGTAAATCTTGCACACAAATCTTATCAATAAAACAACAACTTGTGTCTAAAAGAGAGAACAGAAGAGGAAACAACGAAGGCGCCAAAGTTTTATTCAATTTCTGTCGATGCCACACACACCTAAAGAAACACACACACACATTCACAATTAATGCTTGCTTAACGACCCTGAAAGTCAATTCTCGTTTAAGTCTTAGAAAAATCAGTAAAAATGTAAAAAAAAAAATAACAAAAAAATGAATTTAAAAACCAAAAACCAGACTGCCATGATAAAAATTTAAGTGTTAGTTGCTGTTTCGACGTCAATAAAAATAGGGTTTTAATTTAAAAAATAAACCTCAAGTTGGCGCCATTTGACATTTAATCTGCAGGTGTGGAAACACTGGAAAACAATGACATATGTACGTATGTAAGTACGTACATATGTATGCATGTATGTGTGTGTGTTTGTGTGGTGGTTAGCGAAAAACTCACGTGAACACTTGTAATTATGTTAATTACATGCAAAATGCAGGCGACTTAACACGCAACACACGTATGTAGATCTTTGCATCTGTGTGTGTGAGTGTGTGTGTGTTGTATGCTAAACAAACGTTAAGAGTGCTGGCCCAAAAAGCGACAAATGGTCTGCTGCACACTGACACCGAATGCCATTGTCATCAAGCCACAAATTAGTCCCATCATTCATATAGCAAATGTTTATGATAAGCCAACTAAATGACTAATTGGCCAAGAGACAACGAAAATTAAAAAGCGACACCACAACCGCGCTCTCCTCTCTTCAAAAAGTCCCCAACATAAAAAAAACAACAAAACTGAATAACAATGTTATTTTAAAACCATTACAAATAGTTTTCAGTTGCAACCAAATTTTGTACTTAACAATTCGAATTTGATTTCTAATTACAGCCATTAAATCCAAAGAATTTCTTTATCTTTCGGTTCATTCATTGGCTGATTAACTAAAATGATGATAAATAAAAGGGCTTACACAATTACATGAAGCGAGATAAATAAAAAGAGTCCTTCAAAGTAAATAAATTCAGCAAGTTTGTACTCAGCAATTTATATTGTTGTTTTAAATTAGGGCATTCGAATTCAAATAATTTTTTTATCTTCGAATTCATTTATTGAAAAAAAGCATAGGTAATGATGATAAGCAGAACAGTTTACATGGCGTGATACAATAAGCTAAGCTGCTTAGTTTTTACAAATTAGAAAGGAACTGTGGAAAGCAATTGAAATTGAAATTTCTCAAGACAAAGTATGGCATTTTATATTATAAATCGAAAACAATACTAATTTTTTCAAATTAAAAGGAACTGTGGAAAGCAATGGAAATTGAAATGTCTTAAGACAAAGTATGGAATTTTATATTATAAATTGAAAACAATACTAGTTTTTACAAATTAGAAAGGAACTGTGGAAAGCAATGGAAATTGAAATGTCTTAAGACAAAGTATGGAATTTTATATTATAAATCGAAAACAATACAAATTAAGTATATAACTACATTGAATACAACTTTTTTAGTTAGTGGAAGAATCAATCATTTTTTTGACAGTAAATAGATCAATTTCCTTTTACTTCCCCAACTTATGCTTCTCTCATTTTTCGCACAGTTCGAGCCCAGTGTGCGGCATACATAAAACAAAAAAAATCACATGCAGCCGTCGCGTCCGCTGCTGTTTTTAGTGTTCTTACTGTTAATGCTAGTGTTCGTATAATGCATACAAGAATAAACAAATAGCATTTTTTTGTTCTCTCTCTTTTTTTTAACTAAACAATTAGTCAGCATTGTAACTAAGCAGAGTGAGAGGAGGGGGAGGGGGAGGGTATGTGTATCCGTATATTTTGTGTACATTGTGGGAAATTGAGATTCTTTCGTATTCGTATTGGATCGTAGCGCACAGTGTGACCCTATTAACGCTCTTGTTGTTGCTATTTGTTTGTGGAATTGAAATTGAAGAAGTGGATGAAGGAAAACATAAAGTTGCAAAGTAAAGGCAAGGCAACAACACAAACACACCACACACACACGCATACAATGTTGGGCGTTTCCACGTGAGGTTATGTTTGGCTTTAAAAAAAATATGCACGCTTGCGTGTATGTGTGTGTGTGTGACGGCGTCTTGCACACACAATGCACACACAAACAAACAAATGCTTATGTGTGTGTGTGAGTGGAGTGTAGGTGTGCCCGTGTGCTGGAAAGCGAAGTGATGCGGTCAATGGGAACTAGCACACTCACACACACACAAACAGACGCCGCATAAGTTTAATGGGGAAAAAGAAGGAATGAAAAAAAAGGGCGTATGTATTTTTCGATAAAAGTAATGTCGATATTTGGTGAATGATGAATGAGAAATTCATTGCACTTACCGCTCCAATGTGTAACGCACAAGCATAACGACGGCGGCCAGCGGAATTGGCCAAATTAAATGCCGATAGTCGGCATGAACGACATCGGGACGCGAACCGGGCGCAATATCTGCCCATGTTGTATTTGGCGGCAGCCAAATGTGCGTGCTCCAAAATGCACCGCTGAATTTATTGATTATGTCCATGCTGCGCGGAGTTTCTTTTATATTATGATGACAGCCTGTTCTCTATTTGGTATTTTTTTTTTATTTTTTTTGGTTTAGACTGGCTGTTATAATTTTGCTTTTTGTAACAATTGGTTGTGCTTTCTCCTATTGTGAATTTTTTAGTTAATGTTTTGCATACTTTTGTCGTTTCATGGAATTCTGGAGCAAAACGACAGAACAACAAAAAAAAAAACACACACACACACTCACGCACAACACGAGTTGCGAGAAACACACACACACACCTACGCACTATAAACGCGCCGAAAAAAATATATATTTATTACAAACACCAGAGGCCGCCACAGGATAGAATTATTTGGAAGCAGTAATGGGAATACACTTCAGATTTGAGCGTAAGCCGATTTTGTATTAAAACGTAGCGCGTTGAAAGCGAACGATAAACAACAAAAAAAAATTAATTTTATTTATTTTAATATAGAATAGTAATAGGTAGTAGCTGTGTTTATAACTATTTAACAAGCGAGCGCGCCGCACACACGAACCGCTTTTTTATTTTTATTATCGCTCGAGTCGTGTGCTTGTTGCGTGACCGCAAGTTCTATTTAAAAATACGCTATTTTACGTCGGTAATATACCAAGCGACAAAGTCTGTAGCTGGTCACACTTGATGAGGTATGTCAGTATTTCGTTTGCCTTCGGTTGCCGTTTTTATTACCAAAAGCAAAATTGGAAAATATCTCCAAAATTTTTGTAATATTTAAATTTATTCAATTGATTTAAAACTAACAAATTTCAAAATGTTCTCTTAATATTTTTTATTAAAAAATTTATAAGAACATGGTCGCATTGATTACTATTAGTACTGATTTATGCCGGTGAGCGGCACGCCGTTCTGCTAACAACATTGCTGTACATTACGATTACAATCGATAACTATCGTATAGAGTGCGGTGTTTTCGAGAGAGCGGCATGCGCTTTTCCAACACTGCTGGCTGTGCACACAACGTTTTGACGTTTCTGCTTCTTGATCAGCAAATTTTTTTTTTATTGTGACACTGCAAGCGACGTTTATTGTGTATTCATTTTAGTTAAATTCGTTTTTAGCATATAATTTAGTTATTTAATTTATTACAATGGCTGAATTTCTGGACTCCGATGCCTCAGAATCCGAGGTATGTTTGTTTGCATCATTTTTTCATTAGCGCCCCGCCGCCGCGCTAAATGCTAAATTATTTCGCTTGCTCTTGTCGGTTTGCGTGTGTTGCGCGTGTGTGTACGAGTGTATGTGTGAGGACATATATATATATATTGCATTTTTTCTTCTTTCTTTTCAATTTATCAGGACGAGGAAGAGTTGGATGTGCATGAACGCAAAAAGCTGAAAAAGTTAAAAGCCGCAGTCTCCGACAGCAGTGAAGAGGAAGAAGGTATGTATTTGTTTCGTGTGTGTTTTTCTATTGTCTGTGGACTACAAACAACTCCCGCCTAATTTCGCAATCGCAAAAATCTCTTGTAGTATTTTTGCCCGCCTGCAAGCAGCTAAATCAGTTTACCTTTCCCCTTCGCTTTTGCTTAAGGCAAAGAAAAAAAGAAACATTTCCCAGTGTTGCACTATCGAATATATGTGTATATAGTTATGTATATAAACACATTATATGCATTTTGGGGGCCGCGCAGGTGTCGACGTTTTGTTTACCACTTTGAGGTTATGTTTGTCAGCCCGTGTTGGGCAAGGCAAAAAAAAGCAAAAACGAAAACTAAAACATTGTCGAGTCTACTGAACTATGAAATACTCTATAATCTTGCACTTTTTACCATATTTTATGCTTGGCAATGTATTTTTGCTTTATATTTGATTTTCTACATAATTTTGAAGTTTGTAACCAACCGTACTGAAAGTTTCTTTTTAGAAAGTAGAGAAGTACGGAAGCGATTTTTACAAAATTGAGTAAAATTTAAATTTATTTAGCGGTCTGCAACTGCAATTATTATTCATTGGTTTTTTAAAGTAAAGGTAATTCTCGTAGAAGCTATTGTCAATAACTTTGTTGGCTCTAGCTCTTTTAATATTTTGGATCTAGGCATTTATATAGACGGGCAGACAGACAGATTACGAATACGAATTTAAAAGATGCTAATAAAATAACTAAAAAAAAAATATAAAAATGCAGCTGTCGAAAAAATTAATAAAATAAATGCAAATGCAATAATAAATTTATGTTTTACTTAGATGATGATGAACGCTTGCGCGAAGAACTCAAGGATCTGATTGATGACAATCCCATTGAGGAGGACGACGGCAGCGACAATGACTCAGACACAGCGAGTGGTGGTGATGAAGAGGGCGGTGGAGGTAGCGGCAAGAAGCGTAAAAAGCACGAAGATGATGATTTGGATGATCGTTTAGAGGACGATGATTACGATCTGATTGAGGAGAATTTGGGCGTCAAAGTCGAACGTCGGGTAAGTGTAGAGAGCAAATTGTTTATAAATGAATATCAGTTAATAGAATTTGTTTTCGTTTTTCTTGGTGTAGAAACGTTTCAAGCGCCTGCGACGCATTCATGACAACGAAAGCGATGGCGAGGAACAGCACGTGGATGAGGGATTGGCACGTGAACAAATCGCCGAGCAGCTCTTCGATGAGAACGATGATGTAAGCTGCACAACATTTTAAAGAAAATCATATGCAAATGATTAATTATGAATCAATTTTATAGCAGAGCATAGAGCGTCGCAGTGAGCGCAGTATTCGTGAGGCGGATGCCTTTGATGACGAGGACAGCGAGTCCGATGCCGATGATTTTATTGTGGACGACAATGGACGTCCCATTGCTGAAAAGAAAAAGAAACGCAAGCCCATCTTTACAGATGCGTAAGTAGCATTTAGTTAGGGTGAAACTTGAACTAAATTCTCACTCAAAATAGTTTGCTATAGAATGAAATTTTAGTGGAGAGTCGAATAGTTAAGCTTCTTCTACAGTTTTGTGCTTAGTTTAATCTACATTAGCAACATTAGTTTAGTTTCATTTAGTCAGCTATAAAATCATTTGAAATTTAAATGCAAACTGTAGTAATATACAGCTTGCCATTTACTTGATTATCTCCTATGGCATTTAGTTAGTTTTTGTATAGGAATTTGTTTTTGAGAAAGTGTTTTACATGACAGCTAATCAATGAGCTGTCCAATTTATTGTGCAATACAATTTGTAATCCTATAGATTAGATTGGGATTTATGTAATATAATTGTCAATCGAAGATACTTTATACCGACAAGCTTGTCTATCAAATTTAGGTTTCTGTAGTTTCAATTTTCGAGTTTGTATTGCCTTTTTTATCTTGAATTTCAATCATATTGTATATTACAATATCTATCTAGTATTTAGTTATTTTAATCTCTGCATACATACAAATATTTTTCCATTTTCTATTAGTATAGAATATATTTCTATTATCAGTTGATTTCCTTAGTTGACCAATGTCTTATAAATTGTTCGAGGTTAATTAATGCAAGCTGTTTAAAAATGTAATTTTGCTGTGCCATTTTATGGTATTGGGAAATTAACTTCCAAAAGAAAACTAGCTTATAATTGTTTTGCAATTCGTGTTTAAATGTTTTACATAGTTCCAAAATAGTTTATGTCAAGCTTAGGATGTATTTTTGTTAACAATTCGCGCATAGGTAAAACTTTTTTAAAGCCTTGCTTGTCAGAAAGTTTTTTCTTTCCAATTCTTACACACTTTTATTCAAGTGACAATTTGTCTCGCAAGAAAGTTCTTACACACTTTTATTTAGTGATAATTTCTCTGCATGTTTTAAAAGGAAACTCTTACACACTTTTATGTAGTCCCAATTTGTCTCTAAGAAACTCTGACACACTTTTATTCAAGTGCCATTTTGCTTACTTCTCGCAATACAGCTCGCTGCAGGAGGGCCAGGACATCTTTGGCGTTGACTTTGACTACGATGATTTCTACAAGCCCGAGGAGGACGAATACGAGGACGAGTCCGAGGGCGATGAGTACGACGAGGATTTGCCCGGCGATGAATTTCGTGCGGCGAAAAAGAAGAAGGCTCCCAAAAAGAAGGCGACCAAAAAGACCATCTTCGACATTTACGAGCCGAGCGAACTCAAACGCGGACATTTCACCGATCTCGACAATGAGATACGCAAAACCGATATTCCCGAACGGATGCAGCTCCGTCAAGTGCCCGTCACACCGGTTCCGGAGGGTTCACATGAGCTGGACGATGAGGCGAATTGGATATATCGCTTTGCGTTCTGCAAACAAACCGTTTCGGAGCAAGAGAAATCCGATAACCGGGAGAAGATGCGCAAACCACCGACGGCTGTGGGTAAGATAAAGCAAACGCTTGAGTTTCTGCGCAATCAACAGTTGGAGGTGCCGTTCATTGCGTTCTATCGCAAGGAGTACGTAAAACCCGAGCTGAATATCGATGATCTGTGGAAGGTGTATTACTACGACGAACGTTGGTGTCAGCTCAACGAGCGAAAACGCAAATTGAAACTCTTGTTTGAGAAGATGCGACAATTTCAATTGGAAACGCTGTGTGATGATCCCGATAAACCGCTACCCGACGATGTTCGCCTGATGTTGGACAGTGATTTTGAGCGTTTGAACGATGTGCAATCGATGGAAGAGCTGAAGGATGTGCACATGTATTTTCTGCTCAACTACTCGCATGAGTTGCCCAAAATGCAGGCGGAACAGCGTCGGAAACAGTTGCAAGAGCGACGCGAAGCACGCAAAAGGGCGGCGAACAACAGCGATGCCGATGGCGAACAACCCAATAGCGATGCCCTCGATCTCGAGGAGGCCGAACAACTCCAGCTCGCCGCCGATGAACAGCTGAAACAGGCACCCAACAGCAGTCCCTATGCGGTGTTCCGCAAGGCGGGCATCTGTGGCTTTGCCAAGCACGTGGGGTTGACGCCCGAACAGTTTGCGGAGAATTTGCGTGACAATTATCAGCGCAACGAGGTGAATCAGGAGAGTCTCAGTCCCACCGATCTGGCCAAGCAGTATCTCTCGCCCCGTTTCATGACCGTCGACGAGGTGCTGCACGCTGCCAAATATGTGGTTGCCCGTCAATTGGCCCAGGAGCCGCTGTTGCGCAAAACGATGCGTGAGGTGTACTTTGATCGGGCGCGTCTCAATATCCGACCCACCAAGAATGGCATGGTCCTGATCGATGAGAACTCGCCCGTTTATTCGATGAAGTATGTGGCAAAGAAACCGGTGGGCGATCTCTTTGGCGATCAGTTCATCAAGCTCCTGATGGCCGAGGAGGAGAAACTGCTGGAGCTGACGTTCCTCGATGAGTTCGAGGGCAATGCGAATGCCAATGGCCAGCCCACGGACTATGTTACGGATGCCACACAATTGTATCACCTTGATCAGTTCGCCACGAATGTGCTCGAGTGGAATGCGCTGCGTGCCGAATGCGTTGAGTTGGCGCTTAAGAAGTGGGTTATTCCCGATCTGATTAAGGAGCTGCGTGCCACCTTGCACGAGGAGGCGCAACAGTTTGTGTTGCGCTCGTGCATCGCCAAGCTCTACAAATGGTTGAAGGTGGCGCCGTATAAACCCGAGTTGCCCCAGCATCACAACTCCGAGGAGTGGAGCACGTTGCGTGGCATTCGGGCTTTGGGTTTGGCCTACGATCCGGATCCGGCGGTGGCCGCGTTTTGTGCTGTCGCCAGCGTCGAGGGTGATATTAGCGATTATCTGCGCTTGCCGAGCATCCTCAAGCGCAAGAGTTCGCACAACGCCGAGGAGAAGGCGCAAAAGATTGCCGATTTGCGCAAGCTGAGTGATTTCATCAAGTCGAAGAAGCCACACATTGTGGTCATTGGCGCCGAGTCGCGGGATGCACAAATGCTGCAGACGGACATACGGGAGATACTCAAGGATCTGGAGGTGAACGAACAATTTCCACCCATCGAGGTCGAGATTGTCGACAATGAGCTGGCCAAAATCTATGCCAACTCGAAGAAGGGTGAAGCCGATTTCAAAGAGTATCCGCCGCTGTTGAAGCAAGCCGCTTCGCTGGCACGCAAAATGCAGGATCCCCTCGTCGAGTATTCGCAGTTGTGCGATGCGGACGATGAGATCCTGTGTCTGCGCTATCATCCGCTGCAGGAGCGAGTGCCCCGAGAACTGCTGTTGGAGCAACTCAGTCTGGAGTTCATCAATCGGACGAGCGAAGTGGGTCTCGACATCAATATGATGGTGCAGAATTCGCGTACAGTGAATTTGCTGCAGTACATCTGCGGCCTCGGACCCCGCAAGGGTCAAGCGTTGCTCAAACTCCTGAAGCAGAGCAATCAACGGCTCGAGAATCGGACACAGTTGGTCACGGTTTGCCATCTGGGACCGAAGGTGTTCATCAATTGCAGCGGCTTCATCAAGATCGATACGAGTTCGCTGGGCGACAGCACCGAGGCGTATGTGGAGGTCTTGGACGGGTCCCGAGTGCATCCCGAGACGTATGAATGGGCGCGCAAAATGGCCATCGATGCCATGGAGTACGACGACGAGGAAACGAATCCGGCCGGTGCCTTGGAGGAGATACTCGAGTCACCGGAGAGACTCAAGGACTTGGATCTGGATGCGTTTGCTGTGGAGCTGGAACGTCAGGGATTCGGCAGCAAGAGCATTACGCTCTACGACATACGCAACGAGTTGAGCAGTCTGTATAAGGACTATCGAGCGGCGTACACGAAACCGAGCAGCGAGGAGCTCTTCGATATGTTGACTAAAGAGACGCCCGATTCGTTCTATGTGGGCAAATGTGTGACGGCAATGGTCACGGGTTTCACTTATCGTCGACCGCAGGGCGATCAACTGGATCACGCGAATCCGGTGCGCATCGAGGATACGGATAGCTGGCAGTGTCCGTTCTGTAATAAGGATGATTTCCCCGAGCTCTCCGATGTGTGGAATCATTTCGATGACAACAATTGTCCGGGTCAAGCGTCGGGTGTGCGGGTGCGACTCGAAAACGGTTTGCCGGGTTTCATACACATCAAGAATCTGTCGGATAAACAGGTGCGCAATCCGGAGGAACGTGTTCGGGTCTCGCAAACGATACACGTGCGCATCATTAAGATTGACATCGATCGGTTCTCGGTCGATTGCAGTTGCAAGACGGCCGATCTCAAGGACGTGAACAACGAGTGGCGACCGCGTCGCGATGCCTTCTACGATTTCGTCACCGAGGAGCTCGACAATCGCAAAGTCACCGACGCCAAGGCGAAGGCAATGAAACGGAAAACCTACGCGCGTCGTGTCATCGCGCATCCGAGTTTCTTCAACAAATCGTATGCGGAAGTGATCGCAATGCTCGCGGAAGCGGATCAGGGTGAGGTTGCTCTGCGACCGAGCAGCAAGTCCAAGGATCATTTGACCGCCACCTGGAAGGTGGCCGATGACATTTTCCAGCACATCGATGTGCGTGAGGAGGGCAAAGAGAATGATTATAGTTTGGGTCGAAGCCTGTGGATTGGCACCGAAGAGTTTGAGGATCTCGACGAGATCATCGCTCGCCACATTAATCCCATGGCGGTGGCGGCACGCGAACTCCTCCAATACAAATACTATAAACCGAATACGGCGCCCGAGAATGTCAACGAGCGCGACTTTATGGAACAGATTTTGCGCGAGGAGAAGCAACGGGATCCCAAGAAGATACACTACTTCTTCAGCGCCTCAAAGAGCATGCCAGGGAAATTCCTACTCTCCTATCTGCCCAAGACGAAGGTGCGACACGAGTACGTCACCGTGATGCCTGAGGGTTATCGTTTTCGTGGCCAAATCTTTGATACGGTCAGCAGTCTGTTGCGCTGGTTCAAGGAGCATTGGCTGGATGCGCCCACGCACACGAGCAGCAGCAGCTCAATTGTCCAGTCGAGCACACCGGCGGGCAACAATACACCGAGCGGACTGATGCGACCACCGGCCATAGCGTCGCTCAGTTCGCTGAGCGGCTTGGGAGGTGGCGGCGGCGGCAGTGGCGCCTTTAGCAGCGCTGGCAGCGTCTCTGGCGGAACACCGCGCAGCGGAATCAGCAGCAGCAGCGGCATGGGCGGCGGTGATCATATGCTCCGCAATAGTTCCGGTGGCAGCGCCTACTCCCTAACGCATTCCATGGCCGGCGGCTACAATTCTGGCGGCGGCGGCGGCGGCAATTCGATGTCCCATCATCCCTATGGCAGCGGGAGCACCCCGAGCTTTGCGGCCCACATCAATACACCGTATACGCCCAGCGGTCAGACACCGTTCATGACGCCCTATACGCCGCATGGCACACAGACGCCCCGATATGGTCACAATGTGCCCAGTCCCAGCTCGCAGTCGAGCAGCAGTCAGCACCATCATCAGCAGCAACAGCAGCAGCAGCGACACCATCAGCAGCAACAACATTACGGCGGGACGCCACGTTACTATGACATGGGTGCGCCACCGAATGCGTACAGCAGCAGCGGCAGCAGCAGTCATCATCAGAGCAGCCATCATCACCATCATCATCAGAGTCAGCAACACCATCAGCAACATCATCAGCATCAACACCAGCAACACCATCAACATCAACAGCAGCAGCATCAACATCAGCAGCAACGTGCCAAAGAGAACCTCGACTGGCAGCTGGCCAACGATTCGTGGGCACGTCGCAAGCCCACCACAACACAATCGCAATCCCAATCACAATCACAGCAGTCGCAATCCCAGCAATCGTCGTCCTCATCGTCACAGCTCGGCCTCGGCGCTGGCTCCACGCCCACCAATGAGTATCACACAAGCAGCAGCAGTCGCAGTGCTGCCGCTGCTGCTGCCGCCAGTGGCGTTGCCACATCGTCGGCGGCTGGTGGAGCAGGAGGAGCAACTGGTGCTGGTGGAGCAACGGGTGGAGCAGTGGGAGGTGGCAGCACTTCCAAGTCATCGGTGCGCAGCACGCCGCGCACAAATACCTCGCCGCACTCCATGAATCTGGGCGATGCCACGCCCCTCTACGATGAGAACTAGAGCTAGGGCATTGGCATTGGCGTTGGAGAGAGGAGGATTTAATTATACGCAAAAAAAACTAGAAATATACATAAGGCATTAAGTATATTACAAAAAAACAAAACAAACACACACTTCTTGTACACTCACAAAACAAATATTAAGCAAAAAAATGGACAACTCAAAAACAACAAACGCAACTCCTAAAAGAAAACAAGCATTAATATTATATATATTATTATACAATATACAAACAACAAATAAAAACGTAAATATTATTGCAAGAAATATGTTTTCAACACACAAACACACACACACACATAACATGCATTTTACATAGGCATGTTAAGCCGTATGCTAAATTTAACAGCGCCATGTTAAGTAACAGTTTTGATCGGCGAATGTTTGCAAAGAAAAACAAAAACAAAAACTAAAAATACTGTTGTGAGCGGGTTGCGCAAAAGAAAATGAAAAGCCGCAAAGATGAAATAAATTTCAACTTTTTTCTGATAAATGCAACTTTGTTTTATTATTATATTTCATTTAAATAACGAAATAAGTGAGACAGAGCGATGGGAGGTAATTTTTTTTTGCTATGCAGTTTAAATGCAGCTGCATTCCAACTGCATGCGGAAGAGCGAGATGGAAAATATGGTAATGGTAAATTTAGCAGTTATCGATAACATGACACCGCTTAGAGAGAGACAGACTTTTATCGATAATAACGTAACGCATTGGCTTTATTTTTATCGTTTTCGTATTTTTTTTTTGTTCAAATATCAACAAGCTTTACAAATGTAATATCAAAGAACTTTACGACTATTTGTTTGTTCTGTGGTCAGCACGGAATGAGGTTAAGCACACACTGAATAATATCCTTTTAGTTTATTGTAAGTTGTTTGTTTCTTTTGGTCCGCTGATCATCGTCAGTTCTTCAGTTTTTGGCCGTTCCACGCTTGATCACATAGACAAGGGCCATGCCCAATAAAATAGCGCCCACAGCGATGCCAATTTCTCTGCAACTGCAGCAAGAATATCACAAAGAGAAAAGAAGAGGTAAAACATATTTAACAATATATCATTTGCGATCATCAATTAGTAATAATAAGGATAGGGGATAGGGGGGAGGATTAGGAAATGGGAAACGGATTAATGCAAAATGCAACATTGTTTGGGGGCAGCAGGAGGCGTGGCATCAACACCGCATTCACTTGTGTCAGTAGTGGGCGTGGCACTATTTCCAACAATCGAGAAACAAAAGAGAATTTGCAAAAACATAAGCATAAGAGAGAAGAAATAAACGAACCGAGAGAGAGACGTGCAAAAAACGAGAAATAACATGCAATAAGTGCTTGATATATAGTATATAATACAGTATAAAATAGAGTATACAATACAGTATAAAATATAGTATACAATACAGTATAAAATATAGTATACAATACAGTATAAAATATAGTATATAATACAGTATAAAATATAGTATACAATACAGTATAAAATATAGTATGTAGTACAGTATAAAATATAGTATATAATACAGTATATAATACTCTTGATGCTACAGTTATATACACTTATGTTCACTGCACACTTACGACTAGTCTAGAAATGAGTTGTATAAAGATCCTTTGCTCTGCTTAGCTCCTGTAGAATCGCACCTTGGTGCTGGAGAAGCTCTTGTAGCTTGCAAATAAAATCAAAATCAAATGCAAGGTTTTATTCATTTCACTTTCCTTAAAAAAATCAAATTTAGACGCAAAGTTTTACTAACGTCGTGTTCCTTAAAAAAATTAAAATCAGATGCAGAGTTTTACTAATTTCAAGTTCCTAACTATGTTTATATATTCTAGCTTAGCTAATCTCTAAAATTGATTTGTTTTTATGAAGGAATATATGACATATTAAACTTAATATTTTCATCCAGTTGCGTACCACTAACTCAAAAAAAACATGCTTAGTTTTTTGTCCTTCATGACCTTGGCTATGCTTTTAATAGCTTAACAACTAAAATAGCTTCCAATTTAACGCCTATTTGTGAAGCTCGCAAAATCTAGAGTAAACCAATTAAAATATAATTTGAATGCCACCAGCAACATGCACATTTGCTATTAAAGAAACTCCTAAAAAAAGCATTTGCTGAGTAAAAAAAAAACATCCAGACGAAAGTCTCATATTAAATGCTAATACTCCTTAAATATTACTAAGAATTGGAGAAATTTCAAAATATAGAATATAGTTTAAACTTGAGTTCCACACATGCATTGTGAATGCCGTTTTCTAATGGCATCCACATGTAATCGCAATCACTGGAAATTTTGTTTGTTGCGAATCAATGTAGAATGGATAAGAGCAAAGCAAATGAAAGAGAGAGAGAGGGCATGCAAGGGGAGGCGGAAAGACACAGAAAGAGAAAGGAATAAACCAGTTCCAAGTTTGCGTGCTGAGTCATGCAGCAGATTAGAGATTGTGATAATTAGTTGTTTAATTAGATGACAATGATGATGATGCTGTTGCTGTTGTTGTTTCTGATTAAATGGAATGCTTGGAATGCTTTGCTAATCGCACATCGATTCATATTTGTTGGTTATGTTCTTGAATTGTTCGCTCGTTGACTTTAAACTCACCCAACTGGCGGCTTCTTATTTTTAATATCACTGGCAGCCAAATCGCCAATATAGAATTTCTTTAGTAGCTCACTAAAATCACGAAAATACAATATAATTATCAAATCGAACAAATTGATTTGCATTTATTGTTACCGTGCTTCCGCACTGTGACCAACATCATTGAAATCCGTGGTTGCATCGGTTCCAGCCACCGATGTCAACGAATCCTCGCCACCAGGATGCTAAAGCGAGAGAGAGAGAGAGCGAAAGAGATAGGTAGAGAGGTGAACACATCATGTGAATGCGTAAATCGAATTGTATATTGCGTTCTATTTACTTCAAGTCGGAACTTGGTCACATCATAGACTTTATTGTCAATCACAATCCACAGATCGTTGGGTTTGCTGTGCTCCTTAACGGTGGCCAAACTAATTTCCTTGCTCATTTTGATCAACTTGTAGCTATTCAATTAAATGCAGCGTGTAGTAAAACAATCTGTGGATGCCTGCAATCGCTGGCAGTGTGACCGCACCTCGCTTTTCAAAATATTCCGCACTACATTCCAATAATTTGCGCCGGAAAATACCAAAATATATTATACGAATATTAATTTACATATTTTTTGTGTTATACAAATTCAAAGAAAACTTCTAGTTTATTTTATTCTAAATATTCACAACGAACGACATCAAATTTGTAATATAATATTTGCTTAATTTTTGACAGCGTCAAGTTTTCGCCAAAACGTTTATTCAAATGTGAACTACATTAAATACGTCCTTAGGATGTGATAATGAGGTTTGACTTGAATGAGTTTTACCTAAAATTTGCTATGTTTTATTGCTGTACTGGTTCAACTATTAATTAAATCAAAATCTTTAACAAAAATATCATAAACAATCATTGATCAAATGCTGTTAGTTCTAACAGTGATATTCAAACATAAAATTGACTGCTAGTTAACATAACAGTCGCTGTAAACTTGGGACTGTTATCTACTGCTCCCCATTGCTCCTTAGTTCTTTCCCAAATACCCCAATAAGTCACATTTTTTAATGCACACAAATGAACTTTATTATTACTATTTTTACCATTGAATATATTTTAATCAACTAACTTGCGAATTACATGGAATTTTAATTACTGTGAATACATTTAAGACGACGAAAGGTTGCTAAGCGATGTCAGTAATAATCGCAACAACTTCTTGTGTTCAAATTTAGTTTCCACCGCGCAGACGAAGCACCAAGTGAAGGGTTGACTCCTTCTGGATGTTGTAGTCGGAGAGGGTACGACCATCCTCCAACTGCTTTCCGGCGAAGATCAAACGCTGCTGATCTGGGGGAATACCCTCCTTGTCCTGGATCTTGGCCTTGACGTTCTCGATAGTGTCAGAGGGTTCGACCTCCAA
This sequence comes from Drosophila kohkoa, assembly GCA_019972355.1. Classification (NCBI taxonomy): domain Eukaryota; kingdom Metazoa; phylum Arthropoda; class Insecta; order Diptera; family Drosophilidae; genus Drosophila; species Drosophila kohkoa. The sequence continues at coordinate 4,435,086 of BJEL01000071.1, read as the reverse complement.
GGTGATGGTCTTACCAGTCAAGGTCTTGACGAAGATCTGCATGCCACCACGCAGACGGAGCACCAAGTGAAGGGTTGACTCCTTCTGGATGTTGTAGTCGGAGAGGGTACGACCATCCTCCAACTGCTTTCCGGCGAAGATCAAACGCTGCTGATCTGGGGGAATACCCTCCTTGTCCTGGATCTTGGCCTTGACGTTCTCGATAGTGTCAGAGGGTTCGACCTCCAAGGTGATGGTCTTACCAGTCAAGGTCTTGACGAAGATCTGCATGCCACCACGCAGACGGAGCACCAAGTGAAGGGTTGACTCCTTCTGGATGTTGTAGTCGGAGAGGGTACGACCATCTTCCAACTGCTTTCCGGCGAAGATCAAACGCTGCTGATCTGGGGGAATACCCTCCTTGTCCTGGATCTTGGCCTTGACGTTCTCGATGGTATCAGAGGGCTCAACCTCCAAGGTGATGGTCTTACCAGTCAAGGTCTTGACGAAGATCTGCATGCCACCACGCAGACGGAGCACCAAGTGAAGGGTTGACTCCTTCTGGATGTTGTAGTCGGAGAGGGTACGACCATCCTCCAACTGCTTTCCGGCGAAGATCAAACGCTGCTGATCTGGGGGAATACCCTCCTTGTCCTGGATCTTGGCCTTGACGTTCTCGATGGTGTCAGAAGGTTCGACCTCCAAGGTGATGGTCTTACCAGTCAAGGTCTTGACGAAGATCTGCATGCCACCACGCAGACGGAGCACCAAGTGAAGGGTTGACTCCTTCTGGATGTTGTAGTCGGAGAGGGTACGACCATCCTCCAACTGCTTTCCGGCGAAGATCAAACGCTGCTGATCTGGGGGAATACCCTCCTTGTCCTGGATCTTGGCCTTGACGTTCTCGATAGTGTCAGAGGGTTCGACCTCCAAGGTGATGGTCTTACCAGTCAAGGTCTTGACGAAGATCTGCATGCCACCACGCAGACGGAGCACCAAGTGAAGGGTTGACTCCTTCTGGATGTTGTAGTCGGAGAGGGTGCGACCATCTTCCAACTGCTTTCCGGCGAAGATCAAACGCTGCTGATCTGGGGGAATACCCTCCTTGTCCTGGATCTTGGCCTTGACGTTCTCGATAGTGTCAGAGGGTTCGACCTCCAAGGTGATGGTCTTACCAGTCAAGGTCTTGACGAAGATCTGCATGCCACCACGCAGACGGAGCACCAAGTGAAGGGTTGACTCCTTCTGGATGTTGTAGTCGGAGAGGGTACGACCATCCTCCAACTGCTTTCCGGCGAAGATCAAACGCTGTTGATCTGGGGGAATACCCTCCTTGTCCTGGATCTTAGCCTTGACGTTCTCGATGGTATCAGAGGGCTCAACCTCCAAGGTAATGGTCTTGCCAGTCAATGTCTTTACAAAGATCTGCATATTTCCTGTTCCTTTAAAAAAAATAAGGGTAAATACACAAATTTATTTATAAAAGTCGATTGCCGTTGGGGTCTTGGTAAATAAATACAATAGGCTTAATTTATTTGTTGCCCATGAAGAAATACGATTATTGTTTAATCGTTTAAAAGCATATGTAAATTAGGAAAAAAAATTCTTATAGATAGTTCTTGGAACTCATTTCTTTTTGTTTTTCCTAGTGGGGGATTTTATATTTCCTGGTAATTTTGAATACATACAACACTGGGTTGGAAAAGAAAGTGCGCAGTAACTTTTTCTGCGTCGTGACCTAGTTTTGTTAATTAGAGCATTGGCGTCGTCTCGGCCCCCTGACCCAACAGTTAATATTAGTTGAGCACTTTGCGATAACATAACGGGTGCTAAAATGTTTATCGATTCTTAATTTCACCACTCGTTTCAATGCCAGACGATGACTAATCGGTTTTTCTAATCAACCCCATACGATGCACACAGAACACATACACACTAGTATATGCGTATGCACCATTTCACTTTACTGCACTTTTCCATTACCTTTGTCGCCATTTTGAAGTCGAATGAAAAAAATGGCGTTTCAAATGCGCATATTGCATGCGTATGCGTCAACAAGAAATTTTCTTTTTTTGTTATATTTATATTTACACTTCCCGTTTTGCAAAACAGGAAATGAACAAAATAAATTTAAATTAGCACTGCAGATATCTTTTCTGCAGTAACTAATCATTACCATAATACACAGATACACAACAATTGTGTGCATGTATTGTGGGCATTTTTCTTTGTTCTCTTTTGTTGCTGCAACTGCATTGTGGTGAGTTATTAATCAACGAATGTCAATATAAATTGATGTGTTTCCAGAGAGTTCTTTATGTACTATTATTAATATATAACTATTTCTATATCTATATGTATATGTACATACCTTTATTTACTTTGACGCACTATAAATTAATTCAAGTTATCTTTATCTTAATATTGCACTTGCTAATAATCGTCTGCACTGTTTGAACACTGAAACCAGAGTGCTAAGTTTTCGTTGGAAAGGCTACGAGATAGACAATCTATCGATATAAAAAACGATAACATTTTTGTTATAGCTATTATCGATGTGTTTGCTGGTATTTTGGTATATTTTCAAATTACATTGGAAAAGGTGCGACATTCTTCATACCGTGCGAAAAGTTAATCGCCATCTTGAATAATTTCTTCTAACCATATCAGTGCCCTTATAATTTTAAATAATAGGATTCACCTTTCGTTCTTTGGTTTTAGAAGTCATCGATTTTTCACAAGAACTGTTGCCAACTACTTGAGTACTGACTGTTAAGATAATGTTAAATATATGTCTGTTAAATTTGCGCATCTGACATTTCAAATATCGATATCATAACGAATATCATATATATTCGAAAACTTATTAGTTTTTTCTGGTATAATATGAATACATACATTTTTTTGCAACCCTATTTATTAATATTATCTATAAATATCTTTTGATTGGTTAAATCATCTAATTATAATTAATTCACTGTTGGCCAGCACAAAAAATCGATAGATCGTTTGTGCCAATTAGACATTGAGAAAAATAAAAAACAGCTGGCCAGAAAAAGTTCAGTTTTTACATTATTTCCAGTTTATGCTGCGCATGAAATTTGACACATTCACCCATATGTAGGGTGCACATTCCAGTCGATATTGGAACAATGGCGATACTATATTCTTTGCTGTCCTGTTGCTCGTTATCGATATGGCAAAGAAATGAATGGTAATTGTCATCGGAATTCGATGAGCGAATAATCTCAGAAGCAAAAACAAAGCCAAAAGGGGCGGACGCAGAAAGCGCTCGGTACGCGTAATATATTTGTAATAAATTGGTCATTGTCCGTTCGACAAAACGTTGCGGTACTTGTATTGATATTTCTTGCAAAATTTGTCAAAAAAAAATAATTATAGTTTAGCGTATAATTCCGCTGAAAACCAATTTTTTCAGTGTGTCATTGTGTGGGTGCATGTGTCTTTAGCAAATTAATGCTTATAGTTTTCGGTTTTTTTTTTCCTCACACATATATACAGTTTGTTTGTGTGTCTGAAATCAAATGAAATTGTATAAAAATTTTAACATTTATAATTTATCGGTATCGGTTAGCTAAATTTCGCAGTACATTTTTTTTTGATAAACAACAAAATAACCCTGCGCGCACATACCAACAAATAAAAACGAAAAGAGAAAAGTAAAGTAAAAGAAAGAACGAAAAAGAAAAAATCATATGCAAGAGCAGCAGCAGCAACATTAAAACCCGCCCCAACGCGTCGTCTCCACCGTCGTCGTCATCAGACAGAAGCAGCATCAGCAGAACAGTAGAGCGCAGTAGCAGCGCAGAAAGCAGCGCAGTCTCGAGCAGCAAGCCAGAAGTCGCTTACGTTAAGCTTACGCGCTCGATGCCGCTCTTGAGTTAACGTCGTGTCGTGTCATCCCCCCACCACCACGTCCGTGTGTGTGTGTGTGTGCTGGATTTTCTTATAAGAAAATTTGTTCATATTTTTTTTCTGTTGTTTTTGTTAATTTTTTTTTTTGGTTTTTTTATGCACTGTGTGTTTTTTCGCGCAACTTACGCATTTAATTTTCTTTCTTCCAATTAAAACAACAACAGCAGCAGCAGCAACAACAACGAAAACACAAGTGGCAGTGTTTGTTGGTGTCGGCAACGAGTGAGAGAGTGCAAGTGAGAGAAGAGGAAGAACAGCGTTCAGTTCGTTCGTCCGTCAGTTCGCGTGTGTGCGTGCGTGCGTACGTGTGTGTGTATGTTGTGTGAGAGCAAGCGCAAAACATTCACACATCAATTTTGATAACTGAAAAAGCAAAAAGGCAAAAAAAATATACAACACAACAAAACGAAGCAAAAGCAGAGTGCAAAAAAAAAGCCACAACTCAGGCAGAGAGGCTGTGTGGCGTAGGCGTTGCTGTCCGCTGTCCGCTGCTAACGTAAACGTCGTAACCACGAAAAATTCGTGATCGTTATCGATAAACCCCCTCCAAAAAAGAAAAAAAAAAAACAGAAAAAGAAACGTAAAAGTCAACTAAGCGAGCTAAGAACAAGTCATCATGGATAATTTGATACCGATCGTCAATAAGCTGCAAGATGCGTTCACATCGCTGGGCGTGCACATGCAACTGGACTTGCCACAGATTGCCGTCGTTGGTGGCCAATCAGCGGGCAAGAGTTCCGTGCTGGAGAACTTTGTGGGCAAGTAAGTAAATCAATCACCTGAATGAAAAAAACCAAGAACGAAAAAATCTTAAGAATCCTAAGTCATCGCTCAACAATTTCATACACAAGAAAATCCATATTTTTGCCCAAAAAAAGTTTCCCTCTCTTGGAGAGAGTTTTGAGCTCTCCAAGTGTATGTGTGAGTGCGAGTTCTGAGCGCTATAATTATGTGTGTGAGAATGCGATAGAGAGAGAGTTCTGAGCGCTCTCACTTCGGCAAGCGTGTGCGTGTATGTGTTTAAATTTTTGGTGAATAATCAATGAAGCAGCATTCCTGTTTTGTTGTTTTTGCTGCCTGGTCAGTGGGTGTTTTTTTGTTTTTTTCTGCCAGCAGGTGGCCATCAATAATTCCCCTATTTTCCCTATGTATAAATACATATGTACATGTCTATATGGTCAGTGAGCTGCGACGTTGGCAGCGACGCCGGCAGCGGCAGCATAACAACCACCTTGCACTCACATGCATAGAAATACACCCACTTGCAGCAGTGGACTCAAATAATGTTGTGTCAACTTTACTACAAACTTCAAAAGTTACTCATACATGCCAGACCCACATACATACATATGATACATATGTATGAGTTGGGAGTTGGAAGTTATGAGTGCGATAAACTCAGTTCCAATAAGAAGACGAAACATTTTTAACGATACTACAGCTGTGTGTATGTGTGCTTGCTTTCGTTCTACACACTCTCTCACTCTCGCTCTCTCTCTGTGAATGCGCGACGCACGCTCTCGCAATGCGCTTCGTTTCGTTTTTATCTATCGGCTTTTCGCCCGCCCCTTGAACAATGCTACGACCAAAAACAAATACAATAAACCCACAAAAATACTTACGCCCCAAAAAAAGAAGAAAAAAAAAAAGAGCGATAGGGAAAAAATCAATGCACGTTGACATTTCCTTTCCTGCAGTCGCTGTCGCTGTCGGCGTCGTAGTCGCAGCACATGCTTTTGTTGTTTCCTGCTCGCTCGCTCGGCTTGCCCAATGGCGCTTTGTATTCGTACCTTACCTTACCGTACTCACCACACCACCCCACTTCGCCCCCGTTATACGTTGGCTACACACTTCACTTTGACATTTATGCAATGCTATCGCTATCGCGATTGTTGCCAACGTTGACGTCGACAGCGACTGCGACGTTGACGCTTACGCTAGCCTACATTTCTGTAGTTCCCTTTATGCTGTCCACCAACCCCGTCCCTTCGATTACTGTTGTAATGTTAATGAATGGAAGCAGCGCACACAGAACGCATACATATCTAGTTATGTGTGTGTGTGTGTTTGTTCTATGCAAAATTGCAAAATTATATAATGTTGCGCTATAATCCTTTGCGACAGTGTCTCCACCTACTACTACTACTACTATTACACTCACACGCATGCACATCGTGTTTTGTAGCTTTTCTATGCTCTGGCCTGCTTCAACACAAGTCCTTGGTGGTGTACACACACACACGCACAAAAACATTAAATTGTGTGTATTAGTAAAAACGTGGGTGCTTTTGACACTTTGGTATACACATGCATATCTATATATATATATATATGTATAAATGTGTGTGTGTGCCTTGTGCCATACAGTTTGACATGCAGTTACGCTTACATAAGTTGGCGCTGCAGTTAATAACAATAGCAACAACAACAACAACGACTGCAGTGGCAGTTTTGTAGTCAAGCGCAGTTTGTTAGATTTCGCATGCGCCGGCTACACGCACACACACACACACACACACACACTTACACACTCATGCGAAGTACATAGCTAATACATACATATGTATGTAAGAATACATAGCAAACGCTGTATGTATGTAGAGAGTGTTGTTAATGACCTAGTTTTATTCTTTTTTTTTTATACCCACTTATGCTGATGCAGCTATTTTTTATGCTGCGCTGTGCTGTTGTCATCAATGTCAGTTAATGATGATGCTGCCTGCAGCATATGCAGCTCAAACTGTAAGCTGACAAAGAGAGCCAAGAAAAGCAGATAAAGTGCAAGAGAGAGGGAGAGAGAACGAGTATTCAATGTCAGTCAACTGCAAAAGCTTCTTCGTTTTGTTCGAAATGTCAATAGTTCATGGCATTTTCTGATGCTGCCTTGCTCTCGCTCTGTCTTCTCCACACACACACACGTACATACATATGTAAACACATACACAACTGCATGTATGTAACGGTTAGTTGTCGATTAGCAATTGGGCGATTGTGTAGTTAGAGGGGGAGACTGGAATGCATGAACAGTGGACGCATACAACGGCGTTCGCTATATAAAGAATAGTTTGTAATAAAGGAAATACACATAATATTCGCAGGAATTTCTTTTATTTTTAAATTCAATTTGCAATACATGTGGTTTAAGAAACATAATTTTAACTTACTAATCACTGTATGATACAAACTTGCGGTTTAATTTTCCAATATTGAAAGCACTTTGCTGGCATTCCCAATATATTGAACGTCACTGTAACAAGTAAACAAATGAAACCTATTAAAATGAACAGTAGTTGTAGCCTTGGATTGCCACATGCCACACACAAACACACACACACACTCGCATTTAATTGAAATAAAACAAAGCGAAAAAAAAGTACATTGGAAGAGATGTTAAAACGCATCAAATCAAAATTGCAAAACATGAAACGACAGCGAAAGCACGAAACAAACGAAATAGGGGAGACAAGAATGCAGAGCACCAGCTGATCTCATATGTATGCGTGCCCATGTGTGTATGTGTGAGTGGTGGGAGCAGCAGCCAAAGAGAGGCGATCAGTTAATTTACTGCTGCAACCGGCAAAGTATTGCATTACACTAAGATAGACAGAGAGAGAGAGAGAGCATTAAAACGAGTGAGTTTATCTTTCAGCAGCGTGCTTTTGACCTCTTTGCTAAATTGTTTGCAGCAGAAAGAAAAAGCAAACAAAATTTGTAATGTGATTATACATTTTATTATTATATTGTTATTATTATGTGGGATTGCCGAGAATTCTGTGTGTGTGTGTTTGAGTCATTTGTGTGATTATATTTATAGCAAAGCTGTTGATATCATCAAACTAATTTTCAACCTGCGCTTAACTTTCATTGCATATGAGGGAATGTATGTGTGTGTGTGTGTGTGTGTGTGTGTGTGTTATTACTCATCGCAAGTTATTTTTATGTTATTTACAACTATGCAAGTGCGTGTGCGATTAGAATTTATACTTTGTTTTCCGCAATTTGTATAATTTTTGTTTTATCAAGCGTTTTTTTTTTTCTTCGTTCGTTCGTTCTACTTCCTCTTCCTCTTCGGTGCCCCACCCCTCAGCATGAACAAGTGGCCTGCGCTTAAAATTTGCTTTCGATGATTCATGTTTTTGTGTCATTATAATTGATATTGTATGCGATATCGATAAGAACCGTTTGTGTGTTTCTCTTCTTCTTCTTCAACTACTGCTCCCGTTGTTTCGTTGTTGTTTTTGATATGAATATTGTATGTGGATTTTGTTGACTTTGGCGGATTTGTTTGCCACAAGAAAACAGGTCAAACGTTGTGTTGTGTTGTGTTGTGTGTAGCAATATTTCTAGTGTAGTGGTTACACCCACACACATATTTCTTTTTTTTTTATAGAGGATCTGAACTCTGTTTGCTGATTACAACACACATACAGCGTTTTCCCAGTCAATTAATCGCTGGCTGATTTTCATCGACTTTTCCCAGCTAATCAAAACACAATTGATCATTTCGAATCGAGTGTTTTGAGTGGCCTGATAAAATGACTCATTCCAAACAGCTCTCGTAAATTTGACTTTGGCACGAGCCAAAAGAAAAAAAACGAAAAACAATATTGGAAGTATCATAAATTATAAATGCTTGTTACCAAAAATAATAAATATTCTACCTAGAATGAAATGAATTGCTATTTCTGATTTGGATCTCTATCCATTTGCTTACAGTTCATAATAAACAAAATGTTCCTCTATGAAAATTAATGAATTTCAAGTAATTAAATAAATTTGAGACCATTATCATTATTATTTTTTGAGTTGATGCTAATATTTTCGGGAAAACTAAATAATTGTTGAATTTAATTATTCTATTATAAAATTTGTGTTCATCTAAGCTAATAATCATTGTTTTTTGCTATATTCCGAAAAACTAAATAATTGTTGAAATTCTATATTTCTATTATATAACTTTCTGTTATATATAATATGTGGTCATTATTATTTAGTTTTATTATATTGTATATTAAATGAAAATGCTAATATTTTCCGAAAAAGTAAATAATTTTTGGAATTCTATATTTTGTATTATGAAAATTTTTTTGATCTAAACTAAATCATTATTTTCTTTTCTGAGTTAAGCATATGAAATATATTTTCGTTAAATATATTCCTTACTAAATAATTTTTTTAAATTTTATACAATTTTGTTAATTTTTATTCTTTGTTTTTAATAAAAAAAATAAAAAAATAATAAAAATGAAAAGAAATAATAAATAATGAATATGATCAATAATATATTACAAATCTATTAAATCATCATTATGACTATAAAGCAAAATATCATTACAAAGTTATTGTTATTTTTATAGTATAACTTATAATGATTAAGCGCTCCCTTGTTAAATAGACACATCGATAGCGCGCTCTCTTTCTCGCACGTCAAAACTTGCATATGCTAACTAAGTTGGCTGCAAATTGTTATCGTTATCGATTCAACATAACAGTGCGATAGTTCGATTAGCACTTGAATTGAATTGAACTTTTCCATTACAACGAAGAAAAAACACCTGCAAAAAAGTTACTTGAATGCACACGCACACACACATAGATACAATCTCATATACACTCACACTCACACACTTGCACACTCATTGAACAATTGTAATTTGAGAGCTCATTGTTTTTCCTATTCAATTCTATTTGCAGAGACTTTTTACCTCGAGGTTCGGGCATTGTAACGCGCAGACCTTTGATTTTGCAATTGATTAACGGCATTACCGGTAAGTTGAGAGCGATAATAAAAAGCAAAATATAATTCAGAATAATAATAATATCGAATTGATGTATTTTCTTTGTAGAATATGGCGAATTTCTGCATTGCAAGGGCAAAAAGTTCTCCAGCTTCGATGAGATACGCAAAGAGATTGAGGATGAGACGGATCGTGTGACGGGCAGCAACAAAGGCATCTCAAACATTCCGATTAATTTGCGCGTCTATTCGCCGTACGTGCTCAATTTGACGCTCATCGATTTGCCCGGCTTGACGAAGGTGGCGATCGGTGATCAGCCCGTTGATATTGAGCAGCAGATTAAGCAAATGATATTCCAATTTATACGCAAAGAGACCTGTCTCATTCTGGCCGTAACGCCGGCCAACACCGATCTGGCCAATTCGGATGCCCTCAAGCTGGCCAAAGAGGTCGATCCCCAGGGCGTACGCACGATCGGTGTGATCACCAAGCTGGATCTCATGGACGAGGGCACCGATGCCCGTGACATACTCGAGAATAAGCTGTTGCCGCTGCGGCGTGGCTACATTGGCGTTGTGAATCGATCGCAAAAGGACATCGAGGGCAGGAAGGATATCCATCAGGCGCTGGCCGCTGAGCGTAAATTCTTTCTCAGCCATCCATCGTATCGCCACATGGCCGATCGCCTGGGCACACCATATTTGCAGCGTGTGCTGAACCAACAGCTCACCAATCACATCCGCGACACATTGCCGGGTCTGCGTGACAAGTTGCAAAAGCAAATGCTCACCCTCGAGAAGGAGGTGGAGGAATTTAAGCATTTTCAGCCCGGCGATGCCAGCATCAAGACAAAGGCCATGTTGCAGTAAGTTGTTGGGGCATGATCATCATATCGGAAATCAATAAATAATTCTCGTTTTGCTTTTGCAGAATGATACAGCAGCTGCAGTCGGACTTTGAGCGAACCATCGAGGGCAGCGGCTCCGCGTTGGTCAACACAAATGAGCTCTCTGGCGGCGCCAAGATCAATCGCATATTCCACGAGCGGTATGAACGTTCACAAATTAATCGTTAATGTGTAGTGTAGAGGGAAGAGAACATTGCGATCATAAGGAACAGAGTCAACAAGCTAGTTGAAAAGAGATTACAAGGAATAGAGTCAACTCACTAACTGGTTGAAAAGAGTTCATGCAGTTCAATTTGTGTTAAGCATTAAGATGGATAGTTAAGATCAATCGCATATGCCACGATCGGTACGCGTTCACAAATTAATTATTAAGGAATGTTTAGTGTAAAGGGAAGAGAGCTTAGAGATTTGAGGAAGGATCTATTTCTCCAACTAACTGATTGAAAGTCGCAGTTTAATTTGTGTTAAGAATTTATAATATAACCTTAAGAAAAATGGCATAATCCACCATTCTGTATACATTCAAAAATTAATCATTAATGTGTAGTGTAAAGGGAAGAGAGCTTAGAGAGCTTATAAGGAATATAGCCAACTATCTGGTTGAAAGTTGCAGTTCAATCTGTATAGAAAATAGAGCCAACTAACTAACTGGTTGAGATTTATTCTGTATGCAGTTCAAGTTGTGTCATTTTGAGTGTAGAAACTAGCGTTAAGATAGTATGTAGATAGATAGAATATAGTTAGAATAGAGTATAGTTAGAATAGATAGATAGAATATAGTTAGAATAGATAGAATATAGCTCTATGCATTTCAATTTGTATTAAGTATTTCATGCGGTATAGTTTTGAGTGTATCAACTAGAATTCAGTCTGATTGTCAAGATCTCGATGTAGATGTAGTCTACAAAGCTTATAGCAAAAGCAATTTAATCTACAACTTGTATGCAACATTTTAAAGTTGAAAACGCAAATCAAACAACAATATAGCTGACAATACTTTTGTTTTGTATTTCCTTATGTAGTAGACATTTGATTTACAAGGTTATGAGCCTAAATTTAAAGGTAGAGACTAGTTTTGCTGCAACTTTGTGCCAGATAGAATTGTATATAACAGGTAGAAGGAAGCCTTATACGATATAGCCATGTCCGTCTGTCTGTCCTTATTCAACACTGGATCTCAGAGACTATAAAAAAGAGAGAGAGAAAAAGAGACAGCTATCATTCTTATTCGACAGCGACAATGTGGAATGTTTAGTACTCTATGGTGTATTTATAATATAGGTACGAAATAAATATACCAAATAGATCCATCGGTATATATCAGTATTTATGCAGTATATTTTTAGTATATTTGTAGAATATAGTTTAGTTGGGTATGGGTATATTTTTGATTATTTTTTGTGGTTTATTTTTAGTATATTTTTTGTAAATTACAGTTGTGGATTATTTTTTTTAGGTATATTTTTGTAGAATATGGTTTTATTATAGATGCGTAGCGGGTATCTCAGCGTTGAGTAGGTTTCTAAATTGTTTAACATATTGATTAACAGTCGAATACTTTCATATACTTATACTAATTTGTTTTCCTCTTTTTTTGGTTTGCAGTCTACGCTTTGAGATTGTGAAAATGGCGTGTGATGAGAAGGAGCTGCGCCGTGAGATCTCGTTTGCCATTCGCAACATTCATGGTATTCGTGTCGGTCTCTTCACGCCCGACATGGCCTTCGAGGCGATTGTGAAGAGGCAGATAGCGCTGCTCAAGGAGCCAGTGATCAAGTGTGTCGATCTAGTCGTGCAGGAATTGTCCGTAGTCGTGCGCATGTGCACCGATAAGGTGCGAATATCTGTATTTTAATCTATGTTCGATTACTGATTGATCTTTTCTTACTCCCCAGATGAATCGCTATCCACGCTTGCGTGAGGAAACTGAACGCATCATTACCACACATGTGCGACAGCGTGAGCAGCGATGCAAGGAGCAAATACTGCTCTTGATTGACTTTGAGCTCGCCTACATGAATACCAATCACGAGGATTTCATTGGCTTTGCCAAGTATGTGAAAAATGAGATTGATTTCTTTTTTTGTTCTTTTTTTTTTTTTGGGTTTGTTATTTTGTTATTACTTTACTCTCGTATTTTGTTCGACTCTTGCAGTGCTCAGAATAAATCTGAGAATGCTAACAAGACCGGCACCCGACAGTTGGGCAATCAAGTCATTCGCAAGGGTCACATGGTCATCCAAAACTTGGGCATCATGAAAGGTATGTAGAGTGTAGAGCGTCACTTTCAGCCGCCTTCCAGCCATGAGTTTGTAACAATCGAACACGAACGCCGCGCGTTACGCAAGCATCCTGTTGTTGTCTCTGTGTCTGTGTATGTCAGTCAACTTCTTCACACCTAGCCACACCTTATACTTGCCACACCTGCCACACACCCACAACTTTCTCTCTCTGTCTCCCTCTTCAATTGCATCACCAACAATCGACGCACTTCCCGCACCTACAGAGCACTGACAAATCAATCCACCGCCCACTAATCAATTAACTAACTTGCACGCTGTCTCTTGATCACATTTGATCACACTTTATTGCTGTATTATTTTATAGTCCCTTGATAGATGTCGGTTCGTTGAAGTAATCGTAAAATACAAAAAGTAAGCTGAAGTTTGTTTGTAAAATGAGAAATCTTCATTTGTTTTATCTAAATCAAATTCATATTCTTCAAAATACTCATGTCCCTAGAACTATATTAATATACCAAATATAGACTTTGATAGATTGCTAGTATTTTTGCGGTATACTAATTTGGTATATTTATAAGTCAACACTGCGTATACTATACCATATATATACTTTGGTATATTTCTAGTATTTTTGCGGCTTACTAATTCAGTATATTTTGAAGCTAATGCTGCATATATTAATATACAAACATATACTTTGGTATATTGTTAGTATTTTTGGGGTATATCATTTTGGTATAATTTAAAGTCGCGTATATTAATATGCCTGTTATATACTTCGGTATATTGTTAGTATTTTTGGGGTATATTTTTAAGCTAATACCGCACTGTAGCTTTCTTGTTGTTTATTTGGTTCTATTTGGGGAAATCGATTCGATTATTTAGCTATATATTCTTTCTCTCTCTCTTATCTTGCTCTCTCACTCTTACTCAATAGCACTTTTCCCTCAGTGAGGCATGTGGCATGCGGCATGTTTCGAACAAAGCTCAAGCCAACGTTGAATTTTCAACCTTTCTTCGCACTCTTTTCTATCGTTTTCAAAATTAACTTTTTACTTGAGTTTTGTTTATTGTCTTTAATTTGCTTCTATGTGCTTTATCACGTGCTTTTCTTTCTCTTTTATTTTCCATTGAGTTAAATTATTTAGTTTTCTTTTATATTTTTTTTTTTTGTTTCTTCCTTTCGGTTTTGTGTTCTCTTGTTATACTTTTATATTGCCCTTTTCGAACCTCAACACACACTTCTAACAACTTTGGGTGTGGAATATTAAAAGCTTTGCTGAGGTTTTTGCCACGCCTATTTGGTTTGTATGCAATGATTTCTTTGCCAACTTTCTTTTTTTTTTTTGTGTAGTTTTTATTTAAATCGTTTAACGACATTATGTTGTGCTTGCTTTTAAAAGCTTAAAACCGAAAGCTAAAACTCAACATTCTCCATTCCAAGAATTCATTTCATTTCCTCGCATCTCCCCTCTAATCCACATTCTGATCATCATGATCATTGCATTTGCCTGGGCTAAAATTATGTGTGTGTGTGTGTTTGTGTGTTGGGAATTCGATTTCGATTTCGAAAATTGTGTTGACAATGAAATGTTTTCTTGTTCACAGGCGGATCGCGTCCTTATTGGTTTGTGCTCACATCGGAGAGCATCTCCTGGTACAAGGACGAGGATGAGAAGGAGAAGAAATTCATGTTGCCGTTGGATGGTTTGAAATTGCGCGATATTGAGCAGGGCTTTATGTCAATGTCTAGACGTGTTACATTTGCTTTATTCAGTCCCGATGGACGTAATGTTTATAAGGTTAGTAATTTTTGTTAGCATACAAAAAAATGATACAAATTCCAAGCAAAAACCAAAAAAGAAAAAAAAAAACTAATAGAAGACCACAAGAGAATGAAATGAAACAGAAAAATGAGAACAATTCATTTATTTTTGTGCTAGAACAAATAATTCTCAAGCGATATTTATTTGTTGTAGCAACAAAATGATGATGATGTTAACGAAAAAAACATTCCAATTATTTTCAACCATTTTGTGTTTCTTTTGTTCCTTTGAAATTTGTTCAAATTGTTGACAATTCAAGTTTTGCGTTCCAAAACAAAGTTCCAAAAAAAAAAAAGAAAAATGTAGCAAATATTTAATTTATATTTTGGCAAATTTCATTCATGAAATTTGCATTGTGTTTGGATCGCACGCAATGAATTCATTAATTGATTGAGTTTTTTTGTATAAGATAAAAATTACTATGTTTTTATCAACATTTAGATTCAAGTCAAAGGATCAAAAGGAGCTTCTTGCGTTGAGCTCCTTTTGTGCCTCTGATTTGTCGAGCATGAAACAACCACCAAAACTTAAGCCTGAAAATACAATCGATACCAAAGCTAAAGGCATAATCAATGATATATATACATCCCTCGCTAAACCGATAACCAATCAATCAATCAATATATATATACTATATATACAGCCACCGAATACAAGAACACTAACTAACCTTTTTGGTCCAATGACACACGCAGCTGCGAAAAAAACTAACCACTAGACTAATATGTTAAAAAATGTTAAGATAAAACCAATCCAAAACCGATAAACCGAATACCGATAACCGATAGCCAACCAAATGCCAACCACAACCCGTCCAAGTACTCGTAATCGTTATCGTACTCGTAATCGTAATCGTAATCGTAAAACGTTGTCCCATTTACCAAATGCTTGACGAAAATACCTATCCATTTGTTCTCTTTGCGCTTGGACGCTTCTTCTTCTTTCTCCCCCTCGCAAACACACACACACACGCACACACACTTACTTGCCACACATTTAGGATTATAAACAATTGGAGTTGTCGTGCGAGACAGTCGAGGATGTGGAGTCCTGGAAGGCATCATTCCTCCGCGCCGGCGTCTATCCCGAGAAGCAGGAGACTCAGGAGAATGGCGACGAGGTGCGTACAATCCTATTTTATCTATCTATTCTCCATCTATATCTATGTCTAACATATATATCTATAAATGAATATCGCTAGTGAGTGCTAAACTCGCTTAGCTTAGACTAAGTCCTCAATGTTCGTATGTACGTCGTGTATACGCTCTACTCTGATTAGATAACAGCGACAACAAGGTCAACAACTAATTAACACACTGCACACAATCATGTTCAGCGAAACAAGCCAAGTTAACCAAATGCTTAATTAGGCATGACGTATTAACTCTCCTCCTTCAAAATCAATTTCAAAATTCGCTTAAATGTAACCCAATTCCTTTAAAATTTTTTTAATTCCCAGCATCAGCTATCTTAACAGTCAAATTTAACTGTTAAAGTCATGTAAAATAACATTACATATTATGCACCTTAATGTTAGAAAACTGTTATGAAATTAATATATCTTATGTGAATATAACAATCAATGTTAAACACAATAATCGTTTAACATTGTTAAGATAACAGTAGCTGTATCTGTTATACGCCATATTCGCTTAGCAGGGTTAAAATAACAATGGCTAATGGATATGTGAATATAACAGTATCTGTTATACTTAGTATTCGTTAATATAACAGTGGCTGTAACTCTTATGTGAATATAACAGTAACTGTTATACGAAACATTCGTTGAACAGTGTTAATATAACAGTATCTGTTTCTGTTCTACGCCATATTCATTTAACAGTGTTTATATAACAGTGACTAACGGATATGTGAATATAACAGTAACTGTTATATTTAGCATTCGTTAATATAACAGTGGCTGTAACTCTTGTATGAATATAACAGTAACTGTTATACGAAACATTCGTTGAACAGTGTAAATATGTTCTACGCCATATTCGTTTAACAGTGACTAACGGATATGTGAATATAACAGTATCTGTTATACTTAGTATTCGTTAATATAACAGTGGCTGTAACTCTTATGTGAATATAACAGTATCTGTTATACGAAATATTCATTTAACAGTTAATAAAACAAAGCCTGTAGCGGCTGTAATGTTGACAGCTCTGTAAACACTGTAATCTGCGAAATATAAAAGTAATTCATTCCTTCGATGAACCGCATTTCAATGTGACTTAATCTTTCTGTCCCCTTCTTATAGAACCTTTCATTTTCATACCCTCTCTTTCTTTTGCTCTCTCCATCCTTTATCTCTGAAGATCAAGATCTTATTACAAGGCATACATATCATTACTAACCCGCAATTTCATACATCCATTTACATATATATATATATATATATATATATATAATACTTGTATATTGTGTATTAAATGGACTCTGAAATATATTTGCAAATTTACTTAAACTCTTACTTAATTTAAACAAGAAACAAATAATAAGAAACGATTTCTGATACCGTAATAACTCATCATATATTTCTTTTGTTTGTTTGGTTTTTTTTTCGAAACGTTGCGCTCCAATATAAAAATACCACAAAATATCATCATATATATATATGAAAAATACTACACGTCTCTGCTCTATATATATATATATAAACGTGTGTGTATGATTAATAATGTGCATATTATATTTGCTCTGTGAATATATGCAGGAAGGACAAGAGGTTTGTTTCTTTTCATCATTTTTAGCATATACTTTGCATATTTCCTACGCTCTCTCTCTCTATATTTCTGTCTATATCTGTCCTCTATCTATTTAACTCGTAGATTCTGCAATTGTCTCTTTGGTTTCTTATCGAATAACAATGATTATGATTTCAATCAAATACTCTGTACACTCAACGAAATTGGGAAAAAGAAAAGAAAAAATAGATCTGTTAATCGAAAAGATAATATTGCAAATGTTATTAACATTTCTATATATAGTAAATGTGTTGGTGTACAGGGTATCTGGTCGTCGTGCTTTCTGTATATTTATCGAATGGGGGATCGAAAACAAAACCGTTAAGTTCCTTACTTTTCCTTTTATGAGTTTTCGTCTTCTATTCACCTAACATTTTTATTTCGTTTGTTTTCCCTTTTTTTTCTGCCGTTGTAAAACACTAACCAAATAAATTTTGTGGGTTGAAGTAATTCATGACTTTATCGATTGGGTTTAACAACACATATTACGAGTAACTTTTATCATTTGCTTCTTTGGTTTATCCTGTTCCCTGTTCCGTTTTCTACTATCATTTATATATTCAACTTAAGCCTAAAGTATCAAATATATATATATATCTATTATATATATTTGTATACTTCTTATACTTATATCTTGCTACTCTACTTAAATATAAACAAAATATATCAATATAAAAATATAATTTTGATTTTACAATATTTTTTATGAATTATTTTCTTCTATTTTCCCGTCCACGTACCAAACGAAATGACCACATAAAAAATACATATACAAATATGCTGAAAATTACAATGCAAATAATGATTGTAATACCCAAAAACAAAAAACTAAACATCAAATTTATTATGTATCCAAAAAAAAAAACGTTCACAGCAAAAAGTATGTTAATTTTTCCGTTTTCTTTTTATATGGTTCACAATACTTTTGAATTATTCGATTATTCTCCTATGCATTCGTAATCTTAAACAAAAAAATCCCAATACTTACGTAACATTGGCATTATTTTTTGCTTTTCCGTTGAGTTAAAGTTTTATAAAAGCTTCTAAAACAAGTACAATTAATTAGATTTACGTTTTTATTATCGCCTTTATCCTATTTGAAAACGCTTTGTAAACACACATTTTGTTCTCTTCTACTACAATTGTCCTTTAGCAGCTGAGTCACAACTTTGATCAGCTCTAAAGTGTAGCATATCATATTTGAGAAACACTCACACGCATCTTAAACTATTTGAAGGACTTTCTAACACTGTTCAGGGTTGCCACCTAATGTATCATATTCGTAGAAACCTAACCTTTGAATTTTGCTAAAATTTTGTGGGGATATTTTCATAGTCTTTTAGAGTTTCCAAAAAATTTTAAAATACTTTTTCCTTGGGGAAATTTTTCACAGTTTTTATCTTTTACTAAAATTAAAAAAAAAAACTTTCTTTTGGGAAATTTTCATAAACTTTTGTTTTTTAAATTTCCTAAAATTTGAAAATACTTTTTCCTCAGGGAATTTTTCATAAAGTTTTATAAATTTTGCTTACATTTGAAAACACTTTTGCATTACATTTTTTCATAAAGTCTTATAAATTTTGCAAAAATTTTTAAATACTTTATCCTTCGAAATTTGCATAAAGTCTTTAAGTCTTTACTACAATTTGAAAATACTTTCTTTTGGGAAATTTTGATAAACTTTTAAATTTTTCGAAAATTTGAAAATACTTTTTCCTTGGGGAATTTTTTCATAAACTCTTTAAAAATTTCCTAAAATCTCAAAATACTTTTCATAAAGATTTTAACAGCGATCCACTAATAAAATTAATATAATTAATATAGTATATTCAAAGAGCATTTTCCATAAATTGATAATCTCTGATATTTTTGAAGTTCTGAAACTCCCTTGGGAAATATTTCTCTAAGAAATAAACTAGGTTGAGACACACACACACTATCGAAATTATCTACCTGTTTATCTAAAATTCTTGGAAACTAATCAGCACTAGAATTTGATAATAAAACTATCCATCAATTTATTTATATTTATTAACCACTAACTCCAAAAAAAAAAAAAAAAATTAAAAACCGTATCTAGCTTGCTTCAATTTATTTTCTAATTCATAATTGTTGTTGTTACTGTTGTTATTTTTGTTTTTGGTTTGATTTTCAATTTCGTAACACTAAAATTTTCCAACCTCGATGATAATACGATTAAAAAAAATAGATGAAATGTAATGTGACAAATTGATTAATAATGCTTTACTTTTTGTCTGATGCACCGTTTTTGGCATTTTTCAATTGTACAATATTTCCTACACCTCTACACACACACTCTTTTATCATTTTTAATTGATTGTTTGTTTGTATTCTTTTCCAATTACTTTTGCGCCCTCCCCAAAAAAAAACCAAAAACTGAACCTGAAATTATATAAAACCAAATAAAAAATTCCCCTCCATCGATGTGTGATTACATTACAAAAAATGAAATATTAAAATGAACAAAACGAACAAATCAAAATAAACAAAAAAAAAAAACTATAATAGTCGGCAAATGAGGAAAGCTCATCGGATCCACAACTGGAGCGTCAGGTGGAGACAATCCGCAATCTGGTCGATTCGTACATGAAAATCGTCACAAAGACCACACGAGATATGGTGCCCAAGGCAATTATGATGCTGATCATCAACAATGCCAAGGACTTTATCAACGGCGAGCTATTGGCACATCTCTATGCCTCTGGTGATCAGGTGCGTGCTCTTTCACATTTCTATATTTCTTTAAGTAATCGTATTTCTCTTTCTTTTTCGATAGGCACAAATGATGGAAGAGTCCGCGGAGTCGGCCACAAGACGCGAGGAAATGCTGCGCATGTATCGCGCCTGTAAGGATGCTTTGCAAATTATCGGTAAGTGTATATAGGAATAATAATCTATAGCGTTTATCGCAGAGTTAGTCACGATGATGAGGTTCTTTATATCCGCTACACATAGGGTAGAAGGGTATTAGCACTTTGTGGCTCCAGATAAAAGTGTATTTGAAAGTCAGAAGCATGCATGACACCGACCCCATCAAGTATACATACGCTATATATATTCTTAAGCAGGGTCAACAGCCGAGACAGGATATAGCCTTGCGCGTCTGTCTGTCCGTCGTACTATACTGATATACCAAATGTAGCCTTCGGTATTATTTAGTATTTTTGCGGTATAATAATTAGGTGCATTTATAGATTAATACCGCACTGTTTTTACTCTGTGGTACATTTTGGGCGTATTCCCGATATATCAAATATAGGCTTCGGCTTTTAGAATATGGCCTTATTGAAAATGGCTCAATCGACTGTAGCTTATTTAGTTGTTTTATTATAGTATTATGTGATCTTGTATCAAAAAAAATATGAACACCAACATCTCAGAGACTATAAGAGATGACATAACATCACGCAGATGCAAGTTTGTTTAAAATTTTTGCCACGCTCGCAGATTGAAAAAAAAAAAACCGAATAGCAAACGTAGTTTTAAAGTTAAGAGTCGCTATTTTGGGACATATAATTAAAGTATTTATGATTCCTGAAAAGTTATGTACAAAATGCTTTTGTATTGCAAGAAAGGTCTACTACTATCTGATATATTTTGTGCTCTTTAGTATATTTTGCATGTACAACTATATCAATATACTAAATATAGCCTTAAGTTCATTTTAGTAATTGTGCGAGATACGTATAATTTTGGTATATTTTAAGAATAATGGTAGCGGGTGCCTGTATATCGATATATTAAATATATAATTACGGTCGAATTTAATATTTTTGCGGTATAATGGTTGGTAATTTTTGGAAATAATACCGCAACTGTTTTGGCTCACTTGACGGTAGCTTTAGTATACTGCAATATACCTTTTCTATAATTTGTAATTTTTGCAGTTAATTTTTAGAATACGTAGCTTTCTTGCTTGTTTTTTTTTTTATATATAATATTAATAATAACCAATCATTACTGTTTTCCCTCTCTCAACCAGGTGACGTTTCAATGGCAACCGTATCATCGCCATTGCCGCCGCCCGTGAAGAACGATTGGCTACCAAGTGGCTTGGATCCACATCTATCGCCGCCCAGCCCCGGTGGCCCACGCAAGGCAGCACCCACCGCACAGGTAAAAAGAGTCTGAGATTCAAATTATACTATACTATATACTGTAATATACTATACTATATTATAGTATATTACATACAAATGTATATACTACTACTAGAATACAATAATATAGTATATTACTAATATACTATAATACTCTATAATAATATAATAGTATAATACTATACTAATATACTATACTCTACTATACTAGAATATACTATAACTGAGCACCTTTCGTATTTGGTTTGCAGGGCTCGTTGGGTGGTCGCAATCCACCATTGCCACCGGCAACTGGACGCCCAGCGCCCGCAATTCCCAGCCGCCCAGGCGGTGGTGCTCCTCCGCTGCCAGGCGGTCGGCCAGGCGGTGCTCTGCCACCACCATTGCTACCATCGTAAGTAGTCCCAAAATATACCTATATATACAAGACATACATACTCTATATATGATATATCTGATTTGAATTTAGCTTTGTGTTTAGTTGTACACTTTATTTTATTCGTAATCGTAATTATCTTTAGTTGGCTGTAAGTGCGCCGCTCTGTACAGTTTTTTTTGTATATAGAACTCGCTCGTCTCCTTTTTGTATTATTATTATTATTATTCTCTTCTATTTGAATTCTTTAGTTTATTTCTTTGTTTTATTTTGCTTTGAACTATACTGAATTTCTAGACAAAATTAAGGTTTTGGTGGCAACAATAATCTGAAATTTAAATTTCAGAATTTCAGAACAGTTCAAACAAATAGTGCTTTTTTCATTTACGTTTAGTTTTCATGATTTGATTTGAGTTGAATCGACGATTGGGACCTCTTTTTATATGCGGCGAAAGAACGCTCACATTTTGAAACACTGAAAAACATATCTACGTAATAATACTTTATGTGCATACTCTTAATACTACTACTTGTCTCAATCGCTTTAATCTATTTTTGTGTTACCCTTATATTTTGTGTATAATAATCTTTTGTTTGTTGTGAATAGCTTTATTTTCTTGGCTTGCCCTCATTAAAAATATCCATTCAAGAAATAATCCTTTTTTTTAACAAATTTTATTAGATATCAGAGGGCAAGCTATAAAAAAGATTTTTGTTTTTTTGTTTTTTGATTTGTGAAACCTTTTTTATGCTCTCATAGAATTTATTCTCGAAAAGAATCGAAAATCAAAAACCAGAAAAACTTAACAAAATAAAACCTTTTGTTTCTTCTCTTTTTTCTCTCTATTTCGCTCACAAACCAAAAAAAAAAAAATATATATATTGCGATAATTCAACAACAACGCCAAACATGCGAATATTCGAATAATAATGATGAATTAATTCATTTTCAATAATATCTAATGCACACACACACGACTCACAACTCAACCTAACCTCAATGTGAAATGCTAACTGTAAATTTGCCCACACACACACACAAACACACAACAGACGTCGTTAAGTTGTCAGCCACAGCCACAGCCGAGGCATTTACTCTCTTTAAAACTAAACTAACCACAAACAAAAAAAATCGCTTTCGCTTTAACCAAAAACAAAATGAAAACCAACAAATCGATGATGATGATGAACCGAATGTTATCTCCGAAAACTCTTTTTAAGTATATATATTTTGAAAACACAAAACTTCAGGCTAAAGCTCGCGCTCGCGCTCTCTCTCTTCCACCCTCCCATTTCTCCTCTCTCACAGTGTCCTATAGAAAAGCTCGCTCAGTGAACTAAAACTTAACAACGAGATCGCGCCGTTTATATAGACTAGTATTATTCCGAAAATAAATTTAATGAAGCGTTCAATGATTTAAAAAATATCGTAAATATTCTCCGTATATATATCATATTTATACACACGTAAAATATCTGATTATTAACGATATACAATATTTATATAGAATTATACAGTTTATAAATATTATGGAAAACAAAAAAAAAACCGATTAAAACACAAATAGCCGGTGATGACGAAATAAAGCTTATGATCCCAAATAATGAAGCAGAAGAAGAAGAAGAAGCACAGTACAGTCAGTCAGAGTTTATCACGATCTATATACAATATATATTTATATTGGAGATGAGAACTGTAACTCGCTCGCTCTACTACTCCTTAGACTTTTCATAGTTTGTTAGTTTTTATCATGAGAGACATGCATATACATACATATAGTACTATATATAAATTAGATATGAGGCCTGATCTGAGCTGAGTTTTGCTAAATGGAGAACGGACAAAGACCGATGGAAAACTAGAGTGTGAGCAGAGTGTCCTGTAAATGCTAAAAATTCCATTCTCAAAAATGAAAAAGAAATGAAAAAAGGAAAACATGCAACATAACATATAATATATACCATATACGATATGAGAACTATGCTTAAGTTAACTAAAGTACCTTTTTTGTGTTGTTGTTGTTGTCGTTAAATAAAAAACAAAAGTGAAAACTAAATACTAATAAAGTAAAAACAAAAGTGAAAACATTTATATATATGTATGTATATGTACAATATGTATATGTAAAATGATGAAGCAGCAAAAAACATTCCACTACATAAAATAACAAATGATAACAAATTATTTAAAAAGTTACAAATTAATTGTTCAGTATGTGTACGCAACAAGATGAAAAATAAATACAATATAGTTAAAAAAAAAAACGCAAAAAAAGAAGAAAATTATACATGCATAACAATTTATATATATACACAAGTAAAAGAGAGAGATATATATAGATATATAGATATACACTAACAACACACCTATATATACAGACTGACATACACATATTCTCACATTCACATTTATTATTGGTCCTCCAGCTGAGAGCTTCGCGTTCACTCTTTTTTCCAGTGTTGTAAAGCGCGTCGGCCATCTTTCTTTTTTTTGTTGTTTTTCTTGTTGCTCTCTGCCCCCCTTGAGTAGGTGAATGCGAGTGTGTGCGTGTGTGTGTGTGTTGTAGCAAAACAAATTAATCGATCAGAGTTTTGCTTTGTTGATGTTATCTACATACATATAACAGCTATGTTGACTTTTATATTTTTGATCTTATTTATTTTTGCGTTGTTGTTTGCTTTTGCTTTTCGTTTTGAAATTGATTGATTCTCTCATAATTTGTGACTAAATCGATAAACATACACACACACACTGACACTCACACATACACACTCACACACACACCACAGAGCCAGCAGAAGTGAAACAGACAAATCGATAAAAAGGGGTTTCAAGCGTTCCGATAACTGTTTGATTGCATAGCGGCAGCGCCATTTTTTTTTCTCTATATTGTTGTTGTTAACAATTAGTATAGCCTAATTCTTTGCGCAAAGCGAAAAATAAACAAACAAACAAAAAAAAAAAAAAGCAAATTGAACAGAACCAACAACAACAGTACAAACTACTTTTTGCAACCCTTTCAAGTCGCGTCACTGGAGCCGTCGGCGGAGCGATAACCCAACAATCGGGCGCCAATCGATACATCCCGGAGAGCATGCGTGGACAAGTGAACCAGGCTGTTGGCCAGGCGGCAATGAGCGAACTCTCCAACGTCTTTGCCACCCGATTCAAGTAAACAACCCAAAACAATATCACAAGCGAAGAGAGTGTGTGCAAAGCAAAAACAGAGAGAGAGAGAGAGCGCAACTACGCAACCGAAAACAAATACAATTAAATACGCACGTCACGCACACTCAAAAGCAAAGATCGAAGCAAGAGAGAGAGAGCGAGCGGCGAGGCTGCAACTGCATTCGGCTCCATCTCACACTCTCTTCTTCTTCTTATCTCAACACTGTGTTTTTGTTGTGTTTTTTTTATTTATTAACTACATTTACATAAATGTGTTGTCGTCTTTTTTGTGTTCTTGTTTTACCTTTTTTATTTTGTGTTCTTTATTATTATTGTATATTTTGTGATGTGACCATGTCCTTGTGTGTGTGAAACTAAATTCATGTATTACGAAAAAAAGAATCACATTCCGTTTTTTTGTTGTTGCGTTTTATCGATGAAATCGGCTAACTAAAATAGCTTGTATATTTATTTCGTATTTCGTTTTCTTGTTTATGTTATTTCAACATTCCATTTGTATACAACACACTCACACACACACACACACATACATACATACACTCGTCAATGAATCTCTTAAAAATAATCTCTAAATCCTAACCTCAAAGTTGTTAATTACATTTTACGATTAAAGAAAAAACAAAAAAAAAGCAATGCGAAATTGAACAAGCTGAAAATACATAGAAACATAACCCATACATGACTAACATATATACATACATCAATACATAGTCTCTTATTTAGAAAATTTTGCATAAATGCAGAAAAAAAAAACATTGTAATTGTTGTTAAAAAACGACAAAAAAAAAATGAAAAAAGAAACCAAAAAAAGAAAAAAGAATAATGTGTTTTTGTGTAGTTTTTAAAAACCACCTTATAAAATGTATGCATATGTGTTTATCTACATCAATATATGTGTGTATATGCATATGTATATGTATTTGTTAATGCTGCAGCAACTATTAAAGAACATTTAATGATATTCCCCCCAAAAGAACAATTGAATGAAATACACATACATACATACATACAAAGTGCAGCAAATATTTGATGAAAGCGCATATGGTAATTATACATAATACATACATACATACATACATATAAGAGTCAGAATACAGTTAAGAGAAGTAAGTGAGAGAGAGGGTGAAAGAAGAAGAAGGGAGTGTGTGTTTTAGTGTTTGGTAAAAGGCTAATGAAATATTACAGTTAATATGTATGTGTATGTAAATGTATTTCGAAATAAGCACAAAACGATAAACGATAATACTGAAGATCGATATTTTTGTTTTCCCCCTCTCGATACTGTAAATGTGCCCACGAATGGAATGGAATGGAGAAAAGTGAAAACAAGTGAAAAAGAACAGCATTTTGCATCTTAAACTAAAGCAATATATTTATTCAGCTTGAGATCTATGCATATTATATAGATATTTATATATACATATATACAACATATATATCGAATATGTGTGTGTTGAACTGTGTAAAATCTTTTCGAAACAATTTTCCATTATTTGTTGTTATTGTAGTCTGTACAAAGAGACAGCATTATATAGAAGAAGAAGAAGATGATAAACATGACGATAGCTTTTAAAAGATTTCTGATCTGCTGATGTAGTATAACTCACATACACACACACACACAGACACAGATGCATATGTATGTATGTATAGTGTATATTTAGTATATGAATGTTTATGGCTATGTACAATTATTGTTTATGGCGTGATTATCGATAAACACACAACACGATAATGAAATCGATAAATCGATGCTAACTACTGCAAATTAACCGTTTTTTCCAACATCTTCTCGCGTTACGATAATGGCAAAAATTAAGTATATACCTAACAATATATACGATATATAGAAATGTCACAAGTATTTAGCTCCTCTATGTGTTTGTTTTAGTATAGCACACACACACACACACCGATACCCATACACACACACACACAGCTAACACAATACACATACATGACGCCTTGAGCATATACATAGATACATACATACATGCATACGTACATACATATATATATATACATATATTTATATATAAATAAATATGTACTTATATGAGAATGAGAGATGACAAACAGAAAGAAAAAAACAGAAAACACCCCCCCTCCTCGTTGAAGAGAACATCCCAACCAAGTGTAGCGCTTACTAATTGCTGTTTATTGAATTGAAAATGAAATACGTTAAAATGAAAAAAGTGTATGCTGAGGGGTAACTACAATGTTATAAATAAAAAAGAAGAAAAACACAAAAAAATAAAAACAAAAAAAAAGTATATATGAAAAAAGAAAAAGACTTGTTGCATTCATTGTTTTTAGTGCTTGCCTGCGTTTACAGTGAATGGCACTTTTAACTGTTAACATAGACAGAGAGAAAGAGTGAGACAGAGATGTAAGAGCTTGTCCTTTAACAGAGTTGCTTTGCGTGTTCTTGTTGTTGTTTTTTTTTCGTTGGTGTTGGTTTTCCGCTCAACTCACTTGTTGCAAATTTTGTCGACAACTAATATTTCGTTTTGCTGTGTCTCCTGCTGTGTCGGTGAGTTGCCTTTAATCAACTATCAATTAATATACGACTTTAACTTATTTAACATTTTAATCTCTTCTTCACATGCAAAACTCTGCTTTTAAGCGTATGTAGTTATTAAGTTTTTCATTTTTTTGTTTTATTTCATTGTCATATACAAATGTATTAATTGCGGATTTTTTGCATATTTTCCTCGCAGTCGACCTGGAATGAATGCGCCACCAAAGCTGCCTGATCGTCCCTCATATTATGGAAATACGACCAATGGACGCTATTGATGATGATGATGATGATGATGATTCAGCTTTATATCCGATAATGTATCTAGCGAGGTCCATCTGAACAAAAGAGAGAGAGAGAGAGAGAGAGCATGGAGCAGCACTGAGCGTTAGATCTGGATATCCTAGATTGAATATCCTAGTAAAACTGTAAAACTCAATTTGTATTATTATGTATGTATTTGTTAATAGAGGGCAGCTGTGTCTGTCTGTCAGCGTGAACGAAAGAGAGCGAACGATCGCAGGGAGTGTAGAGTGTGTGTTAGAGCGAGCGAGAGAGCGCAATAGCGATAGCGAGTGTGTGTCTGTCTCTTTTTGTATGTTTCTCTTTTTTTGTGTTTCGCCTCCCAAAGTAAACTTTTAAAAGTGTGTAGAACACTTGCCGACTGGTCCTTAGAAATGCTAGACATATCATAGCCGTAGTAGAGTAGTAAACACACACACATACACACACATGCACAAATACGAAACCCACCCCCACACCCACACACACACAAACACACCGCTTAGGCATATACATACATACATTTGTAATTAAAGCTAAAGCATAGAGAGAGAGCCAAGTTATACCGTCTAAGTGCAAGCAGCCGCAAAACTGTTATACAGTCATACAGTTATACACACACACATGCACACAGGGCTGCGCTTGAAAATATACTATATGCTATTAATATTGTTAAAGTTCAACATCCAAAAAGAAATATCGTCTCTGTGCATTGTAAATATTTCAAAAGAACACAAAGAAAAACAAAACACTTGTTATAAATAATATATAATACGAAACGCTTTAAATTCACAATGTTTCCAAAATATATACTTATATTTAAATACAAATATATATATAGATATAAAATATAAATATACAAATATATATTTATTTATATATTTGTTGCTGCGCCTTCTAGACATGTATATTTTTTACACTTAATTATCCCCAAATATCCTTTTCGGCACGCCTCCAACCACTAAATTTATTGCAAGTAATTTTTTTTATATAATTTATATACATAATTATATATATATATACAATATAAACAAACAGAAAATGCAAACCAATTATACATTTTAATTTTATATATGTATTTATGTTTAAGCAAGAGAAATAAACAATCAACAAACGAAAATGAATGCGTTCTTATTACTGTTATACAAAGCCAAAGGATATTCGGATCATCTGATGTTCCTTGATAATGTTTATCCTTAGGAATCTAGCGAACACAAGGATATGCCGAGTTATATCAATTTTACGTTATTTCTTCAAAAAGGACATTCTTGTAATTGCTATAACTCCGATATTTTTGAAATGATCTTAAAAGGACATGCTTTTTGACTCCTAACAAGCCAAACTAGGAAACTGCTTTCAAGGACTTTTGATAATTTTGTGTATTTTTGCCAAATCCTTATGAATCTTACTTGGACTTACCTTTTTAAAATCAGGATAACTAGTTCTATCAATTCACTTTTAAAGATTTTGAGGATATTCCAATAAAATTCACCTAAATTTAGAAAAATTACCAAAAACTTCGAGAGTCCACTGTATCTCGGTCATTTCAAGGACGATCAGGATGTGCTTTGGCACAATGATGTCTCTTATCAAAACAAACTGATTGGTGCACTCAAAAGGACGAAAGTCCTTACAGGACTCCAGATAAACAGACTTTTTTGTTTACAGAAAATTGCGCATATCTCGGCCATATCCTGTCTGATCCTTGCGGGTCCTGTCTCAATCGAAGTCCTTTTATGAACACTATCATCGTGTCAAAGGACATTAAAAACGTCCTTGTGGTTACCGAGCTGTCCTGGAATTTGCGATTTCGCCCATTTTCACTTGGGCCTCGGACTAAAAAATGAGAAGTGTTGGATCCTTAGATAACCTCATATATTTTTAACGCCAATCGATAGAGTTGGTCCTAACGAATCTAACAATGTATGTCCTTTGAAAATGCGGCAGGATATGACCGAAAAATAAGGATTTTTAATATTTATGTGCACAAAATATGGTATGCAGAAACTATCGTATATCTCGTCCATATCCTTTGTGATCCTTAAGAGTCCTGTGCCGAATCGAAGCGTATTCGTGAGAACTATTATCCTGCCAAATTTGATCCTGATCGTCCTTGCGGTTCTCGAGTTATCCTGAAATTACTAATTTACGCATTTCTCAATTCGCCTACGGAACGAAAAAATTACAAAATTTGGATGCCAATCGATAGAGTTGGTTCTTACGAATCTAACAATACAAGGCCGATGAATATGCGACAGGATATAGCCGAGATATAGGCATTTTTCATTTTTATAGGCCATATTACTTGCACCCTTAAAGTATGCAGTGGAATATTTGCCCAACAATTGGGTGGCCACGAATCCGCGATGGCATCGAAGTTGCCTTGTAAAATACCAACTTACCCAAATGAAATACCAGGCGAACATAAATCAGCAGCAAGCAGAAATGCAAAAAATTTTGGAGGTGCAATAAAAGTATGCTGTAAAATATTATTTGCGGCATCCGAAAAAACGTGCATCCTAAAAGTATGCCACAGCAAATTTTGGCAATTTTAAATTTCATGTGCCGCTGCCATTAAAGTACGTCCTAAAAGTATGCCGCAAATAATTGGTTTCGCAAATAAATGGCCATCCTAAAAGTATGCTAAACTAAAATTGAGCTTTATTTGCAGATTATTGCCGCTGAGGTCGCTTACTAAAAAGTATGCTTTCGAAATTATGTGAAGGCGCTTTAAATTTAATTTTCGAAATACAGTGTAAAGTGTATTAACTAGAAATAAAAACAAAGAATAAATTAATTAATTTAACATCTAAAAAATAAAACGAAATAGATAATAATAAAAATTAATAGAATTACATTTAAATTCGAGGCAATTTGTTTGCCCGTTGCTCACATATTTTGTAAAATTTGAAAAAAAAAAATTTTTTTAAATTGTCCTCTTGTTTTCTCTTCATCGCCATCTTATTAATCATCGTCGTCCTTATGCGAGAATTATGTTGATGGGAAAAAATGCTCGTTTTCGTTATTTAACTTTGCAATGCAAAGTTGATTTTATTTGTTGTCACTGTTATAATTTGCTGTTTAATTAAGTTAAGTAATTACACTGCTATTGTGATTGCTGTTCTTTTGTTTTTGTTGTTTTTGTTCTCTTGTGGCAGACACAATCACAATCACCCTGTGATCGCTACGGTCACCCTGTTTGCAATTGTGACTGTTTATGCTTTTTACAGCAGAAGTTTATTGAATTTTAAAACTTTCAATTGTTGTTTATATTATTTAATATATAGTATCTGTATATATGTATGTATATATATATTGTATTGTATAATCGTACTAGTATATGAATTTGCTAACTCTGAAATTGTTGTATAATTGTTTGTTATTGTTTTTCTTTTGCTTTGGTTATGTTCTTTTGTTATCGGCTATCGTTAATCGTTTAACTATTATCGGCTCGCTGTTTTTGATGCTCAACTTGTGATTCGAATTTCGTATTTCGCATTTGTTTTTCAATTGTTGTTGCTACTAGTAATCATTAATTGTTAATTATGTTTAAGAAATTGACAGCAATTCTTAAGTATATTATCGTATAATCATTTAAAATGTATAAATTGTTCATCTTGTTATGTAAATTTGCAAAAATTGTTTAAATCTTCATATATATATATTTACTATATATATTTATGTATATAAATGTATATATCATAATTCATTCACTAATAATTTCATTTTGACAATTATGCTAAAAAAAACACATTTGCTTCCTTCCGTTTCCACTATATGATAAGAATTGTGAAATTTGTTGCTTGTAAAGTAATTAAATTTGTTCTTTGTTTTTTTTTTTTGTTTCGCTTAAATCTTGAATAAATATGTAAGAGTTGTTTTTTGTTTGTTCATATGTATTATGTGTTATAGAATACTTGCTTAAGAGCTAGACATTAATTAATATATACTATACTCCTATGATCCTCCTTTTCTAATTTCCATTCATCTTTTTTTCATTTCAAGCAATAAACATTTAAACGTGAATTCTGAATAATACGTCGCCTACTCCAAACGCACGTACACTCACACATACATGCATACGCAAATCCACGCACACACATGCATAGAAAAGAACTCGCACGCACACGCACACATACTTGCAGGTGAAGCCCTCGCTGTCCCGCTCACACGCGCATCGGGCGCAATTCGCCAGTGTGATCCTCTTTGGTTGGCAACTCGGATGTTGTTTGAGTGTGTGCGTGCGAATTGACGCCGCTGTCGCGCCCCCCGTTGGTTGGATTGTGCGGGGGGTGGGTGACTTGATGGTCGTATGTTGTGCGCCACACCAGTGTTGGTAAACGCGTGCTCGCTACGAGTATGTGTGCGTGTGACAGTGCAAGGAGTAACTCTCTCTCTATGTGTGTGTGTGTGCGTATGCGGTGAATGTGTGTGTGTGTATGTGTGTGCAATCGGACTAGGCGTCATCTAGAGCTAATGCATACATAGTATATTTTAAATATTTGTTTTGTTTCATTTTATAATATATATGTAAGTATTATTTACGAGAGAACTTACTTAGCTAAGATTTCAATATAAGAAAAGAAAAGGAAGGGCAAAAAAATGCAACAACCGAAAATATATATAGATATATTTAAATATTTTATTATTATTATTATGATATAGTAGGGATATATATATATATGTATATAAAAAAAATAACAAGAGCGGAGAAAACTAATAATACATAAGATAGAAGAGAAAGGGAGAAGTGCTATTGCATTCATACATACACATTAATATTGTTGTTGTTGTTCTTGTTGTTGTTGTAGCTGTTGTTGTACTATAGTAAATGCAATTTATCGCTACGTTGCCAATCGCGGAATGCATCTCGCATATATGTGTGTGTGTATGGCATTCGTATAAGTGTGAAGTATAAGAGTGAATTATAAGGGTAAGTATAAGTATTTTATATGCATGTTTTTTTTATATGTATATAGAGCGTTTAGTATATTTTTTTTGTTTTGTATAATTACGAGTTTTCCCTCTTCTTTTTGTTTTGTTTAACAATTGCCTTTTAATTAGTTCAATGACTATTTATTAAACAGATTTAAAGCTTCTTTTTGTTAGTTTGAAAAAGTTTTATGTTGCATTTGACTTCGAATACACGTAGTTTAAGTATTGAGTTTCTCAAGTTTTTCATTTTTTTTTCGTTTTTTTTTTTGTGTGGAAGGCGCACAATATTATTGGCTTCAATTGAAAGACATATACCATGTTTTTTTTGTTTGTTTCTTGCAAATTTAAATATTGCTTTTCAAAATGCTAAGCTAATGCTGTTATGCAATTAATTGTGTTTCGTTTAAAGTTGTTTTCTTTTCTTTTTTTTTTTGTTAAATTAAAATTCGATTTTCGAATCACAAGTTTTGACCACACGATGCGAACCGTTTTTTTTTTTTGCGTTGTATCTGAGCTAATGTTAAGTGTCTGTGTATATGAGCGCATTTGTATGTGTGTGTGTGTGTGTCGATCCTTTTCTGTTACTGCATTCGATATATAGAGAATAAACATGCTGTTAACATTAACTGTTAAGTGTTCGTTTGTTTGTGTGTGTGTGTTGAATTTATTTATGTTAATGGTGCAAGATCGATTTATGAAACTTTGAAAAACTATTTTGCATTTCGACATCGAGAAGCAAATTAACATACTGTTAAACTGTTAATGTTAACATACTGTTAAACACACAGTGGCTCTGCAGCCTCTGTTAAGTGTGCCTCACTAACAGCTCTGTTAATAATTATTTTGAATTTTTTTTTGTTTTTGTTTTAACTGAATTTCGCATTTAGCATAACTACATTTGACTAATTTCCTTTCGTTTTTCTTTTGTTTTTTTTTTTTGTGATGTACATAAACAACAAACAGTATATATATTTATCAATTCTTTTTTTTTTTGTTTTTTTTCTTGTAATTTTTCCACTTTTGATTTAAAGAGCGGATAAATAAGTTCATTTCGGTAATAACAACGAACTATTTTTGAACTATAAATTAATAAACGAGTTGACACACATAAATAGCTGACAAATCTATACGCATTCATATATAACTAACTATATATACGGTATATCGGAGAAGTTGGGCTGACATACATACATCGGACTGTTTATCTAGATATATATATATATGCAGTTATATATGAGTGTACATAGTTATTATTGGTTAAGTATGTGTGTGTTTGTATTGTTCTTTTGATCTGTGGGTTAGTTAGTTCAAGAGGTGCGTATATATATACTATATATAGAGTCGTCTATAACCACCTGTGTAGGGTGAGCAATGAACAATAATGGAACAGATCGATACGCTTATAATGAATATCGAACAAAGTACATATATATATGTTTATATATATCAAATAACAAATTACAGACTGGCTAGATGTAATAAGCATAGTTTTCACTTCCTTCTTTATGCTGTGTGGTTTTTCTTTTCTTGTTTTTGATTCTGGTAAATTAAGGAGAAGGATTTTGTGTGTGTGTGTGTGTGTGTGTGTGTGTGTGTTGGTTTCGGTGTGTGTTGTTTTTGGTTTGCTTAATCCTCCTTGGAGAGGCTGCCCAAATCGCTGAGAAAGATTTCAGGCGATAGAACATGCGATGAGCCGACTAGCACCTCCCAGTTGCGCACTGAATTGGTCACCTCGTAGGCGCAACGCATCTCGGACATGCTAACGCCACCGACAATGAAGATGATCAGACGCGGCACATTCTTCACCTGCGTCTGCGCCTTGTCCTTGTGCCAGTGGCCGTAGCGAGCGCTAGTCGGTGCATGGTAATTCGTATTCTGGGCGCGTCCCTCGAGGAATGGAAAGTGTCGCTGATCTAGCTTATCCTCAATGCAATCCTCCATAATGTCCTTGATCACCGGTGTCCAGCGTGACATCTGGTATGTGCTCTCCGTGATCCTCTCCTTTCGTGGCACCGAATAGATCTTCTTGCGTGACTATAAAACACAAACTCCATTAGGTTAATCATTCGCAAAATTTCATCACTCAGCTCTCAACTTACATCGGCAATCACATTGATGCCCAAATAGCTCAGATTGCGCACCATATCCTGATCCTTAGTGGACAGCTGAGCGTGTGTGAATAACTTGGTCAAGTTCTCCTCGGAGATGCCGTTCTTGATCATCACATACAGCGAAATGATGCGCACTTTATCATAGTTCGACACGTTCTAAACCGAAGGAAGAGTGAGTTAATTATAGAGAACGAAGAATTCACTAAACTGTTTCTTTCTATTTACCGCATCCAACAAAATGGGCACAATGTTGCGCATATGATCCTTGATCTTCTCGCCTTCGGCATCGGTGCCCATGGCCAGATCCTGTTCAACGCGACACAGTTTGTCCACATAGTTCTGATACGATTTCATGCAGTCCTCGGCCAAATGCAAATGGGTGGAATACTTGGACAGCTCCTTCTGATACTGCGGCATCTTCTTGATCATCTGCGACAGATCGCGCATCGATGATTTGTCCGCTGCTGCAATCGGATATCGATACATTTGTAGATCAACACTTATATATTTACTTTGGTTTTTAGTACGTCTGTGTTGCACTTCCCGGTTCATGTATTTGATAAGCACTGGTTGAAGTACTTGCTAAGGTTTGTGTCTTAATCGAACTAATGTGAATTTATTATTCTTATTATTTTTAAGTAGTAAGAATTTCTGGTTCTTGTCTTTGATAAGCACTGGTTGAAGTACTTGCTATGGTTTGTGTCTTAATCGAACTAATGTGAATTTATTATTCTTATTATTATTAAGTAGTAAGAATTAAATTTCTGGTTCTTGTCTTTGATTAGCACTGGTTGAAGTACACGCTATGGTTTGAGTCTTAATATAACTATCTTATAACCCCTGTGTTGTATCTTGGTTCATGTCTTCGATAAGCACCGGTTGAAGTACTTGCTATGGTTTGTGTCTTAATCTAACTAATGTGAATTTATTATTTTAATAAGTAGTGTATTGTCTAAATAAAAACCCTTTCCATTAATCTAATATATTCTTATTCAATACTCTATCTTATGTCGTATAGTATTATGTAGAGGCACACTTACTGGAACTCATGCGCTTGGAATCGGTGAATTTCTTCAGATTCTGCGTCACCTGGGTGGAGACGACAGCGATATGCTCGTGTCGCAGTTCGACCCACAAATCATCGTTCTCATCGAGGAGGACCTCCTTATCGGGTTGATTGGGTCCGGGCGTGTATCGATAGA
This sequence comes from Drosophila kohkoa, assembly GCA_019972355.1. Taxonomy (NCBI): domain Eukaryota; kingdom Metazoa; phylum Arthropoda; class Insecta; order Diptera; family Drosophilidae; genus Drosophila; species Drosophila kohkoa. Next base: position 4,398,965 of record BJEL01000071.1, on the reverse strand, counting down.
CATCGTTAACAATGGGCAATAAATCATAGGCCATGGCTTGCAATGTGAGCTCGTGCAACAATGGCGAGACGCAATCGAAGCCACGATCCAAGATGAGCAGCTGGGATCGCGCCTTCTCCGGCCCCTCGCCCATGGTTGGCTCATCGGCCTTATAGGCATCCAGTTTCTGCTGCACCGAGGCAGCCAGATCGATGTTGCGATCCCAATCGCTGCGATAGCGCACATTCGGATATTCGCCCAACGTGGCGCAAAGCGTTGCAATCTGCTCGGCAATGCGCTCGATGTGCTTGCCACGGATGGAGGCAAAGGCCGGCGAGTACAAGCATTGGAACGTGTCCGGCGAGTCCAGTGAGAATACCTGCGACAACAAACAAAATGGCGACCATGCGGACCAACCAAATGTGACCGGACAACCGACAGAAAGAGTGCTCACATTAATTCGGGGCGAACTTTTTTGTTCGATTTCGATTAGGGAAATTTATCGAATATCTCGAATGGGGTTTTTTTTCTTTTTTCTTATTTCAGGGTTGTCTCGGTCATTGGACGGTGCAATATGTATGTCTGTGTATGTGTGTAAGCGTAAGCTTTTTGCTCTGTCGATAACAGCGATGCAGCAATTTATCGATATACAGCAAGTGCTTGAGCTTGAATGTGCAGTTGTCAGAGCAGTCCAGCAAGCATTGCAGCTCGGTTATTGTCGATCAATTTCAATGTAATACACAATTTGCATTTGCCTGCTGGGCTTCTCCTTCCAGCGTTTGTTAAATGTTATGCGCACGCACACCAATAGCAATAACAAAAAGAGCAAAGAGCAGCATGCATGAATGAAAGAGAAAGCTTGTTTAGAAAAGCGCGTCGTTCCGTTTTCTCCTGCTTAAGGAGATTGCGCGCAAGTGTGGCAACGCCATAGCGCAAGCCAAAATGGCCAGATGGAGTGAAATAGAACGAACACAAGCTAAGCTCAACACGAGAAAACGGAAACACAGCCAAGGTTATGCAAAATGTTGTTAATTTCTTGTTTAGATTGCACAACTTTGCTTTAAAATATTTATGCATATTATTTTAACCGAATTGCATAAAATTGGCTGTACGCAAGTGTAAATCTGATTGTGTTAGACTGTGTGTAAGTATGTGTGTGTGTGTACTTAACGCTAACGAGTTACAATATATATATATACAGTTAACAGTATGCGAGAGAACACGAAACCAATTGACAATTGTTATACAGTTATAAAAGTTGAATACATAGCATGAGAATAATAATAAATATAATAATCATATTTTGCAGTTAGTTTTGGTTTTTGTTTCTTTTCTTTTTTGTTGTTTTCTTTTGGTTTTTTTTTTGCGCCCTGGAGTTGTACTCGCCGCATCACAACATGACGAATAACGAGTAAGCAACTCGTTGCGAGTTGAACTTAAACGTTCCTGGTCACTTTGTGTCTAGCGAAACGAGTAGCGTTTTTATTATTGATTTAAGTGCGATTCTCGTTAAGAGATTCCACTGTGTAGTTAATTCATGATTGATGAGGATTAGTTTTTTTTTTTTCTTTTTGGTATTATTGTTTGATATTAGTGTTATATAGGTTAGGCACGATTTGCTTTTCTGTATACAATTTACATACATTAAATTGAACACTACAAAACAAGTTTAACAAAACTTAAGGAGATCTTGGTTTGAGACTTAAATTATAGACTCGTTAGAAGAGTATCGTTTCACTAGAGGCTGGACCGCTAACTGGCTGGATGGTAAAACAAAAACAGTGTTGGTAAATACCAGGTTAAAAGTTAACGTTAACGAGTTGCCAGGATCCAGATAGATTGATTGATTGAATTGAATTGTAAGTGTCTCAGGTTATTTACAACAGCAAGTACAACACATATATAGTACATATACATATATTTAAACAGCGAGACAGAGACAGTAAAAGAAATAGAGAGAGCGCGTGTGTGTGACAGAGACAGAGACAGTTAATATACACAATACAAAGACTTTGAAGATACAAGTCGAAAGCGATAAATATAATAGAAAGAGACAGTGAGAGAGAGAGAGAGCATTAAGTGCTAAATCGCTCAGATAGAGATGCCTATATTTACTATGTCTTTGTCTCTAGTACGAGAAAGAGAGGGGGTGAGAGAGATAGATATATAGATAGATAGAAAGGGTTTTTTTTTGTATTTTACACGAATATTTTGTATATTTTGGTTTTATTTTTCGCACCTGGCATTCATATGGTAGAAATGCAATATTAATCTCCTTTAGAGTTTTGATCTTTCTTGCAGCGCACGATTTACACAAATCGTTAAACAATTCCTCCGGGCAAACTATAATTATTTATAAATAATATAAAATTTTGCTTATCATTACTACAATTGATGCATGACATTTGATTATCAATAGATGTTATCGTTATGCTTTTTTTTTGGATTTTGTTTTTTTTTTTTTTTGCGTTAAGAGTTATACGAAGACTAAACGTAGTCGTAGCACCCATAGTTCAATTCACTGCTTAGTGTCTAAAATCCTGTAAAGTAAACTCATTGAGCGTAAAGTTTTTTTGAGTAAGAAATCGACAGATAGTATATATATAGTTAAAGAGACAAGAGGCATTTCTAAAGAGCAGACAAAGCAATAAAAACAAATAACAAACAAAAAACGCAAACGCAAAATCGTACAAAATAAATTAGGAATGTATTCGTGGAGGGGGTAATGCAAGTGTATTATATCGTTTATCAGTTATTTTAATGTATCACCCAACATAAACTGTAGTTAGTTGTAAGCACTTAAGAGGACACATCGTTTCACGAAACGATTGGCACAGCTTTTAGTAAAGAGAATGAGTGAGGACACCGGCAACAACAACGTGTGTGTGCCAACAAAGCAACGAGTAACGAGTGGCGAGTAACGAGTAACGAGTAGTATGTGTTTTATATGTGTATCTTGTGACGAAAACTGTCGAAAGTCGGGAGTCTGAGGAATTGATTTAATTGCATTGAAACTATACCTGTGCTTCATAGGCTAAAAAGGCAATATTGATCTCTTTGCAGGTGCGCACATATCGCCGACAAATGTCTTTGTGCGATTGCAGCATTTCAAATATGCGCGGAGGTATCGCTACACGTTATTTACACATTCATACGATCAATTGTTATTATTTATATATAGAAGAGTATCGGAACAGGTATACGGTATGTATACGAGGGGTGTGCAGAGGTTTTATGGATTGGAGATTGTGTTGAATTCATGGAAGAACAAAAAAAAATAAATACAAGAAATGAAAATCAAATAAAATACAATCGATAACGTATCGATAAAATAGCCAAAAATATACTATATATAACGATTGCAATTTCTTCAATAGACTTTTTTTTGTTTTTGTATCGAAAAGAATAGAATAGAATAGATATAGAATCTTTTGGCCGACTGAACGGCTGACACATACCCTCGGTAAAGAAGACGTGCGCATAGCGATACATCGGACGTGCCGGATTCTCAAAGTCACGAATCAAAGAGCGCACCGATTCATCCGATGGCGTGATCAAATAGATGGCATCCATTGTGGGCAGCGGTTCACGTTTCTTATTGATGTCCTCCACCACTGAAAATGCAAATTCATTAATTAATCTTTATCATCCTGTGTGTAACTGTCAACGACTTACGGGTAATGCCCTCGGCACTAATCTCATGCATTTTGGTGCAAGCGGACACCATCCGCATGCCCAGCTTATCCACAACGAGGACACGCCACTCAATGCCACCGGCTCCGGCTGCCTTCGGAGCTGCCGCAGCGCCCGCCTTCTTGGGTGGCGGCGGCTTGTACTTCACCACCTCGTTCATGATCTCTGCAAAAAGTTGGAATAAAATTATATATGTATTTATTATTATATCTTTGGCTGATTAATACAAGACAATTTCATATTTCAGTGAAAAGATTGTCATGCTTTCCACTGAAAGAAATTCCGTCATGTAGTTCGTTTAACTGCCGTATTTCCTAATCTATTAGCAGATCTTCAAATAAGAAATTGTATACCCTTATAATATATTTTTATACTGTTAATATGATTAGGCGAAAAAATTGTCATGCTGTCTACTGAAAGAAATTATGCTAAACAAATTGGTCAGTTATCATTGTGATGTATATCCTAATCTATTAACAGATCTTCAAATGAGAAATTTCCTCTTATATCATTATAATATATTTTCAATTTCTAGTTTTTTAGTACTACATAAACTCCCTTGAGATTCTATGAAATAATTACTACAATTACCGGAAATCGTTAGAAATTACCTCAACAATCAGTCGACTTATAGCTACATCCATTAAACAATATAATATGGATAGATTTTCGTAATCGCAGCAAACATCTAACGAAACTTAATATTTTCTGCCAAAAGGATTAAAAACGCTTTTTGAAATTACTTCGCAACAAATATCTAATTAAAATGAAGATTTAATGCGAATAGAAAGATCAAAAATGCTGTAATTTGAAAAATATAGGGTAGAAGTTAGTGTACCCACTACTATTCTGTTACTTCGCAACAAATTTCTAATTAAAATTCATATCGTGCCAATGGAAAGATCGAAAAATCGTTTTAAAATTATTTCGCAACAAATATCATTATTAAATTCATATTTTATGTCAATAGAAAGATCAAAAATACTTTAATTTAAAAATTACAGGGTAGATACTAGTGTACCCAATACTATTCATTCAAACCGATATTCTGTTATTTATGTTCTGTTACTTCGCAACAAATATCTAATTAAAATTTATATTTTATTTTAATAGAAAGAACAAAAATGCTTATATTTGAAAATTACAGGGTAGCTGCAAGTGTAACCACTGAAAATAGTTGGACTTCCCGACCTTAGGTGCGATTTTATCTATAAACCAGAAGATCACATCATGCTAATGGAATTTCAATGTGATGAATAAGAAGAATAGCTTTATTAAAAATAATAGTTAAACTAATAATTTCCTATAGTCAGTGCAACTTGATGGCAATAAATTTGAAAGGGATTGTATTCGTTATTTCAATTAAATAAATCTGGAAATCTAAAAAAAAAAAAAAACTTGCTATCATCAAATTTGCAAAAATATGTTTGTAACAAACACAACAAGATGAATAACTCTTCATTATAACTTAATATTTGCAATAACTCCCTTTAAAGCATCAAAGCAAGGATTCGCTTACTGACTTGCATTCCATAGCATACCCTTTTCTAAGTTCGTTTAAAGGGTAGAAGGGGGGAAACTATGTCATAAGCAGCTAAGACGTTTTGCAATGCGTTGGTGGGGAAGGGGTAAAGAGATGAGGTAAAAGTATTACTCATAAAGCAAAGCGTCGTTCCATAAGCACCGCCTATGAGTCATCCAACAAAAACAGCAATAATAATAACAGCGACAGCAGCAGCAACAACAATTACGAAAATAACAACAAAAAAGGGAGACAACAAGAATGCTTGAAATAAGCCGTTTAGTAAATGGCGTTGCCTGATTGATTTTATTTTTGATCAGCGATTATACTGCAAATTGCGAACGCTTGCCAAGAGAGATAAATGAATTCCACATCTACTAAACAGGCAGCGCTTATCCTGCGGCAAAGGTCACCGTCTCAGCCCACACACACACACGCACACACAGAGCCCACCTACACCATGAACAAGCGTTGGCGTTTTTGGATCTGCTGCGCGTCGGCGTCGCTAGGGTGGGAGCTTGTATGTGTGTGTTGGAAAAATCGATGGACACCGTGTGGGGCTGCTGCTACTGCTCATTTGATAAGAATATGCAAATGCAGATATTTTTTTGCATATCAACTTGACTCTGTACAATAGGATTTCAATACATATGTGTGTCATAGTGTATTTAAATGGGGCGTCATGTTTATCACAACCTTGTCCATAGCTGTTTGAGTATGTATGTATGGGTATGTGTCTATGGCTGTGTGAGTGTGTTAGTCACAACAGAATTAGAGAAGGCAGCAAATAAAAATAACTCCAATTAGAACACTTGTCATTGCACTTACTCTGGCCAACCAACATTTTCAACGCCATTTTCGCTGCTGCTTTTTTGTCACTCTGGCTTTCAGCCCTTTGCAAACTTAATTCGTTTCCTTTCTTATTTTATTTTATTTCCTTTTTTTGTGTATTTTCTATGCGACCGTCGCACACGCAACACTCAAACAAACACTTTAACAAAATAATGAACACTGCTAATTTTTTCACCCACTTTCCGAAAGATAAAACGAAAAAAAAAGAATAACTCGGCACCAAACGTCAGCGAAAACGCGGCTCTAATATGCAAACACTTTATAGGAAATCAATGCGTATTTTGTTCTTGTTTTTATTTAATTTTTTTGTTACAATTGCACTTTTAACAATCTAGCAGGCAGAACTTCACAACAAACAGCGTGACCGCAAACTGAATTGCTAAAATATACCGCCATATACCAACATGCAGAAGCCTGATGGCTTACCAACTGGTCACACTACATATGGGTTTTTGGTATATTAAGCAAAACGCGTATAAAAGGGCGCTGCATTTTAAATAGCTTTTTGTTTTAGCGTTTTAAAAACTCTAAACGCAGTCTATAACAATTTGTTCTATCAATTATTTTTACGATACAAAATAATAGTCAATTGCTACGAAACTAACAATATATACAGACATCCATTTTTTCGCAAGTTCAATTGCTCAATGTCTGGCAACGCCCCGGTCTACTGGTTGGCAACGCCAAACAACAAGAGCGCTATTTTAAATATCTCTAACGCTCATTGGCTATTTATTTTGCGCTTATTACTAGAAAACAAAAAAAAAAAAACACTAAGTTATCACAATATGTAAATAAGATGAAAAAGGTATATATATAAATCCAAGGCAACATTATGCGAGATTTAAAGCTACAACGGCATCAGCTCTGCCAGGGATTCGGCAATTGTGCTATCACGGAAGCGTCCAATGCGCAGGGCATAGGAAATGACATGGGCCACATAACTTTGCTCGTGCACGCCATGAAACAGATACGACATGGCACCTGCAAACAGAATGTAAACAGATTAAATCGATATTCAATTGAAAGCAATTAATCAATGGAGTTTACCTCGAGCATGTATCGTCACATCAGAGCCGCCATGAAGATTCTCATTGGTGTTGATCGCCGCCTGTTGCGTGTACTCCCAATCCGTGGTATCGGCAAGTGCAGGATTTTTACGCTGCATTCGCTCGGCATCCACCTGGAAGCCCTCATAGCTGGTGCCATACGTGAGCGTTGTATACGGCGTACCCTCGGTTTTCGATGTGCCCGCCATGCCCAAAATATCTGCTCCCCGATCCGGATGCCCGTTAATGGTCAAACTGTGCGCATGATCAGCGGTCACAATCAGCAGCGTCTCATCCAGCTGATCTCTGATTTGCGGTGAATAAATAAGTAATCGAAAATATAATAACAACAATCGCCAGCTAACTTACTTCTTTTTGAGATACGCTTGAACCGCTTGAACAGCTTCGTTGAGGGCAATCACCTCGCTCAGTGCTTTGCGTGCATTGCCACGATGATGCGCCTGATCGATCATTCCCGCCTCCACCACCAGCAAATATCCCTTGTCACTGTTGCCCAACACCTCCAATGCTCTGATCGTCATGTTGCTCAGCGATGGCATCCCAGCATCGCTCTGATCTCGCTCATGATCGTACTTCAGATGACCGTTGGCAAAGATCCCCAACACATAGTCCGTATTCTGGGCATCCAATTGCCGCAGCTCGCCATTGTTCTGGACCACAGCATGCGAGACGCCTTGATCGGCTTTGTAGTCTGTCCAGTCTTTGATGAGATTACGGCCATCGGTCGAGTGACCTGCCCAGGTGTCCAACGGATCGCTGGCCGAGTCGGTGACATTCGAGACAAGCATCTGACGACCGCCGCCCATAATGACCTGTGAAGTAAGTGAGTGGAGGGAGTTGTTAATAAAGTGCGCATTAAAGCATTTAAATATGGATGGGAAGTGATTCTCGATCAGAGTCAACAGTCGAGAGATTGTAAATTGTAACCATAACAGACCAGTTAAACAGCACTGTTATTTAACATGCGATTACAAGCTTCACATGCGACTGTAAAGACAATGTTACAAGTGCTGCTAATTGCAATTTACGAAGATCTGCGAATGTTAAGCTTTGTGTACACATCAATGATGATGTCCTAAAAATGTTGTTACAATCGGACAATAAAGAAGTATTTGAAAATAAACAAATTAGCAAGCTAAGTTCAACAGCACCATTAATTAACATGTGACTTAAAGGTTTAACATACGACTGTTAACTCAATGTTACAAGTTCTGTTAGTAGCAAATTGTGAATGTTAGCTTTTGCGTACACATACAGAAATGATGATGATGCAAACTTTTTAAAAAATTTACATTACAATCGGACAATAGACGTGGAAGAATTTGAAAATAAACAATTTAGCAAGAAACAAGGTGAAAGCTTAGCAGAACTGTTAACTAACATGCGACTAAAAGGATTAAAATACGACTGTAAAGTCAATGTTATAAGTAATGATAAATGCAATTTTCGAAGATCTCTGAATGTTTGCTTTTAGTAGCATTATAAGTATTAGCGTTTAGAAGGATTTGAAGCATAGCCAGTTAAGTTTAACGGCACAGTTAAATAACATGCCACTAAAAGGATTAACATACGACTGTAAAGTTAATGATAGAAGGTCTGTCAATTACAATTTACGATGATCTGTGAATGTTAGGTTTTCATTTTCTAAAAATTTAATTATAATCGGACAGTAGACGTATAAGTATTTGAAAATAAACAATTTATAAAGGAACAAGACGAAAGTTTTGCAGAACTGTTAACTAACATACGACTGTTAAATAACATGCCACTAAAAGGATTAACATACGACTGTAAAGTCAATGGTAGAAGGTCTGTTAATTACAATTTACGATGATTTTTGAATGTTAGCTTTTCATTTTCTAAAATTTAATTACAATCAGACAATAGACGTAGAAGTATTTGAAAATAAACAATTTAGTAAGGCACAAGCTAACTTTAACAGCACTGTTAATGAATATGCGACCACAAGTCGATTGTAAAGTCAAATGCTACAAGTTGTGTTAAATGCAATTTGGGAATATCGGTAAAAACGTTTTCTAAAAATTTACTCAGAATCGGACAATAGACGTAGAAGTATTTGAACTAAAAGCAAGGCGAAAGTTCAACAGCACTGTTAATTAACATACGACCAAAAGTCATAACATTCGACTGTAAAGTCAATGTTACAAGTGCTGTTAATTAAAATTTAAGAACTGTCAGCTTTCAATAGCATTGAAAGTAACAACACTGTTATTTAACTTGCGACTAAGAGGTTTATCATTCGACTCTTAAAGTCAAGAAGTTCTCTAAATACTAGCTTTGTTTTTACTTATTCAAAACTTACATTGATCTGTCGCCCTGTTGCATGCTGCACCAGCTGCCTGCCGATGTCGAGGCAACCCTGTTGCAGAGCCTCCGCTGGCATTGTGGCCTCGCTCTCCCAGCGACGATCGGCGACGTGAGCGTACAAAGCGGCTGGCGTTGCGTGCGTGACACGAGTTGTGGTCACGAATCCTGTGCGCATGCCATCGACTTGGGCCCAGTTGAGTATCGTCTGGACATGATTCTTTTCGTTGAGCGAGGCGGTGCAATTGGCAAGCGGAACATTTGCATCGACGCCGCCAGTTTCATAGTTAACCTTGACGCCGCCAAATAGCGCTGTGGCTGTGGAGAAGCTATCGGGAACCTGTTTGTCGGCACAATACGTCTTCAGGAGTCCCATGTGCGGGAAACGTTCCCAGCTGAGCAAACCTTCCTCCTTGTAGCGATAGATGCGAGCTGCGGTCACTGTGTTGGGTCCCATGCCATCGCCGACAAAGAGTACAACATTCTTGGCCCGTCGGCGATTGAGTTCACGATTTAAAGCGAGCCTCAGTTCATCGATTCCCCGATCGTACCAAACTTGTTGCTGTTCCGGGAGTTTGACGTGCCAATAGGCAACGGTTTCCATGTCGCTGACATCGCCGGCGAATTCGTAGTGGACGAGAAAGCCAATGCACATGGCAATCATGAGGACCGAGGAGAAACTCACTGCAATGATGAACACCTTCGATTTGAAGACATTCTTTTGATCCGGTTGGGTCTTGGACCGAGGAGTTCCGCCATTCGAGGCGGCGAAATTGTGCGTGGAATCCAAGCTATCCAGCTGCACCTCGATCAGTCCCACATCGCTCAGCTTGCTGTGATCCGTGTTGTTGCTGTTGGTGGCTGTTGATGACATCGCTGACTGATGATTAGGCTGCCTCTATGATGATTTTATGATGCCAGGCAAAGCTGTAAAAGTCACGATATATGATGCATGATAATAATTGATATTATGTCTCGTACTCTAGTTATCAGCTACATGTGCAATCTCAGCTCGCAGATAAAGCGTTTTTACTCTCTCTCTCTTCCTACCTCTTTCGCTCTGATCTAAACTGCGAACTGGACTGTCGGGTGCAATTAATTGTGGGGTAGCTTTTAAATAGCCAAATCGCAATTCGATTACACTGCAAACGAGGCTGATGAACCACGTCACGACGACGACGACGACAAACAATCAACCGAATAGACAACAAATCGCAAAATAAATCGTGAACCCCTTTCGATGCGATTGAGAGATCGTTGAGTGCTGAGTGCTGGAGTGGATTTACTTGCCTTTTCATTGCGGGGCCGTGTGCTTTTCTCGTCTACCATTATTGGCAGACATTTTCATTGATGCACTAACCCCAAAGCGGGCATAACGATGCACACAACACGTATGTAACAAGAGGAAGGAGAAAGAAGCAAACCCCCTTTTTTGTTAAAGTAGCATAATCTAATACTTGGACAAAATTAGTTAATACCATATAATCTAATAATTAATTACTCTTCGTTTGTAAAAGACTTTCGTCTTGATATCCTCAAAATTTCGTTACAATCGGATTATTATTTAAAAGATAAAGCGCAAGTATACCAAAATTTATTAATAATATATATTCTAATACTTCTGTACTCTTCATTCTTAGAAGTCTTTCATCTTGCTATCCTCAAAATTTCATTACAATCGGAAGATTATTTAAAGATCAACACAAATATACCAAAATTAGTGAATAGTATACAATCTAATATTTGGTTACTTTTCATTTTTCGTCTTACTATCCGCAACATTTCATTATCGGACTATGAAAGGTAAAGCACAAATATACCAAAATTAGTTAGTAATATATAATCTAATATTAATTCTGATACTATACAATCTAATACTTCGGTATTCTTTATTTCAAAGCACACTTCAATAAAAGTCTTCAGTCTTGATATCCTCAAAATTTCCTTCATTTTTTAAAAGTTTTAAGCCTCGTTATCCTCAAAATTTTATTACAATCGGAAGATTAAAGATTTAAAGATCAACGTAAGCATATACAATTTAATACTTGGGAACTTTTAATTTTTCATCTTGTTATCCTCAAGCTTTCATTATCGGAATATGAAAGGTAAGGCACAAATATACCAAAATTAGTTAATACTAAATAATCTACCATACAATATAATCTATATACTATATAATCTTTAGTAATACTATATAATCTAATACTTCCGTACTCTTCATTTTAAAGCACACTTCAATAAAAGTCTTTTATCTTGTTATTCTCAAAATTTTTTTTATAATCATATTATAATAATAACTAACAGAGCACAAATATACCAAAATTAGTCAATACTATACAATCTAATACTAGGATATTTTTGAATATCTTTCGTCGTGTTGTCCTCAAAATTTCATTACAATCGAAATATTACAAATTCTGTGAAGCCACAAATATGTCAAAATGAGTTTATACTATATAATTATTTTCACTATTTCTGTTATCTATTTATATACTAAATTTACATTTAAAGAAAAGAAAAAATCTTCAAGAATCTTCTTCTATTTATTTTTATTATTACTAAACTTACACTTAAAAAAAAGAAGTAATCTTCAAGAATTTCAATTGAATTGCGTAAATATTTCCACATCACTCACTTATTTATCAGTTATAAGACATAACCCATTCCATAACCATATCTAATCTTAATATCCTAAGTAACCTCTGATCTTTGAATTCCCAAAAACTCCCCACTATACTTTTGCACTTATTTACGAGCTGTATGGCGAACTCACAAATAAAGATCTTATAGAGGATCAGTTCTCTTTGATTTTTGTGGAAGACCCTTCAAATTTTCTGAAGCTGAGCGACTCGGATGGCGAAGAAACGGCATCTGAGTCGTCGACAAGTTGTTCGGACACGTTTTAAATGGCATAGACGTTGTTCTTGGGGCCGATAAGGTTTATTGTGACGACCATAATAATAATGTGGGATATTGTTAGTAGGGGCTATTTATGGCCACTTCAAGTTTTTGGCTACGTTAAGAATTTTGCGTGCAGAAATATCAAAAAGTTTCAATGTTCTTGTATATACATATATATTTACAATCGGTTAGCTAGATTGTCTTGATGATTTGATTCATATCATATTGATGTGTCATCCTTCTTTTTTCTTTTTCCCATACAGTTGAAAGTTAAAAAAGTTTAAAAACAATTGTTTGATTGAGTCTGACGCAAATCGTGGTGCTCTTTAGCGATAGATGGATGGCTGAGATATGGCTAAAGATAGTCCCATATAATTACTAAAATAGATTACGAGTTCCCCACTTGTGGAACACTTGAATGATGCAAGACTTTTTTGTTTGGTTTTATAAAGAAATGAAATGGAAAATAAAAAAATGAAGCCAGTGAAGCGTTTTGCGTTTATAAGGTCACAATTTAGTGGGAAATATCTCAGCAGCGGTTATTTATCAGACACAAAGAGTGTATACATAGAGTATATAGAGTTACCTGGCTGGGCCTCCAATAAACCATATACGTATAATCTAAATAAAGCATTCTATAGATTACGCGAACCTGAGAAAACTATGTTGACTTTGAATGTGCAGACAAAAGAATAACAATGAGGCAAAAGGGCTCTGCTCGACTAGCAAATACTCGTATGTTGCAATTACAGTAAACACAGCAAACATATAAAAACGATATCAAAAATCAACAAAAACAATTAACTCGCAAATATGCGCTACAAATAAACAAACAATAATAATAATGACTGGCACTTATACGGCAAGGAATGTGAAATGTATAAGACGGCAAGCTAAGAGCCTAAGCATTAAAGTATAAGACTGCCAAGCTACGATCAAATGCAATGGAACTGAAGCTTATACCGCAGGAAATGTGAAAAGTATAAGAATGTGAAAAGCTAAGAGCCTAAGCTGCCAAGAAACGTAAAAGTATAAGACTGCCAAGCTACGATCAAATACAATTGAACTAAAACTTATACCGCAGGCAATGTGAAAAGTGTAAGACTCAAAGCTAAGATCCCATAAGCTGCTAAGAAATGTAAAAGTATAAGACTGCCAGCAATGTAAGATCAAATGCAATAGAACTTTTACCGCAGGGAATGTGAAAAGTATAAGAGCCTAAGTTACCAAGCAATGTCAAAATATAAGAGATTCAGCTACGATCAAATAAAATAGAACTAGAAACTTAAGCCGCAAGGAATGTGAAACGTATAAGACTGAAACTTAAGAGCCTAAGCTACCACGCATTGTAAAATTATAAAACTGCCAAGCTACGATCAAATGCAACAGAACTGAAACGTATACCGCAGGCAATGTGAAAAGTATAAGACTACCAGCCAAGGATCTTATACAAAGCAGCTGACAAAGGAGCTGACACTTATACTACATGTTCAACACTAGCCAATGCAACAACCCAAATTTTCTACTTCAGGATTTTTTACAGTTAAAAGTGATTTAATTAAATCTGCTTTGTGTTTGCATTTATCTTTGATAGTTTGGTAATATTGATGTTTCCAGGTGGCCAACTAATAAAATGAATTAATTTGCAAAACTTTTGGAAAAGCACTTGCTCTGCATTAATTTCCGTTGCCATTTGTTTTAATTGCAGAATGTGTGGGAGTGGCAAACAAATACACACACACATACACGCATATACAAATACAAATGTACGTACATATGTGTGTAGCAATTGTCATGTTCAAGTGGTGTATAAGTATTATTTAGCTAACGGGCATGTCCAGACTAATTGATTTATAACAGAAACACTACGAAAGAAAAACATGAGAGCATCGCAATGGAAAGATGGAAGAGTCAAAAGTGCTTCCCCCTCTTCCCCACCGCTCACACCATCTTTCATCAACAAGCTTTCCCCTTCTCTCCTAGGAGCAGCTCTCGCTCAGCTGTGAAGAGAGCAGCAGGGAAGGGGAGGGGGAAAACAGTTTTGTAGCCATGTGAAGTCTCTTGAGCATAAACAATTCCACTTACTTGACATTGGCTTCCAAATAGGCACTTGATGGTGTTGGTGTTGTGTTTGTATAAATATTTACAATACACTATAATGAATGTGTTTTTGTTGTAAACAATTTCACCAATTCCTTTTAATTCATTGTTTTTTTTTTTTGCTTTTTGCTTTTGTTTCACAAATGTTTATAAAAATAGCATTCGCGAAAGTTTCCACTAATATAGTGTATAATATTTACTTATTTTTAAATTTAAATGAATCTCGTTTGATTTCAGCTTTTTTGAATTAAACAACAATAACAAAAGGCGCAGCACAAATTCGACCGTTCACAACGCACGTTTTTACCGTTTTGCGAATCAAAATAATGTAAAGGAAAGCAAGAAAACTAACCAACAATGACGCAACACCGAAATTCGCATACTCTTTTCAACGTTCTTGCCACGCCACGTTGTGTGAGCTTCGACGCAATTAATGAAGTGATTTAAATAATAAACCGATTACACACTGCTATTATCGTGTACTTGTGCACTTGCTGTTTCATGTGTTTTAATTAAATAATTCAATTGCCATCGCGCGAGCACTGTGTATTAGTTAATAAGCTTTACACTTTCCCTTCAAACTGGCCAGATGCAAAAACAAAAACACTTGCCAACAACACGCGAGACGACCGCGAGAGCAGCAGGAGTGAGAGAGAGCATGCGCTTAATGCGATAACATTGCTCGAACAGCTGGCACAACAGCATGTTAGCTCTTAACAGCGACGCTGTTAGCTGCTCAACTGTTAAGCACAATAGCGATAACAACACAATCGATAAATATGTAGGCGCGTAAATGTTGTTGTTTTGAATCATCGACAGCGTAGGCTTAGCAAAATGTGGAATAAATCTCGGCACAGACTTAGTATGTTAAGTCGCACGAACTAGTAGTCACTTTTAAAATATAATACACAATTGTAAAAAAGCATAATACAGCTTATATACATAAAATAAATTAAATTATTCAAGATGTTGCGCATTCCTGGCATGCCCCTTTTGCCGGGCACACTCTTTCGCGATGTAAGTAAAACCACGAAATTTGCATTGAGAGGCAAAGTTACCAATCTAATTGTAATGCAGGTTAATAAAATGTACTATCCGAAATCGCAATCGTTACTCAATTTCCGAGGCATACCCATGCTGAGCGATCGGCTACAGTCGACGCCCGTGGATCCAGCTGGTGTTGTTGTCGATATTAGCTGTCCGCCGGCCCAAGCCCAGGCACTATATCCGCCACGGACGGGTCCACGGCTGCCGCCGTGGCTGGCCTACGACAAGAAGGTGCTCAGCTTTAAGGCGTACTTCAAGCAAACGCTGCAGGAGAACTTCCATGCCCCCTATATGGTGCGCAACGTGAACATCTATTACTATCTGGAGGATGGCACGCTCGATATACACGAACCCAAGGTGGAGAATTCGGGTATTGTACAGGGTTGTGTGCTGCATCGCCAGCGGGTGCCAAAGCCCCCGCCATGTGACAATGAATTTATCTCCATTGTCGATCTGAATGTGGACAAGACGGTGCAGATATTTGATCGCAACTATCACATCTACGATTGTGATCAATTCACGCGCAGATTCCTCAACAAGCACGGCATTGTGGTGTCCGATCCAGTGTCACCGGCCATGTAAGTGTCCTTTATGAATGAAAGGTCAAATGCAGAGGACTAATTCTTTCATCTCCACTACTGATCAGCCTCAATGCTTTTGTTTTACTAGCTTTTATACCTTTCTTCCATTCCAATTACTGATCAGCATCAAATCTTTTGATCTAACCGCTTACTTGTCTATCATTTGACGCTTCTGTTAATCTGAACTCGGAAAAGCTTTAATAGCTTAATAACAGTTAGACCTGGAACGTGTCTGATTCAACTATAGCTCTCTTACTTCTTATATTTATACCTATGTTTAATCCTGGCTAATTCTCCCTTAGCGATCCTGCGGAAGCTGTACGCAAGCGGGGACAGGCAAGGGCCAGTGCACCACCCGAGAAACGTCATCCGTTTGCGCAGTTCCTGAAGTACGACCGTCAGATATTGAAATTCCAGGCCTACTGGGATGATCGCACTGACATGGGTGATGTGCGCAAGCTGGAGATTTGCTACTACCTCGCCGATGATACCATCGAGGTGAAGGAGGCTCACATACGTAACTCCGGTCGGGATGGGCCTAGCACGTTCCTCAAACGTGGACGTTTGCAGCGGGTGAGTGGTCCACATATGATCCCTTCCCTTCTTCCGATAAGAGAGTAAATTACCTATTCCTTCACGTTTCACTAGGAATTTGATGGCATGTTTCTGCCGGGTCAACAGACGCCGGTGACGTTGTTGAATGTGCTGGGATCGTCGCGTAACGTTCGCTACTGTGTCGATCCCCTCAATTTGGGCAACAAGGAGATACTATATTACAGTCAGCGGGATCTGCAAATTGGCAGCGTACTCAATATCTACGGACGTGCTGTGGTCATCACGGACATGGATCCATTTACGCGGCAATACTATCGCGATCACTATGGCATCGAGCAGTTTACGCCATTGCCACAGCCAACGAGATCGGACGTTTGTGCGCCGTACGACAAATCGGGTCGCATGCTACCGCCCTACAATGGCTGGGGCAGCTACGAAGATTCCGCCGGCAATTGCATGTCGATTGTGATAAAACGTCCCAAAACGGACTTTAGGAAATTCATCAAATTCGATCGTTATGTGCTGCGTTTTGGGGCCAAAATGTTGTCCACCATTCGCGAGAATTGCGAACGCATCTTTGTCATCAGCTATTTCCTTAGCGATGACACCATGCAGGTGCAGGAGGTGGCGGTCCGCAATTCGGGTTTCCTTGGCGGTGAGTTCATGAAGCGCACTCGCGTTTTAATACCCGGCCAGGAGAAATTCTCGTGCAAGCAGCCGTTGTATTATCGGCCATGTAATTTCTATATTGGCGGCACCATGTCCATCAAGGATTTCATCTTTCATCTGGTATCGGCCGATGAGTTTACGCTCATGTACATGGAACATCATCCCGATCAGTTTGCACACACCAACATCGATCTGATACTGGAGAAAGTGCGTAAGGTTTTGGAGACACGGATGTCGGACTTTGTGTCCAGCTGTGTGCCCGAGTGCACTGATCTCGACCAGAAGCTGGAACAGCGTGCCATCTTCATATCCTTCGAGAGTCTCAAGGGTGCTCTGGTCGCACTCATGGGTACGACGATCAGTGATCACGAGATTATCACCATTTGCCGGCACTTTTCCGGTGAACAGGCGCCACCGAATGCTTGTTCGCGGGATAAAGTTCGAGCTGCCGCTCATCTGGAGATCAAACGTTCGCTGTGGAACGGTCGAGAGGAGCTGATGGAGCATTTCCATCACATTAATCCCACGAATAAACCATTTATGCCCGAGTCACAGGTGCGATCGACGCTGCGAGGTTTTCGTATGCCATTTACGTTGGAACTGATCGATAACATTTTGTCGGTGATGAATCGCAACGATTGCGATGAAATTGAGGTCTGTGATCTGATGAACTTTATCGATGTCTCGTGCTTCAGGGGCTGCGATATGCCGCCCATCAATTACGCCTTCGAGCTGTGCCCCAAGTTGCCCTTCCAGTACAAGGGACGTGTCATTGACTTCGGTTGTCTGCTGAAGGCTCTCAATTTACCCATCAACAACCTAGCGACAACGCCAGTGCAACCCGCTAATGTGCAAGGAGATGCAAGGATATTGCCACCCAACGAGGCAGACAACTGTTGAATTATCCTCCTCCTTCTCCGTCCACTGCTTCGTGGCATTTTAAATTTTGTTTTGCATTTTAACGCTGTTTTTAAACGTTCCGTAGTTAGATCGAAATTTCTTGTACCAAGATAACGTTGTAGAACACACTCCACTCAAGATTCAAGATAACGACGATTACCAACACAAGAAATGCCATCAATATTCAGTAGACTTTTCATAAGAAACAACAAAATCATCGTGTTTTAAAAATAAATCACTATTAAAACAAATATATACGTAGAGTACAATTGTAATCAATAACTTTTCATGTACAAGAAGGTTGTCAAAGTTATCATGGGGGTCCTATACTATATGCAGTAGATTTTTCATAAGAAAAACCAATCACTATCAAAACAAATATATGTAAAATAATATTGTAAGCAAGGTTATCGTATATTAGTGCACTCTGATGTGGACTAGTTCAAGGTTGTCCTGGAGGACAGAAGAAAGAGCATTAAAGTCGTTGAATTTCCCTGTGGTCAGGCGTAATTATTGGATTCCAGAAGGGCATCGATGGCAATGAGATGGTAAAGAAAGAAAGAGGAGGTAAGACGTAACATAAGACGTAAGAGGTAACAATGAGCATAATGTTCCGATAACCATATCTCAGGAAAATCGTAACATTTCGGATCCATATCAGGGATATTGGAACATTATGCATGTTCCTGATATCGAGGGTTACCCCATCTTAGCAGAGTAATTGAGAAACGCTCAAGGCTTCGGTTAGACGTGAGCTGGTGCTCTACCAACTCATGTAAAGCTGAAAAGGTGATGTGTGCTTCAATAAATATCAACTTAACCAAGTACGTCATAGAGCTTTCAAGGAAAGACTGCAGGCTAATGCTCGAAATTTTTACTGATCATAGTGTGTAGGCTGCTCATGCGGTAAGGTTAGGCATTACAAATAGTGATCAGTGTAGGAAATGTCACAAGACCGGAGTTAAGGAAACTCATGAGCAACTTCTCTGTGTACATACATGTATGTTCGTTACCCTGACTCCGGCTGAAATACGTTGAATCGCAGTGTCAAAACCATCTTCGTGACGTTTCACGGCTATCACTAAATTTGTTTCTGGATTTTCTGAAACGAACCAAATTTACTCCCGTACAGTAACAGATCTCCACTATTCTATGCTCCGACCCTCATAGGGACAGCCGGTTCTCCGCAAACCTTTTAAAAATAATTCCTCTTTCGAGACTACTAATAACAACTGTTGTTTGTTTACATTTTATAAGTCTCTATTTATTAGATTTCATGAAAATAGCATTTTGGATTTGCACAAAAAAAGTAGGGATTGTTTGTTTATCATTAAATAATAACTTAGAATAAGAAAATTGATTATCAATGGAGTTTAGGGGAAAAGTTTCTCCCACGCCATATTTTGTTTGTTGTTTTTGCTGTGATTTTAGTTAAAAATGCAGCTAGTCGTATATATAATTGTTGTATTTAGGCATATTTTGGTTAAAGTTATTAATGTTCATTATATTTGTATGTGTAGTATATATTTAATAAATGTATGTAAAAATTGTTTTTAGCTGAATTCTGAATATCGTTTCTTTTGCTGCTGCTCTCGGTATTTTTTTTTGTTAATTGCAATTTATTGTTTGTATATTCAATATTTGACATATTTGATAGAATCGAATTGAAATGGTGGAAAAATAAATTGATCATTTTTTTCTGCATTTTCGCTTAAGTACTGCACTTAAAATTAATTAAACATTTAAAACATGTAAAAAAAGAAAAAAAAAATTGTATTTCTTGGAGGGGAGAGATACGAAGAAAAAAAATATATCGACTAAAAAGAAATACACTACAATTGAAAGCCGAAGATTTGATTAAAAAACATTGATGTTGTGTTTTATAGTTGTTGAAGTTGAAGTTTTAACTCAGCGCCATATAGGAATATGTGCATTTAATTTCAAATTGATGTGTGAGTGTGTGTCACTGTCGTTACAAATTGGATGCAATATAGTGTAGTAGTAAAGAAGAATGCAATGAAATTACAATCGAAACATCGTGCCGAGCGATTCATCAAAGTTACGGAGCGCCATCCGCTGTTGCTGTTGAAGGTTGAAAGGGATGGATTGATCGCCGGGGTAAAAGACGACACACAAAGACACAAAAATTACACTCGCTTCTCTTCTCTCTGCTCTTCTCTTCGGTCGTTTAGGTGCTACTGTCCCCTACCCCTGATCCATAGACTGATGAATTGCAACTGCTGATCTTAAATCTCATCAATATCGATCTCATCACCATCCTCATCATCGAGAGCATTCTTCTTATTGGCCGCAGCCACAGCACTGACAGCGGCAACCACCTTCAATGACTCGACACGTGCCCGATCATCGTACTCGATCTCCACATCCGAATCATTGCCCGCATCATCGTCATCATCCGACGACGAATCCTCCTCTTCGGCATCCTTTAGCCACTGCACAAACGGTTGCACCTTCTCATGGATCTCCGTTGCGATCTTCTTCGACACATGACGCTTGCTCACCTTTTGCGCCCACTCCAGTATGACCTTCTCCTCGAGTATATCGAGATCGTAGAACACCTTAAAGATGCCAGCCACCTTGCTCATCAATGTGGCCGCATGCAGCTCGACGGTCTGCTCAATACCGCCAATCAAATAGCGTTGTCCCTTCGGATTGTTGTGGGTGAAGCGCAACAGGAGAATGCGATTCTTGCGCACATCGTTGATGATGTTCTCGGTGAAGAGCAGCTCGGCGAGCACAAGGGGCGCCTTGTTCACAATGTCCAGGCGCTCGGCCTCGATCAGCAGCTCCTTGTGCGTGGGCACATCGTCCAGCTGCTTCTTGTCGCGCTTGTTCTTCACCAGCTCGTAGAAGATGTCGATGCGCTCCTTCTCCGTCTTGTCGTAATCATCGGAAATTGTCATGCCCTTGGCGCCATCGGTCAGATCCTGTAAACGTGCTCGGATCGCTTCCTGTAAGATGTGAAATAGATTGTGATGAGTAACATTTTTAATTTATATATTTGTGGTTTAATTTGTTTTAATGTTAAACATGTTAACATTGCGATTGTTTAACAAAACTCTTTGTACAACTCTTTCTTTAAGAATCTACTTAGCGAATGCCAAACAGAAGTTTATCATGCTGTTAA
The DNA here is from genome assembly GCA_019972355.1 of Drosophila kohkoa. Lineage (NCBI taxonomy): Eukaryota > Metazoa > Arthropoda > Insecta > Diptera > Drosophilidae > Drosophila > Drosophila kohkoa. The sequence goes on along the minus strand of BJEL01000071.1, from coordinate 4,377,623 downwards.
CATGGCGAAGGTTACAACAAAAGTTTAACATCATGCTTTTAACGTGAAGATTGTTACACATAAGTTTAACATCATGCTTTTAACATTGGCAAAACTCACATTTAACAGCTGTTAAGTTACTCAAATGTTAAACATATCAATGTTACATTAAAAACTCATCAAGAACTTGTAACGCACCTTGGATACATCGACACTCCAGCCGCCATCATCATCATCCTCGGCAATGCTCTTCTCGGGTATAGCAGCGCTAATCTCGGCCTCGGTTTGGCTGGCATGATTGGTGCCATTGCCGCCATCGGATTCACCACCCGAATTGTTGGCCATCGAATTGTTGGACATGGAGCCATCGGAGTTCTCATTCTTTTGCTTTTGCTTCTTCGAACGTTTGCCCTCGGTGAGAGAGGAGCCCTGGGCAGCCGGATTCAACGATGGTGGATTCTTCACAATGTATGTGTTCACCTTATGATTAACCTTGAGCAGGCCATGGAAACCGCAGGCCTTGCACGATTGCGAAATGGTTTGATTCTTGGCCGAGACAGTCAAGTTGGTTTCCGGATTATCGCATTCGGGGCACAGCACAAATTTGCGTATGAAGCCATCGAGCAGATCCTGCAGCTTGTTCACATCATGCGAGCCATTCACAATGAAGCGTTCATTCTGTGTGCGGAGAGGAGAGAAGAGTTAAGGTGAGTAAAGTGATCCAAGAGATTGAAACTATCGATAGTATGTTCTTTGGCTCAACAGTATCAAAAGTACGATTTCTGATACATTTTGCAACTCTACTGCTTCTTTGCATACCTTATGATCGAGTTGAGTACCTTAGATAAGTCAAGACTATCGTCGAAGGATTGAAACTATCGATAGTATGTTCTTTGGCTCAACAGTATCAAAAGTACGATTTCTGATACATTTTGCAACTCTACTGCTTCTTTGCATACCTTATGATCGAGTTGAGTACCTTAGATAAGTCAAGACTATCGTCGAAGGATTGAAACTATCGATAGTATGTTCTTTGGCTAAACTATCGATAGAACAATTTTAGCTAATCTTTAACGTTTCTTTGGCTGACCTTATGATCGAGTTGCTTACTTTCAATAAGGAAGGAATTAAACTATCGATAGTATGTTCTTTGGCTATATTATCGATAGTAAGTTCTATTGCTAAACTGTCGATAGTACAATTTTTGCTGCATTTTGCAACTGTTTGGTGCTTCTTTGCTTACCTTATGATCGAACTGCGTCTGAGCACCCAATTCGCAACCAAAGTACTTGGTCGGATAGGTGGCCGGGCGGCCGATAGCACGCGCCACCTCGGCCATGTTGACCAGGACGGTCTTGATGCCATTGCCCTTGCCCTCAACCTTGGCCTGCAGACGCGGCATCTTGTAGCGATAGAAGATGTCCGTAACGCTGCGATTCACATTGACGGTCGCCATTTTGCAGCTGTTTTTTAATTGCTCGCTTTCTTCTGTTTTTTATTTATAGTTTTCAATTTGTTTGGTTTTTGGTAATATTATTGATTCGCCTTTCGAGAGAGAGAGAATGCTGATGTGTGTCTCAGGTGCTTTTTTTATTGCCGGACTGTTTTTTTTTTTTTGCTTGCGACTGTCGGGAAGAAGTTTGAGTTGAGAGTTGGACTTAGGGGGGGAAATCTTTGCTATCTCGCTCACTTTCGTGTTGTTGGTTGGTTGGTTGGTTTCTGCGAAGTGTGTTGTTCTCTGTTCAGCTCAGACGTTTTGCCTATGTTGTGTCTATGGCTGATTGTGCGGCTGGCAGCGCCAATTTGTTGACTTTAGCGGCTATTTTGCAATTGTTTTGCCTTTCGTTCCCGTTCATTAAATTTGCTTTTTCCTTCAACTTTGCTGCTTGCGCTGATTAATCGTTGATGTTGCTGATCCGATAACGATCCTCCTCCTGCTGCTGTCTATCGAAGTGAAAGAGGATTCCGATTGTATTTCGGAGTCCGACTTTGATTTGGATTTCGCTTTACGTCCACTGGGCATCGACGATTCGTGCATCAAGTGGCAACAAATGGTTTCACTTTTTGTGTTGAACTATTTTGAGGAAAAAACACTTTCAACGTAACCTCACTTCTTTTTCTGTTACGTTATTATTATTATTTAGTGAGTGCGATTTCTTTTCCTTGTTTTGTTTTATTGTTGTTGCTGTTGTTGTTGTTGCTTTCCACCACGTTTACGTGTCTCGGGCTTTCCAATGTCTTCCTCTCCTTTCGCATGTAGTGCACGCGGTCCTAACTGTAGTGTGTATTTTTCATATGTTGTCTCTATATATCTGGCATAGTCTTAACTATTGGTGTTTCTTTTCTTCTTTTTAATTATGGTAGTTTTTAGGATGTTAGGTTGTTTTTTTTTTTATAATTTTTTGGTTTTTATGTGTTTTTTTTTTAATTTTTGTAATTTTTTTTTTTTAGTAAAAAACTATTGGAACGGTACAATGGTTGGCTCACGTGTACCTGAACGGCTGTAACTTCCGATGTCTGTTACTTGAAGTCCTGCAAATGAAAATTCTTTTAGTTTGGTAAACATTTCAATTATTTAATACAAAAAAAACATTTACTTAGTTTGGAAAGCAAACACTTTAAATTATTCAATCATTAACCTTCCCTCTACTTCATTCAAAGTTATTTGCTTAAGCAATCAAACATGAATAGGAAAAATATGTGCATAAAGGAAAACTGCATAATTAATAACCAAATAAACACTTGTTGGTTGGTAGGAAAGCTGTCGACAGTTCAACACTGCAGCAAAGCAATTGGAGCAAAAGCTTTTCCCAGGCACGCATTCAATCAATAGTGACTGCGTAACCCATTTAAAAAAAATATGTAAGAAAGCTGCATATGAAAAAACACCCACGGCACAATTTAGTGTACGAAATATAACAATATTCACTGCATCATTTTCCCCCTCTCAAATAAAGTTCTTAGAACTCGTTAGCTTTACACCCTAGAAATCTTGTCACCAAATTTCATGACGCTATCATTTGTTGTTTCTGATATCTACGCAATTGAACAGATGGACAGACAGACAGACGGATAAGTATAAATTCTAAACTGAAATTTTCAATCGTTACTTACCGATGACTTATAGTTCGCCTCTTTGAATTCATGCACAGTTCGAAGCTTTTACTCCGTTTTTGTGGAATTGGAGGTGCGCCTTTTTTTGCTGGTGTTTCTGCAAATACAAAAAAGAAAATTGAACATTAGAATCCGAGTGCGTAAGAAAGAGAGAAAGATATATGTACATATGTATAAAGAGAATTATCGAATATGTTTTGTGTGGGACTCCCCGATTTCGATTATTGAGTAGCTTACCCACATAGGTATACAGTTAGGCCAGCGATGGGAACGGTGCATAGCAAGTAAACAACATTGGAAAGACCCCACGCTTCGAAACACTTGAGAACACACAGCACTAAAAAAAAACAATTGCCGTCTCTCTCTCTCTCTCTCTTATTGCAGAGGGTTTAATCTTGAATGTTGATATTTTTATTGTGGTTAAGAACGACACGACCGATCGATTGATTGCTCGCTCTTAGGCCTGGCTTTATGTCAATGCCGCCTCATCGAGAGCTCATCGAGAGAGAAACAGCGAAGCATCGACGCACTCTTCTTCTGATACGCAATAATTTTGAACCAAAGCTTAACCAGAAATTTGACCACATCAAAAATGCTACGATCGATGCTTACGATAAACGATTTCAAAAACAAAAGAGTTGAGAGTTATCTTGTATCCACGGTCAATTTATGTTCGAATTGCATCTGAATTTCTTGTTCGTCAACGGGTTTAAGGTGGGAAAAGTGTGATAAAGAAAAAAAAAAAAAAAGGGAAGAAACAAAATAAATATTCTGTGCCAGTTACTGAAAATTTGAGGATTAATCTGAGAATTTTCCTAGACTATATATATAGAATAATTTCAAGCCTGAACTGTGAGTTGATGAGTTAAGGTTGCTTGTTTCTCTCTCTGTCTGTCATTCATATTACAACTGAAAATAAAAGCAAGTGTGACCACCTATTGACTAATCGGGGATCTAATCGATAAAGTGCGACAGTATATTTTATCGATATGGTGAAGAAGTGAAGGATCTGCCGATACCGATAAGAGACGCAAAACAATCGTTTATAAAAGCATAAAAACGAAAATCTCAATTGAACGCTGTGTATGTTGTGTTGGTGTTTTAAGTTGTTGTTTGGCAAACTCACCGCTGAGGTCATAGGTAATGGCCACAGTATGTCGCTGGATGGTTAAATCGCACAGCATATGATGCAGCTCGCTTTTGAAGTTCGTTGTTACGAGCAGGAGCTGAACGAGCGCGGCCAGAAATTGCAGCAGCAATGGCAACGTCAACGTCAACGTCAATTGCTTCGGCGGCGTCAGGTTGATGTCGTTTTCCCCGGCAGGAGTCGTACACAACACCAGGAAGAACAACAACACGATCACAACTATCACGATGACGATCAGAATATTGTTTGGAACAACAATAGTGCTTTTTTCAACTGCTGCTTTTGTTGATTTTCTTGTTGTTATTATTGGATTCAATTCTTTTCGTTTCGTTCTTTTTTCCGAATTGTTATCGATATCGTTATCGTTGCGGTGTCGATGAGGGGGGATTTTTTTTTGACCGCGCATTGATATGAACGTGATTTTCGAAAGTTTGGGAAACAACAACGACAAAGCGTAAATAGCATTAAAAGACGTCAAGTTCAAGAATAATGTAAAAGAAAAAACCAACAAACCAAAATAAACAAAAAATTTTAAGAGAAAAGGACAAAACAGTGAAATTCACTGCTGATGCGTTTGTTGTTGTTGCTGCTGCTGCTGTTGGGATGCTGCACTTTATTTATCGATTAACTTTTCGTTGCTTTTCTCGCTTTTTTTTGTATCGTATTTTTTTTTCAAGCTCTTTGGTATGTTTGGTGAGGGGAACGAAAGTAACTGTTTTTTTGTTGTTTTTGTCAGCCAGATTTGTTCTAAAGCAATTTTTTTGTTTTATATTCCGCACACAATGTTTGTAAATTTCGAATTGATTGAAAAAAACGAGGAGAGCTCAATACAAACAAATTGAATGTACTTTTTTTGTTGTACATGTGAGCAGCGCAACAACAACAATGACGAACAGGAGGTGGGGAGAAGGAGAAATACACAGATGTATTCAAACACGCACGCACACATATGCACGCACTCACGTAGGCAAACACACACACACGCACACGCTGAACTGAGGAAAAATCCAATAATTACAATGCCAATTGGGCACAGGGTATGTCTTCATTTGCCCCACAAAAACAAAAAAAAAAGGAGGAAAACCAAGAAAATCTTTTGGTGAATAAAAAAAACGCGTGTTCAGCGCTTTTCAGTTGCATTTAAGCCAAAAGCAAACGTTAAAGCTGGCTTAATACTTTGTTCCTTTTGTGTCAAACACACAAACACTCATACACACACACACACACAAATAGAAAGCATGGAAAATTTTCACGTTGCGCGTACAATGCGGAAAATGGTCGAAGAAAAACTTGTGATGGGTTTAACGCTGACGAATAAACTGACTTGAAGCGATGCTGCTGCTGCTGAGGTCCTGCTTGCTGCCATCGCCGTCGTCGACGTCGTCCTTCCATGGGGATGGAAGCCAGCCGAACGAACCAACGAACAGCAGTTCGTTGTCCAATCACTGCGCATGTGCTGTGCTATGCTGTGGGGAACGGGGGGACGGGGTCGCAACAACAACAAAACCAGATGTTTCACTGCCCAACGCCCACCCCCCCAACCACTTCCTTCCACTAACTGCAATGCGTTTCAGGTCAGAGTATTTTGTTGCCCGCCCAAAAGTATGACCAAAAAAAAAAAAAAGAGCTCAGTTCTTCCATAAATCAGAAGAGCTAAACTGCAGGTCATGCAATAAGAGAGAAAACGCAAGCGCATGCTTCCACATGTGTGTGTCAAAAAGAGCAAATGCAAGCACAGCTTTCACGTGTGTGTGTGTTTGTGGTAAAGAGAGTAAGCAAACGAGTGCAAGAACAGCTGAGAGAGCAAAGTGTTCGTGACGTATCGGAAGCTGAATCAATCGAACTTCACTTGCAGCTATGGGCTTTGCATACACTACAAGGCAAGGTATGGGTGATATAAGATGCAATTACAGAAACAATAAAGAGCAACCATGACGAATGAGTGGAAAGTATATTTGTATATTTTTTTATAGCAACATGACGAATGTAATTAAACTATAGCGAAATAATACAATTATTTATGTATATATTGTTGTGCCTGATTTCATGGTTATTGCGGCGTGACCGAAGAATGCAATTCATCTGCCCCAAAATACAATCGAATGAATCAGGGCGCATAATTCAATATATACATATTGTACTATTACAATTCACATTGTTTCTTTTAAATTCACAAAGCGAAAAGAGTTCTACATATATGTAGATAAAAGCAATTGCATTAAGAGGGGGTGGGGAAGTAGGTGGGTCAGACTATTTTGAGCGTTGCCCCTTTGTTGACAGCAATAAAGAGAGTTGCCATCTGTTATTGTTGTCGAGCAAAAGCTGTTGCTTGACACGAAAAATGGCGCAGCAAAGAGACGGAAGAGGCAACAAGTGGCCCAAAAGTGAATGACAACAACGAAAACAAAACCAATTTAACTGCCAGCAACTGTAACAAGTACAGTGACAATCGACTAAGTTAAACAGAAACACACACTGAACACAATATAAGAGAGACCAATATTTGCAGTTGAAAGTGAAGCATGTGATGATACCCAAAACAGAAGAAGCGGGAGGGGGAGGGGAAGCAGTCGAGTCGAACCAATGCCATAAACTGGTTTCTACTTTATTTTTATCAGTGTTTGTTGTTATTGTTTGCGCACGCTTGCAAAATGGCAAACACAAGAAAGCAAAAACAACAACATCGACAACAAGACAATTGGTAAACTAAATGCAAATGGAACTGGTAACTAAACTGAGGCATTGTTGTTGCAGAGCAAACGAGAGCATGGCTGCAGAGAAAAAGAAGGGGCGGGGAGGGGAGGGGAGAGCGACATTTGATGGATAGATTGATTGCGTATTGTGTGTTAACAGTGCGCTGTTAAGCAGACCCAACGAGCAAAGGTAGGCAGCTAACAGCGCGCTGTTAACTTAACATTGGTTCCGTGTGCGAAAAAAAATATACACATGTGCAGACAGCGTGTGTTTGTGTGTGTGTATGTTGATCGGTTACGGCATGCGCACTTTAAGCTTAACAGACTACAACAAATCCCATTACACACACACACTCACACAGTTAATGGGGGAAAAAAGCCCACGTAGTGAGTGTGATTGTGTCTGCGATAATGATGTTTTGCGTTCATGATCTTTGCTTTGGAAAATGCTAGACGCGCTTGCTTACTCATTATTTGGGAGAAAAAATGCGAAATGAGCGAAAGAAAAAATAACCCAATAAACAATTTACAAAATGGAAATTTATAAATAGTTCCAGCATTATTGTATCTGTCTCGCTCGCTCCCACTCTTTCCATACTTATAGTTGTAGCTGCACTTACACAACTACTTTGCTTTTATTTCTATCTTATATATAGTTTGTATGTATGTTTAATTGACAATTGGTTACTTACCACTTAATCTTTCAAAAGTCATATAAGATATTATGTTTCCCCTGCTTGGGGTGCGCAATGCAATCTCACGAATTAGATAAGGAAGTTGATGAACAAAATCTCTGCTTCAAGGCCTTCGAAATTGTCAACGATCTCTGTTATTTTTGTTGTTCTCGTACTCGTCGATCTTCTTGTGTTCCTCTCTTTTGTTTTGCTTGCGTTGTAGTTTTTTGTATATATTTTTTCTTTTTGTTGTTTTAAATGTGAGCGTAACAGAGATTTAAATTCTCTTTCTTTTGCTTCTTATTCACTTTTTTTTTACTTTTAATTTTTTCTGCCACGTGAGAATTTCGCGCAACTTTTTTTTTTGCGATGGCCGCTGGCAACGCTAACCACGCCAATGGCTTTTAATTGCTTTTATAATTTTCGGTTTTGTTATTACTTATTGCTGCTTCAGATGAGGCAAAAAACTCTGCAATTATATTGATCAAACGGAAAAATGATTGCGAATTAATTCGATATTCCACTGTAGCTGTTACGATCGCGATCGATAAGTAAGCGAGACTGTGTGATAATAATAAATATGTTCGTATTGATGAAATTGTTTAAAATATGCAAAAATGTTAAATGGCGTATGTTGCTTAACAGTCGGTGGCTGTCTCAGCTGTTGCTGTTAACTCGCTGTTAGAGTGTGCAAACGTGCGTGTGGCTGTGTATGTCTGTCTTCTGTCTGTCTGTGTGTGTGTGTAGGCATATCGTTGTCCAACTTGTTGTTGTTGTTGCAGCTACTGTTGAAATGAAACGAAACGTGCGCAGTACACTAAAAATACGAAACGTCTGTATGTGTGGGGTATTCCTCTTCCTTCTCGAATACTTTATGGCCTATGCACACACACACACACGCGCGCACATGCACATGCACGCATTAAATTCGTGAGTACGATGAGCAGATGTGCGTGATTTGCAATTTCGTGAAAAAGTAATTGGTACCCTTATCAACACAATGTCCACTAAGTGCATTAACAGAGGGCTTTCACATACATAAGTCATAGATATGTACTGCCAACATTGCACGTAATTATTTTTTTTACTACACACACACAGATGCAATGACATTTTGACAATAAAAACCACGCCATTTACTATTTTTGAGGTTGTGTCTGTTTCCAAGCTATATTTTTACCTTTTATAAAACGCAAACAATACAGGATTTCAATTTGAAAATTTGTAAACGTTGATACAACTTTAATGCGGATTTAATGCGGATTTTCTTCGAAGATCGACGACAAACTGTTGTTGTAGTGTGACCAGAAAACAAAATTTGCAAATCACACTTTAATTTGACAAATATACCGAAATATACTACTGGCACAGTTCCCAACTGCCAACACTGTAAATTTTCCTATTGGAACTTGGTTACCACTTTTTTTTGCTGGCGCGACGTTTGGAATTACTGCATTGCATCTATCTATTGATTGTAAAGAATATTTGATTTATAAATTTAAAATACAATTGACAACAGGGAACTAAATTAATGATTATTATATAATAATTTTATTAAAATAATTTATTGCATATTTATTTTGTTTGAGTGAATCAAATTTAAAAAAATTGCTTGTGATTTTTAGTTGTTTGCTTATAAATAAAAACAAATAAATTATGGGTTGTGCTACCAAATTCTGGCCGAGTTATTTACTACTTATTTTATTATAGAAATTTATTTCTTCAAAACTTCATCTTGTTAATTCAAAATATACTAACAACTATCTTCAATATTTTATACAAAAATAACAAATAGGTTCTGCAATGAAAGAAGGCCATACATTCCATTAATTATGACATTAAAATAAATAAATTAAATAAATTCAAACGTTTTCAATAAATAACAACATGGTCGAATGATTGCTGTTATTCGATTTTATTAACACTGCAATGTGCCGGCACTGTAATCGATAAACGATACTTTTGCATGCCGTGCTCGTCAGCGTGTTGTCATATGGTTTTTCAAAAATAAATTGCAAAACTCTATTCTGCTTTTCGCAAATATTAGAACGCAACTATCGCACAGTTTATTGTTACGCCATGCCCAAGGAGCAGTTTCGCGCCTCGGCGCTTAACAAGAAAATGTAAGTACAACGATAAAAGGTTTAAAACAAATTCACTTATTTCTGTGTTCTCTACGTTTTTTTTTTGCCGGGCAACCAACAACAACACCAACAATAGCTCACATGTGCAGTTTGGCGTTAGCGGCGCTGATGAAATCCAACAAGAGTCTCTGGTGCGTATTATCTCGAAGAATCTATATCAGGCTCAACGCCAGCCGGTTCCCTATGGCGTCCTCGATCGTCGCATGGGCATCAGCACCAAGGATGCGCTATGCGACACCTGCGGTCAAGGCTTGAACGAGTGCATTGGACATTTTGGGTATTTGGATTTGGCGCTGCCCGTGTTTCACATTGGACACTTTCGTTCCACGATCAACATACTGCAAATGATCTGCAAGACATGCGCACGCGTCATGCTCAAGGCCGAGGATCGTGCGGTGTTCGAGAAGAAGCTGCACAATCCGAATTTCTCGTATTTGGGCAAAAAGGCGCTGCACTCGCAGATGCTCACCAAGGCCAAGAAGGTGACCAAATGTCCGCACTGTGCGGCAGCCAATGGTGGCGTCAAAAAGGGTCCGGGATTGCTGAAGATTCTCCACGATCCGTACAAGGGTCGCAAAAAGGATGCCACGTTCACCACGCTGATGGAGGAAATGCTGCGCTCCACGGAACTGAATCGTGATCTCAATCTAACGCTGAGCAGTTACAGCGCCGCCGAAGAGTTAACGCCGCTCATGGTGCTCGATCTATTTGAGCAGATCCCACAAAGCGATGTGGCGCTGTTGGGCATGTGTTCACGTGGAGCGCATCCCAAGCATTTGATTGTGACGCGCGTGTTTGTGCCGCCCGCCTGCATCCGCCCATCGGTGCTGTCCGAGGTGAAGGCGGGCACAACGGAGGATGATCTGACGATGAAACAAAGTGAAATACTGCTGATCAACGATGTGATACAACGGCATATGGCAACGGGTGGCAAAATCGAATTGATACACGAGGATTGGGACTTTCTGCAGCTGCATGTGGCGCTCTATTTTCACAGCGAAATCAGCGGCATCCCATTGAATATGGCACCCAAGAAGACAACACGTGGCATTGTGCAGCGACTGAAGGGCAAACAGGGACGTTTCCGTGGCAATCTGTCCGGCAAACGTGTCGATTTCAGTGGACGAACTGTCATCTCGCCCGATCCCAATTTGATGATCAATCAGGTGGGCGTGCCAGAGCGTGTGGCCAAGATACTCACCTATCCGGAGCGTGTGAATCCCGCCAACATCAGGCAAATGAAGCAACTGGTACGCAATGGACCCGCAAAACATCCGGGTGCCAATTATGTGCAGCAACGTGGCTCCAGTTTCAAAAAGTATCTGGCCTACGGCAATCGCGAGAAAGTTGCCCAGGAGCTGAAGTGTGGTGACATCGTGGAGCGGCATTTGCGGGACGAGGATATTGTGCTCTTCAATCGCCAGCCATCGTTGCACAAGATGTCCATTATGTGTCATCGGGCCAAGGTGCAGCCACAGCGTACGTTCCGGTTTAATGAATGCGCCTGTACGCCGTACAATGCGGATTTCGATGGTGACGAAATGAATTTGCATCTGCCACAAACGGAGGAGGCGCGTGCCGAGGCTTTGATCCTGATGGGCAATCAATCGAATCTGGTGACACCGAAGAATGGTGAAATACTGATTGCGGCCACACAGGATTTCATCACTGGCGGATATTTGTTGACCCAAAAGGAGGTGTTCCTCACCAAAGAGGAGGCCATGCAGTTGGCCGCCTGCTTCCTGGCCAACGAGGACTCGACGATGCGCATTCAAATGCCGCCGCCAGCGATTTGGAAGCCGCGTCGCTTGTGGACCGGCAAACAGATGTTTAATCTGCTCATGCGACCCAACAGCGATTCCCAGGTGCGTCTTAACATGGTCAACAAGGGACGCAACTACACCGGCAACTTGGATCTGTGTGTCAACGATTCCTGTAAGTGAGCCACTAACGCTAACTTCAGCTAACTTTCTATCTAACTCATTTCCTTCGTTTTTTAGGGATTCACATACGCAACTCGGAGTTGATGTGCGGCACCATGGACAAAGCAACTATGGGATCAGGCACCAAACAGTGCATCTTCTATCTGCTGCTGCGCGACTTTGGCGAAGCCTTTGCCACCAAGGCCATGTGGCGCTTGGCACGGGTGCGTATTCCTCTCTCTTTCTCTTATCTGTATTACTCTCTCTCTGCATCGTGTTGCGACCCTTTGTGCTAGTTAGTTAAATGAGTATTGTGTTTTGTGGACTCTTGGGTAACTTTTTTTGAAGGCAGGCTAAGCAACCTTGTTAAATTTATTATGCCACAGCGTATTGCGCTTTGTGAAGTGCTGGGTAATAATTCTCAGGCTGGCCTTGTAAAATTTGCCTTGATAATGTGTTCATAATGTTCTTCTGCTTTACCCTGTAGTGTGCTTACTTGCCGAGTTTATTATTTTATCGACTTAGAGGTAACATTTTTATACTCATAGGGTAGAAGGAAATGTATGTAATAGGCAGGCATCTCTGACCCCACAAAGTATATATGTTTTTAATCAGCATTAACAGCCGAGACGATATAGCCAAGCCCGTCTATCCGTCTGTCTTTCTGTCCGTCCGTCTGTATGAACACCTAAATATCAAAGACTATAAAGAGATATGATTTTGTATCAACAGCTCCTACCGTGTTACCATGTTTTGAAGCTAGAGGCAAGAACTTTGCTATAGACAATTTTCTTGTGATCGAATTAAAATTGTAAAAGTTATTTAAGGAATACTGTAAACGGGTCTTAGCTGCTTTGGCTGACAATCTGGTATATGTTTACCTCTATGGTATATTTCGAGCGTAGTACTGCATCGAAAATACGACACTCGATATGTTTTAGTATTTTTGCGGTATATTTTTTCGGTATATTTTGACCTCCAAGGTATATTTCGAACATTGTACTTCATGAATATGCTAAGTATAGCCCTTGAAATATTTTTGCGGTATATTAATTTGGAATATTTTGAAAATAACACCTCACTATTGTGTTTTTATTCAAAATGGGTAGCGCGTATCTCACAGTCGTGTACACTCGTCTGTAGGTTATATAAAGTACGTATCTCGAAACTGTTTCTTTCTCTTTACACCTATTTATATACATACCGCTAGCTGTACTTTTATTTGGTCTTTTTCTTGTATTTGACAACCCGGTAGTAAAGGCAATTAATAGAGTCAGTTATTTTATGGATAGATCACGCTTTGAGGATCAAAAGCTGATAAGCAATTATATGCTGCGTCTCTTTCTCTCTCTCCCCCTCTCTCTCTCTCTCTTTTTCTTTCTCTCGTACCCGTTCTGTATGTGTAGCGACCCTGTGCTTAAGAGTAGCTAATAGAGTATTAATTTTCCAACTGATAGGCAACTAAATTGTTGTCTTCAACTGAGATATGTGGAAATTTATACTAGATTTTGGACTTATAGATAAGATTTTACATTACTTGCTTACAATAAGTGAAGAAGAAGCCGTTGCAAATGCCCAAAATATTATTGCACGGCTAAAAATAACTTGTATAACTGTCAACAACTATAAAAAGACTGATATAAGTAAGCTCAATGCTATTGCCGCACTCTTAAGTTAAAAAAGAACATGTCGATATGTTATCGATAACACAAAATATGAGATAGCTAAAGATATGAAATGGCAAATTGACGAGATTATACATACAAAATCGTTGAGCTAAAGTGCTGTAAAACAAAATTCATAATCCCTAAGTGTCAGTTTATCGACATCAATATGTGATCGATAACACTAATGTGACCAATATAAAAAGTGACAACAGCAAACCACTGCAGTTGTAAAGAGTTGCTCTACATAACGCTTTGAAATAATAAATAGACCAGATTTTGCAGTCCAGCCACATCGATATGTGATCGATAACACTAAATTGACTAAATTTTCCAAGATGGCAACATTAAACCGAAGTTGCATGTGAAATCATTGAACTAAAGTGCTTTAAAACAAAATTCATAATCCCTAAGTGTCAGTTTATCGACATCGATATGTGATCGATAACACTAAAGTAACTAATTTTACAAGGTAGCAACAGCAAACCAACCGCAGTTGTAAAGAGGAGCTAAAGTAATTTCCCCTGTGGCCAATCGATGATAACGATAAGATGCAGTGTGACGATATAAAGAAATTGAAATCTGTTCATGGGAAGACAGCACTTGAGAATGATAAGCGCCTATTTAGAGAGAAAGAATAAAACGTATCTTATCTGTCTGTATCTCCGCGCGAGTCTCGGGAAAATCGTACACATTTGTTGTTGTTGTTGTGTGCTTCGAGTGGTGTGTGGAATATTTGCGTTTTATTTTTAATGAAGGAGGAACTATTGCGATTCTCATCTCAGCTGAGCGCCAGTCCAGTGGTCTCGGCAATGTAATCGATGAACGAGGTGAGACGCACATATCCCGACGGCAGTCCGGTGGTGCAACGATCCTCGGCGACAAACGAATTGATGCCGATCTGCAGCCAAGCTCCATTGTTATTGATGATCAGCGGTCCACCCGAATCGCCAGAGCAAGTGGACATATTACTGCCCGCATTGCCCTGAGCACACATTGTGGAAGAGAGGACCACACTGGTGCCAAACACCGCGGAACACTTGTCATTGGCAATCACCTGAACCTGAGCGTATTGCAGCACCTGCGAATAGTCCAGATACTCATCGTCCACCAGGCCAAAGCCGGCAATTGTCGCCTGAGTTCCCACATATGTGTTCACTGATTGTGTGCTGGACACCAGCGTAATGGGTTGGATATTGTTGGTGAAGGTCAGAGGTTGTGGTAACTGAACCAACGCCACATCATTGTTCATCTTATCGTTGTAGTTGGGATGCACATACAACTTGGTTGAGGTCATACTCTGGGCACTCTCGTCGTTCAGCTCGATGGTGCCAAAGACCAGGTAAAGCGAGTCACGGCCATAGGCACAATGGCCAGCGGTGAGCACCCAACTGTCGGAGATAATGGAGCCACCGCAGAGTAGATCATCCCATTCATCGCGTTTGAGTATCACCTGCCAGGGGAATTGTCCAACCGAAGCATCGGTGCCCGTAATGATGCGTCCTTTAATCTAAACGAAAGAGGGAGAATTAATATTTGACTGACTAGTGACGTTTTCCAAGTTAGCAGAGAATTCCCCGAAGAATTTAAGTCTTGACTGACTGGTGACGGTTTCCTAGTCAGCAGAGAATTCCTCGGAGAATTAATATCTTGACTGACTGGTAACGTTTTCCTAGTCCCGTCAGCAGAGAATTCCGCTGCGATGCCACTGGGATGTTGACTCAATTTACCTGATCCAGTTGCTGTGGTGGCGCTGCCTCGGCCAGCAAGGCGGCGATTAGCAGCAGAATAACTACTCGACTGCTCAGCAATTGTTGATCCTTTGCTATCGTTCTCATTCCGGTTTTGTTTATGTTGTTTTTTTAATGGTGTAGACTCTCTTGTAGCTCGCTTCCGTCTGCGCGAAATTGCTTCGATTTTCGCAATTATATGCAATATGCCTCTCTCTTTTTCTCGTCTGTCATATTTTCTGTTCTTTTTGTTGTTGTACAATTTGTTATTAACAAATACGAGCTGTGTTGTGTCGTGCTCTTGTTATTTGGCCAGCAGCAAGCAGCAGCGCAGCTCGATAAGATTAATTACTCACACGTCTCTTGGCTGCTTGCCTACTTGCTTTAATCTATCTGTCTCACTTGCGCACAAAATCCCTGCCTCTGACCCTCTCTCTCTCTTTCTCTCCCTTTTTTTGGGGCGAGACGTTGTCAATTCCTTTTGTCCAACCAGCGAGGCAAAGTCTTATCACTGATAACACTGACACTTGTTGCCTCCACTACACTATGAAACAAAAGTCTGGGAAATTACCGTAAATTGATTGCCTTACTTTCTGCACGTTCCAAAAAAACGGGTTTTCGATGCAATTGCATGATAAATCTATTTAAAAATTTTGCGAATCCCTGCTAATAGATTGTATTTATATCATTAGAAAAATTCTTTTTTTAAATTGCCACTTAATAGTTTCGCAAATTGTTTCCGTAAATTTTCCCCCGCTTCTTGGGTGGCAAATTGTTTTTATCAGAATGTCTCGTTTATGTTCAATTAGTCATAAACTCTTTGCTCTGATAGCTCCCGTTGAACGTTAATTGTTGATAACAAGTAATAGATGATGGCATATTTGCATTACCATTCGCTCGGTTATCAATTTGCGTCACTGGAAATTGATAGGAAAATCAAGAAAATTGTGTCTGTAGCTGTATGAGAGAAATGCTTTTCGAATAAAACAAGAACAAAATGAAAAAATATAAGAAAAATATGAAAAAAGAAAAGTTCAAGATCAAGATAAAAAGGATTTACACGATGAGGAATGACATAATTTTTAAAGGGATTAGAAAAAGTAGATGAGGAATAAAAGTATATAAAAACTTAGAATCATAATTCAACATTAAAAAATTCCTAAGAAGCCAGTGAAACTACGAAAACAATTAAAAGAAAGCACGGAAGTAGATGAGGGATGAACCAATTTTAAAAGGGGTTTAGGAAAAGTATATGGGGCACAAACCAAGAATCATAATCTAAATTATGAAATGCTACGCAGTCAGTGAAACGTTCGCGAATGACGTCAAGAAAGTGAATTACAAAAGATTTCAACTCGCCGTTTAATTGAATTAAAGAATCTCATGTCTCATCTCGTTATCTTTGAAGGGTTTTTCCCCCGCATTTTGTTGAGCAGTGTCGTTTAATTAGCTCTCGTTACCTGGTTGCTTGTACCAACAAGCGATTTCAGTCAATTAAATGTTATAGAACGAGGTATTTACGTGTTTAAATCGTGGCGCCCTCTCCCCACTCTCCCGCTTCTTTCTATCTATCCCCTCGCCATCCTTGAGTTTTACTCGTATCAAAATCTTTTAAGTGACTTTCGCCAGAATTGTTGTTATTTGCTGGTTTGTTGGTATGCGAGATGACGCGATTTTACGGCCCAATTTAGAGTCGGGGGCTTTGCGAATACTCGGGAACTCGTCACGACTAAACAACAATTATCAATTTAACACTAAATTGTAAAATAATTCATAATGTTATTGTGTTGCCTGTATTTTTAGATTGCCTCGTTCTTCATACAGAATCGTGGCTTCTCCTTTGGCATCAGCGATGTGACGCCGAGTGCCAAGTTGCTGCATCACAAGCGCATCCTCTTGGATAGAGGCTATGCCAAGTGCAACGACTACATCGAAAAACTCAAGGCAGGCACACTTCAGTGTCAACCCGGTTGCACACCCGAAGAAACCCTCGAGGCTGTCATGCTGCGTGAATTGTCCGGCATTCGTGAGCAGGCTGCAAAAACGTGTTTCGCCGAACTGCATCCGACGAACAGCGCCTTGATCATGGCCCTCAGCGGTTCGAAGGGATCGAACATCAACATCTCGCAGATGATTGCGTGTGTGGGCCAACAGGCCATCAGTGGCAAGCGAGTGCCCAACGGATTCGAGAATCGCGCTCTACCTCATTTCGATCGTCACTGTGAGTACTACTCGTTACTTTTTATGTTTATTAAGAGATAGTTGTTCTCTTAGCATTAGCATTTATTACTATTAGTTACTTGTATTTTATTTGATAGTATTAATAGCCTTGGTTAGGTATTCATTGCATGCCTTGGTAAATAGAGTTGCTTACTACTCGTTACTAACTTCTCGTTATATGTATTCATATAATACTAGCTATTGCTCTGCACGCATTGAACATACATGAAATATCACTTCAAATTATTGAATGTCTTTTGCTTTGTTTTGCATCATTACTCGGTCTTAGCTACTCGTTACTTTCTTCTTTTAATTAATGGATATTATTCATTAAACCTTACTATTCATTAGTTGTATTTTATTTGATAGCATTTATTGCTTTGGTTCCGTTCATTGAATGTCATGGCAAATATAGTTGATTACTACTCGTTACTTCTCTTCATGTAGTTATATAATACTAGTTATGACTCTGTCCGCATTAGGGATACATGAAGTATAACTTCAAGATATTGAATGTCGTGTCCTTTCTAATGGTTTAATACTCGTTATTAGCTACTCGTTATTTCCATTTAATTTAAACCATTTAAAACGTTCCCCGTAAAACTTATTTAGTAACACAGATTAGATTTACGTTTTACTCGTTATTCGTTTTTCGTTTTATTTAGCGCCTTCATTTTGATTTATTAATCGTTGCTGTTTTTCTTTTATTTACTCGTTGCAATGTTCTTTAGTACTCGTTATAGTTATAGCTGATTAGTTATTACTCTTTATGAAGGAGTCATCTTTGTTTAGAACAATTTTCTATAATACTCGCTACTGTGAACTAGTTACTTATAATTTGTTATGTCTGATTTCTTGTAGCCGCCATTCCTGCTGCGCGTGGTTTCGTCGAGAACAGCTTCTACTCAGGTTTGACGCCCACTGAGTTCTTCTTTCACACGATGGCCGGACGAGAGGGTCTCGTTGATACGGCCGTAAAGACCGCCGAGACGGGCTATCTGCAGCGTCGTCTGGTCAAGTGCCTGGAGGATTTGGTGGTGCACTACGATGGCACGGTGCGCAATGCAATCAACGAAATGGTCGACACCATTTATGGTGGCGATGGCCTCGATCCCGTGTCGATGGAGACGCGCAACAAACCCGTCGATCTGAGCCATCAATACGACAATCTGCGAGCGCAGCTGCCACGCGGCGAGCAGCCAGCACTGCAAGCGGACGAGATACTCGAAAAAGCGGAAGCGATGTTCAAGCTGGAGGAGTTTAGCGAAGCGCGCAGCGACTTTAAGCTGGATGTAACGTGAGTAGTAGAGATGAACATATAAACGAATGAGAAAAGAGCGAGCAACGAGTAGCGAGTAACGATTAAATTTATGTTGCAGCAATCATTTGAAGGCGGTGGCCAAGCGCATTGGACAGCTGCAGCAACGCTACATCGATCACAAGGAGCTGAGCCAACAGATCGAATGCCTCAGTGCCGAGCAACTGCTCGAGTTTCTGCGTCGCATCAACGATCGCTACAATCGCGCTGTCAGCGAACCAGGCACCGCTGTCGGTGCCATTGCGGCGCAGAGTATCGGCGAGCCTGGAACACAGATGACACTCAAAACTTTCCATTTCGCTGGCGTTGCGTCGATGAACATCACTCAGGGAGTGCCGCGTATTGTGGAGATTATCAATGCGACGAAAAACATTTCGACACCGATTATTACCGCTGAACTGAAGAACAATACGAGCATGGAGTTTGCTCGCCAGGTGAAGGCGCGCATCGAGAAGACAACGCTCGGTGAGCTCTCATCGTATGTGGAGATTGTTTGCGCCCCATCCAGTTGCCATCTGGTAATTGGCATCGATATGGCGCGCATTAAGGTGCTGGGATTGCACATTGATCTCGACACGATTGTGATGAGCATATTGAAGTCACGGCTGCGCATCAAGATCGGACAGGTGCACACGGTGCCAAAGAAATCGCGCATCATCGTCTGCGTTGAGACCACTCGGAATGCAACGATCAATGCGGAACTCGCTCGACTTGCGACAACCATTCAGAATGTCGTTGTCGCTGGGCTGCCGAATATCGCTCGCGCTGTGATCGCTGTCGATGATGCCCATCAGCCGCCCACCTATAAGCTGTGCATCGAGGGCTACGGACTTCGTGAAGTGATTGCCACGCATGGCGTTGTTGGCGAACGAACGCGCAGCAATAACATTTGTGAGATTTATCAGACGCTCGGCATTGAGGCAGCGCGCACCATCATCATGGGTGAGATTACCGATGTGATGGAGGGTCACGGCATGAGCGTCGATTGGCGGCACATTATGCTCCTCGCCAGCCAGATGACAGCGCGTGGCGAGGTGCTCGGCATCACGCGACACGGTCTGGCCAAGATGCGCGAGAGCGTCTTCAATTTGGCATCGGTAAGTCGATTCAATTTTGCCATTTTCTATATTCGAGTAGTCTGAAGTAGATGAGGAATAGAAAGAATACAAAAACTGAGAGTCGTAATCTCAAATCAAGAAATGCCTAAGCAGCCAGTGAAACGTTCATGAATGACCTCAAGAATATGAAAATTGAGACTGTCGACAAATCATTGCCCCTTTAATTGAATGAAAGTATTTCTATCTCTCATCTCGTATTAGAAAAGTAGAACTATACCAAAACTAGGAATCGTAATCTAAATTAATGAATGCCCAAGAAGCCAGTGAAACGTTCACGATAAAGATTTAAGGGAGACACTGAAATAGATGACGGATGAAAAAAGTTTTAAATGTAATTGGAAAAAGTAGATGAGGGATAGAAAGTAAAGCTATGAATCATAATCTCAAATTGAGAAATGCCTAAGCAGCCTAAGCTAAGGAAGCACTGGAATAGATGACGGATGAAAAAAGTTGTAAAAGGGATTAGAAAAAGTAGATGAGGGAAAGTATACAAAAACTATCATAATCTAAAAGTAAGAAATGCCTAAGTAGCCAGTGAAACGTTCATGAATGATGTCAAGAAATCCGAAATCTATGTCTCATCTCGCTAAGCATTTTGTTAAGTAGTCTCGTTTAATTAGCTTGTACCACCAAGCTATTTCAGTCAACTGAATTTTGCCGTTTTTGGTATTCGATTGTTTTAAACTCTTTACTTTTCTCTTGCAGTTCGAGAAGACCGCAGATCATCTGTTCGATGCCGCTTACTATGGACAAACGGATGCCATCAACGGCGTCTCGGAACGCATCATCTTGGGCATGCCGGCGGGAATTGGAACGGGCATCTTTAAGCTGCTGCAGTATCATGCCGACAAGGAGGTGCCGCCCACCGAGCCGACAATCTTCAATGTGATGGGACTGCAGCCAGTTGCCTAGCGCAATTTGCAGCACATGCAATGCTACAGCCACAGCTACAAACACCCGCCCGCCCTCTCAGTTCCTGTGAAATGCCGTAAACCGTAGTCGATTAAGTCGTTAAGTTAGATAGCTACTAGTTAATAAATATGCAACTAAACATTTGTTAAAGCTGGTGCCTTGCTGGCTGCAAGGACTTAACAGAGTTAAGCTGCCGCATGAGTTAAATAATTGTATGTCAAAAAGGATAACTGCTGGAAGTGCCTGTCATATTTATTTTACTTCTAACGAGCTCTTTCATTACAATTTTTATTTTTACTATATTATACCTGTAAATTTGCGCTATTATCCTTGCTGGTTTATAATAATATATGTAAAATGATATTAGCTGGTAGTGCAGCAATGAAAGTGCCTGTCATATTCCTTTCGCTCTTTAATTTTGTGAATTTTTCCATTATCCTTGCTGGTTTCGTGCACCAAAGTGAATGTCCTGCTTGACTGTATATCTTTATGCAGAATCCTCAGTAAATTCACAACAATTTGTAAGGACTTTCATTAATTTTACTTGCAAGGATAACTTAACCATGGTCATCACTCGGCAGTATCCTGGAGAATTTCGGTCCTGACGAGTCCTTTCACTCAAAATAGTTATATTCATTAAGTTCTGTTCACTGCTCAAAGGACATAACATACCATTAAAAATGAGCAATCTTCCCATTATCCTTGCTGTTATCCTGTACCAAAGCCAATGTCCTTGAGCACCAGTAAAGAATGCAGCTGCTTTTTTATATCCTTAAACTGAATACTCACGAAATTCACAATAATTCGAAAGGGTTTTCATTGATTTTTACTTGCAAGGATATCTTCATAATAGCCATAACTCGGAAGTATCCTGAGGAATTTCAAAATGTCATACCAATTCGTAATTTACATCATTCTGGCTATCGATTTGCATTAAAAAATTTCCGCAATGCAACAAAAAAATTTCTCACAAATTTTTAAAGGGGGAGGCATGGAAATTTTGGTTAAAAATCACAAAATCGCCTGTAACTCAGTCATTCGCAGGACGATTTTGATGTCCTTTGGCAGAATGTTAGCTGCCAGGATTGGCTTCCAGAAACTGTGCCTAGATCCTTGAAAGTCCTGAAATCCTGCAAGTTGGAAGGACTTTTTCGTTTTAAAAAATCTTGTCATAACTCGAAGGTCCTTGACAGGACATGACCGACATTGGTGTCAAACGATGCGTAATTAGTAGCACTATCAACTGGCCAAAGGACATTCAAATCGTCCTGCTACTTTCCGAGTTATTCAGGATTTTATGTTTTTGGATCATTTTCAGAGCAAAAATTTTCTCTTCGAAAAGTTTTTCTTTTTTTTTTTTTTACTAATTTGAATAACGAATGAAAAAACACCCTGTAAATGAGATACACTGTTGTAGCTTTTGATTCACTTAGTTATTTATTACATAAATATATAGAGTATAGTATATGTAGTTGTAGTTGTAGCGATAGTTGTGTATATATAGAGTATAGTAATTATATAGTGTATCTTTGCTTCGCATATATATGTGTGTGTGTGTTTTAATTAACATACAGAAATTTACAAATTCATAATCCATAATTTATAATTAATAATATTTAGATTGTTACAAACTAATAAAAAAAATTCAACTAAAAACAAAGAAATTCGTTCAATATTTTTTTTCCACTCAATTTTTAGCTAACCTATAGATATATAGAGATAAAGTTTTCGACTTAGATAATATAGCGAAAAAAAAAAACAAAAAAATAAAACTTAAATATGCATATCACAGGATTATTATTTATACAAATGAAATTGTTGTTGCTCGTTATCGAAATTAAAATGAAAAAGAAAAAAAAAAGGGAGGGAAAAACTTTAATTTCATTTCAATTATTTCATGAAACCCAAAAACAAAGTATAAATCAAAGAATGCGCGGAAAACTTGGAGCAAAAGCAGGATCAGAGGAGCAGGATCAGGCTCAGGCGCTACTTATCAAACGTTTCCTCGATTATATATATGTATATGTAGATCTAATATATAAATATATATATACGTATGTACGTAATAAGAGAGAGATAGAGACTTAGGCTTGATGCATATTTTAGTTGGGAGTCTTAAGACTAATCACGCAATAGGCGACGACCTTTCCTTAGATAATTCAGTTTGTTTCTTTCTTTTGTTTTTATCGTTAATCGTTTATCCTGACTATATGACTATGTAAAATTGTTTCTTCAACTAGAGAATTGACCACAAAAAAAAGAATGAAAAAATGGAGCAAAATCAGTCAATGGGAATGGCGGAGGAGGTGGACGAGATTGTGGAACTTCCTCCATCCGTTGCCTCCACATCCATCTGCATCTGGGTCGCTGTCTCCGGTTGCACGTAGCCCGCTCGGCGATCGTGGATGAGCATCGAGAGCGTCTCCAGGCTGCGACGCACCTGTTCGAACAATAAACGATAATGCCAAATAAATATCATAAACAACATCAACAAGTTTTAGTCGAAGTTTTCTTGCTAATGCTGATAACTATCTCAAGTTGAGAGCATTTGGATTTATTGCCTATGACTCGCTCTATCGAGCCAGCCATTCAGTCTGCCCCGCATTGATAAGATTATGCAAAGAGTCGCTGCTTAGCTGGTGTCCATAATTGTCTGTCTCTCAGTTATTTTTATCACTGCTTAAAAGCTCACTCTCTCTGCAGCAAAGCTTCAGGCAACAGATAGCCACAAAATGCAACTCATACTATCTACATATATAACATAGAAAAATGATAACACGTTCACTCATTGACTTATCAAAAAATGGCAGTTTGACTACATATTGAAAACTTGAAATATATGCCAATATTAATTGGAGCAAACTATTGAATGGCAAGTGTCTAATTTGTTAAATCCTGGATGATTATGGAATGTTCTGCTGACGTCCTGCTGACATTTCCTGTATGTAAAGTCCTTGTTGACTATGGAAATTGCTGCTGAAGAGCTGCTGACATTTACTGTAAGTAAGTTCCTTAATGACTATAGAAAGTTTTGCTGACATTTCTTGCACGTAAAATCCTTAATGACTATAGAAAGTTCTGCTGACATTTCTTGTACATAAAGTGCTTGATGACTGTGGAAAGTTCTGCTGAAGTGCTGCTGACAATTCATGTACGTAAAGATCTTGATGACTATGAAAAGTTCTGCTGACATTTCCTGTATGTCAAATTATTCATGACAATGGAAAGTTCTGTTGAAGTTCTGTTGACATTTCCTATACGTAAAGTCCTATGGAAAGTTCTGCAGAAGTGCTGCTGACATTTCCTGCACCAAAAATCCTTGAGGACTATGTAAACTTCTGCTGATATTTCCTGAACATAAAATCCGTGACACCTATGGAAACGTCTGCTAACTTTTCCTGTACGTGGTCTTTGATGACTATGAAAAGTTCTGCCGAAGTGCTGCTGACAATTTCTGCACATAAAATGTCGTTGTCTTTCGTTGTCGGATATGGTCTGCTCACCTTCGATATTTGTTCCAGATTCTTCGATAAAATGTGCTGAGCCTCGGCTGTGCTTTTATCCTGCAGCTCTTTTTGCCAGCGCAGCGCATCCGCAAAAATATCGTCATCGTTGCCCGAGCGCTACAACGAAACGAGAGCTTAGCATAAAGAGTCAGATGGTATCGTGAGGATCGTCTTACCAAATTGAAATCAACTGGTGTGTTGTAGAGATGTGTTTTGGCCTCAATGTCCAGTATGCGATAGAGCAAAAAGACGGAGAATAGCGCCAGCATAATGGCCAACATGATGCCCAAATAGAGCACATGCAACTCGGTCAGCGTTGGCAGCTTGCGACTCAAACGTGAACGCAGCGACGACGTTGTGCTCGCTGATGCTGTTGCAGTTACTGTTGCATTTGCAGTTAGAACTCTGACGGGTGTCGCTGCTGTTGTTGTTGCTGTGGTTGTGTTGGAAGGAAGCGCGGAAGTCGAGAGTTGTGGCACAGCAGCAGCTGCGGCGACAAATGTTTGCTGTGTTTGCTCCTCATAGTGGACGACGGGCGGCGCCGAGCTGCGGATGGTCACCTGATCCAACTCATTGGCCACGCCCAGCGTGCTCTTGCCCGGGAGATCTAAAAGATCAGAAAAGAACGCAAGTTTCAATTTCAAATTCTCAAGTTTAATTCAAGTTCACTTGCTTACCGGAATGTCGGTCGCTGATGTTGCGCTGTCTCAGCTGCATCTCTTGTTGTTCGGTTGCTGCTGCCGCTGCCGCTGCGGCTGCTGAGCGCAAATGTGGCGGACTCTCGTTGCCGCTGATCGAGCAACTGCTGTCGTCATCGAGCAGATACTCTTCGGGCAGCTCCACATCGACAGGCAGCGGCTTTGGGAGTATCTCATTGCCAGTCGCCAGTTGAGTGCACACGGTGCACATCAACCGGAAGGCGGCCTCGCGACTGATGAAGCTGCCGAAGACGTGACGCTCATCGGCGGTTGCCACGCCCACTGCATTTGGTATGATCTTTGCTGTTTTCTCCTTTGAGATTTTCGTCACCGACGATGTGGGTATTACAACCTAAAACAAATTTGGAAAAAAACACAAATGATTTTAGTAAGGCAAATAAATGCAAATATAAGTGCTTACAGGGTATCTCAAAGTCGAGCAATATGACTTTGAGGTACTCTGTAAGCACGTATATGCAATAAACCTAGAGTTAAACATTACCAGAGTGTAATTTTAAAATTTGGCAACTCAAGATCTCATAGTATTCAAGTTACTGGCTTCGAAGCATGTGGACAGACAGACACACAGATTTTGATATTAATCGGTAAGAATATCTATGCTTTTAACCTAAAGTTAATCATGACCAGAGTGTGATCTGAAAATTTCACAGTTCCAACTCTTATAGTATTCGAGTTACAGACTTCCAAGCAAGTGGACAGACAGACGGACGGAGAAACCTTTTTCAACTTACCTTGGTTACATAACCGAAAACATTGGAATAGAAAGCGAAATGCTGTTCCGTTATATAGAGATGTCCTTGAAGGGGAATGTCGCCAACAAGAGCGCACGAAAAATCTGCAAATATTAATGAAATAAATTGTTATTTATTGACATTCACTTAAGGAAAATTAAATTACATTAATTTTGATTAATATCAGATAACGAAAAAATAAATAAATTATATTTATATTCATTACTAGTAAACTTTAACTATTTAAAACTTTAGTTACGTTATTAACTATAAAAAATACTATATCTTTGAGCTAAATTATTAATGCTTTGAACATCAAATTCTCTTCTTTGCATAGCTATAACTTAATTGTGTTGACATTTTCTTAAAATATTTATGCCAAAAGCAAAATCTGGCTTTAGCGGGCAATTTGGTATATTTTGTTACGTTGAAATATACCAAATTCTGTTTTTAGTAGTTGATATAGTACCATTCAATATACTATATCAATATACCAAATTAATATACCGCAAAAATACTGAAATATACCAAAGTTAATTATTTAAATTATTATATAGTACCAGTCAATATACTATAATATTTTAAAAACATTGTCTTTGGCATATTTAACATACTGCAAAAATACTGAAATATACAAAAGTTAGTATACTTATATAGTACCATTCAATATACTATAATAATATACTAAAACGTAGTCTTTCGTACACTAATTTGGTATATTTTAGGAATAATACCGCACTGTTTTGCATTTGCTCAAAACGGGTAGCGAGTATTTCACAGTCAAGCACACTCGACTATACATTTTTTACTTGTTTCAAATATTTTCAAATTTGAAAAAACAAAATAATAAAATAATTTTCGGAAAACATGGAGACTACTTACAGTTAATGAGCTTCTCATCCTTGGAGACTTGTGAGAAGTGTCGATGGAATTTCTTCACACGCGAACTGGAGACTTCCTTGCGCTTCTTCTCCTTCTCGGGTGGCGTCGCAGTTGCTGCTGTCGCTCCCGTTGTTGCGCTTGCCGATGCTGTGGACGCTACCACAACGGAGTAGTGGTGACCGGAGGTGCCAGCGGCGGCAGATGTGGATGAGATCGCTGCTGCTGCCGCCGCGGACGTTTGCTGATCATGTTTCGCCGTGCTGAGGCCTTTAACGCCGGCTGTTAAGCCGCCTCCGTTGCCTGCTTTGCTCTGATTGCTCCGCGGACTGGGATTGGGACTGCTGCCGAGACTGTGGGCACTTCCGCTCGGCTGCAGCGGCGCACCTGAGTTGGCGTAGCTCTGAGGCAAGGAGCTGCAAGTAAGAAGAAGAGAGGCATATCTTTATAAGAGGAGTTACTTAGAAGCACTTCTAAAACTATCAATTGTGAAGGTTACAAGCAAAGATATTAATGAATTAATCAGATTAAAAGCTAATCTTGGTAGACAAATCTTTAAAAGTTTCTTTGAAGCATGTATAAAACAATTTAATCTCTTAATTTAGTTCAGCAGCAAAGCTAAACGCTGAGAGCTTTAATATATATGAAAAGCACCTTTAAGCTTAGTCCATTGACTAAAGCAGGGATGCTCAACGCCTATACACTGAGTGCACTTTTGTTTTTGTAGATGCTCTGTGCTTATGGCTAGTGCGCCCATACGCACCGTGCATATGGGCTTCGATTTGCATGCGAAACAAAAACAATTTTGCTTGTTTCTCCATTCCATCTCTTTCCGTCGTCACGCTTCGCTGACCGCAATGTATTTTGTTTTTGTTTTTTTCTCGAACACATGCACTGGAACTTATTCTTCTGTCTGGGTTGGGTTTTGATTTATTTCGTGGTCGACCATCGTAAGCGTTATGTTAAATTTTTTGGTGGGTTAGAAAAATGAGTGATGAATTGGAGAGCACTTTTTTTTACCAAAAACTTTAAATGTGAATATAATGCGAAATATGCTTCGTAGTTCTGGATTTAAACACAAACTAGAATCGTAATTTCTCTCAGTGCACAGCTGCGCCCCAACACAAAAGCGCCGCTACATATGTACACGTTTTCTTGTGTCTGTGTTAGTAAACGCACTGCCATAAGACGAATTTGAGCACCCCTGGACTAAAGTAAAGCTTATGCTAAACATCAGCTTATAAGCTCAAGCTGTGGCATTTGAAACATCTTCACCACAAAGCTAAACGCTCAGAGCTTTAATATATATAAATGAAAGCTCGTTCAATCTTGGCCCATTAACTATGTTAACTAAAACTTTGGCTCATCATCAACTAATAAGTCTTAGAAACAACTTAAAACTCAGCTAAGTTGGTTAATCTTCAAGGAAACGTTTAAAAGCTTATTCGTTCAGAGTTTTAATAAATACGAAAGCTCATTAAATCTTAATTGAATCTGTTAACCTAAGCTTAGATAAAATAGCAGATTAAAAGCTCAAGATGTTGCATTTGAAACATCATAACACCGAAGCTAAACGCTCGGAGCTTTTAAATATAAGAAAGTTCATTGAATCTAAACTAAAGCTTAGGCAAAACAGCAGCTTATAAGCTTAAACTGTTGCCTTTGAAACAGCTTCAAGCTCAGCTTAGTTGATTAATCCTCAAGAGTACGCTTAAAAGATTAGTCAATATGCATATTCGACGCATAATAAGCTCAAATTAAATATCATTAAAAGCTTGAAATATTTCCCTTAACGATATTGCTAGCTTTAAGCTTAACCGAAAGTCGTTACATGCGTTACGAAATGTACGAGAAGTTTTGCGGTTCTGGGACAACGATAACTTGACCACGGTCAAGTGGAATTATCACAGCTGGCAGTTACACAAAAGCAAGGTCCGAAGATAAAGCGAAACACCAAGTACAAGTACAAGTACAAGTACACTTGCTAGATCCGTTTGGGATGGATGACTGCAACAGGGTATTGAGCTCATAACTATTGTGGCCTATCACTATGTTAGAAAAGCAGGCCAGTCGTCATTTACTTTTTATGATGAGAGGCCATAAACTACGGAAAACAGAAAAGCAACTGCATGTTGAACGACTTGCTTAGACCCTGTAATGATTGTATCAAATAAATGTAGACTCCCGATTGCTATAACAACATTTACAGGGTATACAGCATAGGCACAAGGGTATCAATTTGATGTGTTTATAAGTGGAAATTGTGTTTTCTCACGCTGACTAAAGTTACAGCTGCTGTTAAATGATGAGCGCACAGGGTATACAAAAGCACAGCTGGGAGGGAAGCAGCAGCGACGACATTTAATGGCGCAATTGAGAGTACAATTAGCGATATATAGAAAGAGGTCTGGGGGCAGGCAACAGGTGCTGCCTGCCGACTGTCAGGTGTTAATACATACTGACCGAGTCTGCAGCGTAATGGCTAATAGGCATTATGAAAATTCAATGATAACTCAACTCAACTCAATCCAGCTGATCGTCTCTGCTCAATACTGAGTGCTTGACTGACGCAATGATGGATTGGTATTGGATGATATTGATGGTGTTACCGCTGCTTATCGGGGTAAAACGCACTAAAATACGCAAAAAGCAAAACGTGTGCAAAGATTTATGATACTCCTCCATATCAACACAATATATGATTCTCCATCTCTTTCGGTTTCTCTGACGCTATCGTCTGCAGATTGTCTCCCAATGATCTAATATTATATTATTATTTTTTTTTTTTGGCTGGGACATCAGTATTCACTTCATACACATTCCGCATGGTTCAACTGATAAGCATTATTTGCTCTCTTCGTGTGTTTCTTATAATTTATTATTCTTTTTTTTCATACTTTTTTTTTATCTATACCACGAAACGGGGAGTGAATCAGCAAACGCTTGGGAACGCTATCGAACCCCCCATTGAGAAAAAGACAGAGCTCTAAAGAAACGTCTTCTTCACAAAAACACAATAAATAAATATAAATAACTGTAAGAACATACGACAAAAAAAAATAAAATAAATAAAGAGATAAGCTTCAACTTAATCCCAGCAAAACTCGTGTATGCCTTCGACTTTAAACTCAGTTATCAGTTATCGAAATTTCGAGCTAACGTAATTAGTTAATTTCTAATTGAATGACCTGCCTGAACCACTTTTTGTTTTGGTTAAGCAAAACTTGCAACATGAGCATGACCTGGCTTGGCTTGGCTTTCAACCTTCTGCACGTCTCCACGTTGCATCATCCATTTGCGACTCATCTAAAATGTATTGTCACTTCCCCAACAATGAATGTATTTTAGTCAAAGAGCTTGTCAGCGTGTAAATTCGTTGGTTATCTCTACACACATTATGAAATATATCGAGCGTCTCTCGTAATATTATTGGCAACATTTTAAACAGCAAGTAAGCAAAGCGTTTAAATACGTTGCCAACGAGAATTCTAAGGCTTATGCAAGCTCATTTTATGGCTTAGCAATTCTTCTATTTCCGCTCACAGAATGTGCGGGATTATACAAAGTTTACAATATTAAGATTTTGACTGTGACCTTACTTAGGAATTACCATAGAATACGTGAAGAATGGAATTTCCGTAGAACAGCTCATTTAAGCTCAACTTAAAGCACAAATATGGGATATTAGACGTAATGTGTTCATCCCCACTTTATGAAAGTTTGCCTTAGCATCTCTTATAATAAATTATGTGTCAAAATGCTCTAACCCTATGCTCTACTTTTCCCTATGCTTGTAATTTGTTCACCCCCACTTTATGAAAGTTTGCCTTAGCATCTCTTATAATAAATGATGTGTCAAAATTCTTATACAGCATACAAAACTTATATGTTTAAGTTCTAAGTGTTCTAACCCTATGCTCTACTTTTCCCTATGCCTGTAATTTGCTCACCCCCACTTTATGAAAGTTTGCCGTAGCATCTCTTATAATTAAAATTCTTATAAAGCACCCAAAACTTATGTGTATAAGCTGCTCTATCCCTATGCTCTGCCTTGCCCTATGCCTGCAATGTAAGCTCTTATACACCACTCTTATACTTAAGTTGCCTGCACTTTTTGCCTGTCTGTCTCTCTTACACTTACGGCGTGGAGTTGTAGTGTTGCTTATGCTTTGTGTTCGCCTTTAAGTGATCGCCGCCATCTTGTGAGCCGCTCTCTTGAGCAGTCCTATCGCGAAGGTTGCAAAAGCTGCCGCTGCCGCTACTGTTACTGTTGTTGTTGTTGTTGTTGGACTCAATGAGCGACATGCGTTTAATGGAACGCGCGACGCTGCGTGCGGCAGCATTGACAAAGCCCCGTTCGCGAGAATGATGGCGACCATCGCTCTTGTGACGTCGCATTACCGGCGGCGGCTCGCTGCTATCGTTAAGCTCGCTGCTCAAGATGCTGCTATCATTATGCGTATTGTTGTTGGTATCAATGCTTTCCAGTGATTCGTTGGCAACGCCGCGAATATCAACGCGCTCTGATTTACTGCTGTTGTTGTTGTTGTTACTGTCGCCATTGGCGTCGTCAAAGAGATCCTGCTCAAAGAAGACACTAAGCCGGCCACTGCCACGCGTATTCGAATTCTCACTGGACACGTGCATTATTTACGATTTATCGATTCACTCAATAGTTGCTATTGTTATTAGCACTTTATCGTTGCACAGCACCAACTTGCAAAAAAATAGTGTATGTTTGTATATTTGTTATTCTGTTTAGACAAAGTGAAAAGCGCGCGCACTGCAAGCTCGATGAAAGCAAACTAAGAAAAAACGCACTCGAAACTCAAAGTCAAGTGAAGCGAAACAAAGCCAAAGTGCTGCTGGAGTTAAAGAGAGAGCGCGCGAGAGGCTGAGGCGGAGTTAGAGAGAACGAGAGAGCGGCCTCTAACAGTTACTAACGGCACTTGCCTCTGCATTCAACAGTTGTGCCTTCGCTTTGTTTGTTTTGAATTCTGTTTTGTCGATTCTATTCTTTTAGTGTTGGTGTTCTTATTGTTTTTTCGTTTTTGCACTTTGTTGTTTTTTCGTCGACGTCGTCTGCCGGTCGCTGGTCGTGTCTGCGCCAGCGTCTCGCATTAACTGAAACGACGTTTGACAGCGCCAGCAATGCCAGTTAGGTGGGCTTTAGCGCTGACGTCAACGTCGACGCTGGCAGCGTCAGCAACAGCAAGAGCAACAAAACGGTAGCAGAGGCCGAGCCGCAGCGGTTCGTTTGCTTGCTTTGTTTACTACTATTATCGGGGCATTGCAGTCACGATTACAGCTGTTAATGGCGCTTGCATAACAGCGGAGCATGAAAGAAGGATCGTTTAGTCGGAGTCTGTTATCAATGTAAATGTAATTATCAGTGCGAGTCTTTGGAATTATGATTACATATTTCTTTTCTTCACACGTTTGG
This sequence comes from Drosophila kohkoa, assembly GCA_019972355.1. Classification (NCBI taxonomy): domain Eukaryota; kingdom Metazoa; phylum Arthropoda; class Insecta; order Diptera; family Drosophilidae; genus Drosophila; species Drosophila kohkoa. The sequence continues at coordinate 4,345,710 of BJEL01000071.1, read as the reverse complement.
GGGTAATTAAGAAAGAGAAAGAATATGACTGAATGTAATGAATATAATGGAAAATTAATTTATATTTAAAGAAATGTGAACAAGCAATATATAAACATATTAGTTGTAAATGAAATCAATATCTATTAACGGATTTCAATACACAGTCGTAAACCGTCGTCAGCTAATCAAACGATATTTGCTTATCAGCATGAGTGTGTTCTGTAAAGATGTTACTCATTAACTCTGCTGTTAATGCTGCTAACAGAAAAGCTGTTGTGCTGTTTCTGTTATTAATCATTAACAGTCAGCTAAATAGAGCAAAGGATTACATTATGTTAAGCTCTGTTACTAGCGAGTAATGTAAACCAACAGCACTCTCAGGTCTGTTACTAACAGCGCTAATATTTACATCGTTAACTCAGAAAACTTAGTTCTCGCCTTGTTTACTTTTTGATCCTCTTCTAACGCGCCCAATAGTAGGCTACGATTTATTTCAAAATATATTTATTTTTCCAAAAGTACCAAATGTGTGACACCTGATTCGTTGTTACACATATTACAGGGTATTCCGAGTACATGCGAATGCTTTTTACCTTAGGTTTTTCTGCTCCATTTCTCATGGTAGAGATTGTACACACCTTGAGATAGCAGCGTTGTTACTTCTATCACACAATTAGTTAATTGCTATGCTGTCCAACGGATGGACGAAGTGTCAATTAATTATTCAATTATCTGATAGCAAACAAAACCGAAATGCAAACAAAACAATGTGTTTCAAGTACATTTTTTCGTTTCAAACGATAATAGATAATACTCGGGTATTATCATTCCGTTTTCGTTTTCTCGCCACGCGTTTGTTTCTATCTAACATATCGATGCTCATCGATGGAATGTTGTTTGCGATTGATCGATTCGGCTTAAAGGCGCTATGGCATGTATAAGTCATCGGGGCAAATCGTCAAGTGTGCCTAGTGGCAAATATGATTCATCAACGCACCGTAAAGAGTCGAGTGAGGGGTCCCATAAAATATCAGCCACTGATTATTTCTGTGTGTGTTCGTATGCATTGACATTAACTGTTTGAACAATTGGCTACCTCTTCAAACCAATTGTGAATCATCACATGACGTTGAGAGGGGGGCACGACATCACCGCACACGTCTCTCAACATTTCGGTCTCGGTTTTATCACATCAGCATGTGAGCCGTGAATCATGTGAACCAAAAAGCAGCGGTCGGTCTTATCAATCTCGCGTTAAGCGAGAACGAACATCGATGCAATTCACTTTCGAGTGGAAATCAAACATAAATGGTGTACACACATCTCTTTACATATGTTTAGCTAGCCATCGACGATACAGACGATCGACCAGCTGCACACACGTGCCATCCATAAAACTTTCATTGCCTTCTTCTTATCAAGCACCGCGAGTTCTCCAATTTTTATTTTGGGTAGCACATGATGTGTCAAGAGGGAAGGCGTCTATCTTACTGCAGATGTTATTGTCGAGTGGTGACAAATCTACTCGCTACTTGAGCTACGCATTTGCTGCCTATAATTTATTGTTTAGCAAAGTAGCGAGTAGAAGTATGAACGAATCGAGGTGCGCTATTAACTCGCTGCATTTCTTTAGTTGTAATCAGTGTGTAATAAACCAACTAATAAAAACAACGAATTGAGAAATAAGAACTTTGACACAACTAATCTACTCGTTACTTTTGTAACAAATTTGACAACATGATAGCCAATTATTCAAATTAGCCAGTGACGTTGGCTATGTAATAAAGCATGCATATTGAATATGAATTAAAGCGTAACAATAATGTAACGAGTAACGATTTAGCGGTAATGTGTCTAATTACTCGTTACAATACCAACGAATACAAGGTTCTTTGACATACGAGTCTTCTGATAAGTTACAAAAATTATTTAGACATCAAGAGCTAATCGCTTGATATTATATCGAGTCAACGATAAACTAACGAGTAATCCACTCGCTGCATACAAGTCTTCTTTGACATTAGTAAGTTACAGAAACTAGTTTGACATCAATAGCTACTTATTTGTTACTATAACGAGTCAATGAACAACTAACAAGTAATCCACTCGCTGCATACAAGTCTTCTTTGGTATACGAGTTTTCTGGTAAGTTATAAAAACTAGTTTGACATCAATAGCTACACATTTGTTACTATAACGAGTCAATGCACAACTAACGAGTAATCCAATCGCTGCGTACTTGTCTTCTGGTAAGCTACTCGTTTGTTAACGTCAACAAGTAATCCACTCGCTGCTTCATAACAACGGGCTATTCGCTCATTAAAGACAATCAGCCTCTCATTCATTGTTATCTCGAATTGTTGACGAGTCAACATTTAAATGTAACGAGTCACTTGAAAATACATGTAGTATACAAAGCTCCAAGCTGATTGTAGATTATGAGTTAAGACAGCACAAGTGCTATCTAATCGCCCAAATCATTGATGGTGCTTACAAGGTAGACTTCCAAGAAAATTCACTCGCTCTTCTCCCCTTAACGAGTTAAGCTTTCTGCATAAATCGACAATGTAAAAAGCTCATTGCATAGACCAAAACAGTTGGGCCAACCAACTTATCTGCACAACTGATTACGATTTCTAACATTTGGTTGCTTGTGAGCTGCGAAACTCCACAGCTGCCTGTACGCGTAGTAGTAATCTATGATGTACATATAAAAAGGTAAAGTTACCACCTGGCACATGCCAAAAAAAAGAAAAAAAAAAGAGAACTCGATTTGAAGTTTATGAGCAGACAATAACATGTGGCAAACAGTCTGGCTGCGGTCTTTTTGCCATTCTCAGAAATGTTTCGTCTTTATCAATAAAAACAATAATAATATACACACCACCCCATGACTACTCTCTGCCATTTGGCCAACACCTTCATCGCACCCTTCCCTCCCCCCTCACACACTCATCACTTCCCTCAGCCAGCTGGCAAACAAAATAAACAAAAAACAAAAAACAAAAAAAAAAAAAGGAAAAAAGAGCAATAGAGACGAGTGTTCGATAAGCAATGTGCCAACAGGTGGGCAAAAAAAAAAGTAGCGATCAGTGTGTCGTCGTTAGGTGCGCATTAGCCTAGGCTCTATCTTATCGTCCAATCGACGAGGGTCACCAATTGCCATGCCAATTGTGGCAACCGCACACAGCTTGCATCGCAACTGGGGGAAAAATGGGTCAATTGGGAAGTTGGTCATAAACGAAGGCTGCAATCTTGGTTATGGAAGGAAGTTAAGAATACATAGAGAGTATATACAAGATTATTCTGGCCGGAAAAGACTCATGAAAAGACTCTAAAATTTGAAATATGATTCTGAGAAAGATTTTGCAGATTGCATCATATCTAATTGGCAACGAAAGTGCCTTAAAAATCATTTTAAACGAGTCAGAAAAGATAAGAGCAAAACAGTGTGGTATTTTTCTTTAAATATACCAAACTCATATACTGCAAATATACTAAAATATACCGAAGATTATATTTGACAATATTTAAAGTGCCTTAAAAATCATTTTAAACGAGTAGAAAAGATAAGAGCAAAACAGTGTGGTATTTTTCTTTAAATATACCAAACTCATATACTGCAAATATACTAAATTATACCGAAAATTATATTTGACTATATTTATAAAGTGTCACATTTAGAATTAATATACTGCATAAAATACTTAAATATACCAAAAGCTATATTTGGTATACTTATATAGTATTTTATTCAAAATATACTATAGAATGCTTAAATAAACCTGATTGTTAGCCAGAGCAACTAATACAAAAATATACTAAAGGCTATATTTGGTATATTGATATAATAGTACATTAAAAATATACCATAGAGTATTAAACATACCAGAGTACTATACATGTCAGCCAAAGCAACTAAGACCCGATTGCAGTAGGCGTTTTTTTGCAATACAAAAGTATTTCTTAAATAACTTCTACAACTGATATCTTCTCGGCTGTTGACATTGATCAAGAATATATATGCTTTATGGGGTCGGAAATCACTCTTTCCGTCTGTTACATACATTTTCTGTAGACACAAGATTATAATACCCTTCTATCCTAAGGCGGGTATAAAAACTGCAAATTTGTCAGTAAAATATTGGAAGTCATTTTCTTGTAACTTTATCTTAGAATACTACCAAGTTTTCTACTGGACATCACACTAATATCTATTTTGGAATTAAACATTTTCAATTCGTATTCTTGCACACTCGCAACTACCATAGAATACCCTGTAATTGGCCTCACTCACCTATCGTCTGGATCGAATGTTTCCGGCAGACTGAGCTGCTGTATGTATTGCAGACGCCTTTGCTGCAGTTCAAATTGTTGCTGCTGTATTAATTGTAGTCGCTGTTCTTCACTTAGTTCGCTTCGAGTAGCTGCAGTTGTTGTTGTTGGATTTGATCCTGAGCTGTTCTTGGCTGTTGCGATTGCGTTTGCTGCTGCTGCTCCTTTTGAGGGCAACTGCAGTGGTGCCATGGAAATCGATGCACGCTCATCGGTGACACTGTTGCCACCATTGGCGACTGTATGAACCACGCTGCTCGTCGATCTGCAATTCAAATCGAAACATGCGCGCCCATGCGGCGTATGAGTAATGGCGATAACAGACAACGGCCAAGCCAAAAACCAAAACAAACGAACAAAAAAGTGCTGCATGCTTTTAGGCGAAGTCTTAAAAAAAAATCCACAGAAACAACGAAAATGTGACGCGCGAAATTTGTGTGCATTAGCAAAATGTTTATTTATGAAAGTTGGCAGCAAATAGTTGAACATTTATATGGTAATAATGTGTTAGTAGAAGCGAAAATCAATAGGAATATATTTGGCATAAAATTCATAATAATATTTCTTTCTAATTAATTCTCTGGTATACATAAAATAAACTTATATTGTCAAGGTAGCATTTATTTCCAAAAGCAACTAAAGACTAGTTTGTTTTATATATTTTTTTTTGCCAGTTTTCCAACTAGCACAACTTTTAGAAAATGAAACTGATTTCCCTTGAGAAAAACTGCTGTTTATACTCGCTAACCATTGGGTAGAAGGGTATTATAGGTTTGTACCAGCAAGAAACTTAATCAATATATGATATATAACTTTCGGTATTTTTAAATATTTTCGCGATATATTATTCGGTATAGTTTTAGAATAATACCGCACTGTTTTAGTATAACTTTGTACCACAAGGAAACTTCATTAATATACCAAATATAACCTTTGGTATTATCTAATATTTTTTGTTATATTTTATGGTATATTTTTAGAATAATACCGCCATGTGTTGGTATTATAACTTTGAGCAGGCAGGAAAGTTCACTGATATATTAAATATATTATGATCTTAGGTATTTTTTTAAGTATTTTTTTGGTATACTATTTGTTGTTTGACAAATTTGAATTTCTGAAACTGGAACTTTTAATGAAATTAAACAAATTAAATAGAATCGAAAAATCCACTAAAAAGTTTCGATAATGCCTTTAATATTTGTGTTCGCAAAGTCAACGCTAAAGTTCTGTTCGTTCCTATTTTTGAATAATGCATTTTTGTATTGTCTCAGGTGTTGCACTAGCACTGCAAACAAGCTGCACACGAACTTAATGAAGGCGTAGCAATGGGGTAGAGGAAGGGGCGTGGCAGTTTTGCATTATTTGGACTGGACAATGCACTCGACACGTGCGTTTTAATAATGCAAAAGGACATTTGCTTTCACCGATGCGACGATAAAATGCGCATCGCCTTATTTCCATACAACTTTTGCTTTGTTAGTCGCAAATTGTCGAGTTTTTGTCGATTTAATGACGACTTCAATTAAGTGTGGATGTGGCATGTGGCATGTGGTAAACCGTTAACATAGAAATCGACTCGACTTGTGTATTTGCGGCAATCAATTCAATTAAAAACTCATTTGGATTATTGAAATGACTTTCAAGCAAAAGGCGTTCAAATTATTTGGTGTGGAAAAGTTTTGCTAAGAACGTTAAATTGAATGAATTTCGATTTGAATATCAACGGAAATAATAAATATTTCAGAGATTTCAATCATATCTATAACTTTTTAATCTAGAAGTTATAAATTATATTTCAGTATTTTTTTCATGTTGGATAATTTCAATAATTATGCGCACAGTTGAAAATTTATGTCGGTTTCTTATCATAGCTATCTTAGAAGTTTGTAGTATAATAATATACTAAATATAGATTTCGGTATATTTGAAAATCTTTCAGTATAATCAACTGTAGCTTTTTTATTTCATTTTTATATAAATAAACTGAATTTTAGTCTGTAGTAAAACGATATACGATAATGATTATAGACTTTTTGATCATCCACGATCGACATTAAGTTTCTTGTACCCTTTATGGTATATTTTTATATCGATTTGGTATATTTTAGTATTTTTTGCCTTTTTTTGATTAACCTGTCGATCATCCACAATCTACATTGAACATCTTAAATATACTACTATCGATATACGAAATATACCATAATACCATATACCTTATTCTGTGGTATATTTTAGTATTTTTCGGCATACTCGAAATGTGTACAAATTCAATCAAAATAAAAACTATATTTTACTCTCATCAAAGTTGGCTTTTGCTCAATAAGCTCTTGTATTAGATACAAAAAAAAAGTGTTAGAAATCAGATGTAGTTTTTTTTTTGGGAATAGCTCACAGAGTTTGAATAAAAGTGTAAAACAAAATTTAAGTAGCAAACGAATTTCAGTGTTTCCTCTTTTTAGTTTTCTTATAGTTTTCCTCAAGCCAATCGAAAGAGAGGTGAACGAAATGCCGCACAACTAAACAAAATCCGACTAATCAACTTATGTGATAAATTAAATTGTTTCAGCTGCGAAAAGATGCGAAGGGGACGCAACGCAAGCAAAAAGACCGCACTCACTGCGATGGAGCAATACGAGTTGAATCAATGGCTCGAACAGAATGAGATCCATTCGAATAATTTGCGACGTTCGTTCACGGATGTGCTGCCATTGGCGCGTCTCCTATCGCGTTACTATCCCGATCTGATCGATCTCAACTATTATCCACCACGGAACAGTGTGCACAACAAACTCTGCAACTGGGAATCGTTCAATAAGCGTGTCTTAACCCGTCTCGGTCTCCATTTGTCGCGCGATCAAATGGTGCGTGTGGCACGCAGTGTTCCCGGCTCCGTGGATTTGCTGCTCTACAGCATTATGCGTGTGCAGCTGGCGGCGGAGCGAAAGGCGCGTGAGGCCAAAGATAGCAGTGCCGATGATGAGGACAATGCGACTGAAGCTGAGGCAGAAGCAGCCGCTCGACAGCAGTTGCAGTTGCAACAGCAGCAGTCAGATAGCCAGCAATTGCTGGAGGTAAATAATGATGATAATGAATAAGAGTATCTGCTACTCATATGGGGTAGAAGAACATTTCAAAATTTGAGTCTACAGGCATCGTAGAGTCTAGAAATTATCTATATATTCTTGATCTGCCGAGACGGTGTAGCCATATTCATCAAATATTCAAAGCTATTCAAAGAGTAATTTCATATGCTCAGACAAATGTCACAACTTTGGGCTCTGGTTTATTCTATACTACTACATTCCAAATATACTAGCACTCTACAGTATAAAAAACTACTGCTACTACATACACAATATACCTTATAGTACTAGTATAATGTAATGAAACGTAATATATATAAATATACTAATACTATATTGTATATTTTGAATGTAGTAGTATAAAATACTAGTACTCTATAGTAGTAAAGTAAAATACTATTTACCCTACAGTATATTTTGAATGCAGTAGTATAAAATAAACCATATGCCACAGTTGGTTTATATGAAATTATCATTTAGATAGATTATTATTTAGATATCCCAAAAATACGATATACTACTACATGCAAAATATACTAGTACCATATAGTATATTTTCGGGTAATAATATATCGTATTTTTGGAATATTTAAATGATTATACCGTTTGCGCTTTTATTGAAATTAGGTAGTCATCATTTGGTATAATTAAGTATTTTTTTTTGCTATATTTTTGGTGTACCTAAATGATTATACCGTTTTCGGTTTTATTGAAAAGAGGTTGCGTGTATTTCATCCCAAAATCGATGCACATTCGACTCTATACCAAATATAGCACTTGGTATATTTAAGTATTTTGTTGGTTATTCACTATTATTGAAATTAGTTAACCCCTTATCTCATAGTCATGCACACTCGACTGGACACCAAATAAAAAAATTGGTATATTACAGTATTTTTCGGTATATTTTTGGTGTGCCTTAATGGTAATACCGCATTCGCTTTTATTTAAATTAGATAGCCTGTAGCTCATAGTCGACTCAAAAGCAAATATAACATTTGGTATATTTCAGTATTTTTCTTGGCATATTTTCGGTGTGTCTAAATGATAATAGCGCTTTCGCTTTTATTGAAATTAGATAACCTGTATCTCACACATTTGGTATATTTCAGTATATTTGTTGGTATAATTTTGACGTGACAAAATGATAATACCGTTTTCGCTTTTATTGAAATTAGATAACCTGTATCTCACACATTTGGTATATTTCAGTATATTTGTTGGTATATTTTTCGTGTATCTAAATGATGATAACGCTTTCGCTTTTATTGAAATAAGGTAACCTGTATTTCACACATTTAGTATATTTCAGTATATTTGTTGGTATATTTTTTATCTAAATGATAATAGCGCTTTCGCTTTTATTGAAATAAGGTAACCTGTATCTCACACATTTAGTATATTTCAGTATATTTGTTGGTATATTTTTCGTGTATCTAAATGATGATAACGCTTTCGCTTTTATTGAAATTAGGGAGCCACACTCGACATTTGGTATATTTAGTTATTTTTTTTGTTGGTATATTTTAACGATGTTACGACCTTGTCATTGTTTCCCTCTTATTGAAATTGAGTAGCAGGTATCACACAGAATAGTTCCCTATTAAATGTTGACCACAATAATGCTTTCACCTTTTAGAGGGACATCGATGCGCAACGTCCGCGCACTTTGAAACAGGCGCAGGCGGTCTTGAGGCGTTCGGAGCGTGCTCAAAGTGCCACAAGTGCGACAATGCGACGCCAGAGTCAAAGTCAAAGTCAGGCTGAGGAGTTGGTGGCAACAGGTGCACAGCAAAGAGGTGAACAACAACCACAACAACATCCACAACAACAACGAACGGTACTTTATTCCCATTACATGCAGGCCGTCAAGCAGCTGCAGCAAAGAAACGATAAAATCGAACGCTTCAATCAGTTGAGCGCCCATCTGGAGAATATGCTGCAATTGAAGTGCGAACGCATCGATGAGCTGCAACAGCAGGTGGCCCGCCTCAATCCTCATCCTCATGCTCCTCATCCACCAGCTGATTCAGCACAGCGGACAGCAGAAACTTCTGGCAACAACAACAAACACAAGCGTTGCATGCGTCTCAAGAAACGCGCCACAACGAGACGCACAATTCAAGCATTGACGGACAGAATTCGTATTCCAGGCTTTGGCTTTGCTGCTGCTGCGTTTCCGCTCAAATTGACACCAAACACTTGAGACATGCACTCACTTAACACACACACACATACACACTCGAAACACACACACACTTACTTGACACTCACACACTTCACATTCATTGAAGCACTCGTTTCTTCTGTCTGTCGAAAGCTCTACACATTTTCTATTGAGATTTGTGCTAAATTTTGAATTTGTCATACGTAACGCATTTTGGGCAGCTTTAATAAAGATCAAATCAATTCCAAAGTTCAGCCTAAAGCTTTAATGAACTTTACACTTAAATTTACATTTTTAATTTGTCATTCGTAACGCATTTTTGGCAGCATTAATAAAGATCAAATCAATTCCAAAGTTCAGCCTAAAGCTTTAATGAACTTTACACTTAAGCATGAGCAAGCGAATTGTGCTAAATTTTGAATTTGACATTGGTAACGCAGTTTGACACCATTAATAAAAATCAAATCAATTGCAAAGTTTCCTAGGCTAAATCTTATTGAATGTTTTAATGCACTTTATACTTAAGCGGATAAACAAATAAGCAAGCGCATTGTGCTAAATTTTGAATTTGTCATTAATAAAGATAAAGATAAAATCAATTTCGAAGTTTTAATGCACTTTGCACTTAAATGGATAACAACTTGACTAAGCTTAATAAAGCTTAAAGCTCATCAAGCTACTTACACAAAAAAACCCATCTACTTTCTTTCTTTTAGTCAACAAAAAAGCAAAAGCTTTGCTGTCATTGTTAATTGCACTTTTTGCGTTATCACACGCGTTTATCACAATTACAATACGTAATCGATTTGGCCGCATTATCGAAGCTTATCACTGAGCTTTGAAGGCTTTGCTACGTAATCACTATCAACTTATCGACCTTATCTTTATGGATTTTGCATTTAGTTTACGACCTAAAGCGCTTGTCCATGAGCTTTGTCATTGCGGAAAGCTCTAATAAAATCTAGTTGCATCCTAACAGCTCGCAGCAGGTAAGCTTAATTTTAGAGGTTTATCCTTAGCTCGTTTTCAAGTGATCACTCTCTCCTAACTAATCTTTTGCACTTAGTTTACGAACTAAAAGCGCTAAAAGCACTTAGTTACGAACCATGAACTTCGTCACTATGGAAAGCTCTAATAAATAGCTTGAGCGAAAGCTCGCATCATTTGAATTTGCATGCCAGTCTGATCTATGTAAGCTTAATATACCGAATATGTATAATATTTTGTATATTTATGTATTTGTTGTATATTTTAATATATATATTATGTTGGTATATTTTAACGATAATGCGAACCTGGTATTGTATTGATTTTATTGAAATTGAATGTGAATTTGCTTTTATTGAATGTAACCTCGATACCAAATAGAACATTTGGTATATTTAAATTTGCTGTTTTTATACTTTAAAGATAATATGGAATTTGAATTTATTTTTATTGAATGTGAGCAGGATACTAAATATAACATTTGGTATATATTTAATTTTTTTTTGGTTAATTTTAACGATAATATTGAATGTGAATTTGCTTTTATTGAATGTGAGCTCGATACCAAATATAACATTTGGTATATTTAAATATCTTCTTGGTATATTTTAACGGTAATATGGCTCTGGCATTGTTTTGCTTTAATTGAATGTACGCTCAATACCAAATATAACATTTGGTATATTTAAGTATTTTGTTTGGTATATTTAATTTGTGACAATTTAATTTGTGACAATTTGTGACAAACAAAGAAAAGAAAAATAAATTTGAAATCATAGCAAACAGTGCAACAGAAATTGAGAGAGAGCTTAGCTCGAAAAAAAAAAAACGAACAGCTCTCACACAGCTCGATACACGTGCGATCTACTTATCCAGTGTGTGTGTGTGTGTGGGAGTGTATGAGTGTGGATACCAACCACATATATACAAATCAACAGAACAGGAAAGAAAGAATACAATGCACACCATAAGCAACAAGACGCTGAGCAACGAGGAGATTGTCGATGTGCACAAATGGCTGCAACAGAACGACATCAATACATCACGATTGCGTCGCGATTTCTCCGATGTTTTGCCCCTCGCCGAGATGATGAAACGCGATCACCCGCGACTGATCGATCTCAACAATTTCCCGAAGCGAAGCCGCGTTCAATTGAAGATCGCCAATTGGGAGACATTCAACTATAAGGTGTTGGCCAAATTCAATCTGAATTTGAGTCGTGAGTTCATGGAACAATTATCAACCGGAGCACACGGAGCCGCGGAAGTGATGTTGCATGAGATAATGCGATTGAAGAAACGTCAACGTGTGGTGGAGACACGGAATGCGATCTTGGCCCAAGAGCAGATCTGGGAGGAGAATGATGAGGTGAAAACGGTGGTGGTCAATAAACAGGTGGGCGATGGCATCGTTCAGGTGCCACAAAAGATGATTCTCTATTCGCTGTACGAGAAGATGGCACGTGATAATTTAGCCAAAGAGGCGATCATTGAGGCGAATCAAAAGCGTTTGGCCCACATGGAGAACATCATCAAGGTGAAGACGGAACGCATCGAAGAGTTGCTTATGCAAATGGGTAAATCACCGGTGAAGCTCTGCAGCAGTTCACAACATTTGGCATCCACCTCGATGCTCAGCTACGAGGCCCTTGGCACTTGTCTACGCAAACGGCATACGAATACACCAGCGTCATCTGATTGATGATGCCACAAATGCCACAGTTGCAGAACACATTATGAAAGAAAGCATTAACACTTGCATTCCATATTCAATATATATTTATTACATTGTTTCCTTTAGAAAAGAGAGAAAGAAAAACTCGCAATCCACTTCATATGTTCCACATTCCAAATAATGCCAGCACAAGTGTAAATTGTGTATTTGAGTAAAATCATCATCAGCTATATCGAATGACTTTCTTCTATTTTCTGTTCTGCTTCCATTTGTGTGTTTCTTAGTTCAGTTGCCTATGATGCAACCATTTGTGTCTCAAGAGGAGAAATCAGAAACATCTCGAACAAGAACTCCCAAAATTCTAGGTGAGCAAACAAAAGTAAACTGACAACAAAATGCTGGAAAAACTGTTTCAATTCTACAATTTTACAGCTGGGGCAAGCATAAATTCATCGAAAGTATTTTTGAGAGTAAACTAGAGTAAAGTGTTTCTTTTCTCACACGTTTCGCAAGCGTCAAATTTGAAAATATTATAATATATTTCAATTAAATTTGACAAACTTCAAACTGTTTCAATTCAATATCGTTTTTAAAAATCATTTCATATTATTGCATGCTAAAGTGAAGTGTTTCATTTCAACATGTTTCGCATACACCAAACTGTAATCTTCCATTTTAAAAAATTTGGTTATCAAATTCATTAACAAATGCAAACGGTTTTACAAAACGTAACCAACAACTACGACTACTATTCAATTAACTAAAACTCATGTTTCAATTCCAAATCGTTTCAGCATCATTTAATTGCATTTGCAACATATACATTTAATTTAAATGATGTCCGCAAAATTGTTTGTCACTGTTTCAGAATTATTTCATCTTATTCAAAGCAACTAACTAAAGTGAAGTGTTTCATTCCAGCATGTTTCGCATACATCAAACTGTATAGTATTCTACTATATTTTAAGAAATTTATTTAATAAGTTAAATAAAAGAAATTTGGAAAGTTTTCTGTTAAGTTTCAATTTCAAATCGTTTCAGCATCATTTAATTTCATTTGAAACATCTAAATTTAATTTAAATAAAATTTGCAAAACTTTCTGTCACCGTTTCAGAATTATTTCATTTTATTGGAAGCAACAAAGTTAATGTTTCATTCCAGCATGTTCCGAAAACTGTATTGTATTCTACTATATTTTAATAAATTTTTTTAATAAGTTAAATAAATACAATCTGGAGAGTTTTCTGTTTCTGTTCAATTCCAAACCTTTTCAGAATAATTTAATTCCATTACAAACAACTAAATCAGGTTATACTACTATTAATTTAACTAGAATCTGAAAAACTTTCTGTCATGCTTCAAAATCAAATTGCTTAGCACAATTTCACTTCATTAGAAGCAAGCAAACTGCAGTGAAGTGTTTCATTCCAACTTGTTTCACATACATAAACTGTAGAATCTTCAAAATTCTTATTGAACAAACAACTACCAAGTATATTGTAGTATGATCTTTCAACGTATTTCACTTCCAAAATATTCCATTTGAAGATTAGCAATCTCCGAATGTTTCAACTCCCAAACGTTCCTCGACAAAAGAAAACATTGCCTGCCCCATAATTTCATTTCATTCGAAGCTACTGAACTAAAGTAAACTGTTTCATTCCAATATGTTTTGCATAAACAAACTGTAGAATCTTCCTTTTACTAAATTCGTTTCGTATATTGTAGAATGCACTTTTAATGTATTTCACTTCCAAAATATTCCATTTCGAAGCCTGCAATCTCCCAATGTTTCAACTTCCAAACGTTCCTCGACAAAACAAAACGTTGCCTGACTCATTTTCAGTGATGACCTCAGTCGGAGCATCTTTAATTTGGAGGCGGAACAAAACCTTCCTTCCAACTCTCTGACTTTAATCATTCTGCGTACCTGGCCTTGAGTAAAATGCGCTTGTTGCCATTTTTGTGTCGCTGCTCTTGTTGCTCTTGTATAATATCCTGGTCGTTGGCAGTGTTGGGGCCAAGTCGATTCCAGTTGGAGGCGTGGCTAGCAGTCAAACTCTGAGCGAGACACAGCAAAGCGCTGCCGCTGCCCGTGCGATACATTTTTTTTTCGTTTTTCTTTTTGGATTTTACGAAATTATCCGCAATATACGCGCTCGCGTCCAATTTTGCAGCTTGTGATAACTTAATTAAATTAAGTTTGATGGTCGCGTGGGTGTGTGAGCATTAAACGCTGCGATAAGCATTAAAATAGACACACGGATACACTAACACACGAAGAGTCTCTGAATTTAGCATGCTTCGGGGGTTTTGTATTCCACGAAAAAAACAACAAACAAACAAAAAGAGCAAAATGTGATAGCCACTTGCATTTTATGTGCATGCAAATGCAAATACCAAGACGGTAACGAATACAAATTCGAGTGCATTCACGATTATTCGCATACTCTGAAGTGTAATTAGCATTTTTGCTTAGCACGGCACAAGAACACGACACTGACTGTTGGCCCAAATGAGCCTACACATCAATTTTATACCGCCTTAGGGCCAAAAACCAGGGCTGCTTCGCCACACACTCAACCGCAACCGGAATGCGCAAAAAGTACAAAAAAAAAAAGGACGAGCACCTGAGCTTCGTGCATGCCAAATTTCAACAAGGTAGCTTGACTATGAGCAGAGATAACGCACTGAACCACTTTGTGAACCGGTTCAACAAGGAGTACAACACTGATTATGGTTTTGGGATACACAATTATTACTGTATTGATTATTAAACAACATAATTGAAGGGTGAATCAAGTGAACCATTTTGAGAACCGGTTCAAAAACTTAAAGAAAATCAGAGTATTGGTTTTAAACCGGTTCGACAAGACATTAAACCAATAAGTCGTTTTTCACATACCAAATTATAGAAATACCGATAAGAAAAGAACTTTTTTTGAAGGTAAAAATCTGAACGAGGCAAAATATAGCGTGAACCGGTTCAGCAAATAAAAGCTAAACATATGTTATCATTGAAAAATAAGAATAGACACCAATTGTTATTATGGTTATAAATTATAAATTATAGATAAATTGATAATAAATCAACATATTCTAAATGCTAAGAGAGCGAACCGGTTCAGCAAGTTAAAGCTTTGACTATGGAACACACGTTTAATTCAAATGATAAATATTGCTATACAAGTAACACACAAAGTTTGTGTGAACCAGGAAATTACGCGAAGCCAACAATGAGTTAAATATAGAACGTTTTGCAACACTTAATTTGCATTTTCAGGGTCGGGAGAAACCCAACCCAATAAAAGCAACGCCTCCCCTTTCTCCTCCTTCTTCTCATCCACCCCAACGAGCTGAATGCACAATTGACAGCTGTCTAAGTTCCCATGGCCCTGTCCCTGAAAATTTTTTTTTGTGAATTGCATTCTCGATTTTCGTAATTGAAAATGGCAAAGCGAAATGCTCAAGAAATGTAAGAAGAGAATGCGAGAAACAAGAAACGAGCAACGAGAGAAGAAAGACGAGTGAGCCAAACAACAGCAGCAAGTTCTGCATTTCAATATCGATTGCCAAAGTGTGGCTTATGGGCCTGAAGAACTTATGCAACATAGTTGCCAAGTTTCACAAGCATGTACGAAACGAGCAGTTGCGAGGGCAGTTTGAAAAATTTGGATAAAAAGGAGACTGAAATGAAAGAATGTTGAAAAATAGTAATGTGGATTTAAAAAAATTGTATTAGCATAATATTGAATTATTAATTATATATGTAATATTTAAATTACGAAAAATGTTTGTAAATTTCTGGAACAAATAGAAATTCACAATGAATGGCAATTTTTAAAAAATTTTTGTTTGGCAACAGCGCAATTTAAATGTGAGTTATATAAATAAATTCCAAAATTTATAAGTTGGTTTAAAAATAATTGCTTCATTATAGTTTGTTTATAAAATCTCGTAGAATGTTCAAATTCAGGATCTAATAAAATCGAATGCAATAGTATAATCCCAATCAACAAAAGTAATAGATATAAATATAGTTCAGAAATAATTACTTCATTATATTTTGATTATAAAATCTTGTAGAAAACAAATTCAGTTTATAGTAAAACTGAAATCATTTTTAAACAAAGTATTTTAAATAAATATGTTCCCGAAATTATTGCTTTGTTAATTTTCTATATAAAATCTTGTAGAATGGACAGTTTAAGTATCTAATAAAATCAAATTCAGTTTATTAGAAATATATATATATTAGAAATAAATATGTTTTCAAACTAACATAATTGCTTCAATATATTTTTTTTATAAAAATCTTTTAGAATGAAAAAATAGAGGATCTAATCAAATCGAATTCAGTTTATAGTATTATCTATAGTATAAAGATATTCGTTGCAAATCAGTTCCGTCATTATTTGATTTCGCACTCAATCTAAAATTTGTGTTTCGCTAAATCGCGCAACTTTTCGAAGCACCCTCGCAACCCTTTTGACAGCATTCAATTGCATAGTTTGCGAGCCGAGCAAGGGCAAAGTTTATTAACCCATTGTGTGGCATGTGCAACCACCGCGTGAGTCCATGAGTTGTAGAATGAGAGAACCATATCATATGAAAGAAATGCAACGCAAATTGCATTAAGCAGGCACCAAGAGACAGAGACAGAGATGCCCCCCACCCGCCGCCGCTTCCCTTACTTGATGACTGGCCAATGTGGCGACAGGTCAGCATTAAATTTTCATGCTTGGCGGCCATAAAAGAGATTTTTACCAGCGGAGCAAGTGGCAACGGTGAGGCGGCAGCAAATGTGGCAGAGGCGGCAGACAGAAAGTCAGACACGCAACTAATTAAATGTCGACGACGTTGTCTCCACACCAGAGTTGCCTCCTCCTCCTTTCCCCTCTCCTTCCGCGTTGCAACAAAGTGAGAAAAACGCGCGATTTTTTATTTATTTTATTTCTTTCTGCTTTGTTGTGGATTTATTTCTGTCTGCTGTTGGCGGAAATTGTAGCACTAAATTGTAGTAAAAATTGTGTATAAACTAACTTCCTCCGCACTGTTTTTGCTCTGCTGTAAGTTCGATAATTATGCCATTTGACTATGAGCAGATATAACGCACTGAACCGCTTTGTGAACCGGTTCAGGAAGGAGTTTAAATACTGTTTATACTTTTGGCATACCCAATTATTACTGTATTAATTTTTAAACAACATAATTTAAGGGTGAATCAAGTGAACTATTTTGAGAACTGGTTAAAAAACTTAAAACTAATCATAGTATTGGCTTTAAACCGGTTCAACAAGACATTCAACCAACAACTCTTTTTTTTGGCATACCAAATTATTAAAAATACAAGTCAGGATGTTTGTTTTCTGTATTTCCTACTGTAAGTTTAATAAGTGTGACATTTGACTAGGAGCAGAGATAACGCACCGAACCGCTTTGTGAACCGGTTCAGGAAGGCGATAAAAGACTGATTATGCTATAGTGATTACTAAACTGCATAATTTAAAGGTAAATCAGGTAAACCATTTTTAAGCCCGATTCAAGAGCTTAAAGCTAATCAAAGTATTGACCTTAAACAGGTTCAACAAAACCTTTAACCAACGGAAAGAAGACATTTGATTTCTGTTTTCTTGCGGTTTTTTTCTGTTCTTCTATTAGCGGAAATTGTAGCATTAAATTGTAGTAAAAATTGTGTATAAACCAACTTCCTCAGCTCTGTAAGTTTGATAATTATGGAATTTACGTTGAAATCAAAACAAATTTAGTAATGAAAATGTATTTTCATTTTGTGCCAAAAACGTAAAACGAGAAAAATGTGTCTGTGTGCGGTGCCAAATTGAACAAATATTTGCTTTGACGTCGCTCGTAAATATCTTGAAAATCAGTTGAGCAACAACAACAACAACAGAATCCAGGAAGAATCCAACTACAAGCTGTTTTTATGGATGCCAAGAAAGCAAAAGAGTGCAAAACAAAATCACATAGCTACATATATAATGAATAATAATATATATCTCAGGGTTTTTCTCTGACCCATTAACAAATAGCACAATGAGTCATCCAATACGTATATGTATACCTAGTATCGATAAATATTTATTATGTATATGTACAGTTAAATGTTTATACATAATATCAATACTGCTTATCAGTTCAGCGACTTTTTCGTTGTGTGTGTTTCAATTAAGTGTGAATGAAAGCGCGTGACTGTCAGATACCCTGGAAGTGAATAATTTCCATGAGAACTTGTCATTTCTAATTACTATTCTTTAATGTTCATTAATGGCTATGCAAATTGTAGAACTTGTCAATTAAATACTAAACTATGTCTCATTCAAATCGGCATCGTTCTTAGAGAATATGCACATTTTTTAAGTTCACATGCACATTTTATAGTTGTAAGAAAACAAGTAAGAATAATACTACAGTCGAGTGTGCTCGACTTTGAGATACCCGCTACACATTTTCCAAAATTTTACGCTACCCCAAATCAAAATTTTACCGCAAAGAATGCTAAAGTATACCAAAAACTATATTTGGTATATCAATATTTTAACACATTCAAAATATACCGGATTACAAGGCAAATCTACAAACATACCACACAAATACTAAAAATATGCCATAGGCTATATTTGGTATATCAATATTGTACTACATTGAAAATATACTATTGAGCATAAAATATACCAGATTGTCAGACAGTTATGTCAAAAATACTAAAATATACCAAAACTATTTTTGGTATATCGATATTTTATAACACTCCAAATAAACCATAGAATATAAAATATACCAGATTGTAAGGCAAAGCAAACTAGGATCCGATTGCAGTAGGAATTTTTGCTATGATATATAAAAGTATTATTTAAATAGCTTTTACAACTTTATAGTTCTACCTATTATAGTATAGCATATAGTATATCTGAGATCTAGGTGTGCATACGCACGGGCAGACAGACAGACGGACAACTGCTGATCAAGAATATATACCGTTTATGCGGTCGGATATTACTCCTTCAATTATAATACCCTTCAAATCTATGAGAAGCGGGTATAAACTCAAAATATAAATACGTTTTGTATTGCGCTTTCACACATTTAAATGATTTCGAGGGCATTTCAAATGCCGGACTATAAAGCGATCACTAATAAAGACTTATCGTGTCATGACTCCACAAATTATCCAGTTGCCATTCCATTGCAAATTTACACTTGGTGGCAGCAGCAAATGTAATCAAAGCTCTTAGTTACCCAAATGATTAGAGATACTATGTGATATTCCAATGGTTTATGATTTATTATTATATCCCATCCCATCACATCGCAAAAATCTAGAAACGACATGCGATTTGCATTACCGGCTAACCAAAAATATATTTTGGGCGCGCAGAGATGCAAAATTCTATTTGTTCTATGAAATATGTGATATTTTTCCAAACAAATCGAGAAGGTGGAACGATCGAGATATATATGTGTATATAGATAGATAGAGAGAGAGAGAGAGAGAGAGAGAGAGAGAGAGAGATAAAGGGGGCGGATTTAGACAAATAATTTCGCTTGCGTCAGCTTTGAAGTTCATTGCGATATCATAAATAATTGTTTGGGCCTCTGAACTGTATATATTATTGGCATGCTTGTCGATTTATTGCCGTTGTTTTATTTGCCCACACAGCTACAACAACAGGGCAACAACAAGCGATGCTCGACTAGCAGTTATGCTGTAAAGTATAAACTATGTGTAAATTTAAGTGAGAAATTAAATAAAGTGACATTGAAAGCGTTTGTCTTCTTTAGTATTTGAATTTTCTGTTTTTATATTATTTTTGTTACTACTATAAATAATGTTTAATATTTATTATTTGCATTATTGGTTTTACAAACAAGTAACAAAGCAGATAACTGCTACCAATTGTCAGTAAAACAATATTCTAAAAATATACCAAATTAATATACCGCAAATATACTAAAAACAAGTAGCAAACCAAGAGTCAAGTGTGCTCGTCTGTGAAATACTCGCTGCCAATTGTCAATAAAACCATCTTCTAAAATTATACCAAATTAATATACTGGAAAAATCCTGAAAAAAGTATAAAGAGCACCACAAATGAACATTCTTTTGCTTATTCTTGCAGCTTACCAAATGTCTACACATCTTAAGTTTTAATAATTACACGGTATATTAATATGGTGAAAAATCTTGCCTCTTCTGTATATCTTTCTCTTTCCCTATAAAAATATACCAAATTAATATACCGCAGTAGCAAAAAGAACATTTATTTGCCTATGCTTACTGCTTACCAAATGTCTTTACACATCTTAAGTTTTAATTATTATAGGGTATATTGATATGGTTAAAAATCTCCGCTCTTCACATTTTGTCTCTCCAAAAATGTACTAATAATAATATACCGCAAAAATACTATGAAAAAGTATAAAGAGCAGTGCCAAAAAACATTCTCTTATGCTTACAGCTAAAAAAAACTTTTACTAATTACAGGGTATATTAATATGGTTAAAACTCTCCCATCTACTGTATATCTTTCTCTATGTTTATAAAAATATTCCAAATTAATATACCGCAGTAGTGCCAAATGCCTTTACACATCTAAACAAACTTCTACTAATTACAGGGTATATTAATATGGTTAAAATTCTCTTCCCTTCTCTCTCTCTCCCTCCAAAATTCTAACCGTATTTCCCTTAGTCACCGTGTTATTTGACTGTTCTATTGTTCCACGCTTCTTCTAGCTGCTGGCCAAAAATACAAAAAGTGTTTTATAATGTATCGTAAGCAATTATTCTTCCACACACGATATAAACAGTTAGTTAATGATTGTTTTCCGCTGACTTCCCTCTTCCTCCTTCCTTCTCCCTCCTCTCTCACTCTTTCTTCTATTTTCGCAATGTTTTCATGTCGATTTCATTATATTAAATTCCAATTACGTGGTTCCATTGATTTGCCATGGCTCTGATGATGGTGGAACAACTTGGCTAAGAAACGCCGCATTAGACACGGCTTTGCTAATGAGTCAGCAGCCAATAGAACCGTGAACATGATTTTCAGTCAGTTCCCATTCGGACTGCTATATCTATACTATATACGGAACGTATCTGAATAGTTTAGCGCAAAGTTCGAAACGCTTTATGACAATATAATATGTATGTGTGTGTGTGTTACGTTCTTTTATAATTGTGATGATATAATTACGACAATTTACCAAGTTTCAATGTCCGTTCGTCCGGATGTCTGTCCGTTTGTTTGTTTATTTGTTTGCTACTTGACGATAATTTAGTTGTTTTTCTCCTTCCCCTACTATATACTATAGTAGTATATACATTTATAACGAACCGGTTCACACCTAAAAGACATTAAATTAAGCTATACATATATATAAGTGTGTGGGAGCTACGTTTTTCCCAAAGAATTCATTTGTGTTTGCGCGCTTATCAAAAACAACGACAAGAACAGCAAAAACATATTGTTTATTATCTCCGTGAGTGAGATCCCACTGCAGTCACTTATCGTTGAAACGCTTAACGAGTCACGGAGGCTGTCCGACTATCTTCCTGCCTATCTGAACTTGGGACTAGATCACTCAAAGTTGACAGAACAAATGCTTATTTGAACTCTTAGAGGATATAACTAGAAGCAACTAGATCGTATACGAATGTTAGCTTAAGTAATTCAACTTTTACTTACAATGTACTTGATTATAAATCAAATTTCCATTCTCTCAAGACTAATGTAGCTTTTGCTAACAAGTGTGAGCTCCAAGCAGCTTTATCGCTAAAGCTAGATTGCTCAAAGTTGTCAAAACAGTTTGTTATTTGAATTCTTTCAGAGGATATAGCTGGAAGCAACTAGATCGTATAACATTGTCAGCATAAGTAAGTGAACTTTTGCCTGCAATGTACTTTATTATAAATCAAATTTCCATTCTTTTAAGATTAATATAGCTTTTTCTGAGAATTTGAAAATTTTAGCGAGCTTTAAGCAGCTTTCTATAAAAAGGTAGATCTCTCAAAGTTGACAGAATAATTACTTATATGAAGTCTCAGAGGATATAACTGGAAGCAACAGCTTAAGTCAGTATTTAATACTTGATTCAATATAATAAATAAACCAAACTTAACTTTATTCAGGATTAATTCAGCTTTTACAGATAATTGTGAGTTTTTTGTGAGCTTTAAGCAACTTAGACTCTAAAACTAGATCGCTCAAAGTTGACAGACCAAATAAATGAAATTTCGAGGCGAAAACACCCAGCACTCTCTTAACGGTTAATTAAATTTAGCATTTAATACTTGATTTAATATAATAAATAAATAATAAATAAACCAAATTTCATTTCTTTCAAGATTAATGTAGCTTTTGCTAACAAGTTTGAGCTTTTAGCGAGCTTTAAACAACTTTTTCAGAATCTACTTAATAATTGATTAAGATTGGTGTCTTTCAAACTTACCAGTTTCTGCTTTGATAGAGCTTTAATCAGCTTTAAAAGTAGCTACAAAAGCTTTTTTACTACAATCATTTTGCACAGTGTATTTTTCGCATTCGACACACCCCAAACACACAGCTGTTTTTTTTCGCTGCTTTTTCTGTCCGTTCTTTTCTTAAAACTTTCATTAAAAATATCACACAAAATCGTCGAAACACTTTCACTTGACAGCCAAAAAAAAAAAAAAACCAGAAAAAAACGAAGCAAAACAAAACACAACAAGTGAAATAAAAGTTGGCTAACGAAATAAATTTGTATAAATGAATTAATGATAATTAAAACATACCCAAAATACAATTTATGAGGCGTGCTTTGTTGCAATGTGTTTAAATAAATACGCCGAGTATTTTTATAACATTTTATTTCTGTTTGTTCCTATTTATTATTATGATGATTGAGTGTTTGTTTCTCTCTCTCTGTGTGTGTGTGTGTTTGTTTCGTTTCGTTTCGTTTTGTTGTGGATTTGAATTCGCCGGCCGCTCAACGGCGACTGAAACTGACTCGACAGACAGACTGAAATATGTGAAATTATTAAAATCCATTCAATGGCATAGCATCTAAGTAGAACTACAAATACACAAACACACACCCCGTATGTGTGTTCACACACACTCACACACACACAGAGAGACAAATAAGAGACTGAGCGGATCGCTGTCAATTGAATGCGAAGTGTGCTTCACGTCGCTTCGCTCGCTCGCAACGTTTTTGAATGGAAACAGGGCAACAACAACAACAACGAGAGGGGAACAAAAAAGGGGGAAAAGGGGGGCTGCTGTGTGGAAGCGGGACAACAAGCTGTCTTTATGGGTGTTGCGAGTGCAAATGCTTTAAATGCAGGCGATTATCTTTAAACGAAACGCTAATCTCGTCAAGACAAAGGTGGAGATGCAAACGGGATGGATTATCAGCCACAGTACACACACAAGTGTGTAATCAACGACAACAACAACAACAACGGCAACAACAACAACGACAAACACCGTCAGCTGATTGTGCGAGCAAAATTCGCATTGTTCTTTGCCTCAACTGGAGCGCACATCAATCAAACACGCTTTCACGCCTAACCAACAACAAACACCAGCTGAAAAGCGGAAGCTCAAAAGCATTCATTGCACTCGATACTCGATTGATTGATGAAAAAGCTGCAAATGTCATAAAAATTTATAAACTGCTGTTTAACAAGGAAAAGCACATGAAAGCTTCCTAGTGAAGTGCATTAAAGCAGTCTTAGCTCAGAATAAATAAGGCTCGATTGATTGATGAAAATGTTATAGAAATTCTATAATCAGACGTTAAATAAGTAAAAGCACACGAAAGCTTCTTCTTGAAGCACATTAAAGCAGTCAAAGCTTAGAATTTATAAAGCCACTTTTCATAATTAGAAAACATTATAATGCAATCAATTCAACTTGTTGTGAAAATAACTTTTTATCATTATAAAAATAGATTAATTAATTAAAGAAATCAGTTTTAGTTTAGGCACTTTCCATAATTGGAAATTATTATAAATAAATCAATTTAATTTGCGTGTGAAAAGCTCATAAAAGCTTCTCAAAGCACATTGAAGTCTCACAACTATATAAAGGTACTTCTTATTATTATAAAACAGTTTTCGCTAAAAAATTTCTAAAGCAACTTTCCATTTCCAATTCAATGTGTTTGTGTAAAGCACATTAAAGCTTCCCAACTATATAAATGAGTTTTTCATTATTATAAATTTGGATTAATTGTTGAACAAATCTGTTATAGCTCAAAATTTAAAAAGCAACTATTAAAAATTGGAAAATTTTATAAATATATAAATTCAATTTGTTTGTGAAAAGCACACTTTTCAAACCACATTAATTGTTAACGAAATCAATTGAGTAATACAACTTTTTAGTTACACAACATTGGAGTCATGAATGCACATGAAAGACTTTGTGGAAGCACATTAAAGCTGCTTGACTAGTTTGTAAATCAGTTTAAGCCAAGCAATTCTAAAGCAACTATTATAAAACGATATCAAAAGATTATGTCTGTCAACCTTTAAGCTTGCCAACTGCATGGCATCGTAATAAAATTCTCTCCAAAGCGTAATTGGCTTATAAAAGCACATTTAATCTTTTGCGCTGTCATAAAGCTTTGTTTTACATTTGATCCACTTGTTTATCGTGAAAAGGCACGACAATGTGCAGCAGCACTTTTCATAAACAAACTGCTGTTGATTCTTACTAAGTGTAAATGTTTGTATGTGTGTGTGCATATAAATAATAACAAAACACAAAAAAAGTGAATTATTTTTAGCATTTTTTTATGAGCTGTTTATCAGCTTGCATAAACTTTGCACAGCCGAAGCAAGAGGCACAGTTTAGTTGCGTTCGCTGCTGCATTTATTTAGCAAATTTACAACAAATTTGTACATTTGTCAACAAATTGCAATGAAATTCAAAACCTATAACGAACAATTGACCTATTTGTGTTAATGTTATGGCAAGAGTGAGAGAGAAAGAGAGGGAGAGAGAGTGGAAGAGTGATAACAAAAGAGCGCTGCAAATTCAATCAACGCGAATGCACTCAAAATATATATAATATTTATTTTTTGCACTATTTCAAGTTAAGTGAATCGCCCACAATCGCACAGAGTGCAATGGACAACGGCAACAAATTGCACGCATCTTAATGCTCAATTGCTCAGATTGCATTAAAGCATTGCGGGGGCACTAAAGGGTTAAGCACACTTGATATACTTGATACTCTTCAAGTCTCTCGCTTCAGACTTGACACTTTGTGTACATCACATTTGCTTTCTCTTGTGCGATAAAAAGATTTTACAACAGCCTTTATAGTTCATTTTGTTCAATAATAGTAGAATGCGAGCGAAAGCAACGCGAATTATAAAGAAATGCATTTCTAGGAACACATAACGAGCATAGTCAATAAAAAAAGAAGAAAAATAGTGGAATTTATAGCGACGCATCGCTCTATAAACAAAATTCATAAACATTTCAAAATTTCTGCAATGTAATGTTCAACAACAACATAAATTGCTTTCAACGCGATAAAAATTCCCACAATATTTTCTGAGAAAAAAAGTGAGAAAATAATATTTTGCATATTTCCCAAATGTTTTCCACTTTTTTTTTTTTTTTGCTAACACGTCACTAGAAATAAATTACCCTATTCAAAAAATAAATCTCTAAACTCTAAAAATAAATCTTTAAATTGATATCTCGAACTTTTGTACTAACTTTTGACTCTCCAAAGTTTATCTGTAAGTTGAGCTCTTCGAAATGTTTTCGAATCTGAAAGAATCAACAAAATTTGAAGCTTCTTGTTGTGTGACGTCAATGATAAATTCCATCGCAAAACTTTGGCAACGGCAAATTGCATTTCAGCGCCCAAATACGATATGATATGGATACCAAATATGTGACGGCATTATGCCGATGTTTGCGTAATTACATACTATATATACTCACACACACTTATCTGTCTGTCTATTTATCGATGTCTCGTCTTGTCATTCAGTCAATCGCTCATTCACTTTACTGTATTCGTTGGGAATGAGACACACGAATTGAATGCAAATCGGAATATCATCAAGCGGTCTCTCAATTGCCCCCCATTGACGGATGGCCGAATGGGCAATTTTTTTTTTTTTTTTTTTGGGGGGGAAGTCGTTTGTTGTCCCCCTAAGATCACTTTAGATCTTAGATCAGGTAATACAAAAGCAATCCAATCAAATTGAAATTCACAAAATAACGAGTTGGCATTTTGTCGCTATTTGGCAACTCAATTAGTGCAACATTTTTGGATCTTCAATTTTTCAATACATTTTTGCTCTCTATGGAAGAGCATTTACATTTTGTTAAAAGCACATTAAAATTGTAAAACCATGTGAAAGCTTTAAAGCTTATTCAGGCACATAAGTATAATTTGTAATCCCTTATTAAAAGCACATTAATGCTATTCAACTTTTTGACTTGATTAGGCAAAACTGTATAACCATTCGCCCTTGTCTGACAATCTATGTAAAACATGAAAAAGCTTCGTACAAATATGAAAAAGTTTATGCTCATGCTTTGCTCGTTAAACAACTTTATTAAGGCGGGCGGTTTAACGTGAAATTTAATAACCGACGCAATTGTTCAATACATTTTTGAAGCTTGCTTATTGCTGTATATGAAATTACATTTGAAATTGGTTCTAAGCCCATTAAAGCTATGAACCACATTAACATTGTAAAAGCGCATTAAAGCTTTACTGATTATTTAAACAAACACGTATAACCATTAACCCTTGTTGGCATTGTGTGGCTCTTGTCGCTGTTTTATAAAATTTCAATTGCTCAATACATTTTTGGTGTCTTTGAAAGCACACTTAAAAATTGCTAAAAGCACATTAAAGCTGTACAACACATCAATTGTAAAGCGTAAAAGCGTATAACCATCAACCCTTGTCTTACGATCTATGTAAAAATATTAAAAAGCTTCGGAAGCTCATTGATAAGCTTTCCAAACACTTTAAAAAAGCAAGCTTTGCTCGTACTAAAACTTAATTGAGGCGTAAGGTTTAACTTGAACTTGAATAACTGGCGCAATAGTTGAATACATTTACGGAGCTTAAAAGCACATGAAAGCTGTGAAACACACTAAAATTGTAAAATCACATTAAAGCTTTAAATCTCATTTAGACAAAAACAACTCTGTTAGCTTATACATAAACTTTCAAAGCACTTTAAGACCGCAAGCTTTTCTCGTTCAATAACTTAATTAAGACTGAAGGTTTAACTTGATCTTGAATAACCGACGCTTACCTATTGGAAAGGCGCCCCGCATCGCCAACATCCTGGGAATGATCGTTGAGCAGCAGGACAACAGGTGTGGGCAGGAACTCGTCGAGAATGTGATTGTGAGCCTGCGCTTTCGTCAGCAGACTGATGGCCGCCGACGAGGAGCACGACGATGTCGTCGACGATGTGGTGGAAGCCGAAGACGTTGTCGAACCATTCGAGAAGACACGCGACTTTGGCGATGGCGAAGGCAGCGGCGATGCTGTTGGCGATGATGCCGTTGAGGCGGCGATCATCGCTAGCTTCGACGAGTGTTTGTTGGAGCCAAAGCTGCGACGTATCGACTGCAGACTCTGGCGCAAAAACGATTCGCGCTTGATGTTGTTGTTGTTGGTGTTGTTGCCGCCCCCCAGACGCTTGGCTGGCGTTGGGGCTCGAGGGGCGATCAGAACGCTGGAAGCCGCCTCGAAGTGCACTTTGGCTGGCAGCGATTGGGGGCGTGGCAATGAGCCACCGTTGCCGTTGGCGTTGGGCAGATGCTGCAACAACTCCTCGTATTCATGGGGCGCATTGCGACGCAAGAGCAAAGCTTCCTGTTCACTGATCTCCAGTTCTTCATCCACTTCGTGTTGCTGCTGCTGTTGCTTTGTTGTCTTTGCCTTTGACTTTGTCTTGGGCGGCTTTTGTTTCTTGGGCTTCTTGAGACGCGATTGCTTTTTGTCGGCATCGGGTTGCGAGAGAACCAGGGATGAAATATCGACAAAGGGATCCAAGTCCGGTGACAGCAGCTCAGCTGTTGTCAGCTTGGCACATGTTCTACTAATATTATTATTATTATTTTTACTACTGTTATTATTATTGTTATTATTGTTGATGTTATTGTTATTATTATTATTATTGATGGTGTTGGTTTTGTCAATGAAGCTATACGATTTGATGAGAAACAAATTGGATTTGTTCTTTTTGGCCTTCAGCTGCTGCAGAGTGCTCTCCGTGCTCTCGCCCTCGGTTGAAGCTGCCTCATTTTCGCTGATCGTGGACATTGTGCTAGTTACTTTTCCTCTTCGCGTAGTTTCTTCTTCTTTCTTGTTCGACTTTAGCTTGTTGCTTTTGATTTCACAGTCTTTTTTTTTTGCTTTTTTGATTTGTTGATTACTTTGTTCTTTTGCTTATTTTCACTATCAACAACATGATCATCACATCACCATCAGTTCATTGGACTAGCGCAAAGAAATGATTTCAGGTTATACACGCATTAGTATTAGTGAGCTTTCGAAAGCTTTGTGTGTGTGTGTTTGTGGGTGTATAACAGTTTGTAGGACACCATAACCCTAAGTAGCCCCCATTAACCCCAATGAGTGAGCAAGCGCTTTTTTAATTGAAACGCATCTATAAAAAAACTGTTCAACATCGAGATTAATCAAATTTGCATGCAATTATTATTACTTAATATGCAATAAACTGCCAAATGGTCGAGGAGACCATAAAAATAGAACACTTATTCAGACAGCTCTTCAATTTTGTGGCGATCCATCATCGTTTGCGTTGGTGACCCAAATTTACTGATGAAACCGGAAATAGAAATTTTGTTGGTATCGAAATCATCTTAAGCTCCAATTTCGTAGGAATTTGTTATGCATGCAGCAGTCAAAATTAGAATTCGAACACATTTGGTTTTATGGGTAATTTTGTGTTAAGTTTTACAGCTATACTGTTATACAAGCTCGACACTTTTCTCTCATTTAGATTTTCGATTTCGACGCGAAACTTTTTTTCTTTTGCAGGTACCACACAAAATGCTGATAATTATTTAGAATTATCAATCATTGCTTTTGTCTAGATTTAGATAATATATAATAGAAGATAGATAATAATAACAGTTGTCGCCCTCTCTTTTTGTTCTCTATACACTGTTGATTTGCATTGTTGTTGAGTTTCACACATCAGCTGTTTGTTCTGTTGCCCGGTCATACATAGATGGCGCCACACAGCAGCCGCCCGGCATTTCAATGAATCCATTTGCTTGCTCGCTCGCTCTCTCCCATTCTCTCTGCTTACACAAACTTTCTCTCCCACCGACAAACACACACACGTACACACACACAGAGCTGTTGTTGGTTTGTTTTGACTAGGCAACAAAAACTCTCTGGGCTTTTACCACATGTTGTTGCTGTTGCTGCTGCCGCTGCTGCTTCTTCTTCCTCTTCTTTCTAGTAGTTCTTTGGAGTACAATTCTTATTTTGCTTTTCTGAATATTGTATTTTTGTTTTGTTTTTGCATTTATTTTTGGCCACGACACAACACACACACGGTAAACGGTGAATGGCAAAATGGGCAACAATAGTTTCCGTCACTTTGCTGCTATTTTTTTTTTGTATTTTTATGATGTCACTTGAACTCCCGATCGGCGAAATAATGTTACTATTACTACACTGTTTGGTTAACTATTGTTTTGTTATTAACGCGCAAACTAATTCAACGTAATTCATATACAAAAAAACCAAGTTCTATGTATAAGTGTGTTTTTTTCTGTTGACTGTGTGTTTGTGTGCATATAAATAACTTTTTTTTCGTATTTGTTGATAAATTTCCGAGTACTGCAGCAAACAACAAAAACGTTAAAAAATAAACACACACACGCAGCACACACCAAATAGAATAAAAAAAAACCACGCACACACTAACAAAAAAAAAAACAATGAACCAAAAAAAAAAGACGAAAGAAACGAAATGTGGAAAAGCGGCCAACGCTGCCTTCTGCTTTGCTGCTGCTGCTTTAAAAAAAAAAAGCTCGCTGCTCTCCCTCGCTCGCTCGCTCTCTCACGCTGTGTGCTGCCCGTTCGCGTTGTCGTTCGCTTTCGCACTGAATTTGAAATTGAAGCGCCGTTGCTGCCAGACCGACAACGACGACGGCGACCGCACGTCCAGCAACAGCAGAAGCAGCGGCGACAGCAGCAACAGCAGAAGCAGAAGCAGCAGAAACAGCGGCGGCGGCCTAACAACATCAACAACAATAACATCCGAGACGACGGCGACGCGTCGCAACGGCACTATAAATATGTATGCTTGCCGTGTGTACGTGTGTGCGCGTGTGTGTGGTTGTGTATTAAACTTCTTCTTCGATGGGCTGCTTATCATGCGGTCGTGCGTTGGCGTCGCAGCTGCTGCTAGCTAGCTGCCTTGTTATTGTTATTGTTGTTAAGAAATTCAACAATGAAATAGACAGATGAAGAAGAAGCAACACACAAACTATACTCTGATATTTGCGCCCGTTCTCTCTCTCCCTCTCTCTCTCTTGCTCTTGGAAAGGAGCAGCTGATGGATGTCAAAGAGATCTGCAGCAGAGCTTCAAGTTTCTTTGTCATTGCTTTCGCAAAACTTTTTGTTGTCTTCTTCTTGGACTGACCCTAAAACTACAAATTTGCCAATACAAACAAACACACGCACACAAGCACACACGTGCAGCTCTTTAGTTTTTTTCTTTTTTACCTATGATGATGATTTGTCAGTTTTTTCCATTTTGTCATTGTGCAAAAATAATGACACAAAAAAAAAGGAAGGGAGAAAAAAAAACTAAACAGCATTAAAATAATGCGAAACGACAGAAGTAGGAAAAAACGAAGAAAAGAAACGAGGTGAATTGCATGTGCTTCACCCCACCTCCGCCAGCGCCCCCGCCCACACCACGCCCATAGAACAGAGCACAAGGTTCTCTTCAGCAGTAATTGAACTTTTAGCACATTATTTTTGATAAAAGCGCAAAGATAAGTGCGGCCCATTTATCGATATGGCAGCACTGCTTTGCCTGCGCCTGGGATGTGAGGTGACATTATGGCACCATTCCTCACACGTATACACACACACACACCTATACAAGCGCAGCTGCCAAGTTCGACTGCTTAACCTAACCCCTCTAGTCATGGTCACCCCAAAGCGGCCTCTGGCGGCCAGCTCAAAACCGCAACATCCAACCCACCACAACAACAACAACAACATCAGTTGGAACCTTCGCTTTGTCTAACTTTTGATCTGATACCCTTTAATTATCAGCAGCTTAAGAGGTTGTTTGTATTAATTATGCATTTTAGTGACTTTTAATATTTCATAAGTGTGACCGCATTTACATAATAATAGAAAAGTACAGTCTTGTAAACTTATTATATATTAAGTTCATAGAAAATAAAACATTATAATAATAAAATGAAATATATTGGACCTATTAAAATATGTAAAACTTGTCTGGCAATGGGACTTTACTCTTAAGTAAAGTAATCAAAGATTCTTTTTTATGATGCACAATTCTTCTGACAAAAATTAAGTCTAACTATTTAGCTTTAAACTTTATGTTTAATGTATTAAACATTTTTTGTTATCTATAATTGTCTATAAGAACTCGTGTTATACTACAAAAACAGATATAAAATTCATTGTACAGTTTTCCAGTTTACTGTATTGAACATTTTTTATCTAGAAATGTCTGTAAGAACTCTTATTATAATAAAGACAGATATAATATGTAGCTTACGACGACATATAAAGATTATCTTTAAAACAATTCTGAGATAATACCGCTTGGATGGCGATAACAAGTTGCTTGCACATTTTTTTATTATCAAATTCTCTTGTTTATCACATGAAGAATGTTATAGAACTCGGATCGCAAAAACATTAACGATTAAAACTATACTTTTACAGATATAGACTTCATTTCTCTATTTTACACCTCTTACAGGGCATCCCCGAGTCGAGCATACGCGATGCAAATATTTATGCTTTGTTTTAATGTGGGGCGTCACTTTCATGGGGCGTTTTTTTTTTGTGTGTTTGTTTTTCGGTTTAATAGTCTCATTAAAAACTACAATATTTCATCTATCTATAGAAGTGTGTAATTAAAAAGAAGATGAAGAAAATCCGAGAGACAATGACACACTTGTGCCTCAAAACATGCATATCAAAGATGACAAAGCAAAGAAAATTTTTTGTTTTTTTTTTTTTAGAGAAATCACAGAAAAGAAAAGCTCTTCAAATGCAATTAATAAAGTTAAACAACAACAAATTTTCAAGATAGTGTCGATAATACGTCACGATTGATAGAACCCCTTGCGTAAGAGCCAATTGCTAAGCGCTATGAAAAAAAGCAAAAGGCAAAAACAAATAAAAAAAACCGAATTAATCTTTGTACTCCTGTTGGCAAAATCATATGACTAATGCCTTCCAGGTGTTAAATGCGGCGACAACGCGCGACAAGTCAACATACAATATGCTGTACACCTGGTCGGAATGAAGCCAGCGAGCAAATAAATTATGATAGGAACCCCGAAAAAAAGAAAAACTACACACTCACCCACCTGTCTATCTATCTATATCAATATCTATATAGCCATTGCCGTGCAGGTGGTCTCCGGCACTGACATTGCTTGTAATACTAATGAATTTCCAATTGAGACCCGGAAGAATACGACTTATAGAGTAGAACGTGGTCTATAACACCTGATAAGTGACTAATAGAGGTCGATAACTTTCGGATCGCAATCTAACGGTCTCTTTTTTTTAATTGAGTAATGTCCAATCTAGATTTTTGACATCTTTAACTATTCTATACTATAAATAGTATTTGCTATGTTATCAATAGTATTCTACCAAAAGAAAGTGATTAAGTGGTGTCTACTGTATTCCATTTTCAGATTTGTTGGCTTCGAATTATTGCAGATCGTATATATAATATTTAGTTCACAAAGTGAATTCCGAACCTTATTCTTTATACTACTATAGATAAGGTACCATATTGCAAGTTGCAAATTGTTACACTGTAAAAAAAGTTCTAAAATCAAGATTTTTGTTTTGGTACTAAGAATTTTGCTCTCAAAAATGCGTCAAGAACATTAAAATTCTCATGTTAGTTTTTATTAATTACAAGATATAAAAAGAACTAAAAAATCGTATTGTTTTATTCCAAAAATCTTTGATGCTAAGAACAATTTATTGTATTATTGTTTTATTTTTTTACTTTATTACAATATTTAATTAGCACACTCAGTTATTCAGTTGTACTTGTATGTTAATCTATCAACTTACGAAATTATCATCGACCTTTATTCTTAGACTGCAATAGAATGGAACGAAGCTATAAACGAAAACACTCAAAGCTACATATATAAAAACTTTATAGGAATTTCCGTGGATTACAGAACTTTGTAACACAAATTTGGTATTAATGGTCATATTTTAAGAATTTTGAATTTTTCAGAGTAATGTTCTGTTTTAAAAAATTTTTGTTAAAATAGTTTTTTTTTAAGAACACAATTTTTAAAACGCATGTTCTTGATTTTAGAAACTGATTTTTTTTCAGTGTACCGTATTTCATATACCAATATGTTGGTTACAAATTAGTGCAGATCGTAGATTTAATATTTAGTTCACAAAGTGAATTCTAAACTTTATACTTTATTCTTCTATAGATAAGATTCTAAATTGCAAGTTGTAAATTATTACTAATTAACAAAGTCGACATTCAATTATCGTTATCATGCTCGTCCATCAAGTCCATCAACTAGTTGCATTCTTTTAAATACTATTGCTTAAAGATCGAATTTCTTCATTCGATATTTCAGTTCTTGTACTAACATTGAAGATGGTGAAACAATGGAGTTGGTTGCTAACTTTCTTGACTTCTCTAATCCTATTTTGGAACATCCCTGCTGAGCACTTGAAATTAGAATGGGCGATTCCCAAACAATTTCCATATCAAGTATTTTATTCGATAGCCAATTATTCTCAAACCGAAATACAATGGAGTCCTCAGTGTAGCGGCACAATCTTCGCAAAAAATGGAATTGGAACAGCAGCTTCTTGTCTGGACACCAAGTTGTAAGTTTTGGAAATTTCAAATAAATTTTAATTACAACAAAATTAAATTTTCTTTCTTCTAAGCGACTTGATACGCATTTACTTTGGAGCCGTCAATATTTCAAATCCCTGTGAAATAGGACAAACTCATGTTACCTTAAATCGAAGCGAAATTGGTTTTGTGCGGTGTGCAGAATATAATCCTGTTACCTTAGAGAACAATATAGGGATCATTATACTACCCAATGATCTGGAATTCAATGAGTATGTTCAAGCAGCTTTACTACCAGGCAAATCCGATATTAGTTCCTACGCTGGCCAAAATATGATCATATCTGGTTGGCATAAAAGTTATAGTACGTATATTCAATTCATAACTGAATTTTACATCTATATAAAACAAAAATGTATTAATTTGAATAGAGAACTCGGCGGACATTGTTTTAGGATTTGTGGAAACGCAGGTAACAAAATTCGGTAAAGATTTGTCTATTTTGCGTTATAAAAAAGAATTCACGGACGTGGCAAATATTGGAAGTCCCATCGTTATACACAATGCAAATGAATCGCAAAATATTGCCGTGGGAATGTTTGTTACACCTAAAGCAAATCTAAAACATATGAAACGTGGTTTCTTTGTCAATTTATATGAATTTATTCAATGGATTTTAGAATTGATCAAAGGTAATTCAAGTAAAACTAAATATAGATCAGCGATAAAAATTCATTGTGAAAACTTAAATTTATTTATTTTTTTATTTTAGGAAAAATCAATGCGATCGGATAGATTAAGGAAACTGAGTTAAATTTCAAGTACTTAAAGAAATCAACGCTATAATTTCATAAAAACATTAATTTATATTTGATAGCCAATATTCACATCGATTTAGATTAAAATATACCATTTCATCACACCGAACTTACAGACAAAGAGAGTGTAAAGATCAAGTGTGACCATACAAAAAAGTAAAGGATAACTGAAACTTAATTCGGTCACTTTTGATATGCATAATATGGCCACACTTACAACAATTTCAAATCAAGTTCATGTATACGTTATTCAGTGTTGGCAAATAAAGAATTCAACTACGTAGAATTCTGCAATAAAAATAGATGCTTTTATCTCGATTCGTGGGCTACGGATGATAAGTTGACTCGTCTTTTGGGAAAAGACCACCCGGCTTTCAACTGACAGATCCATTTTAATGCGCAACCAAATATTTTGACACAAGTCGTACAAATTTATGATCTAATATACAGTTGAATATATATGTATGTATAAGTATTCTGTGAATGGAGAGCTTCTTCATAGCTTTCAGTCACGGGCAAAGCGAGTTGATGTCAAGAAAACTGAGCATCTCTGTTATTTACGTTTGCCGACGCCTCAATACGCTTTACAATGCGAAAATATTTAATTAGTTGCGAAAATATTAAGTGTGAATAATAGAGATACTCTCATCTAGGGTATATTAATAACAAGAAGAAGACAAGACAATTTTGATGACGAAAGAGTTTTCTAATCAAAATGAACTCGCTCTTTGGCTTTGGGATTGGAATTGACGCAGGCAAATCGGCATGCTATATATGCCTGATCTATATATAGCAAAGGCACGTCTATCGCTATGATAGCGGGGGTCTAATACTCTGCTTGTGTGTAGTAAGATGGAAAGATTCGTGTTACATATATTATGTATGTATAATCCACTTTTGTATTTTCGGGGGCGATACGTGGAAGATTGCGTTGACGATGTACTCAGTGAAGAAATGTGGCAGAAGTGTGATTAAGTGATTTGTTATTATTGTTTTCATTCCAAAGTCGTTCAAGTCGTTCATTGAGCCCAATTCTCAATCTGATGACCTAGGCAGGCGTATCAAATAATCAGTTTGTATAGTACATACATACATATAACGACTTTCTGAACCCTGGAGTACACTCGCAAGAAGAAGAGATTAAATCTCTAATTCAGCAGAATGTTTATATAAAAACACTTTTGTCGTCCCATTATATTATATTATAGATTGTTATTGGTGTAATTGTTTCGACGCACACCTTAAACATCTGCCCATTAAGTGTATGGTAACTGATGTTGATGATGATGATGATGACGATTACGATAACTATTATTGCTAGATATTATCATATCAATTATAGACTCACCTCGAGTGCTTCCGCTTCGCATTGTCGCCTAGCGAACCAGTTGTGGCAAGTTGTGTTAATCTGTGGAAAGCAGATGACAATTAGAAACACTTGAATTTTAAGAAAATAAACATTGTCTATTCGAAAGTTATCAATTTTATAATGTAAAGGAAATTTTAAAATAAATACTACTTTCGTAGCACAAATATAAATCATATAAATATATATTAAATATTATATTATAATATACATTATATATTATAAGCCAGCAAATTTATTTTTGAATATATATAAAATAATGTAAAAAAAACTTATATTATCGCTTATCGCTTTAAGAAATAAAATAGCCCTGATATTTAAATTTTTCAAAAATTAAATTTAAAAAATTAAATTAATTATGAAATAACAATAAAAATGATCTAAGAACACTTTTCACATAGTGTGGTTCCACTGTGCGAACCTTGACACAGCCAGGTACAAAGCTAAAGGTTGCGCTTTGTGCTTTGCACTTTCATAATTCACAATTACACAATCAGAAGGAAGCCCCCTGAATGCGTATAAATATGTGTGAGTTTGTGTGTGTGTGTGGTGGACTGGGCATGGCAAAACAAAGCAGAGGTAAACTGCAAGCAGCAGCAGCCCACATTAGGCAATATAATAAACAAACAACAACAAGATTCAGCTCTTCTTCTACTTCCTCTCATCACATTGCCCAAAAGCCGACACACGCACATATCAAATACACGCGCGCGTCCTCTGCTGAGAGAGAGAGTCAAAGAGAGTGAGAGTGAATGTTGAAGGTGAAGAAGGTGGAGTAGATGAGGTGAGTAGGCGGAGGATGTTAGCGAGGGGGGAGGTGGTGGAGTGCTGCTCACCTTGATTTCGCATTCGCACACAGATTTTTGCCAAATTTTCGAAATAGTTTTACATGCTGTTGCGTTTGATACAAGTTTTCCAGACACTTTTTGCACTTTTTGTGAATTGTTGTTGTGTTTAGATTGCTGTGCGTGCGCTTTAACTTTTCGTTTTGCCTTTCCTTTTGTCGCTACAGTTATTTTTCTTCTTCTTACACACACGCTAGGCGACCACACCACAAGAAAAAAAAATGGCAAATGGGACGCGCGACTATGAAGAAGACAGACAGTGGACAGAACGCAGCGGTCGGAATTGCGTGTTTAGCTTAAATGGCGCGCACGGAAAAAAAAACCAAATTCGATTTTATTGTGTTTCTTGTGAGTTTTCGGGATAATAATCGAAATATAAATTTCGCGAATATAATATTCGAATGCCGTAAGTTTCGTTAACAACAACGCGCCGTCGAGTTCACTACACAAATAAAATGTGAAAATAAAGCCGCTGCTGCTTGGTGCTCTTTTGTATGTGTGTGTGTGCTTGCTACACTTCTGCTTTCGCTTCTGTTTCTGCTTCTCTGTCTATGTGAGGCATTATGACATTCACAGCAGCAGCAGCACCAGGCAGCAGCACGTAGCGTCGTGAGCCTGCAGCGACATCGCAGCTGCTGCGCTGGGTGGTGGTGAATTTAGTGTGTGTGTGTTGTGCGGGAGAACAGAACGAACCCACTACAGTGGGCGCCAGATGTGTAAGCTTGCAAGCAACCCTCGAAAAAACACTGGTACAGTGGTACACGCAAACATTCGCAAACGCTTTTGCTGGTAAGTCCAATTGGTATTTTTACTGTTACACACAGCTTATGGAAGGCAAACCCCCATTTATAAAATGGCGAGTCCATAAAAGTAGATTTTGCAAAGAAAGAGAGCGAGTGACCAAGCGAAACACCCCATGGTGCTGTGTGAAGAGCGTCAGCAATGCATGTTGGAGAGCAGAATATGCAAATAGAAATTTTATACATGTACCGTGTATATACATACGTATGTACATATAAGTGTGTGTGTGTTGTTGCAGCCGTCATATGTCTGTATGCAAGTATTGGTGAGCCGCGCTCAGATGCTGCTTTGGTGGCCGGCATTTTGTCGCATACTCTCTCTCTTCGTGAGAGGAGCAAGCCTTGTTTTCTTTTACCGCAATCTGCGCATGCACACACCTACAAGCAAACACATGCATGTGTGAGCGATTATGTAGGAGGTCAGGAGCAGCTTGTCTATGCTGTACAGAGTATGTATGCATGTGTGTGTGTGTGTGCGTGTGTGTGTGTGTGTCAGTCAAGTTGTAGTTGTTGTTGGATGCCGTGTGTTGTGGGCGCGGCTGTGAGATGCACACGTGATGTCACCGACTATCGTGTGTTGTCGTCGACGTCGTCCCCCCACTAGGTTTTACATTAATTATATTCTAGTGCTTTTAATTAATGACTGCAGATGACTTGGCAACAAAACTAAATTAACAGACTTGCTGCTAATCGCATGTACACACGTATCCACACATACATACACACACACACGCATTGTATGTAATTGTTTATTTTTGCTCGCGTGATTCGCGTGACTCAAGCGATCTCTCACAGCGTGCGCTCATCTCTAACGCCGCGGTGGCGGCGTCAATTGCCAATTGGTGAGTGAGAAAAGCAAAAATGCAAAGACGCAAAAGGTCAAGCTCATTAGCAGCTGATGTAAGTTTGCGGCACTGCCATCTATCGGCCGTCAGCCGCAACCAATCACATGCTTTTCACTGTGTGTGTGCGTGTATATTTGTATGCATTTGTTTATTGTGCAAACGAAAACAAAACGAAAAGCACATGCAATAAATTAATTGGCAACGAATCGTTGGAGAAGAGAGGGTGAGGAAATGTTCAAGCAGCGCCAAAAATGTAGATAAACAAAACCAAACTAAACGAAATGCAATGTAATTGCAAATGTTTTACAAATACCAACAACAAAATATTTCAACAATAACAATTACATGCAAATTTTAATGCCATGACCCAGCAGAAAAAGGGGGGGCTGGGGCGCAGGGGGAGGAAACTAGAGCGCAACGTTGAGAAATGAGGTCAACTCTGGGTTTTGCTTTGATCATCAAAGTTCATCAAACACACATGCACAAGCGACTTAAAAGCGTTGATCAACTAACTAAAGCTTACCGTTCCTCGCTGGCACTGAAACCCACCGAAGCTGAAGTCACCTTGAGTGTTTGGCGCAAGAGCGAGCCCAACACACTTCGTGTCACTGTCGGCTTTTTACCGTTGTGATTTGGGCTGCGACTCGGATCTGTATTGCAGCGCGGTCGAAAGATCTCGTTGAGCTGCTGCTGCGACGTTATTGTTGGTCTCGGGGGTGGACGCTTACGCAGCGGCAGTGGCGAAATCGAGTCCTGCGTCGGCGTCGACGTCAGCGGCGAAATCGATTCCTGCTGCGGCGGCGTCAGCGAATTGGCGCGCTCACGTTCGCGACCGCGGCGACAAGGCGAAGCCGACCGACTGCACACTCGGCTGCTGCTGTTCGACAACTGCTGCTGCTGCTGTTGTTGATTTTGCTGCGGTTCGTTAGTTTCTTCGTGTTGAAGCGCGGGCGGGGAAAGGTAATTGTAATTCATGCTTAAGAATTATTGATAAAACCTTTTCGCTGCTGTTCTTGTTATTGGTTGTTGTTGTTGTTGCTGCGTTTGCTTTGCGTAACGGTAAATCAGAACACGACGTGGGTTGTGCTCTTATGAGCGCGGGTAATCAACGAATGGCGAATGTTTCAGCTCCTCTGCGATTCTTCGCCAGCTTTTTGTGTGTTTGGCAACCAGCAACGTTAGTATGCCAAATGCATGCCCCTGGGTGTCCCCATGGCCCACACACACACATACACGCTCATTATCGAATTGACAAGAATATTGGCAAGCAAATGGCCATAAAAAACAGACTAAAAAGCTGAAACGTGCAATTAACTCGCTGTTGTTAACGATTGAATACCCTTTCTTAGATTGCGAAATATCAGAATATCAAATATCATCAGATCTAAAAATGTATTATATTTAATAAGCATTTTTATTATTAATTTTATTTATTTGTCTAACGATGATTTTTAATATTGTACTAGTTTCTGCAAATTTCTAATATTTTATCAAAACTGGAAATAAAAATATAAAAAAAATAAAAAGAAAATTTGTTTTTAAATTTCTAAATATAATAGAAATGTTAAATACTTTTCCATTAACAAACTCTGATTTTTAAGCGTGCTGAAGACAACCAATAAACTCTTTGCAAGGTTGTAAAGAGTAGTCTGAAAACGAACATAAATAACAGACTACCGATGGTAGATAGATAGATACGCCGATAGGTAGAGCTACAGCTATGACAAAACAATTGACCTTGCACTTACGTTTCTCACCCACAGAGGGCGCATTTTTTACGCAGCTTACGCGGGGGGCTTAACACTTGAAGCAATGATGAAAATGCAGTCATGAAAAAACCTAATTTGGTGTAATGCATTTTAGTTTTAAAATGTTTTAATACCGGTTTTCACCTTGAACTTAACCTTGATAATAGACGACTTTCTATTTCAGAAATGTTTTTAATATATTTTCTCTTTTACACTTTTTTTTAGATTACGATGAAGCGTCTTCTATGTGGTTCCTGAAAATATGCTACAATTATGTTGTATGGAATGAACGAAACATTTGCAAGATGTGTTTTTTTTCTTTCAGTAAGTCGCTTTTTAATTTTATTACATTTTTATTTTATTTTTTTCAATGTATCGAAGAAATGAATTCCCATTCAAGTTGATTTGCTAAAAAGTCTAAAGATAGAAATGAAAGACACGTGAATATAATTGTATTATTTAGCTTTATTTGCCATTCTTTACTAATTCATGTTAAATTTCGTGCTAATTATTTAGTTTGTTTTCATTAATTGTTGTTTTATTTATTTTTCGTTCTATTTGGTTTATGGGAATCTCGTTTATCTTGTTTTTTCTGTGTGTGTGTGTGTGTTTTTGTTTTCTCAAGCAAAATTCATTAGATCCATTCACTGGCCAAGATGTTGCTCTCTCTCTCTCTCTCTCTTCTAATGTGTCGATCACTTCGCTTTCTCTGTGGCCGCGCGTCGTCTGCTTTATAAGGCTGTTCGCATATCGTATTCTATATATTGGGATTGAGGCAAACTATCGATAGTACTAACGATAGTTGAAAGTGTTTACGAGAGAATGTAGCAAAAAGCTATCGATAGTTTGCACAAACCACATACATATAATATATATATAGTATATATATATGCACATATGTATGTAACTGTGTGTATATATATATAATCAATCAATATAATAATTTGTTCACATTTATATTTCAGATAGTTTAATGCATTATTCATAGAATTTCTCATTTGATTTTCGCTTTAGGCCAAAATACATTTTACTTTTTTTGTACTCAATTATCGACAAAAAACCGAAACAACAATTTTTCAAATTTCAATATTCTCATTATCCATTATAAGTAGTATTACAATTTTCACCGGGGTGGGGGGAATCGTGGGCAACTAATTGTAAATTGTGCTATCGATTCACGATAAGTATTACTTGATATACATAGATTGTTGTTGTATGATTTTTAGCGGTGCATTTCAAACATAATTCACTCGAATCATAATCGATATTTCATACTATATACTATATATTTTTTAATATCGGGTAATACTTATCTAACAAACTGAACTCGCAATGTTGTTAAAGTTAAAGTCGTAAGTTTTTCTCAATTTTCGTGTAACTATCACATGAATATATTTGTATGTATGGTATCTAGGAAAACCAATTGACGCCGTCTTTTTATTTCATTGGGGATTTTGGGGGAAATAGAAACTCAAACAAACTCAGGACGGAAGTAAAAGCTGAAATCAATGGAACATAAGCCTTATATCGCTAGAGTCAAATATCACAACATCACATATACATAAGTACATATATATTATAAACGGTAATCGATAATCGATCGATAATAATCGTATGCAATCGTATATCTATATATTTATATATGGCATATATGGGCACACTTTTTTCTCTCTCTTTCTTTCTTTCTCGCTATCAACTTTGTTTCTCTCTGATACTTTCACTGATGATGGGGGGCACAACTGTCGGTAATTCAGATTCAGACTTAACCTTCTACGATATCTAGATGTATGGTATGTGTGTGTGTGTATGGTCAGGAACTGAAATAGTGTCAAGTTTCTAAGATGTAATACTCTAGAAATGCCATAGAAAATAGTAGAAAAAGTATCGAGTATTATCTGCTGTATCTGTGGATGGTCTATCATAAAAATATTTCGAAAAAACATTAGCTAATTTCGATATATCGATAGCTTGTTTTTGGTTAAGTAGGAGAATAGTGGAAGGGGGGAGGGAGGGAGGGAAGAATACGTATGTGTGTGTGTATCTCGTCTAATTGTTTAGAGTATCTTCGTTTAGCTAAATTGTA
The DNA here is from genome assembly GCA_019972355.1 of Drosophila kohkoa. Classification (NCBI taxonomy): domain Eukaryota; kingdom Metazoa; phylum Arthropoda; class Insecta; order Diptera; family Drosophilidae; genus Drosophila; species Drosophila kohkoa. Next base: position 4,302,852 of record BJEL01000071.1, on the reverse strand, counting down.
TAAGTATTATTTTGCTTTATCGATATCATATTTGATTTGTTTCATCCATGCCTAAGTAAAACAACCTTCAACAATAATATTTCCTGCAATATTTGTGCTTGAGATTTGCCATCTCCCTTCCACTCTGTTCTCTCTGTCTATCTCTCTTTTCTGTTTTTGTTTTTCTGCTTTTTATTCAAACTTGTTCTCTGGTTTATATCTATAAGATAAAACATTTAAACATTCAATAATATTATTATGTATTCTGTAACTTTTCTGCTTATTTTTCGTTTATTATCATATATAATCGAGATTTTTCAAACGTTGCACGGCGATAAAAACTCACTTTAGAGACATCGAAAATAGTTTCGAGAAGTGTAAAGTTGGTTTTTTGTTTCCGAGCTTCGCTCAAATTTGAGATATTTTGCTAAGTGTAATATCGTTGATAGAACTATAGATTGGAGATTCTGAAGAAAACAATGCTGCTTTCTCTTACGTATTTGTAGTATTTGATTTCGTTTTCTCGTTTCTGATATCGGATAATACGAATTACATTTGATTAGCGTCTTATATATCTTACTATAGTTAGTTGTGCATTTTTTTGTTTGTAGTTACGAGTCACATTGAGAAATCATAATATCATTAATTATTTGATGAGTGGCATATACCCTTGCAGTCTAGCCTATGGGAACTGGACTTTTACTAGAGGTAATCAACTGAAATTTGATAGAGTTGTGTCTCATGAGGTGTGCTATAAGATATGTTGTAATCATGTAGATCAGTTGATGAAGTTTGGGAATTTCAATGCTCTGTTTTCGATGTAAAGATGTCGACTAGCCTAATGTAACTCGGCTTCTTCTCAATAGATTCAGCTGAAACTTGGCACAGTTAATGCACTTTATATTATATTTAAATGAATTTGAAAGTGAGAAAGCAAGGGTATTTGTGTCAGTTCCTTTTACGGAATTAGCATTTCTTTATGAATTGTAGTCTAAACATTTGCACGCTTCAAACATTTGCAACAATTAATAAAAATGTAATAATTACGTTAATTATTTAGTAGCCTGTGGATTGTTTTTTTTTTTTTTTTTTGGTTAATTAACTATGACAGTCAGATTAACTTTGAGTTAATTTACTTAGTTAAATTATTCAATACGAGAGTTTTCTTTCGATTTATAACGAGTAAATTATTATTTGTTGGGAGTGAGGGGGAAAAACAAGTTTATAACTCCCAAAGTAGCTCAGGTTATTTAAGTTAAATCGTGTGTTTGCAACCAAAAGGCAAAGAGGCAAAAAGGCGTTTTATATATACACAGCAATTAACAACTAAAAGTCCTAACATAGTCGTTGACTAGAAATAGAAACGTAACGTATATATAAATTTAGGGGGAATATGCTTCTCTTACAAATTAGTTTGTGCGGCTGCCGCAGTTGCAACCGCTGATGCTCCGGCTGTTGTTCCTGTTCCTGTTGCTGTTCCCGTAGCTGGGACAACAACCGAAGCGGTGGCACCGCCTCCACCGCTAGCTGAAGAGCCTCCGGAAGAGTTGCCACCGATTGCGGCACCAATGCCACTGATGCCACCCGGCCCGCTGGCCGAGTGCATCGCCAGGCCATGCTGCATCCCCATGCCGGTGAGGAGCTCATGCTCGGTCTTCGCCTGACGCAACCAGTTGCGTAAATCCCGGGTCCGTTCCACCAGACTTGTGGTGTAGTTCACAGCCCGAGGACTCTGGGAGACAATTGTGTTGGCCGCCAGAATGGCGCCGCCCATCGAGCTGTGCATCCGACCGGCGGCCAATTGGCGATACGTCTCAAGGCGATCGGCGAGCGTGGGTATCGATTGTGGGGCATGGACCGCAGCTGCAGCTGCCGCCGCTGCTGCCACAGCAGCTGCCTGGGTTTGTTGAGTTGTCGCACCGCTGAGACTGTGTGTCGAGCTGCTGCTCTGAAGCGTTGGCATTGCAGCGACAGCTGACGATGATTGCTGATGCTGCTGTTGGCTCAGCATGTGCGACCAGCTGAGCTCATTCGGGGATATCATCGGGGGCATGGACATGCCCATGTTCAGCGTGGACAATGCCTGATGTGAGGCTGTCTGGTGTTGGTGCTGTTGCTTCTGGCTTAGTATGTCGAGTATTTCACGTATCTCGGCATTCAGTATCTCGAGATTTTGTATGCATTCGTTTGACTCCTGCTGAAAGTATTCCTTGCGCTTGTGCAAATCGGCACCGCTGGCAAAGTCCGTGCTGCTAAAACCCGAACTCGAGTGCGAGGAGAGATCACTCAATGTGGTCGCATCGTCTTTGGGCTCTTGCTCTAGCGTTGGTTTCTCCTTCTCGTAGATGCGCAATAAACTCTGCTCCAGGTGTCGCAATCGGATCACCTTCTCACCGAGCAACGCACGTGTTCGATGCAAATTCACCTCCATTTCGGTGAGCTCCTTTTCCTCCTGGATCAGTTGATCGAGCGAGTGACGCGGTGCTGCCAACGCAATTGTCTTGTGGCGTTGCTTAATCTCACGCTGACGTGCCCGGAAGTTGGTGCGTTGCGTGCGCAACGATTCCTTGGCTCGCCTCACCGAATCGCGTTCCAGGTGTATGCGATGCTTGAAGAACTCCAGTTCGGAACCGACCACCGAACCCACGACCGCGGCATGTTCATTGGAAATGTCCGTGAAGGGATAACGAAGATGATAGGTGGTGTCGAGCGTATGCTCGGGAAACTGATCCTCTAGATCCTCAAGTTTCTGTAATTGATGTCGCAAATTCTCCACCGGTGTGCAGGGACGTTGCTCCATCAGCTGCTGTTGCTGTGATTGCTGCTGTGGTTGCTGCTGCTGCTTGCCGTAGTTGTTCGAATTGTCCGAATTGAGACGTGAGGTCGACGCGGATTTGGTGCGCGAAAAGAGTTTCTTTCGGGGCTGCACCACCGACAACGATTTATTGTTATTGTTGTTGTTGTTCTCCTGCTGCTGCAGAGCCACCGCCTCGGAATCGGAATTCCCATTATCGCTCAACACCACCGCCGATGCCGAGGGCGTTGGTGTTGCCGTCGGTGTGGCCATCGCAGCCAAATATCGTCCCTTGCTGTAATTGTTCGAGATCGTTGTGTCCGATTGACTCAACGAGGTGTTTGTATCGTCCTGCAGCTGCAGTGTCTTAATGTACTTGCTGGCAATCCCAGGTTTACTTAGATGCGTCTTCGGGGGCACCGGTGGCTTCACCTTGGCCGCTGCACCCTGACTGCCGCCGGTCGTTGCGGGACTTAGACCACCGGCGGCGGTCGCTTGCTCCGAGTAGCTAAGCGAACGATTCTCGCTGTTGCCGATCGAGGGTTTCTGCGAGATCGAGCGTTCCGTCTCGGAACCCGTTGTCGTATTCGTATTGGTGTGATTGTTGTGATGGCCGTGATGTGTCCCATGATGATGGGCGCTGTTGTGCTGTTGCAACGCCTGCGCCTCGCGGCGACGACTGCGTCGCTCCAGCGACAACTTGACGTCGGTCTTCAGGCGCACATACTTCTCCTTGAGGCAACGGTATTTGTCCTCAAGCAGCCGCTTTTCGCAGCGCACCTTCTCGTACAATCGCTCCTCCCCGGTGTCCCGCAATCGTTGCTTCTCCAGCTCCAGTTCGTGGGCGAGCTTATCGCGCATTTGCGTCAACTTTGCGGCATGTTCGCGTCGCAATATCTCCTGTTCGCTGCGCAAATCCCGTTCGAGTTCGTGCAACAGCTCCGCGTGATTCGACTGTAGCGTTGCCATGCGTGCCTTGTGCTCGCTGACGACCTGAGCGCGCTTCGCCTGCAGCTGATGTTCGAGCTGTGAGCGATATTCCTCCAGCTGCAGTTCGAAGGCCTCCTCGAGCTGATGCTGATGTGAGGTCAGGCGCAAGTCGTACTCGTGCCGCAGACTCTTCAGACGCGTCTCGTGCTCACGCTTAATGTGCTCCATATCCTGTTGCAGCTGCTGCAACGCTGCGGCCTCGTTCAACACTCCCTCACCGCTCGCCGAGGACTGGCTGTTGTTGTCCTTCTGCTTTAGCAGTCCCACCAGCTTGCTGGCCATCTTGAGGGACCGCAGACCGAGTTTATCGGTCGCCAGCTGAGCCGCGGATTGCGCGGACTTGCGTTGAAGTTGCTCCAGTTCGTGACTGTGCTTGCGTCCCAGCTCGTCGAGATCGAAGGGATTGTTGCCCGCGGGCATCGTCGACGAGTGCAGCGATTCCTGCTCCGATTTGTTGATGATGAAACTGCGCACCGAGCTGCCCTTCGAGTCCGAGTCGGTGTCTTCGTACAGCGGCTTGACAGCGGCGCTTTCCTTCAGCTTGTCAAGGTAACTGCTCGCTGTTGTCGTCGCCCCTCCGACGCCGCTCGACTCGCTCAGCTTGACGGGTTCCAATTCGGGAACGGAGCTCTGTGCGGATTTTAGCATCTGTATGGTTTGTGCTTTGGGCAGATTGATGATGCGTATGGATTTGTTGGCATCACTGATGAAGGGATTCAGACTGCACATGCCCTCCATGGCATCGGGATCAATCACATCCTCGTCCCAGACGTCATCGTCATCGTCTTCCTCCTCCTCCTCTTCTTCCTCCTCGTCATCGTTGTCAGCATCGCGTTCGGATTCATCGCCACCCTCGTCTTCAGAGTTGATGGACAACTCGGGACTTTGGTTGAGTTTGCGCAGACTATTGTTGTCCTCCTCCTCGGGTGAGCTGCGCAAGCGTATCGTGTCCTCCAGATTGAACCGCACGCTCTTCTTATCCTCTCCACCGCCACTGGCACCCACCACAATCACAGCATCCTCATCGCGATCGCGTTCGCGATCGAAACGTCGCCGCATATCCGTTAAACTGGAGTCGCGTAGAATTCCCTTGACGCCCGGTGTGCTGCCCAGCTCAATGGGAGGCGGAGTTGCTGTCGCTGCTGCCGAGGTTGTCGGGGCAACAGTTTGTGTCTGTTGCTGCTGTTCGAGGTGACGTCGCGACTTGAGGAACATGGCCCCGGTGCCGGATAATTGAAATGCTCCGCCTGTACGTTGCGTAGCCGTCCCCGCTCCTGCTCCTGGTGTTTCTCCTCCTGCAGCTGCGGAAGATTGTCCGCCGAATTTCATGGCCAGACTGATTTGTGAATTCGTTTTGGCCACCTCGAAGCGTGTGTTCTTCACCGGCTGAAAGATGGGGCCAAAATTCTTGCTGCGCGACTCCAAAAAGCGACTGACACCGCCGCTAAATCCGCTCGGACCGGGAAAACTATTTGCTCCGCTCGCTTTCAATTGCTGTGGTTGTTGCGGTTGCTGTTGCTGCTGCTGTTGATGCTGATTCTGACTGCTGCCATTGTTGAGGGGTGAACTCATGTCGTCGAGCAACTCGTCGGTGCCCTGCATGCTGCGTATTCCCGAGTCCAGCTGCGACACATCATCCGAGTTGTCAATGATGGGAGTCGCTGCTCCGACGCTGCCTCCGGTGGCGAGCTTTTGTCGCGTCTGCTCGACGAGATCGCGATAGACGGCGTCTAGCGGATGATCCCACTGCGATTGCTTTGTCCGCGTATTGTGATAGTAATGTCCGCTCTTCTCCTCCGAGTAGCTAGAAGAGAATTCTTTCACTTAGTTTGTGTCTTGCATTTAGCCTTGTGTGGAGGACTTACCAGATCTTCCACTCGGGCGGCAGGGCGGCCATAAGACCTTCCTTGGCCAGGTATAGCAAATGTGTCTCCTTACCAGGCTCAATGCCAATCAGCGTCGCATAATCGTTGATCTCTGCAATATGGAAAAATAATTCAACTTTTAGCAGTGTTATAAATAAAATCTATTTTGTATTGATGGGAAATTCTTAAAATTAAATTAAAACTGACTTGATTTTACTTTATATTTTTATAGAAGGGTATTATGTTATAACTTTGTGCTTTCAGGAAAAGTTTGAACTACGAGTTTTAGTTGATTTGGCTGGTATATTTTGAACTCTATGGTATATTTTCCACTCTATAGTATATCTTGCACTCTATTGTATATTTCGAATGTATTACTATATCAATATACCAAATATATCATTTGGTATATTTGTATTATTAGTTGCTTTGGCTGACAATCTGGTATATTTAGCACTCTGTGATATATTTTTAATGTAGTACTACATCAATATACCAAATAAAGCTTTTGGTATACTTTTAGGTGGTATATTTTAAAATTAATACCGCGCTCAAAATGGGTAGCGGGTATCTCATAGTCGAGCACACTCGAGTGCAGCTTTCTTACTTGTTACATTTTTTCCAGTTTCAAATAGAAATTAGCATAGAAAATTTAAGAATTCATTTCACTTTGCATTTTAATCAAATATGGTATATTTTTAGTATTTTTGCGGTAAATTTATTCTGCAAGCTGGAACAAATTTGGAAATATGCTAGCTTTATTCGTTTCCATTTTTAAAGTTTATTCGAAACAAAAAATTTAGAAAATAAATTCGTTTTTTTTTTTTTTTTTTTTGATAATTTCACTTTCTTCTAGTCTTTTAATAAGCGATAAAGGTAATATTTTCAAGAAATTAAAGGTTAGTTTCACTTCATAATTTGTGAATGAGTTTTATTTAAGGTTGCGGAAATTGATTGTAATAAAGTATGTTGTAAAATGTTTCTAGAAGAGTTTATTTATAAAGATTTGAATTAAATATCGTAAAGCCGATGAGCATCGAATGAGAGAGTTCTATTTCAATTTCAGGAAGAGTTTGTTGTTAAAGATTTTAATTTAATTTGGTTTTTGTTTATTTGATTTGACAACTAATACAAAAATGTGTTGCTGTAAAACTATTATCCTAATTTCAATAAAAAATACTGCATTTTAAACCCGTTTTAGTATATTTTTTGTATAAATCTCTAGCTCTTAATCTCCCTAATCTATCCACACTTATTGAGCACTGTTTGCAATTCTTTGTGAAATTTCTAAAGACTGTGCCTTGGGTTTATTTGTTTCGTGTGCTGAACTGAGCTGGCCCAGTTAGCTGACATAATATTTATAATAGCAATTAACTCAAATGAAAGCACTACAAACTGTGTCAAAGCGTGTGCCTGACGTCAATGCAGCGCAGTGAAAGGAAATCCTTGTTAAACACACACAACAAAAATAAATGAGAAAAAAAAAATGTATAAAAGTGAAAGAGATTTTCCTTGCTTTCAATGGAGCGTCGCGCCTTTCATTGAAATTGAGGAGGGCCCCAAACAAAGCTTCAAATCTTGCATTGCAAATCACAAAATCTCAATGGAAGCTTAAGCTGCACTCTGAGACTGAAACTGAAAATGCTTAAAAATTCCATTTGGTTGTGCAAACACATCAAATTGTGGGCAAAAGCAAAGCAAAAGCCGGGCTAAGAACGTCTTCTTCTTGTTCTCGTTCTTCTTCTTCGTTGTTGACGTGGCCTGCATTTTGCATTACGCTTATCGATTTCAGCTTACTCCTTTCCCCTTCTTCCCTCACTCTCTCTCTGTCTCTTTCTCTTTGTTTGACCCACTGCAACCACTGAACGGCGCCAACGACTTGACACTACAGTCGACGCCACACAACAAGAGCAGACTTGAGGCAGCGGTCAGTTTGTGCGTTTCCACTGGCAACGAGCAAAAGCACCACAAAAACTTGCTAAATACCCTGTTAATTAGTCGCACACTGGGTATGTACAACCGCAAGTCAACTATGTAACAGAGTGTTTACTTTATAAACATAGCGAATCGAGGTAATGAGCAAAAGTACTACACGAAAAGATTTGCTTATACCCTGTTAATTAGTTGGGTATGCACAACCGCATGTCAACTATGTAACAGAGTATTGAATCGATGAATACTTTATAAACATAACGAATAGAATTAGTAAGTTGCATCGAGGTAATGAAAAGATTAGCTTATACCCTGTTAATTAGTTGGGTATGCACAACCGCATGTCAACTATGTAACAGAGCTCTCAATCGATGAATACTCTGTAAACGTATCGATTAGAATTATTAGATTGCATTTCGGAAAAGAAAACCTCTTTCATTTCGGTTTTATTAAGAAACCAAATTCACTTAATTGAAATGTTTCATTTCACAAAATAATATACTTAAACCTGAAAATAATCAGCATTGATTTAGGATTTTATAGAAACAGTTAAGTAATTCCTATTAATCAGTAGGATTATCAACAAATTTCATATCGTAAAATCATTTTTTTTTCTTTGTGTATTTCATATTTTTTTATTAATATTCATTTAAATTTGCAAAACAACCACAATATTTTAAAATGTATATTGAATCAACTTTTAAATACCCTGTACAACTTTGTTGAGTCGTAGTAATTTTTACGATTAAAATTTTTGGGATGAAAGTATTTTAAAGTTATGTAAATTTTGCGCTGTTTTGAAGCTAAAGTCTCGAATATTGACATAGACAATAATTGGATAACAATTATGGAAGTTATGGGTAAAAAATGTCTATTACTACGGGTCTTAGTTGCTTTCGTTGACAATTTGGTATATTTATATACGAAATATAATATAGCAAATATAGCTTTTGGTATATTAGAGGTACTAATTGTTTTGGCTGTGTGGTATATTGTGCACTCTATAATTTTTATGCATTCGGTATATTTTTAGTATATTGGCTTGGTGTATTCTAAAATTAATACCGCAATGTTTTGTTTCTATTCAAAATGAGTAGCGGGTAGTATATCAATATACCAAATATAGCATTTTGTATATAGTATTAGGACTTTTGCTGTATATTAATTTGGAATATTTTGAAGCAAATTTGCTTTTATTCAAAATGAGTAGCGGGTACTATATCAATATACCAAATATAGCCTATGGTATATTTTTAGTATTTTCGCGGTATTTTCTAATTAATACCGCACTGTTATGCTTTATCGACTGTAGCTATTTTTTTTATTAGTTTTATTAAAGCCATTCTTAGTGTTCGGTATTATAGGGTATTTAATTAGCGTTTTGTATTATTTAAAAGTCTTTGAATTGCGTTGTAGCTCACGCACTTCACAACGGGGTGTTATTTGTTATTTTAAGGGCACACTCACGTTTGAGACGCGACAATTTTGGTTAGGCGCAGGTCCAGTCAGGTCCTGACAACTTGCAATATTCCAACTGTGGTAACAATGAAAGCCAAAAGGCATGTCAACAACAGTCACCGAATGTTCCACAAGCTCGAGTAGTTCTCTTGTTTCCCCTCTCTCTCACTCTCTCTCTCTATAGTATAAAGTTCCAGCCCCGGAACAGCTGTTGGTGTCCTCCATCTCCATCTCCAACTCCAACCCCAAAACCGAAACCAAACTCTAAACCGAAAAGGGGAAACAAAAACAAAGGCACAAAGCAGGGAGACAACAACAACCCCCATTTTGTTGTTGTTGTTGTTGGCTACGCAAAGCATTGCAGGTTGACCCATTAAAAACGAACGCGCTTGAAGGACAACGTTAAACGCATTAAATAACAAACCCCAAGGACTGAGAAATACGCCCCAGACTACCAGCAAACAATATAACATACTTCATAATTAATATACAGCGGTGGTGTATAATTATTGTATGTTATATACAGTATCATGTAATCGCATTTCATTTCTAGTCAACAAACTAATCGCATTAAGCTCTCGTACAGTGAAGATTGCTGAAGAAGAATAAATCTCAGACGGAAGAAGAAATATCTCATTCGATTCAAGGAAAGGTCAAGGATAGAAATTATAGTTGATTGATAGTTTGCTGCATAAAGAAGATTTTATGGCTGCGGTTAGGACTGCGGTTTGACATATCATGCAATCTTAAGTGAATGCTTCGGAATATGTTGCAAATTGCATACTGAAGCAAAGCCACTACTTTGCTCTTTCTCTTTTACGACCTCTTCGAGTTATAGATAGTCCCATACTCGGAAAAGGTGATGACATTTCACAAATTTCGTCATCGACAGACTCAGAAACATTCTTGTGTAATTATTGTGGTTTCTGTTTCCACCGCAAATGGGTTTTCAGAACCATTTTTTATATCCGCTAACCCAAAAGGCAGAAAAAGGGTATTATAACTTTTTTCAGGCAGAAAAACAGGCGCCTCCGACCCTATAAAGTATATATATTCTTTATCAGCGTCAACAGATGGGACAATATAGTCAGATCCGTCTGAACCCCTACATCTCAGAAATTCTACGTGATATATTTTCGACGTTTGCACGCTGATCAAGTTTACGGTATGATTCCCGGAATTTTGGTTGCCATTAGATTAAAATTGTAAAAGATAAAAGATATTTAAGAAATACTGTTGTATGTCTGAATAGACTATATCGATATACCAAATGTGGCATTTAGTATGTTTTTGATATATTAATGTACTATGCCGATATTCCAAATATTTGTTCGGTATATTAATGTACTATAAAGGTACACTTTAGTATACTTTAGTATTATTTTTGGTATATTAATTTACTATATAATGTATAATGTACTATATCGATATGCGATATTAACATTTGGTATATTTGTGCATTTTTTGGTATATTGAATAATATATCGATATACCAAATATAGACATAATCATATTTTAGTATGTTTTGGTATATTAATGTACTATATTGATATATAATATTAACATTCGGTACACTTTAGTATTTTTCGATATATTAATGTACTATGTTGATATACCAAAGATAGCTTTCGGCATATTTCCGTATTTTCCGGTGTCAAATGAATAGTTATATTTTGATTTAAAATCAGTAACAGGTATCTCGCAGTCGATCACAGTCGACTGTAGCTTTTTTATATATGTTGGCTCTATCTCTAAACACACTCAACCGAAACCAATTGCAAACTTTTGCCTGCATAACTTATTGGAAATCGTTTGAGCTGAAAAATGACACCAACAAAGTTTTGCATAAAACGTCCATTAAAGGGTCATGCGTCATAGCGTAGATTGACTGTCTGTCTGTCTGTCTGTTGGCAAAAGTCTTTAACTGTCAGTGACAGACAGCTTGTGCAACTTTATGACGCATTTCAATAATGACATTCTGCATAAAATTGAAAAAGGTGACGGATTTAGTTTGACAAGAGGACATTAAGAGCGTTGATTTAAGATTGTTACAACCGCGTGACATCGATATCTTCTTTTCTCTTAGCTTGACCAACAAAAAATAAGATGCAAGAATTATAATAATTAACATTTTTATTGAAGAATCAAAAAATTAAATTAAATAACTTTTTTAAAGAAATTAAATTTCATGACTTTACAAATAAGAGTTAAAAAAATATAAAAAAAACTATTCATAATCTTTAACGAGACGTGGAATTTTTTTTTATGTACTTATTTGGAAGTTTACAATAAAAATGTAAATATTAAATGTTCTTTTTTTTTGATCAGCTTTTCATTTTAATCTACAACATAAAATTTTTTAAATATAAATAAATATACAAGATTAACAAAATAAAATAATATTCCATGAGCTTATAATTTTGGCGTTTGAAGAACTTAATAAGTGTTACCAAGAATATTAAAAAAAAATACTATTTATGCTTTTTATTAAGTTTTACGAGAAATAGAAACTTTTTTATATTTCAAACTTATTTGAAAGTTTACAATAAAAATTAAAGTTTTATAGTTAAATTTTTTTTATTTTATTAATTTTGCAGTTATTTACAACTTAAATAATACAAAAACTAATTAAAAATTAAATAAAATTCCACGATTTTATAATTTTTGCGTTTAAAGAACATAATAAGTGTTACAAAATATTAAAAAAAAAAATACTAATTTATTCTTTTTATCTTTGATCTTTGCGAGACTTGGAATTTTTTTTTTATATTTCGAACTTATTTGAAAGTTTACAGTAAAAATTTGAATTTTGTAATTTCTACAACATAAAATATTACAAATAACACTACAGAAGTTCAAATTAAAATGAAAATGTACACATTAAAAATATATGTATTTTATTAATTTTTAAAACTACGTGAGTTAAAATATAATAATAATTTATACATTTTGGATAACAAAAAACCACATAAACATTTTTCCCTGTCATTTTTATATTACGTACAACTTTTTAGACTTATCTTGTTATTTTCATATTGTTCGCACTTTAATGAGTATAAAATTGAAATTTTGTAATTAAAAGTTCGACTTGGGTTTTGCAAATAATTAACACAAAAAAAATAGTAACTAGGACGACTTCTTCGGGGGGAAGGGGGAGGGAGAGGGGGACTCGACTCACCCTCGGATGATGGAAGGCAGGCTTCGTCAAAGACCTCCTCGCAGATGACCGATGCTGTGGTTGCCGACGCCGACGCAGCCGAGGCAGAGGCAGAGGCAGCTGACAACGAGGACACGGCTGGCGATGTGTAGCCAAGTCGCTTGGCTGTCGTCGCTGCTGTTGTCATTGCTGTGGGCGTTGTTGCCGGCGTTGTGGCCAGCGATGGCGTCGCCGACGAGATGCTCGTGTTGGTTGCCATAATAACTTGAGCCTAGTTATTTTTTGTTTGTTTTTCTACACTTCTCTTCCTGCTCCGCTCCGTTCCGCTTCTTTCTCCACAACTTCTTCTGTCCTTCTCTTACGCTCCTTCTACTGTTGCTTTTGTTGCTGTTGTTGGTGTGAAACTTTTTTTCCCCGTTGCTGGCTTAGTGTTGACTAATGTCGCCGTCAGATGTCGCCAGCGTTGCGTAAGTGTTGAGCATGCTGCCACCAATACATACACACTGCATCTATTGTGTGTGTGTGTGTGTTTGCGACTGTGTGTAACCGGCAGCAGCAAATGCACAAATGCAGCAGCAGCAGAAGAGCAGAGAGATGATGACGATGATGAAGGCGTATAAATCGAATCCCGACTGCTCTTCTTCTTCTTCTCGTTGCTGTTGTTGTTGTTGCTGGCTGTGACCTAAAAAGAAGAGCACAAAAAGCAAGACGGAAAACAGCAACAACAAAAGAAGGAAGCGGATAATGGATAACTGTAAGAACGAGTTGGCACGAGTTGCATGTGGTGGGCAGAGTAGGAGTGATGGCAGGTGGGGAAGGGGGGAGTGGCTGGCAAATGCGTTTGCTTGGCAACAGCAAATACCACACATACACACACACACACACGCACACAAAGCTAGGCAAGAGTTTTTGTTGAGTTGTTGCTTTTTTTTTGTATTCTTTTCTTTCAATTTGAACAAAATTTACACGCACACACACTAACACACACATACACACGCACGCAGCTGTGTGCGCAATGCACAAAAAAATACTAACTACCGTTATACCTAACGGTATACACTCGTATTGATTTTTCACTTGAATTTAATTATGCGTTGGCGTTGCCAACAGCAGCACACAACTACAACTACACACTTTACACACACACACACAATCACTCGGTACACACACACACACTTGCATATTCAACAATTAATGCAAAAGTATTGCAAAAAAAAAGTAAGACAATTCATTAAAAAATCGCACTTTAAGTTGGCTTCACTTTAATTTGTCACTGTCAGCTGCAGCCAAAAAAAAAAAAAACAACAACTAATATTTGCACCAATTTGCTGGCTAACTTCTAAGCTTAAGTGTGTGGTAGTGTGTGTGTGTGAGTGTTTAATTCAAGAAATTTAATTCACAAAACTTAAAACCGACCGATCCTGCTGCCGTCGTCTTCGGCTTTTCAGTGGGAATGTTGCCAAGCAGCGTGACCGCTGCTTCCATTTTGAAAATATCCTATTTAACGTAAACTTAATATACCAAAATATACCGCAAGCTATTTGAGACCTGCGCAGCTTTTTAAGTACATTTATTCCTGCCAAACTATTTTGTTAGTATTCGAAAATACTTTTCAAAAATGAATTAATTGCTTTTTTTAAGCATGACAAATTTAGGAAATGAGAAATTTAAACTAAAAAAAAAAGAACAAAACTGTTTTGTCAAAAATATTTTTCGCAGGATGTGTTTGTCGCATCGTTTTATCGATAACAGCTCTAACGATTGCTGTTAACAGCAGCTCAGCTCGACTGTTAAATGCAAAACACTGAGTGAGCAACAGCTGCGGGTGCGTGTCTCGGCTAAGTGTGCGCAAACTATGTCTCGGCTACTTTTTGAGACTTGCGCAGCTCGTTGAGTAACTTTACAGTTGCCTTGATTGTCAAAGCAAACTTTTTGCCAACATTTGAATATACAATTCAAATATATATAAGTATTTTCTTTTTAAATTCTAACATAAGAAATTTGAACCTACAAAATGAAAACAATTTTTATCACAAATGTGTCGTATTGTCCACAGATATGTTTGCTGCACCATTTTATCGATAACAGTTTGCTGTTAACAGCAGCTCAGCTCCACTGTTACATGCGAGACGCGTTCAGTTGTCGTTGAGTAAGCAACAGCTGCGGGTGCGTGTCTCGACTAAGTGCGTGCTGTGTCTCGGCTACTGCGCCTCGTTCGTTAAATTTTCAGAGTCAAAAAGTGTGGCATACTTTTAGGCACCAAACTTAAATACTAATTTCATTGAGTGAAAAATGTATTTAATTTATAATTCTTAGGTTTTTCCCCAGCCAGCAACAACGTGTGACATTTCGCATTTTCACTTGAAATTGTCAACACAACACAGACAGCGGTTGTGTTAATTGATAATGCGAAACGAGATAAAACTATGTTGTGTTATATTTCGTGTTAATTTTGTGCTAAACAATAATTTATTACAATTTACGTTTTGCATATTATTTTGCATTTTACTAGCAACTGGCATTTACTTAATGCCATCCATAAATACTTGTGGCAGCAGTGGCCCCTGGGGCAGGGCGTACGAGTAAATCAATGCCAATAAATACATTAGTGGGCATCAGAATCAATAGCAAACTGATCGCATCGGATGCCATAGCGATGGTCGGGATGCATGTCGTGACATGCAAGCGCATGTTGTGTTGATGTGTTTTCCGTGTTGTGCAATTTTGTCAAGTTCGAGAAACAATCAAAATTTGCCTGTCGTGACAGTTGTGAAAGTGCTTTTACCACTATCTCACATAACGGCCACGCTCTTTGCACTTAGTGGCAACACTGTTTTTTATGTCATCATTTTTCAAACCACATTTCACACTCATAACAATACAGAGCCTAAAGGGAGAGTACATAAAGCATTACAAATTGAACTTAATTCACTTAATTGCAATTCATATTGAGGCCGTTAAGTGAATTTTAGTTGTGTGTTGTAATCTTTGCGTTAGTTAATTTTTTCGTTTTATTGTTTACTTAGAGCCAAATTACAGGGTATCCTTAGTTCAAAATTTACTGTCTGAAAATAAAGCACAGAAAACTTCACTTAACTGCAATTTGTATTGAGGCCGTTAAGTGAGTTTTGATTGTATATTGTAATCTTTACGTTAGTTAATCATTTTTTTCGATGTATTGCTTACTTACAATTAAATTGCAGAGTATTTCATAGTCCAACATTTGCTGCCTGCTTTAAATGCCAAAAACACTTGAATTTACATTACATATATATATTTTGACGTACAACTTGATTCTAATTGAACATTTTTCTCTATTTATTTTTTCTTTGCAGTTTCGTGTCTTGTTCGTGCCTTATTTGTGAGTCATACGTTCGTTTCGTGATTCATAGTTCGCTTTCGTGCTTTCTTCGTGCCCTAATCGTTTCATCGTTAAATCGCGTCTATCGTTACTTTTAGTTTGCTTTCGTGCCTAAGTCGTGACTCAATCGTTTCATATTCGTACTTATTCCTTTCACGTTCGTGTCACGCGTCGTGTGTGTTGTGTTGTGACTTAATCGTTTCATCGTTTTCATTCATTGATAATCGTTTCGTCTTCGTGTCATTGTTTTGTGTTCGTGTCACGTGTTTTCATCGTGTCTATCGTATCCCTTAATTTGCTTTATTGCTTTACTCGTGCTCATTTATTACGTGTCACGCGTCTATCCTGACTCTTAGTTCGCTTTTGTGCTCGTGCTTTCGTGTCTTACTCGTAACTCGATCGTTTCATCGTCAAATTTCGTGATCGTGTCACGAGTTTTAGTCACGTCTATCGTGTCTAAATCATTTCAAACTCGTGCTGATTAATATCGCTTTCGTGTCACGAGTTTTAATCACGTCTATTGCAACTCTTACTTTTCTTTCGTCAATCGTTTCAAACTCGTGCTGATTAATATCGTGTTCGAGTGTTGTGTTTGGCTGCTCACGGTGTCATCTCTAGCTGTGCTGCGGGATCCGTTGGGGTAAGTGCGATTTGTGGCTGGAAATGCGACTCATTGAATTTCAGTAAAAAATAAAAAAAAAGAGGAGAAAAAAATATACTACAAAACAAATGGAAAAAAGATGGGGAAAAAAGACAAAATTGACGCTAAAGTGAGAAAAGCTTTCAAACGAATTGAATGTGAAATGTTGATATGCAAATGAGCAGTTGTTGTTGTTCTCGTTGTTGTTGTTTTTGTTGCTCGGGTTGTTTACTTTATTTATTATTTATTTATTATCTATTTTGCTGTCGTGTTCGCAATGCCTTTTGCACTTGTTTATAGAATTTAATCTTTAATGCGAATAAATGGAAACATTTAGCGATCGCCTACAACTTGCCTTCCCCCCTCCCCTTTTCCCCCCTTCCAACCATTCCCCCCTGTGTCGCCCTTTCTGCTGGTTGACCCGAGACGATGGCAGGGCGCAATTAAATGCACATTCATCATACGCCCGGTGTTACAAGCCACAAGGAGCGCTAACTTCACTTCTCTTTACTCTTCTCTTCTCTTCTTTGATTTTCTTGACATGTGTTTGCTCGCTGAGGCATTTGCATACAACTTGTTGACATGTTTATGCATGCAGCATTTTTGCAATTTGTTGTTATCGATAACAAACACAACTTTAGACGCGACGTCGACGTCGACGTCGACACCCGCTCACTCACTCACTCAGTCGATTGCTGCTAATCGCTTCCTCGAGCGCATTAATAGCACTCGTTGATTCATAAACTATTCACTTATTCACTTATTGCTGCACTCGATAACACACACTTTGAAACGGTAAAATGGCTATTAATCACTTTGGCTTTGCCTTAGCTATTTTAATGTCCCATTTAAGTGCTCACTTCGATCGTTGTGTTCGCTTAGTGTGTGTTGAATGTGTTATCGCCAATGAACCAGTTCTTTGCCTCAGTGCACTTAAATGCCTAAGCATTCGATCTGGATAAACACTTTACTCACTTCATTCACTTTTCTTTTAGTCACTTTGCTTGATTAATCACAAATTTGTTGCATTTTATTTTACCATCTGCTGTTTTGTGGGTATTGTGTGAACTAGTTCTTGTTTTTTTGGTTCCAATTTGTAAAGTACTAAAGTTTTCTATTTATTCACTTCATTCACTTTTCTTTTAGTCACTTTGCTCGATTAATCACACAATTTTCATATTTTCTTTTACCATCTGCTCTTTTGTGGTTTTTGTGTGAACTAGTTCTTTTTTTTTTTGGTTCAAATTCGAAACATTTAAAATTCTCTATTTCGTGTTTTCGTTTTTTTAATAGCTTTACTCACTTTCGCTCACTTTTCATTTAGTCAATTTTCATTCATCACCAACTCGATTAATCACACATTTTTAACATTTGCTTTTGCAATCTACAGTTCTGTATGAACTAGTTCTTTTTTTCCGGTTCATTTATGTTTTCTAAGGTATACTCACTCCCACTCACTTCATTCTTTTTTCTCTTTTACTCACTTTATTCATTCCTAGTTCGATTTATTACAAATGTTTATCATTCTCTTCAACCATCTGCAGTTTTGTGTAATTTTGTGTGAACTAGTTATTTTTATTTTGTTGTTTCCTGTTCGTTACACATTTAAATTCTCTATTTCTTGATTATTTTTTAGGTTTACTCACTTCATTCACATGTCTTTAAGTTACTCACAAGCTCGATTAAACACAAATTTTTGGCATTTTCTTTTACTATCTGTTATGTGTGAACTAGTTCTTTTTTTCAATTGGCAATGTATTAAAATTCCCTGTTTCGTGTTTATTGTTGAGGTTTACTCACTTCATTCACTTTTCTATTAGTCATGAATGCAAAGTATCAGAAGCTCGATTAATCACACTTTTTGTCCCATTTTCTTTTACCAACTCCAATGAGAACTAGTTCTATTTTTCAGTACCAATTCCATTCACTTCATTCACTTGTCTTTTATTTGTATTTTTTATTCATCACTAGCTCAATTATTACAAATTTTTTGTATTTTTCACAATAATTAGTACTTTTAAAATATATTAAGGAAATATATATTCATTCTTTTGCTGACAAATATTTGGTACTTGATCAATTTTGGAGATTTATATTCTAAAAAGTAATATTGTCGAGCCTAAACATAACATAAATAAGACTTTTGTGTGCACATGGCGTATGCGTAATTTGAATCAATAGCAAAAAGTTCAATTTCCTTAAAACTGTTTTAAATATCGATTTGAATTAGCAGAAAATGTTAAACTTTTAGCCTTGCACGTTTTTAAATAATTTGTTAAGTATATATTATATTTTTAAACATTTTGAAATAATACTTAATTTATATCTTTTGTCTTCATTCTTATTAGTAATTCTTATTTTTTTGTACACAGTTTAAAATTCGAATTTAGTTAAATAAAATACAAATGCAAATTTTGTAATGGAAAGAAACTAAAAGAAATATATATTTTTTTTAAATTTATTAATATTGATTTCCATTCTTTGTTGCTTTCTCACCACTGCACAGTGGTTGCGCCCGTAGGCCATAAATCGAAAAATCGACTTAAAAATAATTAGTCAAAATGTAAAGAATTTGTCTCAAAATTGTCCACATTTTGTCATTCCAAGCTAGTTTTTTCAGAAATCTAACGGGACATTCTAAAAATAGAATGCAAAGTGTGAACACGTCTTCAATTTTGGTGCTGCAGCTGCCTTTAGTGAGCTTTTCGTCAAAACAAAAGTGAAGTTCAAAGCGGTCGGACGTTCGCAAAAATTCACCAAATTGAAATATTTAAAAAGGGTATTAAAGTTGAAGATATTTACTTTTACAGATCTTTTACTGAAATTAATTTGAATTATTTATTATTTGTTATTGTTAAATTTTAATTAATACTAATTTTCAGTGAGTTGTGATCGTCATTTTCTCTGTTTAAGTAGATTTTTAGATATGTTGCCCCCTGATTCCCCCTTTATGAGTGATATCAGTGCATTTGCCAATGTTTTCAGGTAATAAAAATGTTAAGTTCAGCTGCCGATTCTTGCCGATGTATATATACTCATTAATAAACTCAAGCAATCTTACTGTTTTCAAGGTTAAATTTGCGACGTAATCTGCTGCTCCTTTTTTGCCTTTGTGATGTTTTTTTTGTGTTTGTGGACAATTTTACATATCCTTTTTTCGCTTATTTTTATATTATCATTTTTTATTGGCGCTTCTTATAACTACGAGCTTTTACGCATGTACATCTTTGATCTTTGGTGCACAGAAGAGGGCACAAATACAGAAAAAACTCGAAGAGTAATTAGTTTGGTAAAAGCAAGCAGAAAGATAATTAAAATACTCTTATACATATCTTGGATGCTAATAATCAAATTTTAGCACTGTAACTCCACCGGAAGTATTTTGGCGCACTATCGGCATATAAGCCATACTATGGTTGTATGGGAGCTATAGGATATAGTATTCCGATCTAGACAATTTTTTTACTATATATACAACATATTTTTTTTAGATTTTTGGGGAAAATTTCATAGCGATATCTCTACGGGAAATATTTATGGCCGCGGCTCCATACAAGCCCAACCACAGTGCACTGTGCGTTGTATATAATTTGGAGTTGTTGCTGCTGCTGTTTGGATTAAATTGTTTCAATTGCAAACGCTGTTCACAATTTGTCAAGAGTCGCAAGTGGCGCTTGATTTGTGTTTGCCGCGTTTCTTGTTCTCTTTGTTGTTGTTGTTCTTCGCGACGTGTGGCAGCCAAACAACAACAACAACAATAACAACAACAATTTAAAATTGGCAGCGATTTTTGCCATTCGTTGGTTGTGTTGCTTGCTTTGGTTTTTCAAAACTAATCACGACTAATGAAAGAGAATAACAACAACAACAAACAAACAAGTAAGAAAACTTCAGGCGAGTATGCTCGACTCTGAGATACCCGCTACGCATTTTGAAAGAAAGCCAAACAATCTGGTAGATTCTTGACTCTTTGGTATATTATAAATGTAATACTATATAAAAATATATAGCCTTTGACATATTTCGGTATTTTTTGGCGGTATATTCATTTGGTATATTTTAAATCGAATGAAGATTAGAATATTTTATACAGAAATATACCGCACATTCGGTTCAAAATATACTAAATTAATATACCACAGACATAACAAAAATACCGAAAGGCTATATTTGGTATATATTTTGAGTAGAAGCAAAACACTCCTATTATTATTAAAATACATCAATTTAATATACTGAAAATGACAAAAAATATACCAAAGGCTATATTTGGTATGTTTATATAGTACCACATTGAAAATATATTATAGTGTACTGAAATATACTGAAGGCTATATTTGGTATATTGATACAGTACTACATTCGAAATATAGCATAAAGAAACAAATCTGCCAAAAACTATGTTTGGTATATTGATAAGCTAATGCTTTCGAAATATACCATAGAGTACTAAAATATACCAGATTGTTAGCTAAAGCAACTAAGACCTATAGTATGTAGGCGTTTTTTCCATAGTCTTTCGAAAGGAGACTTTCTTAAATACCTTCTACAAGGTTTATCTGATTGCAACCAAATTCAGGAATAAAAGATGCTATAGTTAAAATTGTCTGCAGCTTCAAAATTACATTTGTTATTCGATTTATATCGCATTGCAGGGCGTTAGTGGGCGTGGCAAGAAATTGAAACAAATTTGATATGCGTGTAAACTTAACAAATGCTGTCCAAAAAGAATGAAAGCTCTATCTTCTATAGTCTCTGAGATATAGGTGTTTATACGGACGGACGGACAGACAGACGGACGGACATGTCTATATACAAAGTGTCCACTATTGAAGCTGATCAAGAATATATATACATCAGAGATGCTTCCTTCTGTCTTTTACATTAATTTTCTGTAGGCTATAATACCTTTTTACCCTATAAGTAACGGGTATAACAAACAAACGAACGAACGTACGTACAACAAACTCGGCTTTGGCATTTGGGGTCGGGCACGCCCCATAACTGGCCGACAGCCTCCGCTTACCCCTTTCCCCACTTCCGCACTTCCCACTTCGCTCAGCTGTTGCTGATTGACACAGCGCCAGGCTTGGGCACGGCTAAAAAGCTAAACAATTGGCGAGGGAGTTCAAGCTAAGAAAACACACAGTGAGAAGAGGAGTGAGGAGTGAGGGGTGAGGAAGGGGAAGGGGAAGGGGAAGTGGAGTAGGGGTAGGAGAGGGGCGCGGGGAGCAGTTTGTCCAAATTGCAGTCAACGCAAAACAGATTGAACAAACTGTCCTCGTTTGGTCAAGCGACACACACACACACACACACAGCTAAAAGCGACGATTTTCCCTGCTTACCTTCCCCTCTTCCCCTCTTCCCCTCTTCCCCCTCCTACCTTCCTCCCCCTTCCCCCCTCTCCACCTCTGCTGTGTGACCTAGCTCTGAAGCACAGGCTTGGAGTCAGGCCATAACTTAGCCAAATGTCGTGCCAACAACAAACAGTCAACTGATCTTGGCTCCAACTATTCTCTGCCTCTGACTCTGCCTCTGACTATTGTGTGCACACATTTAACTGCTTCAAAGATACCCTAGACAGGTGAGTGAATGGGGTAGTTAGGTGCTGAGTCAACTGCAATTTAGTTTAATTTGGAATTTTTATTTTATTTTTCAATTTTTCTATGTATAAAACATGATGTAATTTGATTATAACAGAGCTTTTAGTGATGTGTATTAAAACTTTATAAAGTGGAACTTAAAAGAGAGACTTTTACTTCATAAAGGATTGTAACAAACTATCGATACTTATTGACAGTGTGACCAGATGAACAGTAAAAGGGTTGCCAACATATCTGTGGCTGATAATGATTTGAACAGTAGAGTTCTTGAATTTACAACTTGTTCATTTTTTCTGTCTAAATTTTAGAAAGTAACTCAGGAATTCAATGTTTTTATTAATTTTATTCTATTCTGTTATTATTTTTATATTGTTTTTAAATTTAACTTAACTTTTGATGATAATAAATGTGTAAATTTGAATTTAAAATTAACTTTAAACAACTTCATACAACTCGCGATAATTTTTTCAAAGTAAAGTTTCTTTTAATGATATAGTTATTATTTAAATTTTTTCCTTTTTGTATAATGTGAAAAAAATTATATTATATATTATTATAGCTCTATCTCTTATAGTCTCTGAGATCCAGTGTTTCATATATAAATAATTTATATAATAATTATTTTATACTCGTCAACTATTGTTGTGAAGCATAATTTCAAAGTCATCTATAATTTGACTTAACTTTATTAAAAGTATGTAACTTTCAATTTACCTCGAACCGCATTAAAAGTAATTCACAATTTGCAACAACTTCATGCTACTCACGATTATTCCAAAATTCCCTTGAAGAGGTTTTTTTTCTTTACACCTCTTTCTTGGTAATTATTCTATAAATTAGTTGTGCAAATATTTGGTTAACATTTGAATTGAATTTGTTGCTATATTTTTTATCTACAAATGAGATATATTTTTCTTCTTTTTTTTTTCTTTTTGATAATTAACACCCCTTTAGGTGGTAATTGGATAGCATCAAAAGTTGCCAAACGCATTGATTATATGATTATATCTAATTCCGATAAATAACAGAGAAATACTGCAAATTTCTGTAGAAAATTTTGACTGAAGCTTAACAAGTTGTTTATTTTTTGTGTGATTATTAATTGTTGCTTATTATTTTTGCTACAAATATTCCAAAAATTGGTATATTTTGAAAGTATCGACATACCTATTATCAATTATTATTATATTATACCTATTCAATTATTGCTATAATCATTTTAACGAGACTTTTCATTTAGTTTAGTTCTAAGTGTTTTTCAAATATGTGTGACATAAATTAAATTTAAATTAAATCTTTGCTTAACTAAAAGTTAACAAGTATTTTTTGTTGGTATTAAATGTTGATTATAGTTTGTTCTTCAGTTTGGTTTCAAAAAGTGGTATATTTTGAAATTTTTAGTATATAGACATACTAATTATAGCTTTCGGTATATTTTAGTATTTTTTTCGGTATGCCAGTTTTGTATATATTTAAAACAATACCGCTCTGCTTTGTTTGTATATCGATAAACAATTATAGCTTAGTTTGGTATATTTTTTGGTATAATTTTGTTACTGTCTTGCTTTAAAAATTGGTATATTTTGATCGTAGTAGTAGTATATCGATATACAAATTATAGCTTTTAGTATGTTTTAATATTGTTTCGGTATGTTTCGTTTGGTATATTTTTAAAACAACACCGCAATGTTTTGATTATATATCGGCATACCAATGATAGCATTCGGTATATTTTTTGTATTATTCGGTATTCTTGTTAGTTTTGTTTTTCGGCTAGTCTAGGGTATTTGCTAGTCGTCCATTTGCTGTTAATTATTTCAACTGAGCCCCGCCCGAAAAATGTTATTGTGATTTCTGTAGCCAAGTTGTTTTGGCTTGCTGCGCCCAAAGTTCTCCACAATATGCAACTCCACCTAGAACCGAAACACGAGCTCTCAACTTCTCTCTCTCTCTCTCTCTATGTCTATCTCTTTCTGTTCTCTGTTGTTTTGCCTTCCTCTCGCCGCTCATTAAGTCTTTTGGCACGCGTCGCAGTTTCCTCCCTCTCTCTATTTCTCCCTCTCTCTTTTCTACTTCCTCTCGTCGCCCACATTTTGTGCTAATTGGAGCATTTGTTAAACGACTTTGTTGCTTTGATTGCATTTTACCCACTGTGCCACTTTGGCTTTGCTGCTCCATTAGCGATCGATCGACTTGATCAACTCTGATCGATGGATCGACTTACTCATTGACAGCATGAATTCTCGTTAGTTAATGGCAATTCGATCTTGGAACGCGCAGAAAGAGCTGAAGAACTGATTGCTAGAATTTGTTAAGTTGCTTTTCGAATATAAAGCGTAAAACGTGTTGAAAATGTTTCACAAATCAATAAAATAATACATAACATATAATACTTTAATATTCGATTTATGAATATCAATCTTCCTAGAAATATAATTAAAAAGCTGAAGAAAGCTGTTCTAAAAAAGCTAAAGAGAATAACTGACTATGAACTAAACTTATGTTAATACATATTCGATTTATAAATTTCATGGATCTGACTACAAGAATTCCTAGAAATGAGTTGTAGAAAAGCTAAAGACAATAACTGACTAAGCACTTAAGTAATGTTAATACTTTGATATTTGATTTGTGATTTTATGAATAAGATTATGTCAATTCCTAGAAAGATGTTTAAATGAGAATGTAGTTAAAAATCTAAAGAGAATAACTATGAACTAAACTAAAGTTAATACTTTGATATTGAATTTATGATTTTATAAATCTAACTTCGTAAATTCCTAGAAATGAGTTGTAGAAAAGCTAAAGAGAAGAACTGACAAAGAACTAAACTAATTATGTTCAAAATGGAAAATGCAATAAATGAATTTATATGATAAGAAGCGAGCTAAGGAATTTTTAAAGACTAAAGTTAATACTTAAATATAATTAGGGAATTCAATGTTTGTCTTATCAAATCGATAAGAAATCATTAAAGACAGCATTATGAATGAAGAATAATGAATTATATGTTTAAAAAGTGATGAAAATATTAAATTAGAAATAAATAAGTTAAAGAAAAATAAAGACAACGAAGAATAGTATTGTAGTCAAGAATTTTTACAAAACTGGAAAAGTTAAAAATAATGTTAAAGAAATAGTTCAAAATAAAAATAAATATGAGCAGAGAAGAAATGAAAATTACTTACAAAGAAATACTAAAAAAAATCAATTTTAAATGCTGTGTATAACAAAGTGAAACTGAATATCGGAAGAAGAAAGTTAAAGAAACCTAAGAAAAAAATGATTCCTTTAAAGAACCTTTAAAAATAGTTTGAAACAAAGTGAAAAGAAAATGTGAAGGAGAGAGATTAGATAAGAAAAATATGATTCCTTTAAAGAACCTTTAAAAATAGTTTGAAACAAAGTGAAAAGAAAATGTGAAGGAGAGAGATTAGATAAGAAAAAGATGATTCCTTCAAGAAAACTGAAAACCAGAAGGAAAAACATTAAGAAACTTAAAAAGAAAGATGATTTCTTTAAAAATTGTAGAAAACAAAGAAAAATATGAAGAAAGGTGAAAAAACGATGATGGTTCCTTGAAGGAAACTTTTATCGAATTAAAAATTTATCAGCATTAGACTTGCTTTACTTTTTAGTTAATCGAACTACTTAGTGAGATCAGCAAAATATTTTGAATTCATCTATCAATGTTAACAGTTCAGTTCCCCTCAGTAAGCTGTCTTTGCAGCTGTTGTTGTTGTTGTCATTGCTTGAATTTGTCGATTTAATTAATGACTCAGTGAGGTAATCAATTTGTAATTTAATTTGCAATTTTATTTACATAGCAATTGATTTTGATTGTTGCGTTACAATTACACAGCCCGGCGGCATTTCGAGGCGTTTTAACCAGAGCCACCACAGAGCAAGACAGACGGATGGACAGACAGACGGACGGACAGCGAGATAGGCAACGAGACAGAGTCAGAGTTGCAGATACAGATACAGATACAAATACAAATACTGATGCAGTTGCTGTTACAGAGACAACGAGACCAGACTAAGACAACAACAACAACAAAAACGAGAACAACAACAATATGACACGACACGCCACGATACAATTCGATATCATGCGATATTACGATATGCACACTTACGATATCAAAGCAGCTCTCATGTGCTCTCTTCTAGTCTTGAACTATTCCTCCCTCTATCGAGGGACGTTTGTAGTTTATTTTAGGCATTGATCAACGATCAAACATTTACTATCGCTTAATCATATTAATAATGTTATCGCTTACTATCGCTTGCTGTTAGCTATTTTCTTTACTATCGATAAATATCAAAATTTCATTTGAGATATGGTACAGCTTATATTTCGATAGTTCACATTCAACTTGATTCATTATTTTTTTGATTTGAAAGTGCTACTTTAATTGTATTAAATACAGCTAACGTTTTAAAGCTTTGACCAAACTTAAGCTGCTTTAAATGGTTATCGATTTTAGGCTGTAATTTGTTTTGAAAGTGATCACTGAATACCACGTTTCTTATTTTCCCTTTTTTTACTTATTTTCCAATTCTTTATTTTATTTATTTGAAAATAGAATTTACATGCTTTTAGCTGTCTTAAACTGCTTTAAATTGCTTTCGATATAAGGCTGCACTTGCGTTATCAAATCGATCACCAAAGATGACGCTTCATTTACTGATATTCCCAATGGTTGATGATTATGTTAAAAGCTTTGCTCTATAATGTTGTAGATTTTTAGTTACGAAATTTTAAAATTAATGTAAGAATTCAAGGGTGAATTTGAATGAAAAGTGGACACATTTTACATTTGAACCGCAATTGGGTTAGGTAGAAGTTAATTTTCATTGTATTATTTTGTTATTTGATTAATACTTACATATGTATGGCAAGTATACCAAATATGACCTTCGATATATTTTCAGTATTTTTTCTGAATATTAGTTGGCATATTTTTGCCTCTGTGTTATATTTCTTATGTAGTTTTTCATCGATATACTATATATTTTTTTTATATATATATTTTAGTATATTTTCAGTATATTTTAGTATATGTTAAGTATATTGTTGTATATTTTAGTGTATTTGCGGTATTTTGTTTGGTATATTTTGACTATATAGTATATTTCGAATGTCATAGACATACCAAATATTGCCTTTGGTACATTTTAGTATTTTTGCAGTATATTATTTGGTATATTTTAAGAAAATACTGCATTGTTTTGCTTCTATTCAAAATAAGGAACGGGTATATCACAGTCGAGCACACTCGACTGTAGCTTTCTCACTTGTTTCATTGTTTGTAGAGCTTGTTTTCAAATTGAA
Organism: Drosophila kohkoa; assembly: GCA_019972355.1. NCBI lineage: Eukaryota > Metazoa > Arthropoda > Insecta > Diptera > Drosophilidae > Drosophila > Drosophila kohkoa. The sequence goes on along the minus strand of BJEL01000071.1, from coordinate 4,275,735 downwards.
CATCCATAAAAAAGACTTCTTATAAATATATTTAGGCAGAAATTTAATGGAAGTGGGGGAACAATATATAGAGAGCATATTCTAAAATATATATTTGATGATAAGTACATTAAACTAACCTCGCATATCGCTGTAAATCTGTCTATGTCTTTGTCTCTATCGCTGTCTCTGTCGCATGCGATACGATTTGATTTGGTTTTGTTTTAGCGCTTGCGATTGCATACAATTTGCATGCGATTAACGGCAACCCGGCTGCCTGAGTTGGGGAACTGTGCGGGGGTGGATGGAGGCGGGAGGCAAGAGGTTGGAGGTAGAGTGGAGTGGGCAACATGTTTTGTTCAACATGTATGGATCATAAATAAAAATAGATGAAATTCCATTGACGAAGGTGTTAAATGCAAGCGAGCGCAATTTACATCATCGATTTTATTAGCCTCGAACGTTTATAATTCAATTAAATTGTTGCAACAACACACAGCAAATAGACAATTATTATAATTATGAAATGTACCAACAGCATTTCCATCTCCGCCCCCTCTTCTCTTCTCTCCTGTCTCTCTCTTCATCATCAACATCATCATCGAGCCGGATTAAGCGAGCAATCGATCCATTTGATCTATGGCTACAAGCTGCTGACGCTAAAGTGCTTCCAGTTTTCATCTAAATTTCTGTTGCAGCCAACTGCAATTTGTTTGTTGATTTAAATGCAATCAAATTAAGTATTTTCATTGTTTTTTTTTTTAGAATTTGATTTGTATAATCTCTTTTATTCATTTGTTAGCATTATTTTCGAAAGAAAAGGTATCTCAGATCTAAGAAGTATATAAGTTCTTGACCAGCGTCTGAAATTTAGATTTCAGAGACTACAAGAGATTGAGATAGATTTTTATACCTGCTACCCATAGGGTAGAAGGGTATTTTAACTTTGTGCCGGCAGGAAATGTATGTAACAGGTAGAAGAAGGCATCTCTGACCTTATAAAGTATATATATTCTTCATAAGCATCAACAGCCGAGACGATATAGCCATGTCCGTCTGTCTGTCTGTCCGTCTGTCCGTTTGAAACACTGGATCTCAGAGACTATAAGAGATAGAGCTCTAATTTTTTTTACAGCACTTGTTATGTTTCCACGCATATCAAGCTTGTTTCAAATTAGCCATAGTTTTTATGATTCCTTAAAATTCTTTGTCTTAGTTACTTTGGCTGGTGATGTATATTAATTTGTTATAATTTGTATTTCGAATATAGTAATATATCAATAAACAAAAGATGACATTCGGTATATTTTTAGTATTTTGTGGTATATTAAGTTGATACATTTTTTAATCTATAACACACTATTTTAGTCTTATTCAAAATCGGTATCGGGTATCTCACACTCTGTAGAGTTTTTTCTTGTTTTTCTTTTATTTAGTAGTAAATATCATAAACTTTTTTACTTTGTTTACTTGAGTTGTTATTCTTATCATTATTATTCAATTTAGTAGTTTTGCTTTTAGTGGGTTTTAGTTATTAACTTCTTTAGCAATCGAAAAATCTTTCAACTTATTTAATATACAATATATTTTTTAGAAGTTATCAATTCATTTTTATCTTTAAAATGGATATTTATATGATTTGTGGTATATTAATTACATTAATCATATCTTTTCACTTGGATAATGATGCGTTTAAATTTTCATTACCATTTACGTAATATTTCTAATATGTACTTCTCCTTTTGATCAATTATCTTTTTAAAGAATTTCCTGCTAAGCAATTTCAAACTTATTTTCGCATTTCCTTTCTAGAGGATTTTTTTTAGTGTACCGAATTTTTCTTTTACAAATTTCAAAGTACTAACATTGCTTTCAATTAAAGTTAAGCAAGTAAAGTTAAAGCTACGTGTTAAAGTGCAGCCAAGAAGCAGCTGCCCTTGTCACATTACGTATACGCCGCGTGGTACGTTTATTGTTTGCATTTGCTGCTGGCCAAAATCGGTGGCAACTAATTGTCGCATTTTGTTGATGTTTATTGAATATTATTATGATGTTTATGGCTTTTGGCTGTTATTGTCATGCTGACAAATTAGTTTCACACTTTGCAAATCGCCAAATTGCCAAAAGCCACCACAAAACACAACAACAACAACAACAACAAAAATATTGCGAGATTCTGTGAAGTTTCTCGCCCACAAGCGGAACACCAACGAACGAAGCAGAGGCTGAAGCTTGTCTTTTCTCATATTCAATTCAATTCATTCATGAACAGAGCCAACCATCCGGTCTTTAGATTCCATTCATTGACTGCTTCGTTGAAATTTTTTGTTGGTTGTTGGCAGTAGTCCGCCCACAAATTGATTGAGACCTGGCCAAAGTGACTTTTTCGGCGCTGCCCGCCGCCTGCCTTGCATTTATAATTAGCTCCAAATTTGTCTTTGCAGCCGGTTTTTTTGGTCATGTCCAGTTCAACGCAGCCTGGCCTGGCCTGTCTTGGCCTGGTCAACATGTTCTCGCCAAATTGGCGTAAAATTCATAAAAAAAAATTATCAAATTTTTCGCTTTGCTTTTTTCGGTCATACCCTGCATTCGAGTCATTTTGGGGTATTCACAACTTGAATGGCTGCAGGAAATGTGTTTGACAGACAGAGAATGAGGCACCTCTGATCTTATAATGTATCCATATCCTACTTAAGAATTACTTTTATATGGCAAAAGAACTCCTACTGTAATCGGGTCTGAAAGTCTGGTATATATAGGACTCTACATATATGCAATCTATAGTATATTTTGAGTGCAATACAATATCGATACATCACATATAGACTTTAATATAATTTAGTATTTTTGCGGTATTTTTGGTATGTTTTTTTATGGAAAATAGACTTATGAATGAAGTACAATATCAATATACCAAATACAGCTTTTGGTATATTCCAGTATTTTTGCGGTATTTTTGGTATACTTCTTTAGAATATGGTTTTATGGAAAATAGACTTATGAATGAAGTACAATATCAATATACCAAATACAGCTTTTGGTATATTCCAGTATTTTTGCGCTATATTTTTAGTATATTTTTTAATATGGTTTTATTAAAAATGTGCTTATGGTTTATTTCGAAAGTAAAACAATATAAATATACGAAATGTAGTCTTTGGTAGGATTTCAGTATTTTTGGTATATTTGTGGATTATAGTTATACTGAAAATGGGTTTATGGTATATTTGGAATGAAGCACAATATCGATATACCAAATATAGTCATTGGCATATTTTAATATTTTTGCGGTATATTTTCGGTATATTTTTAGATTATTTTTATTGAAAATTGGCATGTTGTATATTTTGAATGTAGTATATTAAATAAAACTTCTGGTATATTTCAGCATTTTTGCGGTATATATTTGGTATATTGGCAAATTATGGCTTTATGGCAAATGGTATTTATTGTACTCCGTGGTATATTTTGAGTATAGTACAATATCAATATAGCAAATATACCATTTGGAATATTCCAGTATTTTTACAGTATATTTTTGGTATATTTGTAGAATATACTTTTATTGCGGGTATCTCACAGTCGAGCACACTCGATTGTAGAGAGCACTCTTTTGTTTATTATTATTTTGATTTGTCGAATTTTGTAGAGTTTTTCTTGTTTTGCGCGTGGTCAACAAATTGGTTGAAAGCAAATCGCTTTTGCGGTTGAAACTGGAGCAAAGCAAATTGAAAGACAAGCCAAACACACAACAACAACAATAAAAATAAAAAAAAAAACACAAAACACATTCTCCATTCTTGCTTTACAGTTAGATTGATGGCGGGGTGTGTTTTCTGTTTTCCATTTGCCGTTTGTTGTACAATTGTCAATTTCATTCAATTGAAGTTGCAAGTTCAATTTCAAGTCGATGGCATCAATCATAAAACAAAAAGATAATAATAATGTTCAGCTTGTTTGGGGTTTTTTTCTAAATATATCACACACTATGGCATAGATAATTGATTTATATATAGCATTATGCCTTTAGCTTATCACCAATAAGCTGCAAATCAATCAAATCATAATGAATTGTTCTTTTTTGTGAACTAAAAGTAGTAAATAGATTTCTGTTTTAGCATATTTTAATACTTTCAACATTTTTTCATTTTATATTTAATACTTTCGAAAATGCTTCATCTCAATGTAACTTTTATTACTCTAAAGAATATCTCAATTCTTTTTAACTAATAAGTTGTAGAATTTTTATTAGCACAGAGCCATAAGTTCTATGTGATCAACAACATATAAATGCTGAATATTGCGGTATTATCATTAATATATACCACATTAGTATATACCATATTAAATTAAAGTACTAAAATATACTATAATACTAAAAAAAAGTACTAAAATATAAAGTAAAGTAAAGTAAAGTACTAAAATATAAAGGCTTTATATAAATAAATTCTTCAATCATATGATATCTAGTAATAATATTATATATCATATCTAGTAATAAAGATTTAGAATTTCTTAAAAGCATTAGGTTAACTAAAGTTGAATTCAACTTTTAATATTTATTCTGCAAATGCCTATTTAAATCTGTTTCCTTTTTTTTGTAAACTCTTGTAGAAGCTTTTCACAGTTTATTTGTGAAAGGTTAAAACAGGAATTGATATAATAGGCTTAGCTTAAAGCAAGACTTTCAGATCGAAACCATTTTATAATATGCTTACATTATTATTTGTTTATTTTTAAGGTAATAACGAATAGAATTTCTTACTACAATATATGATTAAATATGAACAGACAAAGACCTAAGAATATATATATATTTATTTAATTTTACTGAGATTCATTTAGTTTTTAACTAAAAGATCACACTGAAGTTGTTCCTTTTTCTTGTAAACTCTTTTGTGGAAACTTTTCTCAGTTTGCAACATTTTTCATGCTGTATTTATTTGTGGAAAGTAAACACTGAAATTGATATTTAAGCTTAGCTTAATGGAAGACTTTCAGATTGAAGCCTTTTTATAATATACTTACAATATTATTGGTTTATTTTTATTGTAATAATAAATAGAATTCCTTATTACAATATATGATTAAATATAAATAGAAAAGGACTTAGTAACATATATGTTTATTTAATTTTACTGAGTTTCATTCGGTTTCTAATCTGAATTCGATATATCATCGAAAAAACGATTGTTAACTAAAAGATCACACAGAAGTTTAGGTTCTCTGCAGCTTGCATTCTTATTCATAAGTTTTTATAGGGTATTAAATGGGTGTTGTCAGCTGATCAAGCTGATCTCAAGTAACTTTTAGGCGATCCCTCGGGTTCACTTTGAGATCACAATGATGTTCATGTGGAGTGAAGTGTTGTTGTTGTCATTGTTGTTGTTGTTGTTGCTGTTGTTGTTGTTGCTGTTGTTGTTGTCGTTGCTTGTTGCAGCAATTAGCCAACGACAGTCGAGTGTCAACGTGATTTGACCCATTGCCGCATTTGCATTTGCAATCAAGCAAACAATAACAACAACAACAGCAACAGATGAAGGAAGCGAATTTGCAACGAAATTCAATTTCAATTCAATGTTGAATGCCAAATGTTGCATACTGAGTGATCAATGTTGAGTGGGTGCCGGAATAATCGATTGGCATTTCAATTAGTTGGTCAAATATTCAGTCATTAAAAAGAAATTAATTAACTTCAGTATTTTTCTTCAAGTTTTTTAACAGAAAAACAAATTTACAATTAAGAAGTCAGAAAAAATCTTCTGAAATCAAGACTTTGATCTTAAAACTATGAATTTTGGCCTCAAAAGTTGGTCAAATATTCAGTCATTAAAAATAAATCAATTACCTAAAGTATTTTTCTTCAAGTTTTGCTATTAACATAAAAACATATTTACAATTAAGTACTCAGAAAAAAAAAATGCTAAAATCAAGATTTAGAACTATGAATTTCAGTTTCAAAAGTGTAATTTCAATGTTAGAAAACACATCTTGATTTCAAGAACATTTCATTTATTTATTTAAAAAGGTTGGCTATAATTAAAATTAATACTAAAACTATTAGTAAAGCAAAGGATGCAAAGACAGCTTCAGCTTAAAGAAGATTTAATATAAGACACAATTTTTTATTAATGGGAAGAACAAATCTTATAATTTGAAGACTAAAAAGCATATTAAGAGATAAAATGAATTTATATTGTATTTTATTGTGTTTATTTTATACAATTTATGTATTATTCTACAATTTTATGATTTAGTAAATTATATTGATTATGTTTTTAATACATTTATTATATTTCATTTAGATATTTCATTTAAATAATTTTTTTATTTTTTAATTCAATCTTGCAAAAGCAAAGAACAAAATGTTCTCATCAGTTAACAAAATAATCTCTTAATATGTATCTTTTATTCAAATATTGCAACAATGTAAACCAATCCAAGAACAATCGCTTGATCATGCATTCAACTAATCAAGCAATCAATTGGCTGACAGTTGCAGTCAAAACAGCGAATGATTTGGTATAAGAATCAATAAAACAGATAAGTTGTGATGAGAGGTGTGGGAAGGTGGAAGAGGGAATTAATCCTTAGTAGTCGTAACTTGAGATCAATAAAATGAGTTATGAAAAATGCTTTGCATATTTGCCGCACTTCCAATTCCAAATGAAATTGCGATGGATTTGGAATCAGAATCAGAATTAGAATCGAAATCGGATTTGCAATTGCAATTGCAATAACATTTTCAATCTGAATCTCATTCTCATTTTCAATTTCAATTTCATGTTCAATTTCAATCGCCCGAGTCGACAGCTGAGATAATTGATGATTATGAGTGTCGGTTAAATGTCGTGAGCAAGTTTTTTTTTCTTCTTTTTTTTTGTTGTTGCTGTTTTTATAACTGTTGCAACCGCTGAGTGCGAGTGCGAATGAGAATGCGAGTATGTTTATACACATGTAGGATTGGATGTGTCTCGTAAATCAAGTGAGCCAATGCTATAGTTGCTATACCCGAACTATTCGATCGGCTGACAAGGCATGATAAGTGTGTGTGAAATTTTGAGGTGGGAGAATGTTTAGAGCACAAAAATAGTTCAATTTGACAATTAGATAAGAAACAGTGCGAAAATCAAAGTTATATAAAATGTACATAGAAATAATAATAATTTATTGCTTGCCAACCTAAATAATACTGAACATACTGTTATTTAGTATTTTTGTATACCAACGCACACTTGAAGTACTGTAGTTCAACTTTAATTTATAGTATTCACGAAAATACAAATATTTTTTTATTGATACTAACTAATACTGGAAGTTTTAAGTAATACTGAAGCAATATATAATACTCAATATACTAAGATTAAGATTAGTATAAAAAATACTTAATAATAGTATATTCAGTATTACTTATTACTATCAGTATTAATTATTAAAATATTAGTATTTTCAGCATTAGTATAAATAAATGGTTAACGACATTGCTTTAAGTATTAGTTAGTATAAAAATATATTAAATAATTGTCAATTCAGTATTAGTAAATATCAATTAAAGAGTTTCAAATTAACATAATAGCTATATTCTGAATAGCTAGGGAGGAGTATACAAAAATACTAAATAATAGTATATTCAGTATTATTAATTACTTTCAGTATTGGTTATTATCAATACAAATATTAGTATTTCGGTATTAGAACGAATTAAAGATTAACTAAACTACTTTAAGTATTAGTTAATATAACAAAAATACTTAATAATAGTATATGCAGTCTTATTTATTAATTTCAATATTAGTTATCACTTAAAATAGAATTATTTACAATTTAACTAATGCTTAAAGTAACGTAATTAGTATAAAAATACTAAATTCAGTATTAGTTAGTGTCCATTAAAATATAAGAATTTTCAATATTAGTATGATTTAAAGATTAACGTTACTTTAAGTATTATTTAGTATAAAAATATTAAATTCAGTATTATTGGTTACTTTCACTATAGTAGTATCTATCCAAATATTAGTATTTTCTGTATTGATATGAATTAACGATAAACTACAGCACTTTAAAGTTTAGGTACTATAAAAAATACTAAATAATAGTATATTCAGTAGTATTTATTACTGCAGTATCAATAACTGAAGTACTGAATATAGTATGTTCAGTATTATTATCAATTAGGGAGTTTCAAATTAATAGCTATATTCTAAATGGATAAAAACGATCAATAAGGTATATTCAGTATTAAATAAAATGTCTTCAGTACTGAATTTAGTATTTTCTGTATTAGTTAGTCTGATTTAAGGCGTTTAAAACTAATATCTTGATGCTGAATAGCTGTATTCTAAACAATGAAATTGTTGCTAGCAAATTCTTTAATTTTCCAGGTGTCTCGTAGTCGAGCACATGAGAATTCAGCTATCAGTAGTTGTAAATAGTCTGTAGAGTAGTCGATAGAGAGTTGAGAGCTGTTAGATATCATCTAAGCGATTCGTGCTGCGCTTGTTGTTGCTGTTTCTGTTGTTGTTGTTGTTGTCAGTCAGTCAATAGCACCAAATGTGGGCGCTCTAAGGTTTGGCCAATTCCATTCCATTCGATGCCATTCAATGCGATTCGCTGTGCTTTGCTTTTGATATCAATGCAAATGACAATTGTGTCTCCCTGCGATGCGATACGATACCATGCGATGCGATGCGATTTATCGGCCATATATAGTCAATATAAGATGCCATCTCGAACTGTCAACACGACAGACGCCAACGCCACAAGCGCCACTTGCAGCCATACTTGGCTCAGTTCTTCTCCTCTCTCTCTCTCTTTATCTCTCCCTTCCTCGATGCTGCCTCTATCTGTATTTCGCATCTGTTTTGGTGTTTTTATACCCGCTATCTATAAGGTAAAAGGGTATTATAACTTTGTGTCGACTGGAAAACTATGTAACAGTAAGAAAAGGAGTCATCTACGATCCTAAAAAGTATATGCAGCTGTGAACTTTGAAATAGTAGTACTAGCATTTAAAATTGAAAAATCTCTTTGTTCCATTTTCCAAACATAATGTTCAGGGTTAACCTAACAAAAAAGGAATATGCAAAAAATCTGTTATTTAGTTTTTTTTTCTGTCGCACTGCTATTTTAAAGTTCACATCTGTGTGTACTTCATAGGGTCGTAGATCAGCGACAACAGCTGAGACTGGATGTCTCTCATCCGTGTATCCGTCTTTCTGTCTGTCCATCTGTATGAACTCCTAGATTTCAGAGACTATAAGAGATAGAGCTTTCATTCTTTTTGGACAAAACTTGTTATATTTGCAGACAGATCAAGTTTGTCTCAAATGTTTGCCATGCCAACCTATTTAAGAAATACTTTTGTGTGAAAAAATGGCTGATTAATACGGGTCTTAGTTGCTTTGGCTTGCAAATTTGGTATATCTTGCAGTCTATGGTATATTTTGGTATATTTCTGAAATATCAAATATAGCCTTTTATGTATTTACTGTAGTCTATGGTCTATTTCAAATGTAATACTCCATCGATATACCAAATATAGTCTTTGGTATATTTTTAGTAATTTTCTGATATATTAATTTGACATATAATATTTTAAAATTAATACCACACTGTTTTTGCTTTTACTCGAAATTTGTAGCGGGTTTATTTTGTATATTTCTGTCTATGGAATATTTAATCGATATACATAATATTATTTTTGGTATATTTTTAGTATGTTTGCGGTATATTATTTTCTTTCAAGAACAATACCGTACTGTTTTGATTTTACTCGGGCTTATTTGGTATATTTTACCTATATGGTATATTTTGAATGCAGTGTTCTATTAATATACAAAATAAAGCCTTTTGCATATTTTTAGTATTTTTGTGGTATATTAACTCGGTATATTTTAAGAATAATACTGTACTGTTTTGTTTTTATTCGAAATGTGTAGCGGGTTTATTTGGTATATTTTACCTCTTTGGTATATTCAGTATGCGGTGCTATATTAATATACCAAATATAAAGCCTTTGGTATATTTTGGTAATTTTGTGGTACATTAATTAGGGTATATTTTTAATACCGAACTGTTTTGCTGTTTATTCAAAGTGGGTGCCGGGTATCTCCTAGTCAAGTTCACTCGAATGTAGCTTTCTTGCTTGTTTTTTTTTTTTTGTTTTGTTTTGCATTTCGATCGCAGATTACATTTGCTGCTGCTGCTGCGACCCTTGCGTGTTGTGTCTTTGCACAGTAGCTAACACATACTTTAACTGCCTTTTGTGGGCCACACCCACCTCAGCAGCCTCTCCCCCCTAACCCCTAACCCTTCCCCCTCTCTGTCTCCCTCTTCGTCTCGCTCTCTGTGTTTAGTCGTCACCTCAAATGGCGACGTATTCATTTGTTTGCTGTTTGCCAATCAGCCTGTCAATAATTGTCAACAAGGTGTGACTATGCCAATATTTAATTATTCGATTTCATTTGCTTTTTGCATTCGGACCCCAAAAGCAAACTGCGCAGCCAGCGTATTAGTCGACGCATACCCTGCAAACCTCTCTCAATGTGCAAAGGGTATGCCAAGTGTTCATCAATTTCAATTTCAAATTACATTTCATTCATCATTTAAGAAATTTATATTTATAGTGTACTAATAATTACTTTATTCTATTCCAGATGACAAAGTGCTTTTTTTTCTTCGAAGTTTCTTCAATAATTTTTTAAGGTAAGCGAGTTCTATGTTATAATTATATTTTACAATTTCTTATATCAAAAAAACGAAAGTTCAAATAGCAACTTTTATAGATTCTCTTGAGTTGATTAATGGTTGATTCTGAAATTTATAATAAGCAAAAACAACTTTAATTTTTATATCGTTTCTTAATGTTTGATTCTGAAATTCATAATAAGCACAGCTTTCCTTTTTATATTGAAAATTAAGTAACTTTGTTCTTAGAAGGAAATATAATTGTCACAGAATAAGTGAGGTTAATAACAATTATTTGTTCTATAACAAAATAAGATTTAGCTCCTTCTAATTTATTAAATCAGACATTTTTTCTAATGTCAGTTATCAAGTTGTCATCAAGTTGAAACTTAAAGGAGAGTTTCTTTATAGTAGATGCACAAATTCCTGGGATTTCTATTATAAAGAAACTTAAAGTCTATTGAACAATATTGTACATTATACTCGATTCGAGTAAACTTTTGTTATATTTTCCTTTTTATTGTAATCCTTTTTTGAAATGAATTTTATGTCAAAGCTTTTTAAACTAAATACTGACAAACTACATAAAATCACATTGTATTGAATGCAAGTTTCAGCGCTTGAATGTATAAAGAATGCATTAGTTTTACAGGGTATTTCTTAGTCAGCAACTAGACTTTTTCACACGGCGAACTTGATGTAACGTTTGCTCTTAGTCTCTCTTAGTCTTTGTCGTCTGTCTCTTTCGCTCGTTCAATGAGTGCATTAGCTGAACTATTTACGTTAGCTTAATGCTTTTATTGTTGTTGTTGCTGCTGATGTTGCTTAAAATTTGTTAAACATTTGCGTACAAAACATTTGACTAAAACACTATAAATAAAGTGCGCAAACGTCAGCAAAGATTTGATAGTCAAATGATGGGAATAGAATAATATTTTTGGATTTTATTTGATTATAAAAGAGTTTTTATTGATGTGTATTAAAACTACTTTATGAAAGTAGTTACATTCAGTTCAGTTAAGAGAGACTCTTGACTTCAAAAAGGATTGTATCGATACTTATTCACAGTGTGGCCAGATTAACATGAACAGGGTTGCCAGATGCTTATACAATAAGAACATTTCAATTTCTTAGAATAATTTCATTAATTTCTATGACTTTCCTTAATTAAATTTAAGTTGAAATCTTCTTATTAAAGTCGAATGTATTTCTTTGTTAAATTTCATATGCAAATTTAATTTTATTTGAAATCTTCTTATTAAAATTAAATGTATTTCTTTTCATATAATTCGAAATTTAACTTTTTCATTCATTTTTTTTAACTCTTCTTTAGCTTTGAGTCTTTTTTTTTCTTTTCACTTTTCAACAAGTTGAGATGCACATCCAATATATTTTTATATAAAATGCAATATTCAAATTATACTGAAATATCTATTTATTATATATGATGAAGTAGGAAACTCGATTCTGCACGCTTTCCAATTTGCAATTCTCACATTTCAATCAACTTGGAATCGCATTAATTCCATAATATGTTTGTTGTTTGGCCAGTCATCAAAACTGTCGCATGTCAATCAACTTTTATTGGTTGCCTCAACGACTTTTGGCCAAAATTGTCGCCTCGCCGATTCCGGCGGATGTCGGATCTTGATATATCGCAAAACAGTTCCCAACTAAAGATAGAGATAGAGATAAAGAGAGAGAGAGAGAGAGAGAGAGAGAGAGAGAAAAGAGGCAACGCACTTTAAATGGGCAATCGACGCTCTCCATTTCGAGTCATGCAATCATCATTTGCAGCCTAATATGCACGATATTGAGATCGTAGTGAGCAACAAGTTCGCATACTCAATGTAAGTCATGCACATTTCATATACCCTGTAAAACGGTGCCTTTGACTAAATGGGGTATAGTCGACTAAAAGAATTTTACTCGATATCTGAGGGTTAAAAGTGTTTTACAACTTTTAACTTCGATACTAGATAGTTTTAGTATTTTTGTGGTATACTCATTTGGTATATTTCAAAACTAATACCGCAATAGATCTGAAATTTCCCAGAAAACAAAAAAAAAAGTCTTTCGAATTGTTGTTACCTTTTTTTTTTTAACAAGTTCTTGCCCATTTCGCGTTGAAGGGTATTATAACTGTGCCTATATACGGTATATTTGTAGTATTTTTGTAGTACAAACTTAGTATATTTAAAAAATTCGGTATATTTTAAACTTTCTTAATTGTTTCTACATCTAAAATTTGCCAGGAAAAAAAATTTGGAATTGGTATTAAATACTATTAACAACAAGTTCGCATACTCAATGTAAGATATGCCCATTTCGCATACCCTGTAAAATAGTGTCCGCTTTGAAATGGGGAACAGTCGACTAAAAGAATTATACTCATTATCCAAAGGGTAAAAGGGTATTATAACTTTGTATTTTGTAGTATTTTTTGGTATAATAATGTGGTATATTTCACAAACTTGGTATATTTTCAACTTGATTTATCGGTTATCTTTCTTGTTTATACATCTGTTTCTCTTTAGAATTGCTATTCAATATTTTAACAAGTTCGCATTCATCCTTGCTTATAGATCTGAAATTTCCCAGAAAACCAGAGAAAAGAAAAACAAACGCTTTAGAATTGTTATTAAATATTTTTATAAATTGATATTTATAAATTTTCGCATTTATTTTCATGGATATTTTTTGTTTTGTTTTGTATGGTTTCTTTTTCCATTTTGGACTGTAATAAAATGTAGTAAAAAAAAAATTAAAAAATAAAAATAATCGAGAATCGTTTTTGTATTTTGTTGTTTTTGTTGTTGTTTATTGTGTTGGTTTTTTGTTGTTTTGGGGTTTTTTGTTTTTGCTTTTTTTGTTGTTTTTGTTTTAAATTTATAAACACTAAATGTAAATTATTAGTACAATTGTTTTTGCTTTTTGCGTTTTCTCATAATTTCTTTTTCTTGGTGTTGGTTTTTTTTTATTTTTTGTTGTTTTTTTTTTTTAGTAAATATTTCGCAATGAATTGTTTACAATTAATTCATCAATATATCAATATATATATAGATATATGTATGTATATATTTATAAGCTACAAGAAATAAACATAAAAATTATAATAATAAGAATAATTTAATAGAATAAAATTTAATAAAAATTAATACAATTTCATTTTTGTTTTTTGTTGTTTGTTTTTCATTTCCATTGCATGTGTGTGTGTGTGTGTGTGTGTGTGTGTGTGTGTGTGTGTGTGTGTGTGTGTGTGTGTGTGTGTATAAATATGTGTACATGGCATTTTCGTGTTTGCTTTCGAATTTTTCATTTTAACAAATTTTGTACATAATTTTTTTCTTTATTATAAAAAAAAATGTTTTTTCTCTCTTTTTCTTTTAATACGCTCAAATGTGTGTGTGTGTGTTTATGCATGTGTGTGTGTGTGAGTAAGTAACAATTAGTACAAAATAATTTCACTATTGAAAAGCTTAATTTTCAATTTCTTTTTCCTTTTCTTTTTTTTTGCATTTTTTTCTTTCTCTCTCTCGCTCTGCCAAGAAATAAAAAAACAAAAAAAAAAACCTTTTGCTTATTCACTAAAAAATATTTGTTTAGATATTTTTTTTTGCCATTCAGTCAATCAGTCGAAACTTTTGGTTGGCGCCGCGACGGGACGTGCGTGCTTATGTGTGTGTGTATGTGTGTGTGTGTGTGGGTTTGTGTTTATCGATAAAGTGAACGAACGATAACGATAACAAGCGTTTAATCGCGCCCAAAAGCGTTTCCCACTGCGTTTTGTTTCTCATAAATTAGAAAAAAAAAAATTGTTAAAGTATATATAGACATATAATCGTATATATTATATATGTATATACATGCTCTCGTATGTATGTGGTGTCTATATCTTTCGATATACTATAATCGATATATATCGCTTGTGTATTTTTCTTCTTTTTCTTTTTTCCAAGTGTATTTTTGTTATTCTTTATTTTTATTTTTCTTTTTTTCTGGCTTTTTATTGATTTGTTTCTTACGCTTTCAAATTGCAATTTAAATGTGAATTTAAATTCATTGAAATGAAGAAGAAGAAGCAGAATAGATTGTGCATAGTAGAAGCGGGGGAGAATTGCGATTGCGATTTCGATTTTGGTTTTTTTTCTTTCGTTTTTGTTTTGCTCCAAAAAATATAAAAAAAAAGATCGAACAAAATGCGCGCTACAAGAAGAGAATTTTTGTTGTTAAAGCCAACTCTGCACTGGTTATAGCCTACATATATGTATATATGCATAATGTGTATATCATATATCGTATATCGATCGATTTATCGATCACTCTTTCTTGCTGTCGCTCGCTGTCTCTCTCTCTCACGGTTTCATTCCCTGTGCGTTCTGTGTGTGTTTGTGTGTGTTTTCCAGTTTTTTCATATAATACAAGTTTTCTTCTCGCTCTCTTTCACTCTCTCGCTCTCTCTCTCTCTTTCTGTCTCACACTCGCTCAGCTGCTTGTGGCACGTTGCTGATGATGCGGCTGCCGTTTGTGATGACGCCGCGATCGCCGGCATTGCGTCGAACAGCATTCATCGATTGGCGGGGCTGCCAACTCGCTGCCAGGTTTATCGAACACACGACGCTTGTTCGAGACACGCGTTTGCTGGCACGTTGATCGCGAGCAGCGCTTGCGATCGCAGTTCACCTTCGAGTCCTGCAAATGAATAAAAAAAAATTGTGATTAGTACAGAGTCAGGTTATATATTTTGGTACACAAAATTACAGTGAGAGTTTAACTGCAATATTTGTTATTTAAAGGGAAAAATCAAATTAATCATGTACACAGTCAAAAATATTTAACAACTGTCGAAGAAAATAAAATTTCTGATTGTGATTTGAAATTGTAAATCTTAAATTTTGTCAATTTTTCTATTATTTTCACGAACGAGTTTCGAATCTCAACTTAAATTTACCAATTAAAGAGACGATTTTTGGGTTTAAATTAAAAATCAAATTTTTTAAATAAAATTTTTTTGTTGTAATCAGAAAAATACTAAATTTGAGTTGAAATTTGAATTTGTAAAACAAAATTGCAAATAAAATTTAGAGTTTGCTCTAATATGGATATAAAAACCTTAATTTCAAAGCTAAAATTGAATTTAAAGAGCTTTTTTCGAACTTTTTAAATATTTCAAAGTAATTTGTTAAATTGAATTTGTGAAATAAAATGGCCAAATAATTCACATTACTCAATAAAATTTTAGATTTTGTTGTAGAATGATAAAAACCTAAATTTTAAAGTGAACTCTTGAACTTAAAAAACTTTTCTCGAACTTTTTAAATATTTAAAGTAAAATTTGAATTCAAAGAACTCTTCTCGAACTTTTTTAAATATTGAAAGTGATGATGAAATTTGTTTTGTTGGGAAAATAAGTGTGTTTGGTGTTTTTTGAAACTTACCTTGCAGCGGCATTTGATGCACTTCTGTTCGCCGTGCGACAGCAGAATCGGATGCCATTCCTGTCCGTTCTCGTAGATTTTGTTGACCACCTTGCAACCGCCGGCAGCAAGCGTTTCCTCAGCACTATGCGCCGCCGAACGTTGCATGGCCTGATCGTGCAACACATTGGGATTACTGGGCGTATGCTTGCTGCCATGATTGCTCTGCTTGCCCTCGGGACAAACCTTGCAGCAGGCCTTCTTATCGGGTCGATAGGCGAGCTTCTCGCTGCACTGCAAGGGGGGGCAAACCATGCGGGGGCAGCGCACCTCAAGTGTGGCAGCATCGCAGCTGCATGTGGTGCACGTGTCGAAGCCATTCGGTGGCAAGAACGGATGCCAACTGGCCCCGGCGGCATGGAATTGATCGCCCAACCGGCAGCCGCGACGTGGCTGCAGCAGCAGATCGCTGGCATTCAAAGCGGGCGATGATGATGAGGATGAACTTCCACCGTCTGGTGTTGTGGCATGCCAATCGGCGGCGGTTTCACGACGTGCCACACAAGTGGGGCAGCATTCGCCGTCGCGTTGCAACAGCTGCTCGGTGGCCGCTTTGCACTTCAGAGCGGGACACTTGATCAGCTCACAATTCGCTTGACCCCGTTGACAGGCACACATGTGGCACGTATCCTGAGCACTGCGCCACTGCTCCGATTCGTTGTAGAAGCGACCGGAGTGAAAGCATTTCGTTTCGCCGCCATTCAACATCTGATTATCGTTGTGATCCCCCGGCACCGGGACATTATTATCCGTATAGATAGGGAAACAATGCGCCGGGACTTTGGTGCTCTTCAGCTTGCCACGCAACAACAACTGATGGGTGTGCTTCGTGTGCAACTCCAAATAGCAAACGCTCGTCTCGAGTTTAATCAGCTCAGCCGATGGCATGCCCAGGACAAAGCCTTCCAAGTAATTACCAGTGAATTCCTCGAGTAATTTCCGTGTGACCGGAGCCCCGATTGCCTCAATTGGTTTCTCCTCCAAATACAATTGCAAATCCTGCGCCGTGTTGATGCCACTCAGCGTCAGTTCGTAGTGGAGATTGCATTCGTTGTCAATGGACATCCAGGCCATGGCCATGGCTCCAGTTGCTCCCTCGCCGTGTTGCTTCAGGAGAATTGGTTCCGCAGAGTCGCGAGCATCGGCCACAGGACGTGGCACCAAACGACCGCGTATCAAACTCGCCTCATGCTCGGTGGCCACATTGACACCGAGTTCACCCGCATACAAAGACTCAAGGACTTTGGGTCCCAGCTTCTCCACACTGCCGATGGCCTGATTGAAATTGAAACTGGGCGTTAGATCCTCGAGCTTTGCCTTGCGTTTGCCCTGCTCCTCGATCAGACTGATGTTCGGACGATCGCGGGTGTTCACATGATCCGTCTCAATGTTGTACGCCAACGAACCGTCCGTGTTGAGATAGACCCAAGCCAAGCCGCTGCTCCTCGTGCTCAGTTCGTTGCCGTGCGGCGGTGCCAAGAGTGTCTGGAAGATCTCACAACTCGCCCGGGTCACAATGTGTCCCTGGATGCGCAGTTGGGGATATTTCTTCGACTCGACGGTCAACAGGAGTTTGCCCCGCGACATCAGACGCAAATTCTGTATGGTAATCGGAGAGGACAACTCAAGTACGTTGATCTCTGCCGAGGGTTTTCGCACACGGGGCAACTCATCGAAGATCAGTTCTTTGCGTTCCGGCAATTCGATGCGCACATTCAACGCTGCATCGGCAAACTCTTCGACACCAAAGACACCGTTAAAGACGAGCGTCAAATGCATCGAACTCGCTGCGCCACTCGATGTCGAGACAATCGCTGTGCCACCGGCGCCGGCAAGCTGAGGATCGGGTTTACCGCTAGCCGTGAGTGGAGGCTCGAGCAGTGAACTGAAGAGTTCCGTTTGCAGTGCCGTGTATTTGGCAATCTTTCCGGCGAGTGCCAATTCCGCTTGATGTTTGTTGCCCCACAGCAGCACCACATGCAACCGATCGTCGCGCAAGATGCGCTTGTAATCGCGTGGCACGCGTCGCCACACGCCGCAAATCTTTCCGGTGGCATTCTGATACACACTGAGGGTTCCGCTGAGTGTCGTCTCCAGTTGATGCTCCTCGAGGATGACGCCGCCATCGTCCACGAATTGTATGGCACGGGGGCGACCGATTTTCGCCGATGTGTAGAACGAATAGTAGAGGTTCTTCTTGTGGAACAGAAAGCGGGCGGTTGCCACAACGTTTTGTGGATTGTATGTCGTGTACATGGATTTCATTTCCTCGCCCTTCAGGAAGTAGGATGTGCGTCCCGTTAGCAGAGCCGCGTAATCTATTTTGGGAAGAGAACAAGTTGATGATGTGGTGGTCAAAATTTTGATGAAGAAATTGGGATGTTGAATGCGTGCATTACTATCGGTTATAGTATCGATAAAGGTTTGAATATCCATTATAGTATCGGTTATAGTAGAGTAGATGTTGTTTACGGTGGTCAAATTTTGTGTTAGTTTTGAAGCTGAGTGATGTAGAAAAAGATAAACTGGATGTTTTACTATCGGTTTTAGCATCGGGACCAGTTTAACTATTGATTATACAAACGATTATAGTAGAGAAGATGTTTTTGAATGTGTGGAAATGTTTGTTTTTAGCTGAGAAGATGTTTGAAGAAACTACATGTTTTACTATCGTTTATAGTATCGGTACTATCGATTATCGTGGGAAACAATCTACACTTGATAGCTGCAAAATTGTTAGTATTCCACAAAGTATTTTACATTTAAATGTCAATCGCAAAAATGATCCTCAAAGCTGTTAAGCAATTATTGAATTTTAAGCAGTTGATATTAGTGTTTAAAAAACTAGACTGAACGCCTCATTGCAATAAGGAATTGTATTCTTAAAAATCACTTTACTAAGATAGTTTTTCGTGTAAAATTAAATCTTTTTTTTTTATCGTTGATGTTTGGCTTTGTTTTAAGATCGATGCTTTACCGATATATCGCATGCATAGTTAATAATGTAATAATCGAATGGTGTTACTTACGTTTCATGTTGCGCTCCTCCTCTTCGCTGGGCACAGGCACATCCAAAGCGACGTCCGTGTCTGTAAATGAAATGAAATGAATGGGAAATCAGTTGTAGTTGTTGTTACTGGAATTTGCTCTACATTGGAATGCAGAGGTTCAAAGCGCATGCCGCACGCACTGAATGAAATACTGAATGAATGAATGAACTGAATAAAGGACAGGTAAAACGAACCCAAAAGAGAGAAAGAGACAGACAGAGGGAGTTCTGTGTGTGTGTGTGTGCGTCCAGGTGGCATTCATTAATCGTGCATAAATTGAGACACAGCAGGTAAACAAGACCCGAAATGCAGCTTCCAGGAATTGGCTTGGCGTGAAAGTAGGTGGACATTTCCGGCGTGACAAGGGGCAGAGGCATAAACACCACACACACACACACACCACTAACACACACACACACATAGTCTGTGCATTCACAACACAAGAGTTGATTGACAGTGGCACATAAATCACCATCTCAGCTTCGTTACTTCGTTAGAAGTCGCTTCCTAAAGCTGATTATAAAAAAAAAACGAGCCTAGAACTCTCAGTTATACCCTGCAATAAACACTGCACCCAACTCAAGGAACTCGGCTTGCTGTGCAGCTAATCAGTTGAAATTTGCAGAACAGTTTATGCATAAACTTTACGAATAACTTAGCTCATCTCAAGTAACTCGGCTTGCTGTGAACCAATGCAGATGAAACTTGCAGAATATGCAGCTAATTACGTAAATTTACAGATTATTTCAATTGTGCAACTCTAGTATCGAATTTTTCCATAATTTTCGGTTCTACACCGTTTTGCCTACCTCAAGTAACTCAGCTTCCCTTAAGCTTATGCAGCTAAAACTTTCAGAACATACAGCTAGTAACTTAAATCTACTAAATACTTCAATTTTGCAACTGTATTCTAAAATGTTCCCATAATATTCGCTTTTAACCCATCTCAAGTAACTCAGCTTCCATTAAGCTTATGTAGTTGAAACTTGCAGGGTATCGACATAAAAATAAACTCGACAGAAAAACCCAAAGCACAAAGAAGTTGTGTGCGAGTCTAAAGCTAAAGCTGAAGTTGATGCTGCATTGGAATTTCGATTATTTCTTTTCTACCCTTCTCCTCCTCCTCCTCCTTTGTCGCCTTCTGCATTCGATCTCTTGCCCAAACTCACGACCTCTCATGCTGCGTTAAGCCGCAAAAAAGCACAAGAAGCCGATAAAAAAGAGTGAGGGCAAAAAAAAAAAAAACAAAAACAAAAAAAAAATAAAATAAAATCAACTTCTTGCCGCATAATGAAGGGCGACAAATCTGACACCTTGTATAGCATTTTATTGAGCCGAGGCCGAGGTGATATCGACTCGCTGAAGAGGGGTGCGGGCAAAGGGGGAAAGGGGAGGGGGGGAGGAAGGGGCCAAGACCGCGTTGCGGTTGCCCGACTGCGTTTGTATTAGTGTCTCTGTGTGTGTGTGTGTGTAGCTTCAATGTCTCTCGCTGTCCGATCTTATCGCCTGATCTTAATACGAGCCACTTCTGACCGAAAGGCCCCTCTGACTCTCTCCTCCCTGTCTCTCCTCCTCCCTCTCTCGCTCTCCTTCATCAGCTTGCCTCTTTGCGTTTTTCAATTTGACGCGTCGTCTGCGGCGCATTCTTTTGCTTATTGGTCGATCGGTCGATCGCAGCACAAAGATCCCAGCTTCAGAGGTCCCCGGGACCCCAAAAGAGGGAGAGAGAGAGAGAGAGGGAGCGAGACCCTCGGCATTGCCCTTGACTCGCGCTCGCTTTGCAGATGAATGAATTTCGTTTCGTTTCGTTTCATTTTTATGCCGTGTGTGGTACTTCTTCTTCTTCTCTCAGTCTCAGTCTCAGTCTTGGTCTTCAGTGTTTTTTTTTTTTTTTTTGTATTTTCTGTAAGCCAAGATAAATGAGTTTTGGTGCGCACAAAGACGACGACACGTTGCCCATCATGACAACCACGAGAAACGCACAACGAGCAACGGACGGACAGACAGACAGACAGACGGACGGACAGACAGACAGACGGACAGTCAGCTGGACGTTTGGACAGAAGCCGACAAAGCCAGTGGAAAAGACAAACGACACCTTCGTTCGGCATTGAGTCAACGCTTTGGTATGTGGCTGGCTTCCCCCTCTCCACTAACCCTAACCCCTGCCTCTTCCCCTTCCCCTTCCCCGCTCTCCCCATACTTCTCAACTGAAATCAGAATCTTGAAATCTTCAAATCTTGCAGCTCATTAACAAAAAGTTGGAAAGTGTTTTTTTTAGTAGTTCTTCGCTCTAATGAAACGAGCTCTACAGCTGCTTAAAAGTAAGCCAAGTGCTTTTTTTTCTCTTGACTGGGGGTGTGGCCAAAGAGGCGGGGCGAGGAAGAAGAAGAAGGCGAAGGCGAGAGGAAGCGTTGCTAGTTGATGATGACTAAAGACTTAAAGAGTTTTGGTGGGAGCTTAGATTGAGATGAAGAGGTGATCTTTCTTTTCTTATCTGAAGTATTATATTTTTTGCATTGCAAATCTTTCTTCTTTTTTAAATATGAAATTTTGCATTATGAAATAATTTTTAAATATAAAACTGGTATGTAAAAATTAATGTAATAATACGTATCAATATTGGGAAAGATTTGTTGAGAAAATTTTGAAACTAAAAGAAGAATTTTAGCTCAATTTGGAATATAATAATATAATGGGAAATATTTCTTGATAATATCTTGAAACTCAAAGCAGCAAATTTTGCGATATAAAATAGAATAGAAAAGAGAAGCTTTTATCAATGCACTTTTGCAAGAAACTGAAGCTGAAGATCTTTTGTATGATGATCACTTAAGTGTATGTATGTGTGTGTGATCTCTTACTCTCACACACATACATAGTTGAAACTACCTGAAGACAGCGTTTTGTGAGCAATCTAAATGCGATCGTGCACAGTTTGAGTTTTGTTGTTTCGATCTTTTTTGTTTTTGTTTTTAATAGACAGTTCCGTTTTGATGCCCGAACGATAAAGTTGAAATTTTTATGGCCCAGAGGCAACGAGGAGTGAGTGAGAGAGAGGGGCGAAGGTAGATAAAGATAGCTATAAGCAGATAAGAGTCAAACAGGGACTCACGCCTCTGTGATAATCATCTTTGATATGTTTTTTTTTTTTTTTGGGCAATCCTTTTGAGTTGAGTGTGTGGCTGGCTACAATGTTGGAATGTTGGGAATGTCTTTGGCCTGGGGTTAGGCCATAAAATGCTCTAAAAAGGAAACGCATTGACCACAAAAGATGTCATCAACTTGAATTGTCTGCGATGCGCCAACGTCTCTCTCTCTCTCTTAATGGATCCCAAAACGAATCGAATCGAATTGAATCGAAAAGAGGCAAAAATGAGAGGAAACGATTGCAGACATCGATTGACATTGCCAAGAGACATTAACTTTTATTGTCTCTACCTGGTAAATGTTTTCCCCCCCGTCCCCCGTCTCTCTTCCCTCTCTCTCTTCCTTGTCTTCCCATCTTCAAATCGATATCTTGGTCGATCTGTGGACCGCCCGCTGTTAGCGGCGGCAAATGAGATAATTTAATAAGCGTTAAAATGCTCGAGTTATGTCATTATAAAAAAAGAAAGAAACGAAAGAAAGAAAAGGACAGAGACAGAGAAAGAGAAGCCACAAAGAAGCGACGAAAAAATGCATAAATTAATGCTGAGAGAAACGAGATGTGGCAAGAAGCAAAAGCAACAAACATTTTGCTGCTCGGCTCTGCCCCCAAAAATGGGCATTTAACGTTGGTGCAATTTTTGCAGAGCGAGTTGCAAGTTGCTTCACTAAACTTGGCTATACATAAATATGTGCGCATGTGTGTGTGTTTGTGTGTGTGTGTGTGGTAGATGCAACAGCGGCAGCCGTGGCATGCACCAAGTTAGGCTAAAAAATAGAAATAACTTTGGTAAATCAAAAGCAGCTCGTTGCCTGTTTTCTGTTGTTGTTGCTGCTCGCAAATATTTTTACAATAGCTGCCACAGAGCTTGCTGCAAAACAGCGGCGGGCCATGTGGCAGGGGCATGTGGCAGTGGCAGGCAAGCCAAGTTGGGGCCGCGCCCGTGCCTTCTAACTATTTATGGCAAACGAGTTGCAACCAAGTCGAAGTCGATGCTGAAGCTGCTGTTGCCATTTTTTTTTGCTTTTTTTTGACGTGGCAGCCGCAATTTGTGGCAACTTGGCCAACTTGGAATAAAAGTGAAATCTTCAGCGAGAGACAGCGAGAGAGTGCTAGAGAGAAAGAGAGAGGGAGAGAGAGAGAAAGAGACAGGGATTGGGGCAGCCAATTGGGGACGACCAAAGGTCAACGGCTTTGCATAAGCAAATGAAATATTGCCGCAAAACGGAAACTAATGATGTGCTGCCAGCTTGCTTGCAACTTGCTGCAAGTCGTTGTGGCAGTTGCAACCAGTTTAGAGCAGCAGCAACAGCAGCTTCAGCTTCAGCTTCATGCCACACAGCGGCAAAGCGGCTGACTGGAATTTTCAGCCAGCACTCGCCTGATTATGTGAAAAATGTCACACACACACTCACACATACACACACACACACTAGCGACGACTTTCCTCATAAGTTTTTTTTGCTGCTTTTCTAATTATGAATTCAATTCATGCAGAAAATTAGCAAAAGCCAAAGAATTGCCCAGTGATTCAGTGCGATCGCTGCATATTGAACTTCAACTTCAGCAGCAAGCTGTATTTGGCGTTGCCACCTGGACGGATTTAGGGTTGCCAAGCACACCAAAGAATGGAGAAACAATGTATTAAGTTGTTAATTTGACTTGTTTATAACTTAATCGAGTTAAGCTGAAGAAGCTTTAATTTGGCGTTGCCACCTGGTCAGTTTTAGGGTTGCCAAGCATACCAAAGTTAGGGGAAATAATGTATTAAGTTGCTAATTTGTCTTGTTTAAAACTTAATCGAGTTAAGCTGAAGAAAGTTGAATTTGGCGTTGCCACTTGGGCAGTTTTAGGGTTGCCAAGCACACCAAAAAATGGAAAAACTCTGTATAGAGTTACTAGCTAAACTCGTTTATAACTTAATTGAGTTAAGCTGAAGAAGCTTTAATTTGGCGTTGCCACCTGGTCAGTTTTAGGGTTGCCAAGCACATGAAATAGAGTTGCCAGATGTTGCCAAAGAACTTGAAAACAAATTGAAAGCTTTCTAAATGTATTTTTTGTGAATTTGAAACTTTTTGCTTGCTCTCAGGGTTGCCATCTGTGGTTTATTTTGAGTAATGATCTGATTGTTGACAGCCAAAAAAACATTTTAATGGCATGGCACGTGTGTGTTCCCAATGGGATGATCAGCGCGGCCGAAAACAGATGAAATTCTGTTGGAATAGTCGAAGAATGCGCTCAATGCCAACATCATCATCAACATGAAAATTTGAAAAAGAAAAGTTCGAGTCCCAGTTCCCCGAATAGTAATAATAATAATAATATTATTAATCACAATACACCAGCATACAACGAAACGGACGGACGATCATAAGTTGTGCGATATAAAATAAATCGGAGCAGACGACACCGAACACGACGAAACATGCAAAAAAAAAAGTCGACGAAATAAATAAATGCAAAAAACATACAAGAAAAATAAAAAAAAGTGAAATAACATACATCAAGCGACAGACTGTGAGAAAAAGCCAGAGAGAGAGAGAGAGGAAGAAACGTTTTGGGGAAGGAAAGGTGATCTATATGTATGGAGATCGAAATATGTTGTTTGGGGGTAGGCGACAAAAAGAAAACAAAAACGAAAAAATGGAGGGGAAAAAAACACAGCGAAATGGCATAAAAAAGAATTATAAATTGCGTAGCGTTGACCTTCATTTCGGTCCAAGTAATTTTTCATAAACAATTTACGCGTTTCGTTGCGGTGCGATTCATACTCGAACTATCTGCATACATATATATATCTGTATATATCTGTATATATATATATATATCACAGATATATATGCTCCATATATACATTGGACATTATGTGATCTGAGCAAAAAAAAGTGTTGTACAGCTGCCGTGGATGCTACGCTTAATTATTCATAGATACACAGCATATATCTACTATATAGATTGAGTTCAACAGAATTCTTTACAAGCAACAAGCAAGTCATATCATTTTTATAGCCTGTCTGATAATCCAATTGTATATGTTTTTGATATTTTTTATGATGCTTAACAAACAATTGCATGTGTCAAAATATTGAGATATTTTCCTAATTTATAATCCCCGAGACTCTCTGATTGCTTTTGACGCGACGATGACGCATCTCGATGGCATGGGAAAGTAGATATATACTATATAATATGTTTTCTTGACTTACCGTTACGATCTCCGGGACAAGTCTTACAGCATTTGCCGGGCAATGAGATGGGATCATCGCATTTAGCTGGCGGACACTCGTTCTTAATGTTGCGACATTGCACACGTGCAACAATGCGTCGCTTCTTGGGTATCTGCAAAAGTAAAAAAAAAAAGAAAGAAAACATTTATTAGCAACAACAAAAAAGAAAACATTTTTGTATATAATATCTCATTAGTTATGCTGAGTGGATGAGCCAATGTGTCACTTCTGTCTGTCCCGATGCCCATTACTGTATATTTTATTTATTTTTTTATTCACTTTTTATATAATTTCTGTAGCCGCAAAATTAATTAGCGCTGCCATTCCAACACACACACATACGTTTAAACTTTTCTATGCTCTCATACCCTGTCATTTTTTTTATATGATATTGCAGCTCAAACTGACCGAGTGAACTCAGCATCGGTTAATGCTAACTAACTGGAATTTGCTTGGTAAGTTCATGTTTGATTATAACTTGCTAATTTTTACATTATTCCTTGACTTTTGTGTGTATTTTTGAAGTTACCTAACTTTTGACTCACGGGAGTTACATTGCTTATATTTCGTATATAGAGATTATAATGTATGCTTTAGGAGTTCTCGAAATTTTAGCTAATTTCGTCAAGTTTTACAGGGTATCTGGGTGTTCTATAATACACACTTTTGTCTAGTTTAGAGTTAGCGCTGCTTTATATTTAGAACTAAATCAAATTGCGATTTTCTTAATATAAATATATGAATATATTTATAATTTTCTATATTATTCCATTTTATTTATTTTTTTTTTTTGGCATTTTGCGTGTCGCCTTCTTTTTTTTCTGTTCTGTTGTGTTAATTCATTTCAGATCTCTGGTTGGTTGGTCGAAACTGGACTGACTGAGAGTGTTGTGTCGTTGTCTTTTTGATGTTTATATGAATTCATTTTTATTGGCCTGCCAACGTTGTTGCTTTTAACGATGGCATATCAGTTCTTAAGTCTTACAGCAAAACAGACAGACAGACGAACAGAAGAGAAGAGGAAGAGAAACAGAACAGAACAGAAGGCGAAGGCAGCACAGCTATCATTTTATGATGTGCTCGTTTATAAGTCTTGCAGCCACATAAATTATAATTAATTAATACAAAACTGACTTTTATGCAATGGCCAAATGACCAAATGACCAAATGCCCAGTGGCTGGACAGGTCCATTAAATCGTGAATCGCGAATCGAGTCGAAGAAACTGCGACTAACTGACGATCATTTCGTTCCCTCTCTCTTCAAAAGGAGAGCACTCAAGTGGAGGACAGAAGACAGCTCTTCAATTAGCTCGACAATTTGCAAAAGAGAGAAAAGTTAATAACCAAAAGTACAACTGCTCAAATTAAAACATAAATAAAACCAACTCATTAAACAACTTAACAACGCAAATGCTCGACGCTTTAACAACTTTACGAGTTGTCTGTGTTCACTCATTATTTAGATACGAGTGTTAGAGGCAGGATTGAATGGGAGTTTATAGATTGAAATTGAAGAGATTTCAGTTCATAAAGAGTTAAATATCAGAGCATTGAATAGGCAATGAATTGAATATTGAATGAATATGAAAATTAAAGTTAAAAGAAAGTTAAAGTTACGGTATTAGTATTCAAATGTAGCAGTAATATACCGCAAAAATACTAAAAATATACCACAGGCTATATTTGGTATATTGATGTATTACTACACTCAAAATATACCATAGTATGGTAAAATATACCAAATTGTCAGCCCAGGCAACAAAGTCTAAATTTTTTTCCCCTTCAAAAGTATTTCTTAAATAATTTCTACTTCTCTTCTGATGGACGGACAGTCGAACCTGGCTATATAGTATAGTTTGTTAATGACTGATTAGGAATATATATTTACTTTATAGGGTCAGATTGATAAATAAAATAAAGATTGAAAAATTCTAAGAAGATCAGCAAAAATCGATGTATCTTAAAAATTTTTAATTAAAGTCTGCTTAAAGACCTAAAAGAGTTTTTTGAAATATTTCAAATTAAAGAATAATAAGGATGTAAAAAGGAGAATTCAAAATATCGAAATATGTCTCAAAAATCTGATTGAAGTCTGCTTAAAGAACTAAAAGAGTTCTTTCAAAATGGATGCAATTAATTTGTAGGATTCTAAGCAAATAGAAATATCTCAAAAATGTGATTGAAGTTCAAAGTACTAAAAAAGTTCTTTGAAATGAATATGTGATTCAACAAAGGTTAAAAAGTATTGAAATATCTCAAAAATGTGATTGAAGTCTGTTCAAAGATCTTAAAGAGTTCTTTGGAAAATGGATGAAATGAATGTGTGATTCAATAAGGATTCAAAATATCGAAATATCTAAAAAATGTGATTGAATTTATATGAGTTCTTTCAAAATGAATTTGTAGTTAAGTAAGAAAATTAAATAGGGAAGATTTTAAGTATCGAAAATTTGATTGAAGTGTGCTCAAAAAACTAAAAGAGTTCTTTCAAAATAAATCAAATAAATTTGTACTTCAATAAAGAAGATTCTAAATAACGAAATATCTTAAAAATCTGATTGAAGTCTGTAGCCAACTGTTTGGCTATATCATCAGTATTTGTACGATCTGAAGATATATTGTTGTACTTGTTGTGGGGCTCTTTTTATTTTGTTTTTGGGCTTGTGTCTGTCTGGGTCGTCTGGTCGATGGCAGACGCACAATGACAACAACAGCAACAACAACAACAATAAGAAGACTTTATGGCGTCAATTAATTTTCGGGGCCTGCTTATATATATATGATATATAGAGTATGAAAGAGAGAGAGAGAGTGGGGGGAATAATATTATATATATTTGATATTTGATGTGTATAAATTGGGTTGTTGTTTTTGTTATTTTTACACACACACAAGTTTGACATTTTCAATGCTGTTTTTTCGATTTTTTTTCGGTTTTTTGTGGGTCGACGTAATTGCAAAAAAAAAAATCGCTTTAAACAACAATTCAATCAACAACAACCACGACAATAAATGGGAAGGAAAACGCAATTTTCAATTTGTTTTTGGCAAAGGTTTGGTATTTGGTTTCTTCGCATTCGCATTCGAATTCGAATTCTACGTAGATACTAAGTATCTAAGTGTGTGTGTGTGTGTGTATAGAGTATACGATTCGTCGTTGTTGTCGCATTCGCCATTATAAAAAGAGCTTTAAAATCAATATTAATCATGCGTAAAAATGCCATAAATTATGCGCCTCTTCTTTGCCTTCCATTGCCACGTTTTGGCCCCAACTTAAGTGAAAATACATTTTTCGCCAATAATTTTTCCTATTTTCCTTCCTTCGATATTTTCATAGTATTTTTGGCAACGTTGTGTGTGTCTGTGTGTGTGTGTGTTGCTCTCTTTCTGTCTTGTCGCTTGTAGCAAATGTCGGCAGTCATTAGTCAATTAGTTGGCCGCCTATCAGCGCAGACTTGACTTAATTTGTTCAGTCAGCCGTCGCACAATAAGAGATACAAAAGTATCTCGCAAAATGAATAACGCATATCTATATGCAATAGTTGTTGTTGCAACAAGTTCTCATTTTAAAATTGCTGAAAGCTTTACTGAAAGCTGCTGAAAGTTGCGCAAATAAAAGATACAAAAGTATCTCGAAAATGAGTAGCTTAAATCTATATGCAATTGTTGATGTTGTTGCAGTTATTAAGTAGCAAGTTCTCATTGAAAAACTGCTGAAAGCTCTACTCAAAAGCTGCTGAAAGTTTCACAAACAAAGACATACAAAAGTATTTCGAATGTTAGCAAGTTCTCATTAAAAAACTATTAAAAGCTCTATGTAAAGCTGTTGAAAGTTTCACAAACACACAACTAAACACTTTCAGCAAACTTCTTACTCTGTTAGTTTTGTTGCTGAAAGTTCCTGAAAGCTCACTCAAACCTGACTTATGTACTTTGCTGCCTCCCACAATTTCATTTTTGCTGCATTTAAAAGCAGTTGAAAGCTTTGTCAAAAAATAATGAAAGCTCACTGACAATTGAGCTGGCTAAACTAGAAACTTGAACATTAATCTAAAGCTCCTACAATTCGATTTTTGCAACTGAAAGTTTGATTAAATGTCACTTAAAGTTGCGCTGGCTAAACTAAATACTTTATACCTTTCAACATTGCAGTTAAACTGCTAAATTTAATTTTGAATTTGATCGAAAGCTTTGGCAAAACTTTATGCAGCTTTCTTGCTGTATTTTGTTTAATTAAAAAGCTGTTGAAAGCTTTGACAAGTTGCTAGAAGCTGATTGACATCTTCCTTGCTGTATTGTTGCGCTTAAATTTAGCTAAAGCTTCTGAAAGCTCACTCATGAAGTTGTTCCCTCTTAAACTTAACTTAACACAAAAACAAAATAAAGAGCTTTGACTTACCGCAACGCATTCGCATTTGATGCAATACATGACACCAAAAGGAGGCCCAAGATCCGCATACCAAGTGGAGCCCAATTCACGAAGAACTTTGCCAAATTGACATTCGGTTACTGTAAAGAAAAGAAACAAAAATTAATTAAAAATCAAACATAAAGCAAATAGAGTTTGTCTATATGAATTCAATTGCATTGCATCAATTGCCAGTTGTGTTGTTGTTGCTCTCTGGCTATAAAAGTCCATTTGTCTAAATATAAAATTTTATGGTTTTTTTTTCTTGTTGTATTTGTTTTTGTTTTTGTTGAAAATGCTGGCGCCAGAGTTAATTGCATTTGCTCATATAAATGAAATTTAGTCAATGTCAATGCGAGTATGGGAATGGAAAAGTTAAGAGGAGGGGGAGAGGGAGAGGGAGGTGGAAGGAGACTACGTATGGCAACATGTTGCCAAGCGGCAGCAACAAATGTTGCTAGCTGGCGCCACATTCAAATATCGTTTCCGGCAGCCAGCGTTTTTACAATTTTACAAATGAAACAGAAAAAAAAAGTGGCGCCAGCAAGTGTCAAGTTGTTAGCAGAGGAGAGGGGAGGGGGTGGGAGGGAGAAGGGGGGGCAAGATTTGACTTTTAGACTCAATTTCATTAGCGGCATTTTGTGTTTTATTGTTGATGTTGTTGCTGCTGTTCGGTGTTGTTAATTGGATGGCATTTTGTGTGGCGCTGTTATTTGGTATGCAAATCGGGCAAAAGCGCGTTAAATTATTAATATATTTTAATTACCAGGCGCACACAGGCAGCTTAGCTCTCGTCTCTAGTCTCTCGTCTCTCCAAAAAATTACAAATGCTAAAACTTTAAACTCTTTGGCGCCACACATCAGCCATAAAAAACACAACGAGCGCGCAAAAACCGAAAAAAAAACGACGAAAACCAAATATAAACATTCAAAATACTTAATAGAAATTCCCAAATAAACCACACGGACTGCACGACTAAAGAATACCGCGTAAAAGTGTGAAAATAAATTCCAAAGCCAAGAAAATGGCTTTATTTAGCTTGAATTTGAATTTTTTCAAGCTAAATTGCTAATTTTGAGGTTATACGACTTAAGAATACCGCGTAATAGTAGGAAAGTAAATTCTAAAATGAAAACTGTAAAAATATCTACAGAAAGCATTGATTTCTATGCTTTTCATTTGGCTCTTTTCAAGCTAAATTGCTAATTTTGCAATTGCTCTGCTTTGATTTGGCTTTTTTTTTGCTAATTTTGCAATTGCTCGACTTAAGAATACTGTGCAAAAGTTTAAAAGCGAATTCCAAAATAGAAAATGAACAAAATAGCTTTTAATTTGGCTCTTTTCAAGCTAAATTGCTAAAGAATACTGCGTAAAAGTTCGCAAGTAAATTCCAAAATGAAAAATATAAAAATAAAGCTAAAGCTAAAGAAAGCAATGATTTCGATGCCTTGAATTTAGCTTTTTCAAGCTAAATTGCTAGCTAATATGCCGCCGCAATGGATCGTCGAGGGTATTAAGTGGAATAGTTAAAATCGATGGCAATGAATGGGGCGTAAATATCAGCGCGTATTTTTTTTTTTTTTTTTGCTTGCTTGATGGATTGTTGTGTGGCTTTTGCTTCTGCTTCTTGCAGTTGCTCAACTTTTAGCGTTATCATTGAAAAGCAACGCTGGCAGAAACTGGGCTACAACTGATTAACTAAAACACACACAAAAAAAAAATCACCGAAAAAAACAAAACCAATAAACTAAACTAAAAAAGAAGAAAAAAGGCAGCAACAACAAATCAACTATCTAAGCAGAGAAAAAAAGAAGAAAAAAATGAAAACAACGCCCAGGCAAACATGAGAGCAACAACGAAACAACCTCAGCAGCGACAACAACAACAACAACGGCAACCTTAGCCGAACAAGCAGGGGCGGCATTGCCCGACATGGCGTATACGTGATAAGTGGCGCTAACGACGCGCGACGTTTATCAAGTGGCGGTCTTATTATAATTTGTTGTTGTTGTTGTTGCTGCTGCTGTTGTTGTTGTGGTTGTTGTTGTTGCTTTCATTGGCGCCAGTTTTATTTGCGTGCGAAAATAAAGAAACACAATTTAAATGCAAGCAACAACAATAGAAATTTAATCAGCGAGAAGAGAGACAACGGAATCGCCTTTGATACAAGCTGCCGATTTACGCGCAATAGATTTATAAATATTTATGTGTATTTCACTCTCCTCTCCTCTCACTCACTCTCTTATATATACATATAAGAGTCGCCAAAAAATGTTAAATATGTATTAAGTATTTTTCTATCATTCTGTTTTTTTTTTGGTTTCCACTTATATAATTGCACTCGCTGCGCTTCATTTCATATCGCTGCGTTGGCAACAAAATGCTGCTAAGCTTTACAGCATGAAAATGTTGGCAACACTTCATATTAAATGTTGCCAACACTGCATCACAAAAGTTGCTAAGCTTTACAGCACAAAATGCTGGCAACACTGCATCGCAAAAGTTGCTAAGCTTTACAGCACTAAAAATGTTGCCAAGCATCAAATGTTTGCATTGGCGCTGCGTGCGTTGGCAGCAAATGTTGCTCAACTTTACAGCTACGAATGTAGCTTGCTGTCGTTGCCGCTGCCGCTGTCGACGTCGCTGCTTCCGTTTGCAGCAACTGTGCAGCCAATAACATTGCGAGTTTTGCCTTCTGCTTTTGCTTCTGCAATGTTAACTCAGTCTCTCGCTCTTCCTCTTCCTGTTTGCTGTTCACTGTTGTTGTTTGCCGTTTTGCCGACCCGCCCCTCATTTCCGTTGATCGTTGATCGTTGGAGTCGAGAGCCAACAAACTCATCAGCAACTAAAAGCCAGCTGTTAATTATGCACTGATCGATCTATCGCTCTTTATTTGTCCATGCAAAAAGCATCGACTATATAGTATATACATATGTATGTATTTTATGTATTTGCTGCATTTTGTCTAGACTTGATTTGATTTATGGCTTAGCTTATATAGTATTCTTCGTGTTTTGATTTTGGCATTTGGCAAGGCAAAGAAATCATTTCCAGACTGAATTTATTGTTTGTGCCAAATTCATTCATCGATGCACAACGTAACAATAATGGCAAAAATGCGGGGCGTGGCACTCCCTCTTGCTCTCTCTTGCATTGAGAGAGCGCCACACAGAGAGAGAGAGAGAGTGAGAGAGAGAAGAGGAGACGTGTGTTATTTATAATTTGCATTTCAGACGAAAGATCTACAAATAAATTTACGCCTTTTTGTTCGCATTGCTGTTTTATTTTTGGCAGTGCATTGACACACACACAAACACACACACACACAAGCAACAAATTAAGGCTGCAGCAATTAAAGAATCTGAAGAAAAGCTTCCACTGTACTAAGAAAATGTGCTTAAAGCTTTGCTTCAAAACTTCATAAAGCTTCTTAATAGCTGAAAGTTACTTAAAGCTTTTTAAGCAACTGAAAGTGCAGCTTAAAAAGTTGCTCAAATTATATTGAATGCAACTGAAAGCTTAGCAAAAAGTTGTACTTATAAAAGCTGCTTATTAGCATAAAGTTGCTTAAAGCTTTTCAATCACCTGCAATTGCAGCTAAATGCAATTTGAGTTCATTGAATTATTAAAAAGTTGCTAAAAACTATATTGAAAGCAACTGAAAGCTTAACAAAAACAGTTGAAGCTCTGATTTCATTTCAAACTTGCAAACTTAACAAAGCTCTTGAAGCACTAACTTCATGTTAAGCAACTCGCCAGCTTAATAAAGTTCAATCGATAGTTCCACTAAGTTCATGGATATAAAAGTACTACTGAATAATAAGTTTGGGAAAGTTTAACACACTAAGAACAGAATATGAAATAAGCACACAGTATAAGCTACATATTTTGTAATGTTGCGTTAAGCCAAGGCTCAAGTTTCGCTTAAGCAAAAGCTTAACCAAACATATTCGTGTATAAAAAAGTAAAATTGAGTAATATTAAATTTCGGGAAAACACACTAAGAACAGACAGCGAAGAAAGGTACACGCTAAATTTTAGCTAAAATTTTTTTAAGTCAAAGCTCAAGTTTTTCTTAAGAAAAAGCTCAGCCAAACATATTTGTGGTTATAAAAGTACAATTGAGTAAAAATAAGAATAAGAATAGACTGCGAAGAAAGCTACAGGCTACGTTTTAGCTAAAGCTTCTTTAAGTCAAAGCTCAAGTTTCGTTTAAGCAAAAGCTCATCTCAAAATATTCGAATTGAGCAATGTGCAATTTTGGGTTGGTTGCGTGGTAACAACAGAGACAATATGTGCTTGCAACACATGTGTATGTATGTGTGTGTTTGTATATGTGTGTGTGTGTATGTGTGTGTTTGCAACAAACAAACAAACAATCAGATGAGAAGCAGTCGCACAATGTGCTAATTACAGTCAAAAGGCAGCGACAGGCATTTCAACTTCTAATAAACATCGCCAACACGTGGCCCCACTGTATGTGTGTGTGTGTTCTAGTGTGTGTGTATAAGTGTGCGTGTGTGTACTAGTGTGTGTGTGTTAGTGTGCCTGTGTATTAGTGTCTTTGGTCTTGCTGTGGTCATTTGTTTGCAGCGCACTGAATTTTGCCTTGGCTTTTTTTTTTGTTCTTTTTTTCTTTGTTGCTTTTGCTTTTGTTTTTGTTTTTGTTCGCTTGTGTGTCTCTTGCCAAATGCGTTGCTGACTCACATGACGCAGAACCTCGCTGCTGACGTCGACGCTGACTGCGGCAGAGGCGTCAATTTGTCGTTCTGTATTCTCTCTCTCTCTGTCTTTCCCTTTCTTTTCCTTTCTTTTTTTGTTGTAGTCCCAAATACTACGCACGCAAAGAGATGCCTTTGAAAATGTGAGACAAAAAAATAAAAAAAAATAGAAGAAGAAGACTGCTATTCTAGGGTAACTTTGAGTCGAGGCAAGTTTTCGTTTTTCGTTGGCTGCGTTGCGCGCTTTTAATTGAGTTAAAAGATCAGCACAGATCAGCATCGGCATCAACTTTAGCATATAGCCATGGTCTGTGCGCTATATAGAACAAGTCAGTCAGTCAGTCAGTCAGTCAGTCATTTAGTCATTTCTTTGGCTCTTTTAAATGTTTATTTCGGTTTTTGCGCCTTCATTAAATTGTTGCAAAATAATTAGCGCAAAAGTTAAAGCTCAACGTTGTCGCTCATAAAATGCAATAAAATACGACGATGAGCGATTAACTCAAAAAAAAAAAAAAAATAAATAAACGAAAAAACCAAAAAAAAAAAATACCGAAATAAATATAAAACTTTTGCTGTGCCACGCCCACAGATTGATTGTTGTTGTTGCGGCACTTTTATTGGCGTTGCTCACAAATTTGACAGCTGCAAGTGTTGAACTGTCAATCAGTCAATGGGGGCAATCAATCAAATCGAATCGTTGATCGTATCGCTGATCGTATCGATCGTATCGATCGATCGATCGTTGCGGCAAACAACAAAAAGAAAGCGCACACAAATATTTATTATTATGAACAAGTCGCTGTCTAAAGTAAACCAACAGAAATTATATATACGAGTGTTTTGCCTTTTCACTTGTGATTTTATTTTTGGAAAATGCATTCGGTGGAAAAGCGACAAACACACACACACACACACACACAGACACACATTCGGTTCTCTCTCGTCATACCGCGCCCCAGTTTATTTATTTTATAAGCAATTAAATTATTTAAGTGCAAAGCTAACAAAGCACAACGACAGCAACGCTTCGAAATGTTTGCGCGCTGCATTTCACAGTTGCACATACCCTGTAAAAAGCGAGTCACAGCAAAGAGGGTGGCATCAAACAAAAGACTGACTACCAAATATTTCGTTTAAGGTTCATTCAATCAATCAATCATTCAATCATTTGCTGTTACCCTAAAGTTGTTGTCCCTTCAAAATATGGTCACACTAAATAACTTATTACAAGCTTTGGTCGCACTAAAGCAAGAAATGTCTTATTTGCATGACATGAATATGAATGCAATGCAAAGTTACATCTTTTCTCACATACCATGGTCACACTACTGCTTACTACGGTCACTCTTGAGATCTAGAAAACAAAGAATGTCTTTGATGGATGACATGAATATGAAAGCAATGCAAAGTCAAAGCTTTTTAACATGGCATGGTCATACTGCTGCTTACTACGGTCACACTTAAGACCTAGCAAGCATAGAATGTCTTTTTGGCTTGACTTGATTATGATAGCATGCAAAGACAAAGCTTTTCTCACATGGAATGGTCACATTAGTACGTTTAGTACGGTCACACTTGAGACCTATCTTATTACAAGCTTTCCTCACATGACATGGTC
This sequence comes from Drosophila kohkoa, assembly GCA_019972355.1. NCBI lineage: Eukaryota > Metazoa > Arthropoda > Insecta > Diptera > Drosophilidae > Drosophila > Drosophila kohkoa. Next base: position 4,239,416 of record BJEL01000071.1, on the reverse strand, counting down.
ACACTGATGCTTACTATGATGATATTTGAGACATGGCAAGCAAGGAATGTGGTAGTTGCTTGACATGTTTATGAATGCTTTCCAAGTAAAAGCTTTTCTCACATGGCATGGTCACACCAATGCTTAGAACGGTCACACCCAATCTTATTACAACCTTTCTGACTTGGCATGGTCACACTGAAGCAAGGAATGTCATTAATATGAAAGCCATGCAAAGTTGCAGCTTTTCTCACTTCTCACTTTATATGGTCACACTAGCTGCATAGTACGGTCACACTTGTAACCCAGGGTAGTTGCTTAGTCGTTCAATATGAAGTATTTCTTCTTCCTTCCTCGGTTGTTTTTTTTTTGTTTTTGACTCGCGGAGAAATGAAGAGATCTCTAATGGCTGATTAAGTGCGGCCGCCGCGAAGTTGGGAGTCTTTTTTCTTTGGCTTGCTTGTTCTTGATAATTTATGACAGCTGCGGTAGGTGTGAGACGAGATAGAGAACGCTGATGGCGGGAGGGAGGAGGAGGAGAAGAGGGGAGGGGAGGCAAGAGAGAGTGCAAACAGACGACGGCGGCGGCGGCGACGGCAAACAAAAAAAAAAGTCGTTGCCGATGGACAAACACACACATCTATGTTGTGTGCTGTTCACGCCCTGTAGACAGCACTCCCCACTCCCCTCCTCCTCCCCCATCTTCTCTCCTCTGCACCTCCTTTGACACTACGAAAATATTCTCATTACCGAAAAGAAAAAGTTCAAAAGTGAAAAAGCCGCAGCGAGCGACGCGCGTCTAAAGTCGCTAGCAAAAGTCGCGCGCGTCGATCGCCAACAACAACAACAACACACACACATACGAAAAGGGGCTCGTTCAACGGTTGTTGTTGTTGTTGTTGCTGTTGCTGCTGCTGCCTTGGCAACAACAATTGCCCAAAAAGAACGAACAAACTAATGAAACGAAAAACATTGTGCGCTTTGCTTTTGCTGCTTATGTAAAACACACAACAACAAAAAGTGCGCAGAAGGAAGTCAAAGAGGAAGAGGCAAACGAAAAAGTGGAAGGGGATGGGGAGCAGCTCAATCATAATGAGTGACAATTGCTATGCAATTAGCCAAGCAAAGTTTGGTGGCCCATCACACATAACCCAGAACACAATTTATATATCTTATACACATACAATACATATATAGTATATATAGATGATATAACTGAACCGCATCCGGTGACGAGGCGACGCGACTCGCGACTCGACTCGAATCGTTGATGCTTGCCATACTCAATATATTCGCTAGCAAAAACAAAAACAAAAACAACAAGAAAAAAAGGGTTGCTCGAAGCGTAGTCAGAATTAAGGCAAAGAAGAAAGTCACAAACTTTGGGAGAGACTGTAAAGTTAAGGAACTAACCTAAATCTTTAAGAAAGGAATTACGGAAATAGTAGAAATCTTAAAACGAACTCACTAGCTTTGGGAATGATTGGAAAGTTGAAGAACTAATTTAAAAGAAACTCAATTAATTTCGGTTAAAGTTAAGAACTAACTAAAAACTGACTTTAAAGAGAACGTCAAATATATCCAGTTAACGTTAAGAACTAACATAACATTCAGTCAGTTGACTGAAGACTTCCTTCCGGAAATTTACATTTTGAAGTATAAATTTGCAGTTTCAAATATAAGATTGACAAATTTGAAGTGAATAGTCGAAAGTTTTGAAAGTAGTACATATATAATAATAATGAATGATATTCTTCTCATTAGATTGGCATTTTAAATTGAAGTTAATTGAGTCAAAGTGTTAAAGGAAGTTTTAAGACTAACTAACTATGTTAAAGAGTGACTGAAAAGTTAAAGAACTTATTTAAATCCGATTCTGGATTTTCAAAAAAAAAACGTCAAATATTTTGGGAAATTTGTACTTAACATTTTGAAGAAGCTTAAACGGAAGATTGGCGCTTCAATATTGAATAGAATAGTGAATAGATTCAAAACTTTGAAAGAAGATTTAAATATAACGAAAAGCTAAGAACTAACCTAAAACTGACTTTAAAAGGCAAACATTTTGGGAAATTCGGAAAATTTTTAATGGAAGATTGGCGCTTGAAATTTTAAGTTGAAATTGTCGAAAGTTTTGAAAGATGTAAATTATTGAGAAGACTAAGAAGAAATTAGCAATGAAATGTGGAAAAATCAAATCATTTTTGAAATATAACTCAAAAATATTTACAAAAATAATATACAAAGATTTGTATAGTTCTTTCCATATTAAAAATCGTTTTTAAATGAAAAATATTATAATATGATAATAATAGCTCGAACTTCATACGAGAGAAATTTGTGAATTTTGCTTGAATTTTCTTGCGAGTGCTGCGCATAATTTTCTATACAAAATTGTGTGTGTGTGTGTGCATTTTGCTGCAGTGTTGAGTTTGTTGTGTGTGTTGTGTGTGTGTGTGCGCTGCTTGCTGTGAGGCAGTGTTGATCGAACGCGGTTGCAATTATTTTTTCGTGTCTGTGAAATTTGTTTAGACAATTTGCGCTTGGTCTACCAAAGCAGCTAATTTCTCCCCCTTGTCTGTGTTTCTTGGTGTGTGTGTGTATGTGTTAAAGTGTGTGATAGTGTGTGTGTGTGTGTGTGTGTGTGTTGGCTATTTTGGAACAGAGGCAAAAGGCAACTGGCAACGTCTCTGGCGGCCGTAAACATGTTCAATGACTATTTTTATTTTTATTTTTTTTTGTTTTGTTTTGTGCTTTTTTGGTTTTGTTTTTAGCGTATTTCTCTTGTTGTTGTTGTTGTTGTTGAGCTTTTTTGTTTTTGGTTTTAGTTTTGCATTTTTCCTCATTTACAAAACAAATCACGCGACTGCGATTTTTGCCCCGTCGTCGCAGATGTCGTCAAAAGTTCAGGCAGAGACGTGAACAGCGACGCGGGCAGCGACGCAAACAGCGGCAGAGGCAGAAGCAGCAGACGAAAGTACGTTGTTGTTGTTGCTAATTTTAAATGCGCTGATAAGTTGCACAAATATTCTAAGGATGTGTGTTTGTTGTTGTTGTTATTCTTTTTAGTCTTCTGCAGGAAAAGAGAAAGAAGAGAAGTGGGAGAGGAGGCTGAGGGCTAGGGGCAGCTGCTGATGACGTTGATGATAATGAAGATGATGATGATGATGATCGCGCGTTGCACGCGACTTGATAGAACAACAAGAATGCAAGAGAATGCACACAATTGACATTTAAAGTTCAAGAATTTACTAAAATAAGCAGCTTTAAGCTTGCTTAAATGAACTAGAGAGCTTGCATGTGCTTTCGATGAGCTTTTAACAGCTTTGAACAGACAATAAAACAAATTTGCCATGCTTAGAAAGGTACAAAATGTGAATCAATGTAAAAACTGATAAGTTTAAAAAGCTTTAATGTGCTTTTGTGCTAGAGTAGAGCGGAATCAGAGTCGGCAGTATGGAAATTCTATTTTAGCTTTTAGCAGCTTTTGACAGGCAAATAAACATAAGTGTAAATGATTAATTAGGTCAATCAAATGTGATTTATGTAAAAGCTCTGTTGAGTTTGACAAGCTTTAATGTGCTTTTGGTGATAGAGTTGAACAGAGTCGAGAGTTTTTTTTAAATGTCGCTGGAAATTCAATGTTGGTGAGCTTTTAACAGCTTTGCTACAGTTTATTATCTTAGTAGCATCAAAAATGTGATTCATGTAAAAGCTTTAATGTGCTTTCGAGGGTATGTTGCAAGTCGGTGCACAAATTGGGAAATTTGCGATCGAAAATGTCTAAACAGTTGCACATGTAAAACACATCATAGAAACTGACTGCAAAGGCTGCTGCTGTTCGTATCAGAGATGCACAATTTTGATGATGCGCAGCCGAACAACAACAGCAACAACAAAAAGGAAAAATCTCTTAAGTTATTTAGAATGTTGCAAAGCAAAAACAACAACAAACAAAAAAAAAAAATAAGAGGCGCTGATTGCGCCTTGATAATTAATGCATGACAAGAATGCGAAATGCGGCGATGTGAAATTGCGAGTAGAGCAAACGCAAAGCGAGCAAACGCGACGTGGCAAGTGGCAAGAGGCAAGTGGCAACTGCCGTGAATATTTGCTGTTGTACTTTTGGTGCAATATAATTCGTCATCGAATAAATTCATCAATGAAAAACTAAAACGATGAAAATCAAACTCGCAATTTGATTTGCATTCGCTTCTTCTCCTCCTTCCCTTCTCCCTCCAACTTGCGGAGCGGAAATGCCAAAAAAAAAAAGCTGAAACTGAAACCCACGAAATCTGTGAAGCGTATCTGTAGCAACCGAGCTCTGTTGGGGATGTATCTTTGTATCTGTATCTATAGCTTGTATCTGTATCTTATTTGCCTACGCGGCGGCGGCAGCCAAAATCGACAAAAAAAAAATCAGAGTCAAATTAATTAACACACACACACAATCGGTTGTTTTTTTTTTTTCTAGCCATGCGTCTGGCTTTTCTTTTTTGTATTTTTGGGTGGGCGAGCCGAAAAAAAAAACTCGAAAAAAAAGCGAAAAACTCGAAGTGCAACTCGAACGAAGTCGAACTCGAACTCTCTGCTGCAATTTGACACTTTTGTGGGCATTAAGTGCTTCCTCTGCCTACACACACACACACACACACACATACACACACAGACATCGAAGCTAAGCCAAGTTAAGCCGCCGCAAGTTAAGTTTGCAATCGCATCGCAGAGGATGGCGACGCCTCGTCTCGAAGCCAAACCAAAAAAGGCTGTGGCAATGTTGTTGCAGTTATATTGCAGTTGTTTTGCCGTTGTTGCAACCGGCAACAAATTGGTTGCATTTCGTTTTTCGTTTTCGACTGCCTGCCTGACATGCAACTGACACTGACGACGACGACAGCACAGCACAGACGGACAGACAGACGGACAGACGGACGGACAGACGGAAGGCTCATTCGTTTTTGGGAGGCTGTCGCGACAGCCCCAAAACAACGAACACACTAAAATGAAGCTCAACTAGACGCACTTTAAATGCGCTTACCCAAAAAATATATATCAACTACACTTAATGCAAAGAAAACCTATAAATTTAACTTGCTGAAAAGTGATATATAGAATAAGCAAAGACTCAGCACTAAGAAAAGTTTTAAAACAAGTAAAAAAGCTACTCTAGAGTGTGCCTGACTGTAAGATACCAGAATGAAAGCAAAAGAGTGCGGTATTATTCTTAAGGTATACCAAATATACTGAATTACGGTATTATTCTTAAAATATACAATGGAAATACTGAAATGTACTGACGGCTATATTTGGTATATTTCGAATGTAGTACTACATCGAAATATATCATTTTGGTATATTTCAGTATTTTAGTGGTATATTTTTTATATAATTTCAGAATAATACCACACTTTTTTGCTTATGCATATATATACTGCAAAAGTACTACAAAATATACCAAACACTTTATTTAGTATTGATAAATTTAAGAACATTTTCGAAATTTTCTAAATAAGCCATTAAAAATCTGTTAAAATGTTTAAAATAAATAAAAAATTGAAATCCTGGTAAAATTTTAAATATTGCAAAACAAATAATATCGGTCAAAATGTTCGAAATAAAAAAATAAAAATCAGTTCGACAAAAAATTTAAATATTGAAAAAAAAAAGATGAAAAGCGGAAAATATTTTTGAAATAAAAGTTCAAAATTTGCAAAATATGTAAAATAAATAATCTCAAATATTAATGTATTGAAAAAAGTTGAAATTTAGTTAAAATTGTCGAAATAAAAAATTCAACATATGTCAAAATTTGCAAACTAAACTAAATTGAAAAAATCGAAAATATTTAAATGTTGGAAAAAGTTGAAAGTTAGTTAAAATTTTCGAAATAAAAATTTAAAAAACCGTTAAAATTTGCTAAATAAATTAAATATGAAAGCTTATTAACATTTGCCATAAAAGGCTGTTGCCTTTGACAGCTGAAAAGCGAGCGACTCCCAATGGAAAGTGTATGAGAAAACAACAAAAAATCGTTGGGGTACAAAAAAAAAGAAGGCAAAACTTTTGGCGTCTGACAGACGTCGTTGCTCTGAGTCTGAGTCTGACTCTCGACTTCGACTTCGACTGTGGCTGAGACTGCGACTTAACGTTTTAACGTGTTTCGTTGTTGTTGTTGTTGTTGCTGTTGTTGTTGTTGCTGTTGCTTTTCATCTTCTTGTTGTATTCGTTAAAGATCATGGATATGTTTGCCGAGATGCCAAAACGGAACGCTTCATCGTCGTCGTCGTCGTCGTCTCGTTTTGCTGCTTTACGTAGGCACATCTTGATTTTCGTCGACGTCGTCGCCAACGTTGTTGTTGCTGTTGTTGTTGCTGTGGTCTGCGTTGTGTTGTGTGTTGTGTGTTGTTGTCTTTTACACGCATTCATTAAAAATAAGTTAACAACTTTTTAACACCTAACTGGGCGGCAGACAGTTGAATAAATGAATTATGCTGACGAATGGCGAATGGGCCAAAAGCAATGCCCAAACAAGCAGAGAACAGCTGAGAGGGGAGTGGGGTGAGGAGGGGGGAAGCAGCATGTAGGCAGCACGAAAGGGAGCAGCAAGAGGGGGAGCGGTGGGGGGGAATGCTTGTTAATCAGCTAAATTAAATGCGAAATGAACAAAACGAATTGGTAGTTAGTAGTTGGCCAGATCACAGACAGACGTCGCTCTCTCTCTCTCTCTCTCTCTCTCTCTGTCTCCCTCTCTCTTTCGCACACTCGAAACGTGCGTGGTTGCTCTGATGTTTGATTAGCCTACCTCCATCTCTTTCCCCCCCTTTCCGCTTCCCTATTTTGTACTCCCCGAAAAGCGAGTGTGTTTGCGTTGGTTTTTCATTCATTAAAAAAATTATAAGGCTGAGTGTGTTTCAATGTGTGTGTTTGTGTGTGTGTGTTTGTTGTGCCATGTTGTTGTGTGTTGGTGGCATTTGCCGTTGCCCGAATTTGTTGTCTAGCGCGTCTGTGGGCCACGACTAACGACTAAATTATGCTGAGCTTTTAATTAGCACTCTCTGCTCTCCACATCCATCAACTCTCGGTGGGTGCATTGGGTGTCGCTATCCGTCCGTCTGTCTGTCCGTCCGTCTGTCCGTCCGTCCGTTCCTCATACGTTGTTGTGTGGGTGGCCGTGATAAGCCATTGATTTGTTTCTCTCCCTCTTTAGCTCTTGAAGTTATGAAGTTGAACCAATCTTAAGTTGTTTTTCGCCTTTGTGTTAACGATCAACGATCATTTCATTCAAGCTTTACGACCTATACTCGTCTAATAACGGTTTACATATCTACCATTAACAATTTGAATGAATCGTCAGTTCCCCTTCCCCCTCTTTGTTGTCATTTGTCAAAGTTGTTAAACATTATAATCTGTTTTAGTCTCACTTGCGAGTACTACTTTTAGTTAAACGACTTAGGATTGCTTTGAAATTTCACTTAAATCAAGTACTGAAGAGATTACGCAGTTTAAGCTAAAGTTAACCTCATTCCAAGTGAATCACTTTGGTTAAACGACTATGAATTGCAGTGAAATTAAGTGGAACATAACTAGAGATGGAAATAGATTGTTTGCCACAAAGAGTTTGTTTCTAACGTGGAAATAATAAGTTCTAGCCTCATTTCTAGATTCTAATTTCAGTTAAACGACGTAGGATTGCTTTGAAATTTCACATCATGCAACTAATCATAAGAATATGCAGTTTAATCAAAAGTTAACCTCATTCAAACTGAATCACTTTGGTTAAACGACTATGAATTGCAGTGAAATTAAGTAGAACATAACTAGAGATGGAAATAGGTTGATTGCATTAAAGACTTTTGTTCTAGCGTGGTTAGTTACGCCAAATAATAAGTTCTAGCCTCATTTCTATATTCTAACTTCAGTTAAACGACGTAGGATTGCTTTGAAACTTCACATCATGCAACTAATCATAAGAATATGTAGTTTAATCAAAAGTTAACCTCATTCAAAGTGAATCACTTTGGTTAAACGACTATGAATTGCAGTGAAATTAAGTAGAACATAACTAGAGATGGAAATAGGTTGATTGCATTAAAGACTTTTGTTCTAGCGTGGTTAGTTATGCGAAATAATAAGTTCTAGCCTCATTTCTAGATTCTAATTTTAGTTAAACAACGTAGGATTACTTTGAAACTTCACATCATGCAACTAATCATAAGAATATGCAGTTTAATCAAAAGTTAACCTCATTCCAAGTGAATCACTTTGGTTAAGCGACTATGAATTGCAGTGAAATTAAGTGGAACATAACTAGAGATGGAAATAGGTTGATTGCATTAAAGACTTTTGTTCTAGCGTGGTTAGTTACAGTTTATTGAGCACTACACACTCATCATCATCATCATCAGCAAGCGTATTTTTTGCATGTGTAAGATGAGAAACGGCTCAAAGTCGTTACAATAAAAAAAAAAAACCGCAATCGGTTTTTAATTGAAAACAATAGAAGAGCAGAGAGAGAGGGAAAGAGAGAGGGGAAACAATAATAATGCAAATAATAATAATAAGAGTAATGTACTAAACGAAAGGAATTAGCTAGGTAAAGGTAGCAAAAACAGGAAATGCAGCTAATCAAGCGTCTGAGTTGTAACAAATTGAAAGCAACAGCTACTAAGCAGCTTAAACACAATATACACAGAGAAAGAAATAAATAGAAAGAAAGAAAGAAATAGAAAGATAGATTTCTTTCTTCTTTTTTTTTGGTCTTTGGGTAGTCGCCGTTGTGTCTCTGGGTCTCAGGTCAGTGCAAGCGGAAGGGAATTCCCGTTTTCCGGATTAGCACAGGAGTACAATAAAAAACGCAGCCCCGAAACCCAAGAATGGAAAACCCCGAACGAACATTTTGCGAGATGTCTCTTTTGTATAAGGGCTAGGGGATTAAGGGTGCGAGCCAGGGGCAGGCTGAAGAGGAAGACCTAAGGAACCTGAGTACCTGCGTAGTGAGGGAAAAACCCTCGCAGGTTATTTTTTCGTTGTTGTGTACGCCCCTGCGTATGCGCAATCTGAGAATTCAACTTATGCAATGCAATGTGATATAGTTAAAAAGATATATTAGATTAGACATATAGAATTGGACTTACCAGCTGGTCTATTGGAACGTCTGGCCGTGTCGGCCTCCTCGAACATGAGCGGAGCATGACGTCGCGCTTGCACCGTTTGGGGCCAGCTGGTCACACTGGACAGGCAGATGAGAAGCGCCACAAGCAGCAGGTGATGCAATTTGCTCTGATAATGATGTGCGATGTGGTTCGATGTGTTGTTGTTGTTGTTTTCTCCTGTTTGTTCGCTACTGTTGTTGTTGTTGTTGTTCTCCAGGGTTTGCACTGTTCCTGTGGCCGTGGCCAAGGCGGCGTTATTATTATTATTATCATTCATTTTTGATTGGGATTTACTTTGTTTTTTGTTTTGTTTTCGTTAAGAACTTTTTGTTTTAGTCACAGCACAGCAAAAAAAAAAATAAATTGATTACAATTTTTTGGGGCAAACAGTAAAAAAATACGTTATGAAAATATCTGTTGTTTTATATTCGAAAACCGAGAAACCGAACCGAACCCGAACCGTTTACCGTTAACCGTTTTTTTTTTACCGCAAAAGCACTCGAAAGTTGTGTTGTTGTTGTTGTTATTGCTTTCTTTGACTTTTCTTGAGCAATTCGCTTTTATTTCCGATATTTGTATATCATTATTATTATTATAATTATTTTTATTACTCGCATATACTAGACTTTTGTTGTACTCTTTCTCTCTCGCTCTCTCTTCTGTATTTACGATTAGATAACACACGCGTGTTTTTTTTTTTTTGTTGCCTTTTTTTCAGTTGTGTTTTTTTTTTTTGTATTCGCTTCTTCGTTTTGCTTGCACTTTATTTTTGCCACCGAAATTTTGTAATTGAATTCGACAATAATCTTAGTAATGGATTTTTTGTTGTTGTTGTTAATCTTCGATTTGCATTTTTGACTGCAATTTTTTTTCATACACAATTTTTGCACATTTATGGAAAAAAAGAATTCATTTACTTAAGTTTGTTGTTGTTGTTAAGAGTGTGTTGAAGTGTGAGTGTGCGTGTGTGTGTGTGTGTGTGTTGGTTGCCTCTTGGCTGATTGTTGACTGTTGTCTGTTGCTTGTTGTCGGCGAGTCGGCGAGTTTTTATCTACTAGATAGCTCACGGGGCGCACACGGCGAGTATATGGGCTCTGTTGGCTGCTGCGCCGCTGCTTGCGCTGTCGCTGCTTGCGTTTGCGTATATGTGTGACTGTGTGTGTGTGTGTTTGCGATGACGACTTGCGTGTTTCGTTACGTGTCGGTGTGTTGGTGTGTGCGTGTGTGTTTGTTGTGCGGTTGCGAACGTTTAGAAAAATAATGTCCACACACGGTATCGGTCGCTTGAATAAATAAACTAAAGCGCAATCGACGTTGGCAGCGCTGCCAACGCAAACGCAAGCAGCGCGCAACATCAAGAGAGAGCGCAACATCAATAGCAGAGAGAGGGAGAGCGAGAGAGCGCAGCGCAGCGCAGCGCAGCGCAGAGCCAGACTAGCAGGCGCAGGCAAATAAAATTGCAGACAGCGTGAAAGAGCCAAAAAGAGAGACGAGCGCAACATACGGAGAGCGCGAGAGAGCACATTTGTGAGAGAGCAACAAAGTTGCGGCTGCTGCTGTCGTCGTCGTCGTCGTTGCTTCGTTTTGGCTGATCGTCGTCGTGCGCGAGTTTGTTCGGCTCTTCGGCTGTCGCTAGCGGTTTTGGGCAGCAGCAACCGCAGCAGCAGCAGCGACTGCGGCAGCGATTTTCATTTTGCTTTGCGGTTGCTGTTGTTGTTATTATTGCTGTGTGTTGTTTGCTGCTATTGTTTGCTAAACTTTGCTGCTGCTGCTGCTGAGGCTGCTTGAGGTTGCTTGAGTCGCGTGTCGCAGCGATGCTCGCTTGATGATGACGAACGACGGACGCATCGATGTCGATGTCGACGTCGACGTCGACGCTTCAATGCAAAGTTGAATGAGCGCTAGATGCGGCGCATACGTGCCTTCGCCTTCGCTTAACACTTCGCCTCCCCCCACATACACACACACAGACACTCTCTCTTCCTCTCCCTCTTTAGTGCCGCCCACTTCATAACGTTTGGCAAACATTGCGTGCATCTCTTTTCGACTCGTATCAACATGTTGCCGCAACATGTTGCTAACCACCACCACCCGTTCACCTGACCACCGTCTATGTTTGTCTACCTGGCTCGCTGCTTGTGCAAATTGCGTTGCGTTGACTGTGCGTAGGCGTGAGCGGCTGCGTCAACGTCAGCCTCTCTATGATCAGCTCAGTGGGCGAGGGAAATGAAGTTGCATGGGCGTCTGCGGGCTGAGCGAGAAAGAGATAGGCACACACTCTATGCACTCTATGTGTTCGTCTGTATGTGTGTGTGTGTGTGCGTGTGTGTTGCGCATCCTGTGCACCAATCGCAGACTTGCATTTGAAAGAGAACACCGCACTGCTTAACACTCTACGTTTCTGTCTGTTTCATAATTTAGATGAAATCCTTTCGATTTTAATTCTTCTAATGACAACATCGAATAATAATAATATCGAAACATTTGCCAAACATTTAAGTTAGAGGGAAAACTTAATTGTTGAGCTATCGACATTTTAACGTATTCAAGTTAATCTTTAATGCCTATTCAATATGAAAGAGCGAGAAAAATAGAGTTATGCGCCAGGATGCTTTTGTTGCCATCTCTTTCACCAACTTCATTATTATGCACTCGACTTTTTGCGAAATAAATCTATGGAATTTGTTTCTATAGCTATTTCATTTGATTTTTATTAAGTGTTAAGCATTTGATATGCCTCATCTATTCTAAAACTTTCATAATGATTGCTTTATAAATATAAAAGATGTATTAGATGTTAGATAAAAGTTAAAGAAACTAAACTTTTGGGATATTAAAAGTTTAAACTTCTACAAAATGAATGAATAAGAAGTATAAGATATTAGCTAAAAGTCTTTAATTGCAATTCAGAAACTATATTTTTGATATTAAAATTTCAAATCTCCGCAAAAGTATTATTATATATAGTAAATGTTAGAATAATGGAAAAGAGTTATTCGATTTTAGTTAAAGTAATTAATTTTCATTCCGAAACTAAATCGTATTACAGTTTTTTGAGATAATAAATTCAACCTTCCACCAAAAATATTTTGTTATTAATGAATGAGCACTTAAAACAAAATAGAGTATATTCTTTTTTATGGATTTCTTTAGCAATAATGAATGAAATGAGCACTTAAAACAATATATGTAGTATATTATTTTTTATGGATTTCTTTAGCAACATTATAAAAACATTTGCATTTCAAATTCAATTAAAAACATTTGGTTTAAAGTGGTTCCGAGATGATGATGATGATGATTCATTTGATCTTCATCTTCTTCCTGAAGAATTCCCTGTGCAGCATTTGGTTTAATCGAAACTAGTTTTTTGAGTTTTATGCCAAGGACCAGCTGAGAGAAGATACAGCGAGATTTGATTATGCGAAATTTTGCCGAGTCATGGCAAGGCGTTAATCAAAAGCTGCTAATTTCTTGATTATACGATCAATTAAACACGGACCACAGAAAAATACTACACAAGACGAAAATATTCTGGGAATGACTAAATCAGCAGATTAATCATACAAAAAACATTTCGACTTGACTTTTGCGCTAAATTTTCCTTTGGCCATTTTTCACATTTCATTTCATTTCATTTTCATTTCGTTTCTGTTCATTTCATTTGATTTGATTTTCATTTCATTTAATTTCTTTTTTTTTTTGCTCTTCTCTGACTAGCTGACTGGTTGCTTGGCTGGCGACAAATCCCTTTATGGCCGCCGATATATCATTTTAAAGCCAGAAAACACTCGCAAAAAATATATATATATTAAAGTGTAGAAGAGACATAACATAAGTAGTATGTTTCGCATATTTATGTCTTCATATGTTTGCTGCTCTTTTCCCCCTCTCTTTCTCTCTTGTGGCACGTGTGAGCGCAATTAAAAAAATGGTCACAAATATATTAAGTATTAGTAATAAATAATGTGGCAAAAGAAAAATATGAAAGAAATTATGACAATGTACATTCACAATGCGAGTGGCGCATCTTAAATGCGGTCACCTCGAATACAAAATGCGCTTTCCTAAAAGTCGAAATGGAATCAAGGTCGCGTTTCTTTAACGTTCTTTTCTGTTTTATTCAAACAAATCGTATTGGTTTCGATTTGAATGCACCATGAAGCTACTCTATAAAATTTCAGTGGAATCGCTTCATTGGTAGCTAAGTTCAGATAGTTAAGATTTAAGATAGATGGATAAGTAATCATTTTTTATTGCGTATATTGTTTCTTATAGTATAGAAATTATCTACAAAATTGTATATTGATATTTTTGTTGCCATTTCATATGCGATGAAAGTAGAATTCCCTTTTTATGTTTATTATGGTTTTTGCTTAAGAAGTCGCTATAGAAAATTTCATTGTGATAGTGCCACTATGAGCTGAGTTCAGGTAGTTAGTTAGTATTTCATTTGGAAATCATAAATCATAGCTAATATTATTGCTTTTACATAAAGAAGTGACTATAATAAATTTCATAATGATATCATTGCAAACAACTGAGTTCGGATAGTTAGTTAGGATGAAAGAGAAGTATCTCAAATGCTTGATGTCTGATATTTCTGCTTTTAGTCTAAGAAGGGAGAATACCGAATTTCGTAATGACATCATTCCAAACAACTGAGTTCCGATAGTTAGTTAGGATTGAAGAGAAGTTACAGAAATGCTTGATGTCTGATATTTCTTCTGTTAGTCAAGGAATAAGTTATACCAAATTTCGTAATGATATCTTTCTAAACAACTGAGATCGGATAGTTGGTAAGGATTGAAAAGAAGTAGCACAAATGCTTGATGTCTAATTTTTCTTCGTTTAGTCTAAGAAGGGGGAATAACAAATTTCAAAACGATATCATTGCAAACAACTGAGTTCCGATAGTTAGTTAGGATGAAAGAGAAGTATCTCAAATGCTTGATGTCTGATATTTCTGCTTTTAGTCTAAGAAGGGAGAACACCGAATTTCGTAATGACATCATTCCAAGCAACTGAGTTGCGATGGTCAGTTAGCATTGAAAAGAAATAGAACAAATGTTTAATGTCTGATATTTCTTGTTTTAGTCTAGGAAAAGGGAATACAAAAATTCAAAGCAATGATTCATTCCAAACAACTGAGTTCCTGTAGTTAGCTGGGATAAAAGATAAGTTTTACAAATGCTCGATGGCTAAAAGTGTTTATTTCATTCGCAAATGCTTCATTGCGATATGCAGATAGAAGCGTTGCAAAGCAGTTGATGGGATAAGAATATCCGGTTCTTGGGTAGAGTATAAATATGCACAAACTCGAGTCAGACAGAAAACTCTTGTACTCTGGGTGCCGAGTGACGAGTGCCGACTGACGATTGCTGCTGTTGTTGTTGGGGTGGGAGAAAAGAGGGCGTTTAGTTAATTAATTTGTTTGCTTTCGATGTCGATTTCATTATCAACAAGCAGAAGACAGCAGCAAAGACTGAAAAAACAACAACAAAAAACATAAAGCAGACAGCAGACGGCGACAACAAGAGCAACAATTAAAATGTAGCGCCAGGCGTTGGCAATAAAATCGCTGGCGATATCGTTAACAATAATTTCTGACACTCTTAAAGCAAAAATAAAACAAATTAAAATAGTTGCAGAGGCAACTAAAGAGCAAAGAATAGAAAATTATGAAATAATATGCACGAAAATAGGCAGATGGCAACCGACAACAACAACAACTAAAGCGACAGCTACACGCATTTTCATTTTATTATTTATTTATTATTATTATTTGCTCTTTTCTTGTTTTGTATTCGGTAGTTTTCTTTTTTTGGCTTTTAGCCGCTTTTCCATTTCATATTTCGTTTTTTTTTTTTTTTTTTTTGCATAGCATTTTTACGCTAGAAATATTTGTGTTTTATTTACTTCACGTTTCTTTTTTTTTTTTTGCTCTGTGTTTTGTTGTCAGCCTCATTTAAAGCGTCGAAATATTCCTATAAATGCTTTTGGCCTCAAACATATAGATTGAAATATATTACGTATGTGTGTGTGTGTGTGTGCGATATACAAATCTGTGTGGAAGTGCGATATCTGTCGCTTGTCTATAATATGAAAAGAAATGTTAAATGTCTGAAACATGCGTACAAAATGCTAATGCAAAATCACCAACAACAACAGCAGCAACAAATACTACAAACAGACGGCAATCAACAATCAGAGGCAGCAAATGAAAAAGCAGGAAAAAAAGAAAATATTGAAATGGGAAAAGAAGAAAACTGTTTTTCTAGACGGGGCAAATGAAACAGCAACAGCGAAAATGCTTTTTCCTTTGATTTATGTACTTTTAGCGATCGACGTCGACGGCGACGTCTGCGTTGACAGCGCTGTAGCAGCACACACACATACATACACACACACACACACAGCGCTGACTGAATTTGATTCGTGTTGCACTTGCAGCAGCATCTTGCGGCAACTTCCATGCAAATTAGCCGCAAAATTGTTTCACTTAACTTCTCTCTCTTTTGCTCTCTCTCTATCTCTCTCTCTCTCTCTCTCTCTCTCTCTCTCTCTCTCTCTATCTCTTTCTCTCTCTCTCTCTCTCTCTCTTTCTGTCTCTCTCTCACTGACTCTTAAAGAACTCCTCGACTTGTGATATTAGCATAGGAACAATCAGGAAGCAGCGAGTCTTTTAGTTTTTTTTTTCATCATCAATTCTTTGTTGGAGTACTATATAATTTTAACTTAGTTCTAAAAGATTTTTAAGAAAAGATAGTAAGAAAAAAAAAAAATTGCAAGATTTCAATCAATTTTCTTATATATCAAAGACTTGATTAAAAAGTTGGAAGAATATAGTCGAAGTAAGTTTTATATATCAAAAAGAAAATGGAAATTAAGTAATAGATGTTGGAAGAAAGTAGCAACAAGGAAAAAGGCATGCCGCTTAACAAATTTCTTTTTTTTTCTTATAAAGTTAATTCGAAAAAGTGTAAGAAGTAAGAAGAAATTAGCAACAATAAATATTTTGGCATTTAACTAATTTCGTTTTTATTTTAATTTGTATAGAGATAGATTTGAAGAAGTGTAAGAGGCTAGAATAGTTGGTAAATTTTGCTTTGATTGATAATTTGTTATATTTTGTACTGGTATATTTGATGTATTTTGTATCCATATATCAAGTATAGTCTTTGGTATATTGTAGTATTTTTGGCATAATAATTCAGTATATTTTAGAATGTAGTTTCTGCCAAGCTGGTATATTTTGTATTGTACCAAGTATTTTTGTATATTTGTCGGTATATCAATTTGGTATATCTTTATGGTTTCATTAAAAAGAAATAGATACTGACAATCTGGTATATTTTGAATGTGCTACTGTCTTTCGTATATTTTAGTGGCTTATAATATATAATATTAATGCTAACAACTGAGTTCTAAAAGTTAGTTAGGATGAAAGAAAGGTTGCGCAAGGCAGCTTAATGTTTAATTTTTCTTCATTTAGTCTAAGAAGGGAGAATACCAAATTTCGTAATGATATCATTCCAAACAACTGAGTTCCAATAGTTAGTTAGGATTGAAGAGAAGTTATAGAAATGCTTGATGTCTGATATTTCTTCTGTTAGTCAAGGAATAAGTTATACCAAATTTCGTAATGATATCTTTCTAAACAACTGAGTTCGGATAGTTGGTTAGAATTGAAAAGAAGTAGCACAAATGCTTGATGTCCAATTTTTCTTCGTTTAGTCTAAGAAGGAAGAATACCAAATTTCATAACGAAATCATTCCAAACAACTGAGTTTCGATAGTTAGTTAGGATTGAAAATAAGTTTGTATATTTTAGTAGCTTTCTTAATTTGTTCTTTCTTTTTTAATAAGAAATGAAATGAAATGATTTAAGAAAAGAAGTAACTTAATCTCTGAGATAACTTTTTTCTATACTATATAACATTGAAAATTTCTATAATATAATATTACTATTACACAGTCATACACAAATTTAACTCATAGTAATTCCTTTGTCTATACAGACAACAGAAAGCAATTGAGAGCACGCTTTGGCTGACATGTTTTTGGGGAAGCACTTGAGACTTGAGATATTGAGCGATCGATGGAAAAACTGCTTCTAGTTGAGTGCAATTGTATTTTTTTGTTGAATGAATGCACGAGTGTAAATAATCTATATATGTATTATATATGTATATAACATTTTCCTAGACAATTTATTTCCCATTACGAATCCTGATCAGAATTAGTAACTGCATAAAGCTTTGCACCCTACGACTAAATAAATTTCATATATACAAAGTGCATATATAGATTAGTTGCTTATCGATCTTGGGTCTGTTGTCCAAGTTAAGACTTTAATGTGTTTACACCGAATTGACGACGGTAGCAAAATCAACGACGACGACGACGACATCGAATTGATCGTTAGTCTAAGAATTATATCATCGCTATTATTGCGTTGATTGATTATTGTTCAGTTGCAGTTGTTGTTGTTGTTGTTGTTGATGTAATTGCTTGGCCCAGAATGTGTGTGTGTGCGCTAACTAATTGGGTTGACTGATAACTGGAACATTCGATGCAGTTTGCCGCCACATTTTGCACTGACGTTGCGCATACGACGCGTAATCCGAGACACCGAGACCCGAGACTGTGACTGCGACTGCAACTGCGACTGAGATATGTATATGTATGCTATATAGCCAACGAAACGAACGGTAGCTGGCAGCGTGTCTTGGCTTTTTGACGCACCGACAACCGCAGCGATCGTCGGAGACTTCGACATCAACATCGACAACGCCTGAGACTTTGACTTCAACATCGA
This sequence comes from Drosophila kohkoa, assembly GCA_019972355.1. Taxonomy (NCBI): domain Eukaryota; kingdom Metazoa; phylum Arthropoda; class Insecta; order Diptera; family Drosophilidae; genus Drosophila; species Drosophila kohkoa. The sequence goes on along the minus strand of BJEL01000071.1, from coordinate 4,221,464 downwards.
CATCGACTGACAATCAGGTAAACCAAGATGTTGCCCGAGACAATTTTCCCTACCTTGCTCCATCTCTCTTTCTCTTCTTCTCTCTTTCTCTTTCTCCCCTCTCTCTTTCTTTATCTCTCTGCCTATCTATCGACCTTTTTAAATACTTTCTGTCTGGATTTTTGTATCTGCTTTCGCTGTTTTCCTTCACTATTCGTTTCCCTTAAATTTGTGATTCAATCCATTTATTAAGTTGCAAGAATCACTTATATTGTGTCTGAGTATTTGAATATTTATAAATCATATCTACTATTTATATATATTTTATTAGCTTTAAATCGGTTTCTGAATCTACTTTCGTCCCCGCAAATCAACGATAATCGAATATGATGCGTAATTTTGAAGCTAAAGGCAATTACAATTACAATCTGGTATATTTGTACCTCAATGGTATATTTTGCATACTTCATTGCTATACTAACTATGGAGTTTGGTATATTTTTAGCATTTTAGTATTTTATATTCGGTATATTTGAAGAAAAATATTGCACCATTTTGCTTTTATTCAAAATGAGTAGCGGGTATCTTCAAACGTAACATTTGGTATATTTTAGTATTTTAAAGTATATTTGGAAATGAATACTTTACTGTTTTGCTTCTATTCAAAGTATCTCACAGTTGAGCACACTCCACTGTTTCTTCTTACGTGCTAGATAATCTCATTTGTACTTAAGATTCATTTAAAAGACATTTGCTAAATGTGTGGATGAATTTGCAGTTTTAGCTATATTCGCTTCACATGTTTTGGTATAAATTGTAAATATTGAAATCTTTAACTATCTACCCCGAAGTATCTGTACCTAAAAATCTAGATTGCAAATTTTGATTAAAGATTTTTTCGATCTATGAAAAATGTTGAAATAAAGTTTAAGTTTAAGTTTGAAAAGATCTTAAACCAAGATTTGTGTGCTAAATTTTCATTTTAATCTTATAAAATCTTATTTGAAGATAAAAATCTTGTTTCAAGAAGTCTAGATTGAAGAGAAGAATACAAATCTTGATTTAAGAACATTTCGATCTAAACAAAATCTTGGAAAAAGATTTCTAGGTTGACAAATGTTCAATCAAGATCTTGTTAGTCAATCATCGTTTTTAGATTATTCAATTTTCTTTTAAGATCGAAAAGATTTCAAATTCAGGAAGTTGGTTTTTGCTTTTTTAAATGATGGAATTTTTTTCTTTAAAATTAAAATTTTTTTTCATTATTTAAGAAGAATTTAAGAGTGGTTATAGTTTCACATCATATAATCTAAATTCAAGATTTTATTGTTCATCTTAGCACTTTTTATTTCCCTTTTTTTATTCTGTGTAACTACATTGAATTTTGTATTATTTCTTTGTGTGTATTTCTATATTTGAATTCATCTTAATTTCTATTTGCTTGCATCCGCATTTGCGGTAGGCTCAAATGTATCTATCTATCTATCTATCTTTTTTTTTGCCGCTGCTGCTGTCGTTTTCGTTGTCACATTGCTCATTGACCGTTGATCGTCGACGCAACGTTTGTAACTGCTGTCAATCATAAATTAGATGCCAATCAAAGTAAATCACAAAAAATTGTGTCTGATTTAAATGGCAAAAGGCAGCAAAAGTTTCAACTGAACTGCATTGCACATGTGTTTCTCATTCATATTGAAAGCCATGTGCAATTGTTTATTCATCTTTAGGTTGCTCGATTTCTTAGCAGAAGAATTTGCTTAAAAATCTTTAAGGATTAATCTACATACTAGATATTAATCATGATTTTTCTACACTTTTATTTTCAGGTTTCAGCTTGTATCACTTTTTTTTGGGTAAGCGAAACTCTTTATTATTTTATGAATAGTAACAACTTAATCACAGCTGCGGTTCTGACTCAGCACCCCTCGCTTCTCCCATCGCAGGTTACGCTGTTTTATCTACAGAGCGCGCGCGCTACGCCGGATATTAAGCATACGTCATGTATGCGTTTAAAGTTATGAAAGTGGAATATGGAATTAAGACAGTCAACGAATTGAGTTGTATGAATATTTATGCGATTATTTCGCCAATTTACCATCTGACAACTGGCTGACAACGACCGTTAAAGCCAGCGTCTGATCCAATCCCATAGATCACAGTTCGCAATTGATCGATCGATCGATCGAACGAATCGAATCGAACGCTTGCACAGTGGGGCCAAATTGCATAAATTAAACCATTTTAAATGTGTGACAGTATGGATCATTGATCATCATCATCTTCATCTTCATCATCATGATCATCACTCGAGTGTAATTCGAGCTCATGAATATGGAAGACTCCAGAACTAGATTGAAGCATTTTGATGGTAGACTCTCAACGCTGCTTCTTTTCGACGATGATTCATTGTGGGAAAATCATTAGAAAACAAAAGTGCTGAACAATCAATCATCCAATTTTTTATGGATGGGGGTTTTACCACAAAAGAAAAAAAGAAAGAGAAGGAAATACGTGTCTCCCCAGCTATAAACTACCCTGCATTCAATTTGATATTTCTGTCTATTACAAATGTGTTTCATTTTCATTGTTCCACACTTTTTGAACTTAGGATTGTGTTTTATTTCCATTGTTTCTTAAGACACTTTGAACTTTAAGTGCTTTATAGATTTAAAAGTGTTTCATTTTCGTTTCATTCAACGTTTCACATTCTCAAATTTGTTCCATGATTCCCATAGCAATATTTTTATATTGTTTAGTTTATCCCGTATTTCGAAAGCTTACTTGTGTTTCATTTTCGTTGCATTCCAATCTATTCTTGAATATCAGTATCTCTTAGTTTGTTTTGTTCCAATTCCAAACTGTTCCATTCTCACCGTTTCTCTAGAATAAACAACTATTCCATTTCCCTGCCACATTTCACTTATTTTCCATAACTTTCAACTTGATTCGATTTGCTAGCTAATGTTCCACTTCCACTGTTTCATTTCGTTGGCATTTGCTAAGGTCGACTTTTAAAGTGCATTCAATGTGGCGCACCATTTAAAAAACAAATGGCAAGCAGCAACAACAACTACAGCGAAATACCCAAAGAATGTGTTTGGAGGCAGAGCAAAAAGCAAAAAAAAAAAAGAAAAAAAACATACACAGAAGCAGAAAAAAAAACGAAAAAATAGCAAAGGCTGCGTCATCACAGCGCCAGCAATTTATGTGCTTATTTAATGCCAACGTCGCCGGCTGTCCACCCCGCCCCCTTCACACGCCCCCTTCTCAACCGTCCGCCCTCCGCTGCTGCTGTTGCCAGCCAGCCAGCCAGCCAGTTAGCCCAGCAACCCCCGCCTCTCTATTCGATGTCGATGTCGCCACCGCCTGCCACGCCCTTCTGCTGTGCTGTGCTGTGCTGTGATCACCGTTCAGCGATCAGTGATCGCTCCATGCTGTAAGTCACACCAATTGCTAATGCCCGACGCGATCCGAGCAGCCATTGAATTGTAAATTGTAAATTGTGCTTTTTTTTTTTATTTTTTTTTTTTTTTTTGCTCCAACAACATTTCATCATGCCACAGAGATTCGATGGCATCTACAAAAACAAAAAAAAAACAAAACTAAAACGATCAATCGATCGATTGATTTTTCTACTTTTTTTCACTGTACATAATTTTGTTTCTTCTTTATTTTTTTTTTTTTTTTTTGTTTTTTGGGTCGCCCTTCAGTCTAAACATAGTAATAAAAGCCAACTTCATTGCCAGATAATTGGCATTTTTCCTTTCTTTGATTTCGCTTGTTTTTTTTTTTTTTTTGGGGTGTGTGTCTTGGCTAAGTGCTATGATGGGGCCTTGGCTCTGTGGCTCTGATATCACAGCATTCCTGCGGCCCAAAAACCGAAAAAAAAACACGAAATGGTGACTATTGTATACACTTTCTTTTCCATTAAAGAGTTGTATGTTGTAAAAGATTCAGATTCAGTTTCAGATTCATAACTGATTCGAAGAATGTAATATCATATGATATCATTTCTCAGCTAACTAGCTAAAGTTAGCAATTGATTTCAATATATATCGTTAAAGTCAATCATTAGAACTAATCATGTCATGTTTCATATTCCTAGCTGCGCCACAAGTCGAGTTCCCTTAGACAGTTGTACCGAGCATAGTTTTACAACTAAAGTTGTCAACTGATTTCACTATATATCGTTAGATATAATCGTAAGAACTAACCATGCCAAGTTTCATGTTCGTAACTAATCCACAAGTCGAGTTCACTTGGACAGTTGTACCGAGCATAGTTTTACAACTAAAGTTGTCAGCTCAATTCAATATATACCGTTAAAGACAATCGTAAGAACTAACTATGCCAAGTTTCATGTTCCTAGCTACGCCACAAGTCGAGTTCCCTTAGACAGTTGTACCGAGCATAGTTTTACAACTAAAGTTGTCAACTAATTTCACTATATATCGTTAGATATAATCGTAAGAACTAACCATGCCAAGTTTCATGTTCGTAACTAATCCACAAGTCGAGTTCCCTTGGACAGTTGTACCGAGCATAGTTTTACAACTAAAGTTGTCAACTGATTTCACTATATATCGTTAGATATAATCTTAAGAACCAATTATGCCAAGTTTCATGTTCGTAACTACTCCACAAGTCGAGTTCCCTTGGACAGTTGCACCGAGCATAGTATTACAACTAAAGTTGTCAACTAATTTCACTATATATCGTTAGATATAATCGTAAGAACTAACCATGCCAAGTTTCATGTTCGTAACTAATCCACAAGTCGAGTTCCCTTGGACAGTTGTACCGAGCATAGTTTTACAACTAAAGTTGTCAACTGATTTCACTATATATCGTTAGATATAATCGTAAGAACTAATTATGCCAAGTTTCATGTTCCTAGCTGCACCACAAGTCGAGTTCACTTGGTCAGTTGTGAAATGCGTTGGTTTACAACTAAAGTTGTCAGTTGATTTCACTATATATCGTTAGATATAATCGTAAGAACTAACCATGCCAAGTTTTATGTTCGTAACTAATCCACAAGTCGAGTTCCCTTGGACAGTTGTGCAGAGCATAGTTGGGAGAATTGCACAAAATACACTGAACACATTAATAACTCGATCAAATTAGCTGGGAATGTGCTTCAGCACATGATGGGACCATATACTCGTAGAAAGAGATATGTATGTAGAATATGCTTAAGTTGAAACGATTTATGTGAATTTTGATTAGTTGGCATCGACGTCGGCGATTAGCATACCTTAAATACTTAGCGAGGGGCTTAACGACAACATTTCAATTGGCGGCTAAAGTGCAGGCGAGTGAGTGAGTGAGTGAGGTTGCCCCTTATGCTATCAATCTTTTATCGAATATATATACTATATAGTCTCTCTTAAGCTATCGATTATATATATCGTGGTTTCAAATAATTATTAATTATTCACTTCGCACTTGGAGAAAATGTTGCCCGTCTTTTCCTTTTTTCTTGTGTTGCAGGACACAATGCTGGACATTCGGATCGTGTGTCTCGTGTTTCGCGCGTTTTTTTTGTTTTTGTGTTTTCGTTTTTCGGTTCGTGGGGGGGTGGGTTTGTCTCTTCTTCTTCTTCTTGCTGCTGCTGTTGCTGCTATTTTTCTGTTTCGTTCTTTTTCGCTCGCTGCGTTTTGCGTCGTTTTTTTTTTTTTTTTGGTGTCGCGCGCGCGTTCGTCTTTCGTCTTTCCCAGCGGCGTTCGCGATCTTGGACAAACTGATGTTAGATTAAAAGCGTCGTCGCCGTCGCCGTCGCTGTCGCTCTGCTGGCGTTCGCTGCTTTGTCAGCTTTGCTCTCTCCCCAAAAAACTCTCTCGCTCTCTCACTCTCTCTCACTCTCAGTCTATTGCTCTATCAAATTTTGCGCTCTTTTCGCTTTTGTTTTATACATTTTGCTATGTGACAATCGCAAAATAGACAACGACCGACAGCTGCGCTGCTTGACACTGACGACGACGACGACGACGACACTGGCGTCGCTGCCGACGCTGACGTTGACGTTCTTTTGTTGTGGAACTATTGTTGTATTCGGTTTTTGCTTTTTATTTGGTTTACTGGATTAGTTTGTTGTTGCTCTTTGGCTTATTGAGGATTTTAATTTCATTTGTCGCTTTTTCAGCTACCACATAACGTGTATTTTGTTTGCTTCGCTTCGTTTTTAGCCATTAAACCCCGTTCGACCCACCCAACCAAGTCAACCCCAACCTTGCCGCTCTCACCTGAAACACCCGCGCACTTCGATTAATCCATCGATCGACGATCGATCGTCGCTGCCTCAGGCGCTGATCAATGAAGCGTGCTCTGCTGCTGTCGTAGCGTTCAACGTTCAACGCTTAAGCTAAAGCACAAAACCCAGCCCGCGTCCAATTCTAATTTCAATTCCACGCCCCAAGCCCCAACGCAGCAACTCGATACTAACCTACGACAGGCAGCGTCGCATTGGCGCACGCGGCGTATGCGCAATGTGTGCGCACAAATGTTTCTTACATTGAAATTCGAATCGCTGCAAAAACAATGAGCACCAAAATACCCTATGAAACGAAACGCGGTGAAAAAGAGTTTTCACGGTCTCTCAGAAAATATTTCTATTTACAATTGTAATAAATATTTAGCGATCTAAAATATTAAGGGGCATTATGTTTATTTTCTGAGAATAAGCAATTGATTTGCAGTTGCTGCATTAAAGATGATGTAATTAATAGCTTATCAGCGTTTTATAGTACATTTTTTTTTGTGCTGAACTGAACTTTATTGAAATTTAGTAAAACTTTTTTTGTCTTAAAATTTGTTGAAATGCTTTTATAACATTTTCTGGAAATGTATTGAAATACTATTTTGAAAATCGTATAATTCAACAATATTAAATATTTGATTAATTTCAATTGAAAATGTAATAAAATCTATAAACATACAATATATACATATTTCACATTTTCATAATGCACTTCATCAAAATATTAAATAAACTATTTCAAGTGATGTATTCCTAAAATTCAGTATATTAATATACTGCAGTATACAAATATATACACATATATTTTTCACCCATTTTTCAATGGTATCAAATATATAATATATCTGTAATACATTTATATATTTCAGTATATTAATATACTGAATAATATATACATATACATCTTTTAAAATAGAAAAATATATAAATACATTTAAATACTTTAGTAGATTAATATACTAAATAATCACTTCAAATATAAAAATATATATAAATTTGTATATTTTAGTACATATATTAATATATAATAATAATAATAGGTAGACATCAGTAGATTAGTATACCGAATACTCGCTTGAAATAGAAATATGTATATACATTTGTGTATTTGAGTATATTAATATACTGAATAATGTGGAAATATCATTTGAAATAGTCTATTTGATATTTTGATAAAGTGCATTCCTTAGTTAAATATTTCAACATTTTATTGTTATATTCTTGACTTCTATTTTATATATATAGTATTTTGATAGACCCAAATTAAAACCAAATTCCAGTGAGACTCTATTTAATTTAAAGAAATCACATTAAGTATGTTCGTTTGCTATTAAACCCAAGCTCAACTTATCACAGGGTATCACAATGTCGAGCAAACATTTCCCAGCTAAGTAGCAAAGTCTTTTGAAAGTCTCACGGTAAACAAATGAAACTGTTAATCTTAATGTCATAAGGTGCCACATAGTTGAGCAGTCATTTATTGTGCACAAATATTTCAAAGACAAACATTTATGTTTTTTTTTTGGAGGGGTGGAGCTTTTAGACTAGAGATAAACGAAATTCTTGAGATTAAAACAAAGTCATGCAGTCACTTTGCTTGTGGACACTAAGAGAGATACAAAACCAAAGTGATTTTTCGAAAAGAAGTTTGTTAGAATTAAATTTCAGTTTGAGGAGAATCTGAAAGTAGAGATTGAATTTTGTAGGATGTGTTTAAATAAAGCAATCCATTGATTAGTTTCGAGGAGCATTTTGAAGTTTGCTTGAATTAAATTTATTTTAGAGGAGAATCTGAAAGTTAAGGTGGAATTTTGTAGAATATCTGCAAGAAGATTCAAGTTGATCAGTTTCAAGAACAGACTGAAAGTTGAGATGAAATATGTAGAAAATCTTCAAGTGAAGAGAATCTCAAAGTTTATATGGAATTTTGTGGAATATCTTCAAGTCGAGTAATCAATTGAAGAGTTTCGATGAGAATTTTGAATCTTGCAAGAATTAAATTTCATTTCGAGGAGAATCTAAAAGTTCAGATGGAATTTTGTCGAATATGTTTAAGTGAAGCAATCAATTAATAAGTTACGAGGAGAATCTGAAAGTTGATATCAAATTTTGTAGGACATCTTCAAGTTAAGCAATCAATGAAACACTGTTGATTAGAATTTTGGAGTGTCCTAGAATTAACATAAATTTCATTTCGAGGAATATCTGAAAGTTGAGATGAAATTTGTAGGACATTTATAAGTGAAGCAATCCATTGATTTGTTTCGAGAGTATCTGAAAGCTCAGATTGAATTTTGTAGGATATCTTCAAGAAGAATGAAGTTGATCAGTTTCGAAAACGGACTGAAAGCTTAGATGAAATTTTGTCGAATATCTCTAAGTGTAACAATTAATTGATCAGTTTCGAGGAGAGCCTTAAAGTTGAGATGGAATATTTAGAAGGATATCTGTAAAAAGATTCAAGTTGATCGGTTTAGAGGACAACCTAAAAGTTCAAATGAAATTTTGTCGAATATCTTTAAGTGGAGCAATCAATTAATAAGTTACGAGGAGAATCTGAAAGTTGAGATCAAATTTTGTAGGATATCTTCAAGTCGAGCAATCAATGAAACACTTTTGATGAGAATTTTGGAGTGTACTAGAATTAAATTTCATTTCGAGAAATATCTAAAAGTTGAGATGAAATTCGTAGGACATTTATAAGTGAAGTAATCCATTAATTAGTTTCGACGAGAATCTGCAAATCGAGATGAAATATATTGTAGGTTATCTTGAGGTAGAGCCATTCATTGACTATTGCAAATTGCACAAATATGTTGTTGATTTTTGGCCAAAAATATGCGGCGATATTTTTGGAATGTTGTGCCCCAAACTTAACCACAAACTGATGATCATGTGCAGCGTTTGAGTGTGTGTGTGTGTGAGAATTGCAGCTGCTGACGTCATTTGGCGAGAAATGCTGGAGATGCCATCACAATGATCCATCATCGTCAGCCTCTTCTCATCCTCATTTCTCCGTCTCCGTCTCCATCTCTGTCTCCGTCTCTGTCTCTTTCTCGTTCTCATCACGAGTCGCGTTCGCTGTTGTTGTTGTTTGCCTAGACAAATTTAGACAACCAACCGACTATTCTGAGTAGTTGTGTTTTGTATACTTAAAGTATAGTCGTAGTCGAAGCAGCAGCAACAGCAGCTGATATGCAAGTGCATACTACGTCTATTTAGAATGTATTATGCATTTCGAGACTGCCAGCTAAAAATAGTCGTAAAACATTTGTGTGCATGGAATGTGTCTCGTGGTAGAGAGAGACGTTGAGTGCTCGCCCAGCGAACCAACTATTTACCTAGCCTAAGCACTCACTTACTCACATACACTCACACTCATACTCATAGTCGTAGTCATAGTCATACTTATACTCACACTCATTGTCGTTGTCATACTTCTAATCTGGTTTCCCTTTCAATTCATATTCCGTCACGATCCGGCGTCTACTGCTCACACATCGCTTTCAATATGCTTAGTCGACTCAGTCAGCAAATTGTAATTGCAACTGCAACTGCAACTGCAACTCCAGCAGCAGCAGCAGCTCTACTCCAACTCAAGAGGGTTGCAGCCAAGTGGCCAACTGCCAATTGATTAGATCACAACAGATCTCAACTGATCTCAACTGAACTTAACTACGTCTAAAGCAGCAGCTGTTTGTTGGGGGTTCGCTTGCGATGATGACGACACTCGCAGACCTTTGTTCCATTAAAAATGTAAAGTGTAAAGTTTGAAAATGATTTCTATACTTTATAAATAAGTTCGATTTTAAATGATCTTTCTTAGTCTTCCTTAATTTGTCTTCCATTATTGACATTTCTCTTCCCATTCTTTCAAGTGTGCAACTTGAACACTGTTCCATTTGACATCCTTCCATTGCGATGACGACACTCGCAGACCTTTGTTCCATTTACCATCGTTCCATTGCAAAGTGATTTCAATAATTTATAAAAAAGATCGCTTCAAAAGTGCTTTCTTAGTTTTTCCTACATTGAGCCCCATTTTTGCAGTTTATCATCCCATTTTTCCAACCTGTTCAGCATTGTTTCATTTTCCATTATTCTAATAAATATTAAGTTTGATATGAAAGTGATTAAAACGCTTTTAAGTAATAGCGATATCAAATGTTCTTGGTTCCATAGTTTTTTTTTTTACTTTAAGCCACATTTTTGTAATTTCTCTTTCCATTCTTCCGAGCTTTACAACACTGTTTCATGTGCCATCGTTTCATTGAAAGTTAAGTAGAGAATTCATAGTGATTTAAATTCACGTGCTTCGAATATGAGTGTTTGCTTTTTTTTTTGAAACCATTCTAATGTCTTTAATTTTCAAATATTCCGATTTTCTTACTTTGAATCCTAATTTTGAGCTTTCCACATATTACCATAATTCCAAATTATTTGACACTGTTTTTAATAAACGTTAAGTAATGTAAGTGTTATAATTTAATGAAATCTCATCTGCAGTTTCATTTCCAGATGTCCCCATTCTCCACTTACTATTCACCAAATTGAACTGTTTATTTCTCACTATTTTGTTGGAATGTAAACTTTAATATTTCCTGATTTTACTGCTCCAACTTTCGCTTTGTATCTCTGTGACTTTGCTTCACATTGCCCTGTTTCAAATTGTTCCAAGTTCCATTCCTTACTTCTATTGTTCTATTGTTTTTTCATTCCTTGCTTCGCTTTCACTTGATCATTAAGATTAAGAAGAGAGCAATCAGAGCAAACAGAATTGTGTTTACCATTTCGTATTCGCAATATTTGCCAAGCATTTAGCGCCTAATCAGCTGCTGCTTAGACTTTTTTTTTTACTCTACATTCATTTCTGTTTGTTTGTAGTTTTTTTTTTTTTTTTTTTTTGGGAATGGCGCACGCGGTCAGCGATCGGTGATCAGCAGCGATCTGCGATTCCAGAATGCCGTGCCAATTAGCGTATTTTGTTGTTTTAGGGGGGAAGAAGAGTTGAAAAGAGTCGAAAAGCCAAGCAAGCGAGATAGCGAAGTAAACAAACAAACAAAGAACACGCGATCATAAATATTGCGGCACGTGCATTTGACGCTAACTGCAAAAATATAACCCCGCTTCCCTTTCCTTCCCTTTGCCAACATTGTGAGTGTTTAGAAGAGATCCCGAGATCGAAATAAATCAGAGCGCTAAGCACATGATGCCAAAAACAAAACAAAATGCCTCAATAACTTATTGCAATCCAAACAATGAACGCGAATGGACATAATTACCGAGACGATGTTGGCCATATATCTGAAATTAGACACTCGGAAAGAGAGGCAATCGAAATGGCAATGGAAATGGAAAAGGAAATGGGAGTGAAAGTGAAAATGTGAGTGGGATACCGAAATACAATTAGTAATATTCCCATTTCCCAATCATAGATACTTGGGGCTCCTATTAATCATTAAATATAACATATGAAATAGTTTATGTGTGTGCCCAGTTTAATTTGGGCATGAAAGGGTTAATAAAGGGTTAGCAATGAGAAACTTCGACAAATAAATGATATATACAATAAGAGTTATAATGCTTATGATTTCTGAAAATTTGATTGCGATCTGATAATAATGGTAGAAGATATTTAAGAAATACTTTTGTATCGGATAAACACCTACATACTACAGTTCTTAGTTGCTTTGGCTGTTAATCTAGTATATTTTACACTCTATGGTATATTTTGAATATAGAACTATATCGACATACCAAATATAGACATATCAATATAATATATCGACATATCAATATACCAAATATGGTTTTTGGTATATTTGTAGTATTTTTGATGTATAGTAATTTTTAATATATTTTACACTATGGTATAATTTGAATGTGGAAAGAACTATATCGATATACCAAATATAGTTTTCAGTATATTTCGGTATATTATTTTGTCACTCTATCGCATATTCAGAATGTTGTACAATATTAATATACCAAATATGGTTTTTGGTATATTTGTATATAGTAATTTTTAGTATATTTTACACTCTATGGTATAATTTGAATGTGGAAAGAACTATATCGACATAGTAAATATAGTTTTCAGTATATTACAGTATATTATTTAGACACTCTATAACAAATATAGTTTTGGGAATATTTGTAGTATTTTTGATGTATATTAATTTGATAGATTTAAAGAATAATACTGCACTGTTTTACTCTTTTTCACACTCGACTGCAGCTTTCCTACTTTTTTTTTATTAATGTCTGTAGAGAGAGAATTCAATTTGAAATAGTAGATTTGGGTTTATACCCGGTTTAAAGAAGAGTATTATTTAAATAGGATATTATTTATTCTTTTATTTTATTCATTTCTGTTATATTAATACTTCTCTTTTATTTATTCATTTCGGTTTACAAGAGATTTTGTATTCTTTGATTATTTCTTTTATTTATATCTATTTTATATAAATGCTTTTCTTCTTTCATTAAACTCAAGAGTTGTCAGTTTTATATATGACATATTTTGAAATAGTTTGATAGAAACTGAATTATTTTTGCATAGGTTTAAAATTTTCATAAATACCATTTATTGTGAATGGTATTTAACTTTGAAATGTGGTGTACAATGTGGAATATTCTTGTTTCTTACTGTGCATTATTCCTTATATAAAATGTTCTTTATCGAAGCTTATCAGCGTAGATAGATCCATAGACCTGTTGATCCATTTATTGTGAATGGTATTACGTTCGAAATGTGGTATATACTAAATCTTACTTCTTAGTGTGCAATATTTATTTAAATGACAGCCTATGAAATTGCTTTCTATTAAAACTTACCAGTGTTGATAGACCCATTGAAACATTTATTGTGAATGGTATAAAATTCGCAATGTGGTATATACTAAATTTGACTTCTTACTATGAAATTTCTTTCTCGAAACTTATCAGCATAGAAACAAAAGCATTCACCTTGGCGTACATTTTTATGATTAAAGCATTTCAGCCGTCAAAGAATGATCATATTTGGGATCATCAAAAACGATCTTACAATCAATCACAACACATCAATGCTAAATTTAGCTGATTTCTGTTGTAGTCTAATGACCTCCAGTTTATGAATAGCTTGTGGGAAGATTGGGCTCAGTAAAATTTCCTATTATTATTGTACTTCATTAATATCATTGAAGAACAGAGTTAGTATATGCAATTATATAAATAGTTTGGTATTAAAAATACTTTCTAAGGCAACTATATTTACATAAGAGAGAGAGAGAGAGAGTGGGAGAGTATAATGATGAGGTATGCGGATGATTAATCAATTGCATGCAACATATTTTTGTGTAAAGGATGTTTTAGTTTCTTTTTGCGATTTGCGAATGATTTTTATTGTTGGTGGTGTGTCGTTAAATTAGAACAGTCGCAAGATTAAGAGCAAGCACCCAACTCGTAGTCGATCTCATCTCGTCACAGACAACACACAGAAACAACAACAACAACAACAATAAGAAGACAATTTTATCAGCGATCGCGACGGCGCGTGATCTTGCAAGAGTCTCAAATAGACATAAACAAGTGGCGGCCGCCGGTGACGTTGATGCCGATGCCGATGCCGATCGCGATGTGCTGATGATGATCATGATCATGATGATGATGCCGATGGTCAGCAACGAGAGCGTAACGCTTTTTATTTGGGGAAAAGGAAGAGGGAAAGGGGGAGAGCTCTACATCTCTGTGTGTTGATGAGGCGATGAGTAAGCGAAGCGGCTGCGGCTGTCTAGCATTAGATAGTCATGCCTTGAACAGCGGCAGCCGAAGCAACATAATTAAGACAATAGTTTACGTACACTCGCACGTAAGAGTATTTCTTCTAGTGTGTGTGTCACATTGCGTTGCGACACACACACAAATACACACACAGAGATGTCGATGTTGCTGCCAAGTGGCAAGAAGGCATTGCCCATTGCGCCTCGGAACTTTTTTTCATTGATCACAATCGCAATTTGCAGACAGCACCCAAAAATTGTTGGGTAATTATTTATTTATTTACGAGTCTGCTGCGAGGGGGCGTGGCAGCGAGGCAGCAGTACCAGTAGAAACGACAATAGAAATACAAAAAAATATATTTCTTAGTTAATTTCATATCGATATCTTTTCATTTTTCTACTGTTGCTGTAGTACATCACTGTACTATGCGGCGTATGCGCAATATCCCAATATTTGACATCACACGACGTATGCGCAATGTTTGTACAAATCTTTTTGAGAAGCAAAGAAGCCGAACACTTTTGTAATTTTTCCACTGTGTCAAAAGTGTTTTTATTCTCGATTTTCGAGAACAATTAGAAATATAATTGTTATAATTAGTTGGTGACGAGATTCTGTCGTTGCGATTATAATTATATTTCTCGTTCATCATCGTTTTATGAGTTGGTTTAGCCATTAGCACTTATTTGTGTTATAATCTTAGGTTTGCAATTTATATTGCCATTTGTTGCTATCAGCATTGCTTGTGGTATTATTTAATGCATTGGCAAGCATTTGCATTAAATTCAATATTTGTGTAATCATTAGAAAATTAAAAAAGAAAATTTGATTGTGAACTTATATTGTAATATTAACAGCATAGCATTAGCATTATCATTATCATTAGAATGAGCATTAGCATTAACACTAGCATTAGCATTATCATTACCATTAGAATGAGTATTAGCATAAGCATTAGCATTAGCATTAGCATTAGCATTAGCATTAGCATTAGCATTAACGTTAGCATTAGCTTTAGCACTAACATTAGCATTAGCATTATAGTTAGCACTAGCACTAGCATTAGCATTAGCATTAGCATTATCATAAGCATTAGCATTAGCATTACCATTATCATTAGAATTATCATTAGCATTAGCATTAGCATTAGCATTAGCATTAACAAGAGCATCAACATTAGCATTAGTATTTTCATTAGCATTTCCATTTCTGTTTGCATTTGCATTAGCTGTAGTGTTTACATTACATCACACATCAATCCATAGAATTATTATGAGCATTATAATTTGCAGTCCTAATAATTTCATTGAAAATAAAATTACTTTTTTTTTGTCATTTAAGATGATCATTATCATTGATTTTGTCAGTAGTTTCTATCCATTATTCATGCGTACTATCATTAGCATTATTATTAAACTTTTCATTGGTTTAATGTGTGACATTATTGCTAGCATTATTATTTTCATTGAAGTAATCATTGATCGTGTCATTAGTCAGATGTTCAGCATTGTTATTAGTATTATTATCAGCATTATCATTATCATAAAAGATATTTTCATTAGAGTTGATGCTCAGCAATGTGATTAGCATTACCATTATCATTGAGGTGGTCATAAGATTAATTGTCATTAGCATTATTTTGTGCATCATCATTAGAATGGAATGCATTATGCTTAACGCATTCGACATTGGCATGTTTTCAAACTCGGCCAATCTTGTGGTCACATTGTGCGTACAATCGCAATTAGATGCGATAACATAGATGCATACATTAGCCGATAAATAATCACAGTCGTTTATCGGATGTGATTGTCTGCCAATGGATGTGACTCTATCAAAATAGTTGTTGCTTTTGCTATTGCTTTTGCTGTCTGCTGTGATGTTTGATTTGGTTGTCAATGGAATCGCACGTGTGAGGGCCAACAATGTTGACTTGTTTGCTATTGCTGTTGTTGTTGGCCAGTCTCTTGGCCACGTCTCACGTTCGCAAAAAAACAAAAAAAAAAGAAGGCGACAAAAGGCGGGGTGACCGCGTGATCGAGTTGAGGGAGACGCAACTCGAATATCTTGACTCTATTGCAATTTCAGTCAGACTCATTTTGTTGTCAATGTGCGTGCTCGTTCTATTTGGCACGTTTATCTTTACTTCCCTCTCTTTCCTTCTCGCACCCACGCGATCTCTCTCTTTCTCTCTCTCTGTCTGTCTGTCGCTGTGCGTGACAAGAGAGGTGAAGATCAGAGATCACGATGATGATGATGATGATGAGACTGCAGCAGCATGATGATTGTGTTTCGGGTCGTCGTGTGTGTGCGAAAATAATTGATGAATGTGACGGCGATTGCGCCTCATTTTGGTATTTTTGGTATTTTCGATTTTCCGCTTCTCAATTGTATTTTCAATTTGTTCCTTTTTATTTGGGTGGCTGTTGTTGTTTTCGCATTTTTAGTTGGAAAATTTTGTGGTAGAGAAAGTGGAAGCAGCAGCTGAAACGGAAATCAAAAGTCACGTACAGGTCGAAGGCGGCATATCTTACTACAAATAAATATAGTAGAAGTATATACTGTATATAGTTGAAGTATATACTATTTGGTAGTAGAAGTATATACTATTTTGTAGTAGAAGTATATACTATTTTGTAGTAGAAGTATATACTATATTGTTGTTTTTGTGCTTCGCAGCTATTCAAATCAGATTCGTCTATGTTTGATTGCCTCACACCTACAACACTGTTGAAAATGTGTGTGTGTGTGTGTGTGTGTGTGTGTGTGTGTGTGTGTGTGTGTGTGTGTGTGTGTGTGCGTTAACAATTTCTCAGGCTCATTCGCACTGCGATCGCTGACACGCAGCAGCAGCAGCAACGGTTGCTCTTGCCACAGCAACTGCAACATCGACAATGCCAACTTGTTTTCGCATACCCTGTAGCCAACAAAAGGATGAACTGAAGAAGGGTATGTTTGATTGTTGGTAGCGCATTTAAAAAGCTTTAAGTGCTAAGCATTTTATTAGTACTATTTCATTTGAAGTTTAGCAGAGCAAAATGCAATATTATCTTAGTATTTTGGAAAATTTCAGAAAAAACGTATGTTTAATGTCCCACAAAATATTAAAAAAAAAGTTTGAGCATAAATAATTAAATTCGAAGTATTCAGCTTCAGCCTAATTGAAAAACACATTTCAAATAATAAATATATAATATATTTGATATATGTATGTGAATTGTAAGGTAACGTCAAAATACTTAGCAATTCAAATATTATTTAGATTCAATTCAATAGTAATATGAGTTATTATAAAATTACATAAAATGTCAAGTAAAGTCTAAGTACTGAACAAATGATATATAATTTCGATTTTAAATAGACTAGATTTTAATTGAGATTCAATAATTATTAGAGTGTAAATAATTGAAGTTAAAGATTTCGGCTTCAGCTTAAATGAAAGACACATTTCAAATAATAAATTATATATTTGAATTGTAAAGTTAAGTCCAAATACTTAGCAAATTAAAAATAATTTAAATTCAATTCAATAGTAATATGAGTTATTATTAAATTACATAAAATGTCAAGTAAAGTCTAAGACATGTAATTTAGATTCACTTAATAGCAAACTCATATTACTATATTATAAAATTACATAAACATTTTATTCAAATTATTCGTAGTGCAAAACAAGGACATACAAAATTACAAAATATGAGATTTTCGAAAAATCATTTGGGTTTTTTCATGCAAAATTGCAACTCATGTGAGATTTATTTTTATTTTTTTTTTATTTATATGTATATTATATTCATATATATGTGTAAGAATTGTACTATATTACTCTTTAACTATGTAATGTAAAATTATTAAGATTTATTCTAGACTTTATTTAATGCACTTCTAATAAGAGACAATGCATGAAAGTATTATTCAGGCTTTACAGGGTATTTTCTAGTCATTTCTTCTCTTGATTGGCGCATGCTATTCATGTTATGCTGTTGTTGTTGTTGTTGCGCACTTTTCCTTTCCTGCCCAGGCAGCAACTCCCACCGCGAGTGAGAAGACTGAAGATAGAAGACTGAAGACTGAAGACAGTAGATCGAGGACAGAAAACTGAAGACAGCAGGCAACTAAAGCTGATGCTGATGCTGAGGCTGGGCTTGATGCTGTAGTACTACAAGATTATTGACATGCCAACATGTTGTTGCTCTCTGGGGCTGTAGATGGAGTTGAAGTTGGGGATTGGGGTTTGGAATTGAGTCGAAGTCAAAGTCGAAGACGAAGTTGGAGCTGAGACTGAGACGGAGACTGAGACTCCTTGCTCTGTTGTTCGCCAGTCTATTGTATGTGAGAACTTTGCTATGAAATTGCATAGTTTTGCGCCTGGACAAACTGACTGAAATTGATCAACTAACAGTTATGCTACAAATGAATTGAAATTCATAATTAATGTTGGGAAAATATTGTTAAGAAAGTCAATCAATCAAAGCTCACATTTGCTAGGCCAACAAACCAATTTCATAAATAATTTTGGGTAAATATTGTTAAGAAAATCAATCAATCAATCAAAGGTCATATTTCGTATATCCATATAGTTCTAAATTCACAATATGTCATAGAGTATAAAAATAATAAACCAAATAATACAAAAATATATTGAAAATATATATTTGGTATATCAAAGCTAAAATAACAAACTTTTTCAAAGACAAACTTTTTTTAAGAAAATCTCAAACTATTATTAAGAAAATCAATCAATCAAAGTTAGCATTTGCTAAGCTAACAAACTTTTCTGCTTCGATTTATAGGCAAAGACAAATTTGTAGTTAGCTGTACATACGCGACGCTCGCTTGCTATTTACAGGGTATAACAACAGGAACAAAGCCGCTTGACGAGCTGCTGCCTCAGCTTCAGTCGAAGCTCAACAATCAGCTTGTTGCATCGCCTTCCTCTTTTCTTCCCTCTTTTTTTGCTGTGACTCCCCCTCTTCGATCTCTGCTGTGTTGCAGTGGCCGTTGGCTGCGTTGTTGGCTATTAGAAAGGCATGTGAAATGTTCCCTAATTGTTGGAATTTTAATACTCCTCAGCCTCAGCCCAGGCAGTCACACTGCACACTGAAGAGGAAGGCAGTCATTCAGCCTGCCACCGCGTTGTCTGTCGAGTCAAGTCGAGAGTTCTGCACTGAACACTGGACTCTGGACAGTGGACATTGGACATTGCGCATGTCACTGCTGACAGCTGCTGAGCTGGTGAGCAGAGCCAGAGCCAGGGCGTTGGTCATCATCATCATCATCCAGAAGAGGAGGAGTACTGAACTTTTCCCTCTGAGCTTGTCGAAATGTTTTCCCCGAGCTGGGAGAACTCCTACTGCTTCTACTTCTCCTTCGGCTTCCTCTCCTCATTCCTCTTACTCTTGCTGAAAAGCTTAAGTACTCTATTAGCGCAATTTGAAACTCGGCAACTCAGATTCGAGTTGTCTTTGTTTGTTCCCTTTTCATTTGTTTCCCATAATTGACAATTTAGTGCGTGCTTTTCCACAGGGCACATGACCAATTGCTGCCAATGGGAATTGAGACAGTGACAGCGACACCGACAGAGAAAGAAAGAGAGGGAGAGGGAGAGAAAGATGTGTGGGGGGAAGAACTTGTGGGAACCGAGTTGCAATTGATAAACCTTTAAGAAGTTAAGAAAAAAGTACGCAAGTCTCAGATTTAAGACGATTTTAGATTGATGATCATCTCAAATTGAAGCATAGTTAAATGTTATGAATTTGAATAGCATTTTATATAAATAATTTGATTGCAAAAACTAATCACACTTTTCAAACTCACAAAGATTTAAAATTCACATGAAGATTTCAATAATTATTTAGCATTTGGCATTTTATAGAAAAAATCCGATTGCAAAATCGAATCATACTTTGCGATCATTTTCAACATGAAGATTTTAATAATTATTATGAAGTATTTAAAGTATTCTGCACAGCATGAAAGTCTGAGTTGAATTCATTTAATACAAAATTTCAATTGAAAAACGATTGAAATCTAAAGCACAAGAATAGGAAACGAGTCAATCTGGTATATTTTTAATGAAGTACTTCATTGCTATACCGCATTTGGTTGACAATCTATTGTATGTTTTAAATGTTATATTATGTTAATATACCAAATATAGTATATACTGGTATATTTTCAGTACTTTTGCGGAATATTATAAGCAAAATACTGCACTGTTTTGCTCTTACAATCTGGCATATGTGACATTATATTATATATTTTGAATATATTATAGTAATATATTATAGTAGTATTTATATACCAAGTATAGCTTTGCTTACATTTTCAGTATTTTTGCGGTGATACTACACTGTTTAACTTTCAGACTGTTGCTTTCTTAATTGTTATTTTTGCAGGCAGAATAAGTTTGTTTCATATTTTCGTCAACGCCATGTTTCGTCCCCGCAAATCGAAAAAAACAGAATAGTAATTGTAGCTTTGAAGTTAGTTTTGATACACACAATAACTGACTACTGCCATGGGGTCTTAGTTCCTTTGGCTGACAATCGGGTATATTTTGTTTTCTATGGTATATTTTCAATGTGTGTCGATATACTAAACATATCTTTCCTTCCCACTTGGTTTTTATTAAACGTATTTATTTATATCGATATACCAAATAAAGCTTTCAGTATGTTTTAGTATTTTTGGTATATATTAATTTGATTTTACTGCACTTAGGTAGCTTTCTTACTTGTTATCGAAAAGAAATCGAATAGAAATCGAAACTTTGCTTTGCTAGAGTCGCCAATTTTGGTACAAAGAATAATAATCTAAGAATGTATGATGTCTACGACTAATGCAGAAGGGTCTTTGTTGTTTTGGATAAAAATATAGCATTTGGTTAGTTTTTTGTTATATTATTTTGACTCTCTATGACATATTTTGAATGTAGGACGATATCGATATACCAAACATAGTCTAGTATATTTAATTGTTTTTGGTATATTAATTTGGTATATTTTTTATTTGTTTATTAAAATTTTTTTAATTATATCGATATACCAAATATAGTCAGTATGTTTTAGTATTTTGGCATAGTATTTGGTATATTCTTGTATGTGTGGTGTATTTTAGAATATGATTTAAGTATTTAACCGTATATTAATTTGGTATATTATTAGAATATGGTCTAAAATAAAATGGGTAGCTTTTTTACAAACTTTTCTTTGCAAACTTTTATGGCTTTACTGTACAATATTTCATGCGCAGTTCTGTTTTACGCAATGGTTTTAAATAGTTCGCCACATGTTATTCCCTTGCTAGTCGTGCATACTCCTCCAACAATTTACTGAGTGCAGGGTATGCGAATAGTTTGTAACAGCAAATTGCAAATTGAGCGTCAGAGTTGGACTCCAGTTTGTCTGCTGTTCGCTCGCGCAGAGTCAAGGCAAGACTTTCAACCTGGCTTGACTCCCTCCCTCTCCCTCTCGCTCTCTCTCTTGTTGTTGCTGTCTCTGTTGCACTTGGTTGCGCCGTGATCGTGTAACAATGCGAGTGATTAGTACGCGCCGGCGTTCAAAATTCGCAGCGCTCATTGCCGCTCGTTGTTGCCACGCTGCAAACTGCGAACGTTGCGAACGTTGCAAAGTTGCCAGGTTGCAAGTTGCATTGCCGCATGCGCCAGGTACCGGGGGCAGCATTGAAATGATTTAGTGTGATTTATCTGTAAATTCCTTCTTTCAATCTCTTCTCACGCCACAGCAAAGCGAGAAACAAAACTCAAATTGTGCGATGAGGATGAGGAAGGAAGCTGAGGATCGAAGATCGAGACTTGAGACTTGAGGCTGAGACAGCGGGCGGAATGCTGCTGAAGGGCCTCAGTTTGGTTAAACGATGTACGCCCATTGCCAGCCAGTGTCAAGCCCCGCCCTCACCTCTCTCTCTCTCTCTCTCTCTCTGTCTCTCTCTCTCTCTCACACTTCGGCGAAGGTGTTATAAAAACGATAATAAAAAATTGTAAGCTACGCGCCATAAATTGGCATTTAATAGTTGAAATTTACACTGAATTGACAGCGCGGCAACAACAACGATGAAAAATGGCAGCACAGGTAGGTCTTCTATCCCACACACACACACACACACCCCACTCAATCCGCTCCCCTCTGTCTCACTCCCCTCCCCCCTCTCTCTCTACCGCTTTAATTCGCCTCCTCTTAGTCGTCGCATCATGCAAAAAAACAGAAAAAAAAGCGCGAGCCGGCGGCATTTGGCGCGATTTATGATGCATCATTACGAGCATTTTTATTATGGTTATATTTTGATACGCACGCCGAAGTCGAAGCTGAAGCTGAAGCGAGCAGAATCATCATCCCCAGCAATCCCATTGCATTGGAGAGAGGCAGAGGGAGACGGAGGGGGAGGGCGAGGGAGATCTTATCATTGGCCTGCTGTCGCTCTTCTTCTGCTGCCAGTTGTCAGCTTAAGAAAAAACAAGCTACAGTCAAGTGTGATTGACTGTGAGATACTCGCTACGTATTTTCAATAAAATATACCAAAACAATATACCACAAAAATACTTACATATTGCGAATGTTGTATTTGGTGAAATTATATAATACTACATATGAAATATACCAAATTAATAAAACGCAATAATACTTCAATATACCAAATGACACACTTGGTATACCGATGAAGTACCTCGTGTGGAATATACCGAATTGAAATATCACAAAAATACTAAAATATACCGAACACCATAATTAACACATCAATAAAGTACTACATTCGAAATATACCAAATTAATATACCACAAAAATACTAAAATATATGTTATATTTGGTATATCGATGAATCACTACACACGAAATATACCAAACCAATATACCACTAAATACTAAAATATACTGAATGTTGTATTTGTTGAATTTATATAATACTACATACGAAATATACCAAATTAATACATCGCGAAAATACAAAAATATACCAACTGTCATATTTGGTATATCGATGAAGTACCTCATATGAAATATACCAACATAACAACAACCACAATAATACTAATAATATACCGAAGGCTATATTTGGTATATCGACGAGGTTCTACATTAAAAATATATCAAATTAATATATCACAAAAATACTAAAATACATATACCGAAAGTCATATTTAGTATATCGATCAATCACTACACCCGAAACATACCAAATAAATATACCCTTAAAATACTAAAATACCAAAAGTCATTCAAAATATACCATAGAGGTAAAATATACCAAAATATATATACATTGTGGGATTGGAGGTGCCTCCTTCAGCCTGTTGCAAACATTTTCTGCAGACACAAAGGTATAATACCCTTCTACTCTATAGGTAACGGGTATCAAAATGCAACACTGAAATAATATTTATAATCATATGTATACGAAAATACAACAGCCTTCCTTTTGGCCTGCTTTTTGGTTTTTTTATTTTAAGCGCGAAATTGCTGCCGTCGCCATCGTTTTTTTTTTGCGTCTTGTCTGCTCTTGATAATAATGATCATAATCACATAGTCATTACAGCCGATAATGCCAACAACTTAATCTGGATCACGTAAATTCACAATATTGCCTTCAACCCTGTTTGTCTGTCTGTCTGTCTGTCTATCGACTTCTTCAGTTTAGTCTTCTTAAACTTTTTCCAAACATATTGTTCAATCCCCTTCAAACAACGTACTGAGATATTCCCGTATTTATTTAATCCCAACTATATAAATATCTGTATTTGCATTTATTTTAAATTTCTTTCAAATTTCATGAATTTCAATATGATGAATATGTAATGTATTCATATCATGAGTCTTAATTTATTAAAAATCTAATATAGTTGTCAATTTGTTGAAAATTTGATATAAGCTTCGACTCGCTTCGTAGGTACTTATATTTGTTTAATAATTTTGGAAATTTGTTGAAAACTTTGACACTTTTACTATTATCTTTTCTTTAAAATTCAGCTTAAATCCAGTGTTAACAAAATGTCTTTTGAATTATAAATTATACATAGTATAGCACTGCTTAATATACTTCAGTATCAATATGTGAATAATGAATTTTATTGCTTCGACTTTTTTTATAATATTATTCTTCTACTCTTCAAGCCAAGCAATATTTACAAATTTGTCATTTTATACACCAAACTTTTGTGTTTCTGAATTAACTATGTTTTCCACTTTAACTATCTATGATATGAGGAATGAGGGAGTATTTGAAATATAAATATTATATTTATTTATAAAAATAGTGAGTGTAGTGCTGTATCTATATGCGGTATATTATAGTATTTTTGTGGTATATTTTTAAAACATAAGTAGCGGGTATTTCACAGTCGAGCACACTCGATTGTAGCTTTCTTAGCTGTTATTTATTATTGTGTTGGGGGATTTCCAAATCAAACAGATTCTTTTTTGGCGTCTGGAAAATCTTCCAAAATTAATGCGATCAAAAAGAAAAGATCTCAGAGTAACAAAAAGAGAAAAACAGAAGGAGAGAGCGAGAGAGAGAGATAGAGAAACAGAGGCAGAGAGATGACCAATGTGCGTTATCAGTGGGGTGTGAGTAAAGTTTAGTCAACTTGTTTAGTTAGTTAATTTGTTTATTTTTCAATTAAATCTTCGCTGAGCAAAAACCTCCAGCAACGAACTAACAACAACTGACTAGAAGAAGAAGAAGAAGAACGTACGAACGAATGAACAACAACAAAAAACAGCAACAAGAAAATTATCTGTCGAGGCCAAAAGCTGCTTTTGGCCATGAACCAATTTTAAAGCACTCGCCATAAACTACAAATATGAACTACACTAGACCAGAGCACAGCGAGTGTATATGTATGTGTTTGTGAGTGTGTGTGTGTATGTGTGTGTGCTGGGCAGCAGCTGCTGAAGCGTTTAAAGACGCGCGCGTTTTTCAAAAGGCTTTGATTTTAGTTCGCATTACAAACAATTGAGTAAGGGCGCGTTTTCAGAGGCGTTTTTAAACGCGTTGAAAAAAACGCGTGTTATTGTTTGTTATTGTTTTGCTCACATTGCAAGCTGTGTCGACTAGAGTCGCTCGTTTTCCGGGGCGTTTTTAAACATTATCAAACTGTGTTCAATCATGGCGCGATTTTAAACGCTCCGAAAAAACGCGCGCACCCTTTGACAGCGTTTTTGGAACGCTTGAAACGATTTCGAGCGGGCCAATTTATTTTTGGCGCATACATTAGCAGATTTATTATACTCAACAACAACAACAACAGTAGGAACAACAACAATATCGAGGCGACAACAACAGCCGCCAGAGAGCTAATGACTTGGATAATGATTTTTGATTTCGTTCATTTCATTTGCCATGTTTAATGCGCTCGCCTCACGCCCCCGACCCCGCCCCCTATCGCTGCTGCTTCTCGATTTCCCCTTTCCCCATCCTCTTTCTCCTCCTCCTCCTTCTGCGGCTGGTCTCGTCTTTTGTTTGTCTGACTGGCTTTTCAAATAGACCCCAAAAAAAAAAGAAAGAAAGAAAGAAAACAAAAATTGCTTAGATACAATATTTGAGAAATTTTCTTTTTGTGCTTTTGTTGTTGTTGTTGTTGTTGTTTGGCCATTGCGGATTCGTGCGTCAATAATTAGATCATCTCTGGGTTGGTTTTTGTTGACGATTAGCGAAATCAAAAGGCAACCAAACACACACACACACACATACACACATACGCTCACGGGCACAATAAATTTGTTTTCCCCATTTTCCATAGTGTTGTTGTTGCGCGTAATGTCGAGCGCTTTGAACAGAAAGCACGAATAAAATGGAAATGGGCGCAAAAAAATGAGAAGAAAAAACGCAACAGAAATCTACAACAATAAAAAAGCCAACTAACTATGCAGCGATCGAGTGTGCACGACTATAAAATACCCTAGAATGCTTCAAAAATCGAGTTTAAGATTAGACTTCTATTAAAATAATTTTACATTAACTATGTAACGAGACTATGATATACCCTAGAGTACCTGCTTCTAAAAAATGTGTGTAACAGGCAGATGGAGGCATCTCCGACCCCATAAAGTATATAAATTCTTGATCAGCGTCAACAGTCGAGACGATATTACCATATCTGTCTGTCCGTCCGTCTGTCTGTCCGCATGAACACCTAGATCTCAGAGACTATAAGAGATAGGGATGTCATTTTTTTCGACAGCACTCGACATTTTTGAAACAAAATGTATTTGCCACGCCCACTTATTAAAGAAATACTTTTTTATGGAAAAAAATCGCCTACTTTGCTTTGGCTGACAAATTTGTTATATTT
Source organism: Drosophila kohkoa (assembly GCA_019972355.1). Classification (NCBI taxonomy): domain Eukaryota; kingdom Metazoa; phylum Arthropoda; class Insecta; order Diptera; family Drosophilidae; genus Drosophila; species Drosophila kohkoa. The sequence continues at coordinate 4,195,154 of BJEL01000071.1, read as the reverse complement.
TACCTCTATGGTTGAAAATGTTTAATGCAATACTATATAAATATACCAAATACAGCTATTGTTATATTTTAGTATTTTTGCTGTATATTAATTCGGTACATTTTAAGAATAATACCGCAGTGTTTTGGTCTTATTCAAAAAGGATAGCGAGTATCTTACAGTCGAGTGTGTTACTTGTTTAAACGAAAAGTTTCGAGAAGCGATTTCGTATTCATAGAATTAAGACTTGCTTTTAATTAAAGCATCGTTTTACATTAGCTATTGTAAAGTTGTATATTCATATATTATCTATATATCTTATGTATACCGCTACACTTCTGTATATTATATTTTATACATTTTGATGTGGATATTAATTATTCTTATCTTTTGCAGTTTGATGTGACCTTCGATGCTTTCCATCCTGAGTTCAAAGTGCAAAAAAGAAAGTTGACTGAATAAAGTTTTCAAAGGTAAGCGTTTATTATTCATCATATCAATTTACTTAAATCCTAGAATGCATTGATATCAGCAGATTGCGAAAGGCCTTCAACAACTTATTCCCTTTTCTTGCCATTCTGAAAAAAATTTCAAAGTTTGTGTGTTGGAATTCAATATTATTATTATGCATATTATTGCTCTAAAATACATTTTATACCAGTTGTAAGTTTTAACTACCCACTAGAGACCCGGTGTATAATTACAGGGTATGCCGCACAAAAAAAATTAACGAAAAAAAAAAATTGGAAACACGCAAATTTAATGAAATTTTCGACTATTAGTTAGCTCTTTAGACTCTTTAATGAATCATGACTACGGCTACGGGACAGTTTGGTTTTGGCTGGGGAAACGACATTGGCAATTGGCATATTGGGCGTGGCATTCGCCAATGGGCGTGGGAGTGGGCGTTAAATGAACTAACCGACCGAATGCTGCCAGAAAAGAACCGAATAGAACAAAAGCAGCAGCCAGACAGACAACAAAATCAAACAGCAGCAAAAGAAAAACAAAAAAATGTTTGCTTTATGACCACATTAATGGCATTGACTTGGCCAACAGATAGACTCGATAGAGACAGCAAGACTGAGACTGAGAGGGAAAGGGAAAGGCATACATAGATCATTTATTAATGCGCAGTCGTAAAGGAGAGCAAAGTAAATGCAAAAATGGATAAAGATGCGATATAAAAATTATAAAGATCATCAGCATCAGATAAAAAGTAAATCGCATCGCATTAATTGGATCTCTCTCCCTCTTCCTCTGCCTCTTTTCCCCACCCACCTTCAGTCTGCTGCTGATTATTATTATGGCATGTTATGGTATCATGCATGGCATTATGGTCCGATCCCCACATCCCATTTGATCCAATTCGATCCGGTCCGAGAGTATATAATAAAGCTGCCAAAAATTGTGTTGTTACTGAAAGGAAAAGCATTAAAACAAATTCATTTTGAACAATAAACAAATGGGAATGCGCCACTCGCCCGCTTCCCACGGCTCCCCTGCCCCATCCCCCATTCCCCCTCTTACCACCCACCGCTTGTTGCTTCCTTGCCTGGCGCATTTTTTTTTTTTATGCCCGTCTGGCGCCGATCATTTGCCGTTTTTTGTGTGTGTTTCTCTTTTTTTTTTTGTTTTTGTTTTGTGTGTGTAGCTACATCCCAATATAATAGACACAAGTACTATATATCGACACAAACGACAAACACACACACACACAGACACACATAGAGAAATCGGACATTGAACAAGCGAAATGTCGCTCAAAGTGCCATCAAGATTGACGACGCCGACGGCGCCGGCGCCAGCAGCTTAAAAGCCAGCAGCTGGTCAAAAAGGAGCCACCATTAGCAGCGGGGTGGCGGAAAGGGAGGGGGAGTAAGAGAGAGGGGAGGGGAGGTGGACTGCTTTCAAGTGGCAGCCATGCGAAAGTTTTAATTCGAAAAACTGGCGAAACAAAACACTCGCATTCAAAAGAAGAATTTTGTTGTTTCGCCGCCATTTGGGAATTGCAAATCAACAAAATAATGTACGAAAATTATTCAAATATTTGCGACATGATCACAAGACAAACAATATCAGAGTGCAGGGAAGAGCAGTGAGGAGTGAGGGGCACACAAATAGCACACAAATAATCTTAAGTAAAGCAATTACTTCAGCTATTTCCATTAAGTTTGAAATATGTGTGTTGAAAAACAAAAACAAACACTAAAATCGACCATCGAATTCACATATGTCAGCGCATTGCTTTGATTGCTATACTATATAGATAGATTCTCAAAGTGAATTAGATCTGAGTAGAGCTTTTGGTAGCTTAGTAGGACTTTTGAGTTAAAAGAAAGGACAATAAAAGGCGACAAACTAATGTTGGACAAATAAATAGGCGATATATAAAGTAAGTGTAGTCAGAAGAAAAGGAATTTAGAACACTTTTGAAATAAAGGCGAGATAATATATAGAGATGTTTAGATTAGGATTAAGGATTAGCAAAGGACTGTTTTTATACCCGATACCCCTAAGGTAGACGACAAACGCCTACTTTTACGGCTCTTAGGTTCGTTAGCTGATAATCTGCTATATTTTAGTGCCTTATAGTATATTTTGAATGTACTACATCAATATACCGAATATGGCTTTCGGTATATTTTGGTATTTTTGCGGTATTTGGTAACATCATTAGCATTATCATTAGCATTATCATTAGCATTAGCATAAGTATTAGTATAAGCATTAGCATTAGTGTAAGCATTAGCATTAGAATTAGCATAAGCATCAGAATTACCATTAGCATTAGTATTAGTATTAGTATTAGTATTAGTATTAGTATTAGTATTAGTATTAGTATTAGTATTAGTATTAGTATTAGTATTAGTATTAGTATTAGTATTAGTATTAGTATTAGTATTAGTATTAGTATTAGTATTAGTATTAGTATTAGTATTAGTATTAGTATTAGTATTAGTATTAGTATTAGTATTAGCATTAGCATTAGCATTAGCATTAGCATTAGCATTAGCATTAGCATTAGCATTAGCATTAGCATTAGCATTAGCATTAGCATTAGCATTAGCATTAGCATTAGCATTAGCATTAGCATTAGCATTAGCATTAGCATTAGCATTAGTATTAGCATTAGTATTAGTATTAGTATTAGTATTAGTATTAGCATTTGCATTAGCATAACCATTAGCATTAGTATTAACATTAGCATTAGCATTAGCATTAGCATTAGCATTAGCATTAGCATTAGCATTAGCATTAGCATTAGCATTAGCATTAGCATTAGCATTAGCATTAGCATTAGCATTAGCATTAGCATTAGCATCAGCATCAGCATTAGCATTAGCATCAGCATCAGCATTAGCATTAGCATTAGCATTAGCATTAGCATTAGCATTAGCATTAGTATTATCATTAGTATTAGCATTATTTTAGATACAGTAATTTCTTAAAGTTCCTAAATTTCGGCTTTCACATACATCTTTAATTTCCAACATAGGTATTGTACTTAAGAGCAATTTAAAAAAAATGCTGAAATGCTTCGTAATCCCCGACAAAACCACAAAGAACATGGACTTCACTTTGTTGTGGATCTATGCGGGAGTTAGCGGAGATCTAGACAAACAATTGATCGATCTGGAGTCAGGGCAAAAGGGAGTTTTTTGTCATAGAACCCATAAGCCAACAACAAAGTCAGGGAATTGTGGTTCGGTTTCGCTGCGGTTGCTGCAAAAGGTGTCGAAAGTGTTTGATTATTGCGTTTCGGATTGGATTGGATTGGATTTTAGGTGGGTTGTGTTGTGTTGTTGTGTGGACAGAGACAGAGACGATGACAGGTAAAGGTATCAAGGTTGATTTAATCCACGGAAACTGCGGAAACACGTAAATTCCCACCATAGAAGCGGCGGCGGATCATAAAAACAGCCAGAAAAAGAACAATTGTGAGACGTGAAAAGTGCGAAAAACAGATGCGGTGCGGTGCGGTGTCGCAGTGGCCCATAAAACGGGGCGCAGCAGCAGCAGCAGCGAGGTGAGAAATGCGATTTTTGGGCCGTGGGAAAAGCCCAGAATGTGAGGAACCTGCTGTAGACGATAGAGAGATAGACAGGCAGACAGAGAGACGCGGCGGCTACCTCATAATCGGTCCTCATCGGGCGGCGGCGTCGGCGTCATAAAAACAACATCGACGTTTGTGCGTCGCGTCCTTTTTGGTCCTTTGTTTATGCTGCTTATTTAAATTGGCTTCTTGGCGGGCGTTGCGAACGCTGCATTGCGAATCGAAGCTGTCAAACTGACCTGTCCCCCGGTGCTGACCTCCGATCTCTGACCTGACCCCGTTCTCCGTTCGGCTACCTGTTTTCCTTGGTCGGGTTTGGGAATTTCCGGCACCTTAACCCATATGGTGACAAGCATCGCGCTCTCTTTCTCTCTCTCTGTCTCGCTGTCTCTTGTAGATCATCGCTGTGTCTTGGGTTATTGTGTTGCGTTGAGTTTATCGAGAAAAACACACGGTATCGATGTCGGACGGGGTTTTCCCAGCGGGCCAAAACAAAAACGTGCGTCATCTGTTGCCACACATGGATGCGGCACGCACTTGCCACTTTGCCACCTTGCCACCACACATGCAACGTGCAATGTTCCCACTTTCCCAAGTCCTGAACTACAGGATTACACGATTACGACAGAACGCGTGTTCGTTGGAACCCGACTTCGGTTTGCGTTTGAGTTTGGGTTTCTGTTTCAGTTTCGGATTCAGTTTCGGGTTTGTTGCCATTGATTGATTTATTTGCGGTACACTGACTGACCGCTGATTTCTGCTGTCAACTGGAGTAGACAGATACCCTGTGAAGGCATTGCAATAGAAGAGGGATTTTACATCAAAATATCTATGCTAATCGTATAAGACGCAAAAGGTTTACACTGTAAAATGCTGTCAGCTTAAATGAAACATGGCGCAAATTTGTTCATTTGCATAGCTTTGTCAATCTGTTAACTGCTTACGAAACAATACCCTGTAAATGCAGGGTTAAGATATATATATTCACTTCTTGATTTGTGTTACCTAAAGATTTCTTGCTTCGGGTTATAAAAATCAGAGAAAAGTCTAGACTTAATTAGACCCTTTCAAAGTATTTATATACTTGTACTTTATATGTAGAGTAGAATGTCAATATTCGAAATATAGCGTGTGGTATATTTTGAGTATTTGTGGTACATGAATTTGGTATATTTGAACAAACATATTTGGTCTATTTAACGATAAGTATAATATATAATTATATTTGAAATACATTTTGTGGTATATTTTTAGTACACATTTAGTAATTTAGTATATATGTGGTATATCTTCAGTATTTTTTGGTATATTCGTTAGCTGTATTTTAACAATAATACAACGCCACTTTGCTTGATATGCTTGTACTGTGGTATATTTTTAGTATATGAATTTGGTATATTTTATCAATTTAACAATTTTGGCTACTTGTATTTAAAATACAATATGTGGCATATTTTTAGTACTTTTGGTATACTAGTTTCGCATATTTGGTATATGTGGCATATCTTTAGTATTTTTAGTATATTATTTCGGTATATTTAACGATAATATTTCACAGTTTAGCTTTCTTCGCCTTTGGACTTGCACTTCCTGTTGCCTTAGGGTATCACACATTTCGAGCATACCCCATTTGGTGTGTGAAACTGCAATTGTACATTACGTGGTCACTGGCAATATATCTTGTTATTGGTGTTGTTGTTGGTGTGGTTTTTGTTGTTGTCGCTTTGAATTTTGATTTATTTGTGATTCGTTTGTCAATCAGTCGGTGATGATGATTAATTGCGCCGGTGAATGTCAATTGTGAATTGTTGTCGCCATCGCCATTGCCGACAACTGGGCGCGTGCTGGGGTCAGACAGAAAGACAGAGAAAAGCGGGGAAGAGGGAGGGAGATAAATGGAGAGAGAGAGAGAGAGAGAGAGATAGAGAGGGAGGACACACCCTTTAATTAGTTAGCGAAATCACGTAAAACATAATCCCAAGCACTTAATTGTATCTTGTCATATTTATTTCTGCATCTTTTTTTTACTTGCAGATCCAATTCGATTGAAAACAAACTAACTGCGTATCTTTTGGCACTTGGAATGTGAGATTAAGTGTTATTTGCAGCTGGTTTAATTAAGCGGATGCCATCACAAATAAAATGCAATTTATCGACTTGGGTGTTTATGGTAATGCAGCTTGATCGATTGACAAACGATCGAAATGTATCGATAAATTGCATTTAACTATCCGCAGATTTATCGCCTGCCATTTGGCAATGAGTTGGAGACGAGATGAGACGCGATGAGACGGAGGCCGACTGATGGGGAAATTCAAATGGCATTTGGGCAATTGGCAAGTGGCAAATGGCAAATGGGTTGCATAATTGTCGTCTGACAGATCATTTCTCACAGCAGCTCACAGCTCAGCGGCTCTTCAGTTATTTGTCAGTGCCAATGACGCCAACGACGACGATGCGATGGCCAACCTGCTTTCCCCTGCTTCGGAGACTCTGGCTGGCGAGACACACCCACTCTGCGGGGCAATTACGTGTGATTGCTAATTTTAACTCGGCGCCCAACTGCTCAATAATGCGAGAGAATACCCTGTAAGCATTCGTCCACTTCAATGTGCTGGCAACACTGCCAGATCACTAAGTTGAGATGTTATTCCCGATCCTTCCGACAAGTAAATTCCTTTTAGGAAGCAACAAATGATGTATTAATTAAGTAAGCAAGTGACTTACTGTAGTTCTGTTTACTTGATTTTTCAATTAATGATTCGGCGGCGGCTTCAAGGGTTGGGCAACACAGAAAGGCAAAAAATGCAAAGACAGCAGCTGAAATACCAGGCGAACATAAATCAGCAGCGAGTGGAAATATAGAAAGTCACTCATGTGGCGCTATCTTTGGGTTTCGATCGCAACTACAGTTAAGCTCGTGAAGTTAAAAAAGTTCTGAATTAGGTGCTCAAATACCAGGCGAACATAAATCAAGTTGAGGCATATCCGACCCTATAAAATATATAAAGACTTGATCACTGTCAACAGCCGAGACAATCTGGTTATGTCTGTCTGTCCGTATGAAACACTGGATCTTAGGGACTAGAAGAGATAGAGCTATAGCAAGCGTAATTTTAAAGCTAGAGTCGCGAATTTTATATACAATTGACAATTTGTATATACAAAATTAACTATACTATTTGTGATTCCTGAAAATTTGAATTTTATTTTATGTCCCCAGATGCTGTAATCAAAAGGCCCGACTATGAGTGACACGGAAGATGTAGCTATCGAAGTAATTGAGGACTCACCATATCGGGCAAAGGTGCAGAAGCTACGTGCTTGGGCTCCCTTTGTCTTTATGCTCTTTAGGCATAAGATGACCGAAGATAAGTTGATAAAACTGAAAAACCTGGAGAGCAGCGAGTACTACTACACTATGCAAATAATCATTATTACAATGCTAATCAAATCTCTTTTATATAGATGTGGCTATCGAAGTAATTGAGGACTCACCATATCGGGCAAAGGTGCAGCAGCTACGTGCTTGGGCTCCCTTTGTCTTTATGCTCTTTAGGCATAAGATGACCGAAGATAAGTTGATAAAACTGAAAAACCTGGAGAGCAGCGAGTACTACTACACTATGCAAATAATCATTATTACAATGCTAATCAAATCTCTTTTATATAGATGTGGCTATCGAAGTAATTGAGGACTCACCATATCGGGCAAAAGTGCAGCAGCTACGTGCTTGGGCTCCCTTTGTCGGGACATTGATGACGATCTTTAGGCATAAGATGACCGAAGATAAGTGGATAAAACTGAAAAACCTGGAGAGCAGTGAGTTCTACTACACTATGCAAATAATCATAATTACAATGCTAATCAAATCTCCTTTATATATAGCACGTCGTCGGCGATGTTTGCGTGCTATACTGAGTCCAGGCTGAAAAGATTGGAGACTATGCTTAACGAAGCCAAAATCAAATATGACAGTGTAAGTTGTTAGACTTGCTAAATCAAAAGGCCCAACTATGAGTGACACGGAAGATGTGGCTATCGAAGTAATTGAGGACTCACCATATCGGGCAAAAGTACAGCAGCTACGTGCTTGGGCTCCCTTTGTCGGGACATTGATGACGATCTTCAGGCATAAGATGACCGAAGATAAGTTGATAAAACTGAAAGACCTGGAGAGCAGTGAGTACTACTACACTATGCAAATGATCATAATTACAATGCTAATCAAATTTTTTTTTATATATATAGCATGTCGTCGGCGATGTTTTGCGTGCTATACCGAGTCCAGGCTGAAAAGATTGGAGACTTTGCGAATAACGAAGCCAAAATCAAATATGACAGTGTAAGTTGTTAGCAAGCCAACGGACAGCCAGTGGCTGAGCTCCGAGAAGAGTCGGTGTGCAGTGTCAGTTACACACCCTAGGCATGCCACCAATTCGACCGGACGAGGATCAGCTGCAAGCTGCAAGCAACGAGTGCACGCTGGAATAGAGCGAATGTATGCTAAGCTCTTCACAGGCTGGGCGACTTGAACGCGCTGCCATACCGCCTGCAGAGGCAGAGACATTGAATTAAATTATTATACCTTAAAACATCTTCCTTGGCGCTAATTTGAAAATTGTAGCAACTAAAAAATGCAATTCATTAAAATGTTAAAATAAAAGCCGATAAAAATAAATATTTTTGCATATTTTATTTCTTAAAATTTAAAAATAAAACAAAAAATCCGTTAAAATATCTAAAAATTATACCGAAAAATTTGTAAAGGGGTGAGTATAGAAAAATGGGTAAATATTAATAAATCCGCTGTATCTTGGTCATTAGAAGAACGATCGCGGTGTCCTTTGGCACAATAATATTGTTAGTAAATACAAACCGATTGGCATACACAAAAGGACGAATGTCCTTCCAGGACCCGAGATAAAAGGACCATCCTGTCTGATCCTTGCGGGGTTTGCGTTAATCGCAGTCCTTCGATGAGAGCTATCATCACGCCAAAGGACATTCAAATCGTCCTTGTAGTTCTTAAGTTATCGAGGAATTTTCGAATTCAGCCAATTTCCAGTGGCCTCCAGACTGAAAAAATGCAAAGCGTTGCATCCTTAGATTACCCCATATTTTTTTTAATGTCGATCGATAGAAGAGGTCCTTGCGATCCTTGCAATACATGTCCTTTGAAAATGTGGCAGGATTTGGTCGAGATATAGCTTGTTTTCGAAAAAGAATCCTGGGCTCATCCTCAAAGTATGCTATAAAATTTTTTAATTTTGCTGACGCTAAATTCAAATATGAAAGTAACTGTCAAAAAATCCGTTAAGATGCCAAAAATTGCACCGACAATTTTTGTAAGGGGTAAGTATAAAAAAATGGCCAAAATTTCAGAAATCTACTGTATCTCGGTCATTTCAAGGACGATCGTGATGTCCTTTGGCACAAGGATAATGTTAATAAATATAATACGATTCGAATTCCAAAAAGGACAAAAGTCCTTACAGGACTCGAAATATAATGACTTTTTTGCATAGAGAAAATTACGTATATCTCACCCATATCCTGTCTGATCCTTGCGGGTCATGTATCAAATAAAGTCCTTTGAAGAAAACTATCATCGTGCCAAAGGACATTCAAATCGTCCTTACGGCTCTCGAGTTATCCTGGAATTTGGGATTTCGGTCAGTTTTCTTTAGCCCAAATCCTGGAAAATTTCAAGTATTGGATCCTTAGATGACCTCATATTTTATTGATGCCAATCGTTAGAAGAGGTCCTTGCGATCCTAGAAAGTCTTGTCTTTCGAAAATACGACAGGATATGGCCGTGATATAGTTTGTTTTCGAAAAAGAATCCTGGTCTCATCCTCAAAGTATGCTATAAAAATTTGAATTTGGTTGGCGCTAAATTCAAATATGAAAGTAACTGACAAAAAATTCATCAAAGTTACAAAAATTACACCTAAAATTTTTTTCAAGGGATAAGTATAAAAAAATGGCAAAAAATTCAGAAATCCACTGTATCTCGGTCATTTCAATGTCGATCAGGATGTCCTTTGGCACAAGGATTGCTTTTATCAAAACAAACTGATTGGGGTCCTTAAAAGGACGAAAGTCCTTACAGGACCCGAGATAAAATGACCTTTTCGTTTAGAGAAAATGGCGGTTTTCTCGGTCATATCCTATCTGATCCTTACGAGTCCTGTGTCAATAGTAGTTTTTTATTGAGGGCTATCATCATGTCAAAGGACATTCAAATCGTCCTTACGGTTCTCGAGTTATCCTGGATTTTGGAATTTTGATCAGTTTTCTTTTGCCCACAGCCTGGAAAATTACAAGTGTTGGATCCTTAGATGACCTCATATTTTATTGATGTCGATCGATAAAAGAGGTCCTTGCGATCCTAGAAATACGTGTCCTTTGAAAATGCGACAGGATATGACCGAGATATAGCTTGTTTTAGAAAAAGAATCCTGGGCGCATCCTCAAAGTATGCTATAAAAATTGGCAATTAGTCGGCGCTAATTTCAAATTTGAAAGTAAACTACAAAAAAAAAACAAATCCGTTAAAATTCAAAAATAATTATGTATTATTTTTTGGTTTTTTTTGCCATATCTCTGCCAAATCGTTAAGGATCTTAACAGGACTTACCATTCTGTAATCACCGTAAACAGGACTATCGATTTCCATTCAAGGACTCCAAGGATCTTTCAAAAAAAGGACCTTCAATTTTTGTAAGGGGTAGGCATAGAAAAATAGCCAAAAATGTGAAAATTTCACTGTATCTCAGCCATTTTAAGGACGATTAGGATGTCCTTTGGCGCAAGGATAATGTTAATAAATATAAGCCGATTGGTATGCGAAAATGAACGAAAGTCCTTACAGGACTCGAAATAGAATGACTTTTTTGTATAGAGAAAATTACGTATATCTCGGTGATATCCTGTCTGATCCTTGCGGGTGCTATGTCACATGGCAGCTCTCGAGTTATCCTGGAATTTTCGAATTCGACCAATTTCCCGTGGCCTCCAGACCGAAAAATTTGAAGTGTTGGGTCCTTAGATAACCAAATAATTTTTTGATGCCGTCTTATAGAGGAAGTCCTTGCAATCCTAGCAATACGTGTCTTTTGATAATGCGGCAGAATTTGGCCAAGATATAGCTTGTTTTCGAAAAAGGATTCAAGTCACATCCTTAAAGTATGCTGTAAAAATTTTTCAAATTTGAAACTAAGCGACTCATAAAAACAAACGAACAAAAGATGGCGCCACTCAAAAGCAACTGCTTGCTGCTGATTTATGTTCGCCTGGTATTCCAAGAAGCGATTTGTCCCTTCTCTACCATTCGCTGCGGCTATCGAAAAAGTGACAGATCAGCTAATGAAATACCAGGCGAACATAAATCAGCAGCAAGCTCTAATAAAGCAAATTGCCTTTTGAATGGCGCCAACTTTTGCACGTTATTTTCAAAATTTAGGATTTGCTTTTTTGGTAGTTAAACATGATTACTAACAAGAATTTTTTGGTATTCAATAACCTCTTGTCGCTGTAGTTATTTTTGTTATTTTAGAAAGTACCAATATCAGCAGATGAAATACCAAAAGGCCATTTAAATCGTCTTTAAACTTAGCGATTATAATAATTTCAAGTTTTAAATCTTATTTCATTGAAGTAAAAAAAAAAGAAAAGTTCGATAACTTCTTCCTTCTCTGTTTCTCTACTAGGAACTGTTATCTTATATGTTATTTACAGGGTATTTATGCGTCTGTTATTTAAGAGTTGTTTGATTTGATGTGTCTTTTATGTATTTTCATTTTTATTTCAATTAATAAAAAATATCACGCTTCCGTTTCAATTTGGAGAGAGAGAGAGGGAGCGAAGAAAGAAAGAGAGAGTGAGAGGTACATAAATTGTTTCGTTTGAATTGTAAGTGCATTTTTATTCAATAAATTACTAATTGTGAGGCAACTAGAGTGCTGCGGTTGTGGCGGCAACCCTGGCGGCAACCCTAGGCACTCGCCAGTTGCAACTTGTTGCCAGTTGAATTCATTGTGCGGCGATGCGATTCGCTTCGCTTCGTTTTTGTTTTTGTTTTATTTTTGTTTTTTTTTTTTTTTTGCAAGCAGTGATGAAGATTTATTGTTTTCATTAAAGTGGCCACATTCACACCTCCATTTGAAGTGGCAACCCTGCCCGCTCCCCTCTCGCTTCCCACCCATAAAGTTGGCATTGTTGGTCAGCTTTTATTGCCTGTTCATTTTATTTATTTGACATTTATTTAGGTTCGGTTCTCGCTTCTCGACTTTTGCAATTGATCGATGGCATCGATAGATCGACGACGATTCAGCCATCCATCGATCGATCGATCGATCGATTGAATGTCTTTCCACTCTTCACCTCCTCTTTTCCCTCCTCCTTCTTCTTGCTTCACTCTCTGTAAATATTTGCATGAGCCATGCATAAATTACGCCCAAAGCACTTGGCCAAGAGCTGTCTCTGTCCCTGTCCCTCTCTCTCTATCTCTCTTTCTGTGGCATGTCTTATAATTGACACTAGGCACAACAACGCACTCTCCCCCTCCTCTCCCTCTCTTCCCCCTTCTTGGGGCAAGTTTGCAGCACGCCCGCACGTACGCTGCCAATCAGTGTGGAATTCCTTTTGCAGGCTGGACGGAAAAGCGGAAAAACTTTTTACATGCCAAGCGAAAAGCGTTGTGCAAAGTCAACAAGGCCATCGACATCAACTGTCTCGAGTTGTTTAGGCTGAACTTATTATTTATGCAACTTATTATTGACGCTTTGTGTCAATCAACAACAACAGTTTGCCCTGCAATCTTTCTCTCTCTGAGGAGCTATCAAAAGTACGAGTAGTCAAAATAAAACTGAAACCAAAAAAAGAAATCAAAATCGAATGCTATATTTAGTTTCATTTGAATCTTCGCATCTTTATTTACAACAGCATTCCAATACCACATTTCAGATATTCTACGAATAAATTCGATGCGATAATTTGCAATCCACGTTCAACTTGGAGTCAGCAGCTGTAATGAGAAGTAGAAAAGATAACGATCAAAATATTGTAGTGAATTAATTATATTACAGATATTGAAAACATAAAGAAACAACGACTAAAATCAAGTATAATATCTTGAATCAAGATTATGTGATGCCCAAATTGAACGAAGCATTATTCTTACGTAAAGATTAAAATGCTATAAAAATTCTGGATATTTAAAATTGTAATCTTCTTTCAAGACTAGCAACATCGCAAAATTGAACCAAGAAGGCAAACTCTTAAATCAAGATCTAATTAGGTAATAATTAAAAAAAAAAGGAATTCCAACATTTTAAGAAACAAGAACAAAATTCTTGAATTTGAGACCTTTTTGATCTGAAAATAAGCAATGATTAAAGAACCATATCTTATTTTATCATATTTTCAGTACAAAATAATTGTTCCAAGATTTTTTGAAGATCGAAAAGTTCTTCAATCCAGATTTGCAATCTACTGTTTAATCTAGAATGACAGATGTTTTTAATCTTAAAATTCAAATTTAGCATAAAGATAAAAAAAATCCTAAATCACAATTTGCAATCTACTTTTCAATATAGATTTTTCTCTATCTGTGTAATTAAGAAGAAGATAAAGAAATAAAAGGTAAGTTATTATAGAAGAAATAATAGTTGGTAATTAAAACCTACTGATTGAATTTAATTATAGCGAAGTTTTTATTTATGTATTAAAAGTAACTAACTTCAAAAAGTATTGTATTAAACTATCGATACTTAGTGACAGTGTGCCCAGATAAACGCTAGCTGATAGATATATTTGTGCAGCAAAATTTAAATGCAATTCGCGAAAGAGAAAAACATAATTTTAGATGCTAACTAAAAATGAAGTAGGAAAGCGAAAAGGAAAACAAGAAAATTAAACAAGCAAATTAAGCTTTGCATTTAAAACGCTTTCCAAGTTTCAAAGATTTGAAGATTATCTTTACTTGATTTCAGTTCATAATTAAACTTAATAAAAACGACTCCCATAAAACTGAGAATGAATCATGCAACGAAAAAAGACTTGCAAAGTTGTTCAATTTTAATGAGACTATATTCAATATTTAATTGTTTGAGCTTATCAGCAATTACAGTAACTGCAAGAAAGAGAGGGGAGAAGAAGGAGGAGGAGGAGGGAGGCAATCACTTTGGCAGACAATTCAATGGCGGCGCCGAAGCGAAATGTGAATTTGATTGGACGACATTGCAACAAAGTCATTTCAATTCCAAATTCAATTTCAATTCCAATTTGAATTCAAATGGCAGGGACACAACACAACACAACACAGCTCAACTCAGAGTCAGTGTTCAGCTGCGAGACGAATATAAGTACAAATGACATTATCGGAGCTGCTTCATCTTAATGCAACACAGCAGCAACAACAACGAGCAAGCAAGCGAGGGGCACAACATAAATATGCAAACGTCCACAATAAATTCCAATAAATGAAATAAGAAATGAACGCGCGTATTCGCGAAAAATGAAAAGAGAACATGGCAACAGCAGTTGACCCTATCAACAGCAACAGCAGCAGTCACATATGCAGCTTGCTACACTGAAAGAAATTTGCGAGTCCAACAACTCTGGTGTAGTGAGAGAAAAGCAGAAGCTGTAAGTCGAAAGTAGTTCTTAAAGCGGTGTTCACAGATGAACGAATTAAATGACTTGTGAAAAATCAAATTATTTCGCAAGTTTGACAAATTTTAGTGTGACCGTTTTTTCTACATTTATGTGCCTAAATTTGACACGGAAATGGTAAAAGAAAAAGAAAGTAGTTCTTAATGCGCTGTTCACAGATGAACGAATTAAATGACTTGTGAAAAATCAAATTATTTCGCATTTTTGACAAATTTTAGTGAGACCGTGTAAAAAACAATTGTCACATTCTTTGCCTAAGCTAGTGACTTGCTCTATTTCTGCTTGCTGCTGATTTCTGTTCGCCTGTTATTTCAAGCGATGACTTGTCACTTTTTGGAATTCGCGATGGCTACTACTACAAAGTAATATATATGATAAATATAGTATTTTACAGCACTCAGGTGTTACTTTTTTAATAATAGAAGTAGTTCTCTTTACAATCAATTACAGTAGAATAAAGTAAAAGAAATATTATTTGTTGATGGATTTTGTCGGTTAAGAATTGGTTGTTATTAAACTTCAATTTTATAAGTATATCTAAAATATCTATATAATATATATATTACTAAGTAAGCAAATATTTATAATATAACTTATACTTTTGTCTACCAAATAATATTCAATTATTTTGCACATCATCTGCTGATTCAACTATTCAACTATATTCAACTATTTTGCCCAGCTTGCTGCTGACTTTTCAGTTTACCCTCAGCTGAATTTGTCACTACGTTTAAATTGCATCTCTTTTAAAACGATGGATGAGTTTGCAATTGGAATTTTTGTCAGTGTATTCAGATGCAACTCAACTCAACGCTCAATGCTTCATTCAATTTGTTAATTTGTTTTATGTGTTGTTGTTGCTTGTTCAAAGTTGCTGCTGTAAGTTGATGTTGCTGGTTGTTGTTGCTGGTTGTTGTTGTTGCTGCTGGTTGCTGGTTGTTTTCTTATGCAAAACGCTTGACAAGATCGGCGCCGGGATTGGGATCGGGATCGGGTTCAGCGACTGTTCGACTGGGCGATGGCTGATTAACTTCAATGAAACTGCATTTATTGTTGCAGTTGCAAATGCAGTTGCAACGTGCCGCGAAGCGCAAGCAAATGTTGTTGCAACTTGGTTTAATCAACGCATTTGCCATTTCTCTAGCTGCCACTCTTCTGACAGACAGACAGACAGACGGACGGACAGACAGACAGACAGACGGAGAAGCGCATGAATTGTGCAGCATCATCTTCCGGGTTTTTCCTACTATGCGGCATGTGGCATGTGGCAACGGGGTTAAGCTTGTGCCACACAGACGCAGGCACGCAGCACGTGTGGTCTCTCCCTCTCCCTCGACTATTGCTGTTGCTGCCGTTGATTGTGGCATTTGCTTGTAATTAGTTGCAATTAATTTACCTCAGTCGCAGTCAAAGTTGCCGTTGCAACCTCACAGCTTGCCACAGTTGAAGTCTCCATCTCCGTCTCACTCTCTGTGCTTGCAACCTAGCAACACTTGGCAACAGTTGGCAACACACGATTGCAAGTTGATGGCTTTTATGGGCCATAAAACAAAGCGTCGCATTTGCATAATAATGTTTTGTGCTTTTCATTGCGTGTCATATATCACACATCATCAAATCCCCATAAAAACAATACAAAATCTCAACTAGCTAGAATTCTACAAACTCACTTTCACACGGTGACTGACTTGCAGATACTCTGTACTGTGTATAAGTGGATAAGAAGCTCTCTGGATATGATCGCTAAACAAAAGTAAGCCAACTTTTTGAATCTATTAAAGTAGAAAAGAAAAAGAGGGTATTGCTCAAGTGTGACCAGCTTAACTAGCATAATTAAATACCAAAATATAATATTGATCGATTGTAGTTTTGTATATTTGAATATAAGTATTTCAACACATTTCTTATTTGACTTTTTTTGTATTCATTTTAAAACTTTGGAACTCTCTACAAAAGTAAGCCAAGTTTTTGATTCTATCAAAAAGAAAGGAGAAAGAAGAAGCAGTTGATAAAGTGTGACCAGTTGAAGAATCCTTATAAAATACTAAACTTAATAGTGAGCGATTTTACTTTACATTTTGTTGCATTTAATGTAAAACTTTGAAGCTCTTTCTATAAAAGTAAGCCATGTTTTTAAAGAACAGAAGAAAGATGCTGTTGATCAAGTGTGACCTGATTAAGTATCATACTCAAATAACGAATTTAATATTGATCGATTGTATTTCAACACATTTCTTAAACATTGAGCCAATTCACATAAGCCAAGTTTTCGAATCTCTCAAGGAAGAAAGGAAAAAAGAGAGTTGATCAAGTGTGACCAGTTTATGTATCCTAATAAAATACCAAACTTAATATTAAACGATGGTATTTCAACACATTTCCTATTCTTTACATTTTTTGCATTCATTGTAAAGACTTTAAAGCCAAGTTTTCGTATCTATCAAAGAAGATAGGAAAAAATAGGCAGTTGATCAATATCAAGAGTGACCAGCCTAGGTGTCATAATCAAATACCAATACTTCAAATTGATCGATTGTATTTTTGTACATTTGAATAGGAGTATTTCAAGACATTTCTTAATTTCACCTTACTTTAGCATTCATTGGTAAACTTTGAAGGTCTTTATAAAAGTCAGGCAAGTTTTCAAATCTATCAAGGAAAGGAAAGAAGCAGTTGATCAAGTGTGACCAGATTAGAAACCATAATAAAATACCAAACTTTATAGGAATACTTCAAGACATTTCTTATTTTACATTATGTGGCATTCATTGTAACACTTTGAAGCTAAACAAAAGTAATCCAAATTTGCCGAATCTATATTTTTTGTTTTCTTTACAACTTTCAACCCGCTTAATTCCAGGGTATGCATGCAGCACATGCAGTTGTCTGCACTTATCAAGCTGCTGCTGCTAAGGGGAGAGGAGAGGAGTGAGACACAGAGGGGGGTGGTGGGGTGTGGGGGCTATTAGGGGAGTTGCCTTGCCTTGCCTTGGGCAATAATGTGCGACACCAACATCGTTTAGCTTTAAGCGTTTTATTATCCAACGTTTTTACAACGTCAATTGGCCAACGTGGCGTATGAGTAATGAACAAAGCTGCGCTCTCCCTCCCTTCCTCCCTTGCTCCCTCCTTCCACTCTCCATGTGTGATTATTATGATTGTGGGCGCAGTTGAAAAATTGATTTGGAATCAAATCGTAAATTGATTTACATTCCACATTCAAAATCATTTGTATTTCGATTTCGATTTCGTTTTGCGTTCTCAATTCAAATGTTGATTTTTCATTTCACTGCTGTTTGGGGATTCTAATTACGCGTTTATCCATCTTAAAAGTTCATTGACGATTTATGAGGGAAATGCAAATGCAAATTGATCGAATGGAAATTCAACATTCAAAATCAGACGCCATCGGGCATATTAGTTTTTTGTGTGCGTGATGACGCAAATTAGAATTTGGCAAAGTTATCAGAGTTTAAGTTTTAGTTAGAATGGTTATCTCTCTCTCTATCTCTCTCTCTCTTTCTCTCTCGGGGGGTGGCCATAAATTAAGGCAACTGATAATCATGGGAATCACATTGCAAACATGATAAAAGACAGGAACACAAATCGAAATTTGATCTAATTTATTTCGTCTGTGGGGAATTCCAAGTAAAGCGAATGCCTCAACGTCTTCAATTGCAGACAGACAGCTCAGTTTTGTTGAGTTATTAACCCATTTTTGATTAGAGCTTCCGTTCCTTGAACTCGTTGTTAAATTCGACAGTCATATATTAAGTGCAAAGACTCGAATCACTTTTGTTAATCTTTCAAATAATTGATCAAACATTTTTGGAAAGTAATGTGTGCTTATCTCTTGCTCTTTTATTGATGATAACACACATTTTATTTTGTTCTATTTTGAGTCGCATTAACATAACTTAATCGTTATTAATATGTTTTTTGCTCGCTTTTTTTCGAGTCTTGTCGATGACAGTCAAAATGTTGTCTCACAATCTAGACTATCAATCACGAGTCATCGATAGTAACCACGCAGAGTAATCGAATGTGTCATGAGTGCACACTAAGCGTGATATATGTTATTATTATTTTTATTAGTTCACTTTCTGTGCTTATCAATCTTACTAATATGAAAGCATTCAATTGAATCACACTTATTAATATGTGATACATCGAGATAATCGTGGATTCATGCTATCGATTCATCTTGTATCGATTATAGAAATGTGAACTAATCGAAAGATTTGAATATCATTTTAAAAGCATAATATAACTTAATCCTTATTATTATTATTAGCTTATATTAGTGTTTCAGACTAATTAGAGAATCGCGTGAGACTATCGATAACTTTGCGAACTATCGTTGACGGCTTTAAATCTGCAATCGTAAACTTCAACAAAAAGCTGAGTGCATTTACATTATTACTAATATGAGAGCATTCCATATTAACATGTTACATCGATATATTCATGCTATCGATGCATTTTGTATCGATTATGGATTAAACATGAAAAAGTCAATTAACTGTTAGCTGTGAATATTGTCATTTGATGTGGATAACATAACTATCTTTCTTATTATTATCCGTTGCCGAATAATTTGATAGTCGCATGAGACTATCGATAACTTTGAGAACTCTCGTTTGCTGTTAGCATTTGCTTAATAATGTTGTGTATTTTTCATTGCGTGTCATATATCATCAGATATTAGAATATTTTCATTTTAGAAGTATAGCATAACTATCTGACTTATGATTATCCTATATTGAGATACTATCGATAACTGTGTGAACTATCGATAGCTATTTTTGAGCTCCAAGCGTAAACTTTTACACTTTCATCATAATGTTTTAAGTGTTTCATTGCGTGTCATTGAATATTTTGATCTTATAAATATAACGTACCTATCTTTCTTAATATTATCGTACCATTGCGTGAGACTATCGATAACTGTGTGAATTATCGTTGTCTGTTTTTGAGCTGCAATCGAAACATTCAATAGATAGCTGAATGCATTCAATTGAATCACATATTAACTTGGATGAATTGCATGCATTCATACTATCGATTTATTTTTGAATACGTGAGACTATCGATACCTGCGAACTATCGTTGGTTATTTTTCAGCTACAAGCGTAAAGTTTAGCAGATAGTTCATTTTCAAGAGTCTTAGTTACTCCATCTAACACTTTCTGCTTTCTCCCTCTCCATTACAGGGTATACTCCTAGTCGTTACTCTAAGCACAAACAAAAGAAAGCCGAAGTGATTCACATTCACATTTAGTTTAGTTTAGTCTGCTCTAGCTGTTGCTGTTGAGTTCTTCAGGTGCTTCAACTGGACGCTGCCTCCTACTTTCAGCTGTGGGTGTTCTTTTGCCTGTATCATCATCAATGTAGGTGTCTGTATGTGTGTGTGTGTGTGTGATGATAAACAAAAAGTAAATCGAAGGCGTCACAACGCAGTTCAATGGAGGCCAATGCGTAATAGAAAAGATGAACTGTGTTCTCGATGCCGATTGCGATTTTTCCCATTGCAATGAGAAGCGTGGGAGGAGGAGGTAAGAGGAGGTGGTAAGAGTAGGCGGGGGGAGGAGGAAGGAGGAGGAGGCAATTAAAAGAGAGATGATTAAACGAATTGGAATATTTTATTGCTACGATTGCAATTAATTAACACTGCGTTCCAAACGATCTCCCTCACTTTCTCTCTCTTTCTCACACACTCTTTCTCTCTCTCTCTTTCTCCCACAATCTATCCCTCTCTCTTTCTCACTCAATCTTTCTTTCTGCTCACGTCACGCGTTGTCCAATTGATGCCCAACACGCCCACATAAAACACACACACAGCAGGGTGCTAAAAAGGGGGTGTGAGGTAGGTAGGGGAAAGGGAAGGGGGAGGGGGGTAAAAGGCGTGTGATGGGTGTGGCAAGTGTGTGTGTGTTTGTGTGTGTGTGTGTGGCGGAACTGGCGACACCGCGTCTGTTTCTGATGAAATTCAAAGCGTGAGTCTGGCTCGAAATATTCCTCTTCTCTTCTCTCTTCCCTCTTCACTCTCTTCTCTCCTCCTCCCTCTCTCCACTGCACTTTCGGGTGAAATTCCAATGGCAAATTACTGTACATAGTTGTTGATTCATGGCATTCACATTGTAGTATTTTTATTAGGTCATTCATGCGATCGATTTCATTCAAACAGCGCATGATGTCATCTCGATCTCTGGATAACTTATCCAAAGCAAGTGTAATTCTAATGGGGGGAAATTTCAAGTGCAGGAAAAACCAGTTAAGCAGTCCAAATATCCCCAAAATTACCCCCTCATTAATAAATGCCAATGCCACTAATCAAATTTCCCCAACACAAACTAAATTGCCAAAAAAAAAGCATTAAATCACCAAATGTCTGTTAACTGCTCGTAAAATCAAATCACAACTCAGCATAATGATTCACAATACTTTATGCTTTTACTGCTCACCAATTATTATCTGCAATTTGGTTTTTATCTAATCTTAATTCATTTTATGACTTCAATCTTTTTCGAGTATAACAATTTTCTGCTTGCGCCCAAAAGTATGCCACGCATTTTGACTTCGTCAAGTGTGGAACACGTTTCTTGCGCCCCTGGGAACAGTTTGTGGTGTTTGGGTTTATGTCCCGGCTAAAGCAGCACACGAACACTTGACGAACACTTGACGAACAGTATAAGAGACTATGTCATGCAATTGGACTACGCTGTTAAGAGCACAAAGAAGGCGCCACAATTGAAATTTAAAACTGAAACTACTTTATGCTATCAATATTTTGCCTATTTAACATTCCCCCATCTAAGTACTTCACATCTCATTTGCAATGTATCGAAAAGAACTAAAAACATTTCAAATGTAAAACTTGCTTTACGCTATCTTATTTATGGCTAGCTATATTTCTCTTCCTATTTACCATTTCCCCCATATAAGTATTTCACATCTCAGTTGAGTTGTATCTACAAGAACTAAAAGCAATTAAAATTTATTATGACTATTCCTATTGCTTCCCTATTTACCATTCCCCCATATATGTAAGTATTTTACATCTCACTTGGGTTGAGTACTAAAACCAATTCTAATGTAAAACTTTTCGTTCTATTTATGACTATTCCAATTGTTTTCCCATTTACCAATCGCCATATAAGTATTTCACATCTCACTTGAGTTGCATCTAAAAGAACTAAAACCAATTCAAATGTAAAACTGTAACTAATATATTTCCTCATTGGCTATCCCAATTCTTTTCCCTATTTATCATTCCTACCATATAAGTATTTTACACTCACTTGCATCTAAAAAACTATAAAACAATATAAATTATCTTTAAGCATTTGACTTAAGTCATAACCGTTTCCCTTCAAGGGAGCCATTTTAGCTCTCAGCGCTCTCTTAGTTAGTTTAGCACGCTCTGACTTATTTAGACACGCACCTAACCGTTTAGTACTTTCCAAATAAAAAAAAAGTCCCGCCTAAACTTTAGCAAAGACTCATACTAACAAGCAAAAAGCTGCTTGCTATGCACAATATTGTATGCTAGCTGCTTGCTATGCAAAAGTGCGCGCAGTTCAAAGAGAACTTGTATAAAAAACTAAGCAAAATCTAATTAAAACCAAAGCAAATGAATGAAAGATAATTGCTAAAGAATTGATCTAAGCTACAAAAGGTATTTCAATTGCCAATTTCTAGGTTAACGAACGGAAGTTCATTAAGAAAGCCAAGTGTTGCATGCCAATTGCCAATTGCCAATTGATTTGTGATTCATTCACACACACACAAACACACACACACACATATCAAAGTGCAGTTTTAAGTGCAGCACAAGACTCAATTCTTATAAAGCACATATATATGTATAAGTATGTGTAGTAGGTGAATGTGACTCATGCGCAGACAATCTCAAATGATCTTCGTGACAAGTCTTTGTTTTGTCGCTGCTGCTGCCTCGAGCCTTAAGCTTGGCTTCGACTTGGCTTGCCCAACAACAACAACAACAACAACAACAACAACAATAGCTATAGCTATAAAAAGTCAACAGCAAGTTGAGCAGACTGCAATAAAGACATAAAAAACAACAAGAAACCGCAGCGTATAAAAAGAAAAACCGAATGCAACAAACAACAATTACAAAATCAACAATTCTGGTCTCGCCAGCAACGACGACGACGACGACGACGACGATGGCGATGGCGACGTGTGTGCAACAGTTGGCAACACACACACACACATACACACAGAGAGTCCATGAGGCAGTCAACCAAGTCTCTGTCTCAGTTGCAGTCGACGTCGCAGTCGCCGTTGCAGTTGACGTCGCAGTCAACGATTCAGTGTTTGCTTTTCGATCTCAGTTAAACTTTTGCAGGCTGCTGTTGTCCTCTGTGTGTGTGTGTTGGTGTATGTGTGTGTGTGTGTGTGTGTGTGTGTGTGTGTGTGTGTGTGTGTGTGCGGCAAGAGGCAAACAACTGTTGCACTCCCCCACTCAATGCTTCAGAGTCCACGCTTCAATCTAATTCCAAACTCAACTCGCATTTTCCATTCCCAGTTTACTTTGGCATATATTATGTATACGTATAGTTGTACCTGTATCTGTATGTGTTTGTGTTGGAGTTATGTTTGTTTGCTATGTTTTTGTATTTTGATTGTGTTGCTGTTTGGCGTTTTGGCTTTTGGGTTTTCTGTAGCCCGTTTATTTTGTTCAGTTTTGTTTTCTTCGAAATTCGAAACATTAACGGAAAGTCTGTTGAGGTAATTGGACGCGTTTAAAGAGCTCTGTGCATACTTAAGAGAGTGTCTGTCTGTCTGTCTAGAGTGTGGGTTGTAGGAAGTGAAACGACGAAGATGATGATGATGGGCAGATAGTCAAGCCCTGAAGCAGAAGCAGCGAAGCTAAGAGAGTGTGCTGCAAAAATAAACATAAAAAAAACAAAACAAAAGAAAACACACACACACACACACACATACACTAACAACTATGCAATTAACTAAGCAAAGAGCCAACAACATTCGCTGGATTTTTATTAACACTGATTTAAAGCTTCGCTACAAAACGTTAAACAAAGACAAACAAATGCATTTATTTTTTTTTGTTTTTCTTTTTTTTTTTGATTATTACCATTTTGTTGCTGTTGCTGAAGAACGCCAATAAAAAGTGAAAAGGGCGCTTAGTGAAGTGTTGTTATCTTTATGTGTTATGTGTTTGTTGTTGTTGTTGTTACTGCAACTACATATTACTGTTATTATTATCATCAACATTCGCTGTTCATGTCCAAGTTGATGTTGCTGTTGCGGTGGCTGTTGCTGTGATTGTTGCGGTGGCTGTTGCAACATCATTTCGATCAACACTCATCAATATTTCGCATAATTTACTATTGATGACAGCGACTACAAAAGCGGTAAGCAAAAGCAAAGCTGATCGAACATGCTGCTACCCTGTAAAACTTGGAAACTCTGCAAATAACTTTTGAACATTTTCAGCAAAGCGACAAGCTAAAGTACTATAAAACAGACAAAAGATGAAAGAAGATTTTATACTAACAAACACCCTAGAATAAACTTAGTCAATATGTTAAAAAATATTCTTAGTACATTTATAGTACACTATAAATAGTAGATAGTATTATTTCCTCTTTCAATGTGACATTAAATCAAATTTACATGCATTACTGGGTATTTTTGTACTAGCTTCAAGAATATATTGAATAATTAAGAATTCAATTGAATTTTTATACAACATCGCTTAAATATACTAAAACAGTTGAATTTCAGCTCAATCAAAAAGTATTTTCTAAATTCGTAACTTCAATTTATGATTTGATTACTTTGCGACTATTTCTTTCGCGTAATTCCATATACGTCAGTTTCTCTCTTTGTCTCTCTCTCTCTCTCTTTCTCTCTCTCTCTCTCTCTCTCTCTCTCTAATTTTCTTTTCTCTATAATACTTTGATTATCAGCATAGAACAAATTTTAGTGCACTTTTTAACTTAGCTGTTATTTTTGTGCTAGCTTCAAGAATAGAATTGAGAATTGAATTTTTACCATTTCACTTAAATATACTAAAATATTTGATATATTTTAGTGTATATAGTATATTATACAGACGCCACAATATACTAAAATATTGTCTATTTTAAATATACTAAATATGTTAAACAATATTCTAATGTTGAATTTCTAATGGCACATTGAAAAAGGAAATAATACTATGTACTATTTTTAGTATATTATAACTATATACTAAATATATTAAACGATATTCTTAGTATATTTATAGTAGATTATAAATGTTACCTAGTATTATTTCCCCCTTCAATTTGCCATTAGAAATTCAACCATCCACTTTTCACAGACATTACAGGGTATTTTTGCACTAGCTTCAAGAAAAGAATTGACAATTCAATTTACCATTTCACTTAAAAATACTAAAACAATATTTCAGTATATATAATACAATATGGTATATTACAAATACCTGTGTATACTTCTTTATAGTAAAATATTGTTTTAGAACATTATATTTTATTTTAGTATATTTATAATACTAGAAATATACTAACATATAAAATAAATACTAAAACATTGTTTTAGTGTTTTTTTTTTTTTGAACTTCTAGAATAGAATTGAGAATTGAATTGAAATTTTTACCACTTCGCTTTAAATTACAAAAATATACTAAACATATACTAAAATGTACCAAAATATCACATATATACTAAAATATTGTTGCAGTGCTCTAAAATTACGGATGAAGTTATGGAGTAAGTTTATTTTCCACAACAAATGCAACCACCCGCTTTGCTTAGGCATTACAGGGTATTCAGGCGATCAAACTATGTTTTTTTTTGTTATTTTTTTTTGTATTCCTAAGAGTCGGTTGTTTTCACGGTCTTTGCCATTTAAGTGCATTTCGTTTCGGCGCACTCACAATACTCACAATACTCACTACTCACTACTCACTTGTGAGTGTACTCATGAGTACAACTCACTCACTGTTTGTTTATTTCTTTCTTTCTTTCCTTTTCTTTCTTTCTGTCTTTCTTTCTTTCTACGCTATATTTATTGCCGGCAATTTCTTTGCTTTTGCCAATTTCCAAAACATACAAAAAACAAAAACAGCAAGTTCGATCGATTGTTCAATCGCATCGCATCGCATCGAATAATGAAAGTCGCAGACAACGAGTTTTCTAAGCAGCAACAAAGGCAACAAAGTTGGTTGCAAGTACGATTGCAATCACATGATCAATTCATGATGCTGGACAACAAATAAATGGCCACCTCGAATCGCGAATTGTGGCCAACACAATTAGCCTTGAAATTGAAACAGTCGCCCACTTCCAGCCAGTTGTTGTTGTTGTTGTTGTTGTTGTTACTTTGACTGATGTTTTTAGAAAACGAGATGAGAGCAGAGTCGAGTCTCGAGAGCACAAACTCTTCGTGATTTCAAGCAATGTTCGCGATTTCAAAGTGGAAGTGGAAGTGGAAGTTGCAAGTGCAATTTTCAATTCAAAATGAAGTGGAAAATCAAATTCCAATTCCAATTCCAACTCCAAAGCGCAAAAGTTGTTTCACGCCATAAATAAATACTCTATCAACGTTTAAACAATTATTTAAATGTGTGAATTTCTATTCAATCATTTTACAACATTTTTCAACTAATGAACGCACAAGAAAGCGATGTCATTAAAGATGAATAGTAATTAATATCATCACTCTTCATTCATCTTCATTAAAGTTAACAGAAATTTCATGAGCTGGCTTCTGGAGGGTTTCAACCGAATATCTCAGGATCTTTTTGAAACATTCTGCTGATATTTGTAATACAATTGAGAAAAATCATTACCAAATAAATGGAATAAGAACGAAACTAAGCATTGAACAACAACACATCATTTGACGGTTTCGAAATGAGTTCGTCGAAGGTTCTGTGTAATATCTCAGGATCTTTTTGAAGAATTTTGCTGAAATTTGCTAAGACACTTTACCAAATAATTTCATAAAAACTAGCCAATACATCAAATCAACATCATTTGAAAACTTGCCGCAATTTGAGTTCTTTGATGGTGCTTTGTGATATCTTAGGATTTGTTAAGTGATTGAGAATAGATAAATTAATAAAAAAAGAGACTATTCCATAAGCTACACAGTTTCGAATTGAATTCTTTTAAGGTTCGTCATGATATCTCAGGAACTTTTTAAAGTATTTTGGTAAAAAAATTGAGAAACATTATACTCTAAAGGAACTTTATAAAAACTGAACTCTACAATCAAAATCGACATCATTTCACAACTTGAAGAAATTTCAAAATAAGTTCTTTGGGGGTTCGGCGTGATATCTCAGGATCTTTTTGAAATATTATGCTGAAATTTTTTGCTAAGGTACTTTACCAGAATAATTTGATAAATAGTAAGATATACATTAAATAAAACATAATTTGAGAGTTTCGAAATGAGATCTTTATTGGTTCTTAGTCATATCTCAGGATCTTTTTAAACAATTTTACTGAAATTTGTTATACTAAGAGACTTCGACAAAATAATTTCATTAAAACTATGTTCTTCATCAAATCAACATCATTTGATACCTTGAAGCAATTTCGAAATGAGTTCTTTGGGGGTTCGGTGTGATATCTCAGGATCTTTTTGAAATATTCTGCTGAAATTTGTTTTGCTATGACACTTTACCAAATCATTTCATAAAAACTAAATTCTACAATCAAAATCAACATTATTTGACAACTTGAAGCAATTTCAATTTGAGTTTTATGATGGTTCGTCGTGATATCTCAGGATCTTTTAAAGGTAATCTGGTAAACTTAGTTATACGATTAAGAATCATCATTAACTTTATAAAAACTAAGTTCTACAATCAAAATCAACATAATTTGACAACTTGAAGCAATTTCGAAATGAGTTCTTTGGGAGTTCGGTGTGTTATCTCAGGATCTAAATGAGATATCAAGCTGAAACTAAATCAGCAAACTGGCTTCATAATTATGCACACTTATCAAAAGCCGGCTTGTTGCGTATTAAAATGTCAGTGTCAAATGTGCAGAGCTTAAACTTAACGCTTAAGATAACCAAAATGTTAAAGGCGATTTTCATTTGGATTTGTCTTGTGTGAGTGTTTGAATGTATTAGTGTGTGTGTGTTTGTGTTTGTGTCGCTAATTGCCTTGGTTCATCCACAACAACTTTCTTTCACAATTACGAATAGATGGCGAATCTTCAGTGCACTTTCCATTCATGCACAACCGAAACAACAACAACAACAACAATGAGAGCAGCAACAGTTAGAGGCTACAAGCATAACAACAACAACAACAACAACAACGTTGACTACAAATGAATACTATGAATACTATGCAACTCACATGCCAAAAACTTTTCACCAATCAAGCGAGCACCTCGAAAGAAACAAAAATGTGTGTTTAATTTTTGTTTCTTTTTGTTTTTCGGTGCCCATCATCATTTTGTTTTTATTATCAATTTAGTCTTACGTCAGCGTCAAAAAGCAAAAACAAAAGCAACAGCAAGAAAATAAAATCAAAATCGATTCCCCCCTCTCCACTCCCTTTAACGCTTCTGTCTTGTGTTTTGTGTCTTCCTCCCTTCGGGCCACACATAATTAGTTAAGACTGTAGGCTAAGTGGATGCCAGAGACAGAGACAGAGACTGAGACTGAGACTCGAGAGTCAAGAGTGAAGACGAGACACAAGCCGCATGCCAAATGACCAAATGCATAACCTGACCATCGGCGATCAGCGATCAGCGCTGTTCACTTAACCGCAACGCCAAACGGCAAACGGCAAAAGGCAAATGGCCAAAAGGCAAATAACAAAACGATCAACGATCGACGATCGACGACTGACGACAAACGGCAACTGGAAACCGGAACCAGCGACAACTCGAAAGAAAAAAGCCCAAAAATCGTGTAGGTGTTGACAAGTAGATCACGATCACCGATCACCACAAAAGCCAAACTCACAAAAAAAAAGTACACCGAGCAAAATAAACTCAAACTCAACTTAATCATCGCATTTTGCGGTTTGCAATTATTGATAATTCGGTTACTGATCTTCACCGATCGTCGATTTACAATTCCAACTAAATCGCTTTATATCAAAGCAGAACTCTAAGCTGTGAAATTAGCAAATCTATAAATCGATTCAACTTAATCTCTTTTTTGTTTTTGTTTTCTTGCGTTCATTCAACTCGCATTTCTTTAGCATAATCTCTCACTCTCACTTTCATAGAGGCGAACATCGACTTGATCTTGACTTGAATTCCATTCGAAAATGCAAACAAAAAATAAAACAGCTGCAAGTTCATTTCCATATCAATGTGCAGCTTGATCTGTAGTTTAGTTATGAACAGCGACAGATTTGTATTATTCAATAGCAAAGCAAAGCGATTCAATTTGAATTTTGAGGTAATACAATAAATTAGTTTCTTTGACATCAATTTGCAAACTTTAATAACAAATAAATTACTATTGTAATTTATAATTAATCCCATTTATAAAATATATATTTTTCTAGCTTAAATTCTTCTTAAAGTAATGCGAGAAATTAATTTCTTTGACTTCGATTTTCACTTTAAATTCAATTGCAAATAAAAGTTATTTATTTGTATTTAATCCCACATAACGTTTACTTAAAAACTGACTGAATATAAAGAACTTTCATTATTTTAATCTTTATAATGAAAATTCTTAATTTTCAATTGCTAGATATAAATATCTTTCTCTATCTGAATACTAATTTTCACAATTTCTGAATAATTTAATATCTTTCTCTTGCATTCTTACTTTTTGTTGTTCTTTGCGTCTTAAAAAATGTTCTAAATCTAAATCTAATATCTATATTCCAAATTTTCAATTTCTGAATATAAATATCGTTCAATATCTAAATTCTTCAGTTTCTATTGCTGATTTACTAGAATTGTGTTCTCTCTATTCAACTCACATTTTTTAATAAGAATGTAATGTTTGGATGTTCAATGATTTCAATATTTACCTTCTTTATTATATAGACTGAATCTTTCTCTACCTAAACTTTGAATTATCAATTGCTGAAAAATATAGTATTGTTCTCTCTGTTTAAATCACACTTTATACATTCTAATTTCTTTCTTTGACTGTGAGTTAAACGATGTTCCCTTCTTTATTATAAGATACCTTTGTTTTTTAAAATACTACATTGTTCGCTTCTTAATTGCACAATTGTTGAATATAAATATATTTCAATATCTAAATTCCTAACTTTCAATTGTTGAAAAATAAAATATCTTTCTCTCTATTTACATATATACCAATTTTTACATTTTTATTTCTTCTTTTGTTTGGACGTTAAATGATGTTACCTTCTTTGTTCTTTAATTTCATAAATTGAATCTTTCTCTATCTAAATTCTTTACTTCATAATTTCTGAATAATAGAATATCTTTCTCTGTTTTTAAATCGCATTTTTATCTCTTCCGTAGTTTAGGGGTTAAATGATGTTTCCTTCTTTGTTCTTACATATCTTTTTTTTAGATTCATAAACTACATATTTCTCAATCTAAATTTTTCACTTCTTCAATACTGAATATAAATATATTTAAATTTCTAAACTCTAAATTTTTAATTGTTGAATAATACATTTTTTCCTTATTTCTTCTTACATATCTTTTTTAAACTTATCTTTCTCTACCTAAATTCTTAATTTCCAATTGCTGAATAATGAAATATGTTTCTCTATATTATATCCCATTTTATCCCGAACAAAAATAAATCAAATTTATATATAAACTTACCCTTTCACATCAGTCACGATTGAGCTGTAAAGAAAGTACAAAAAATGTATTATATTATTTGTTGAATTAAAGTACTTCAATCACAGTGAAAAGCGTGAAAGAATTGTGTATTGTAAATGGGAAACACGAGAGTGAGCGAAACATTTGGCATCTCTAAGCATCTCTCGATCAGCGCGTTTCTCCCCGCATCCCCCGCTTCCCTCCCCGGATTCGATTTGACGCTTTTGATCTCAATATCGAACACTCAAACCGGGCCACAAAAATCTAGTTCAACTAGTTAGTTAGCATATAAAGTTGTCTGTCTCTAAGGCTGAGTCTCTGAATGCTGAAATGCTGCTAACTTACTGCTGACTGACGTCTCTGGGCTTAACCTTGAGCTTCAGATTCAGATTGAGCTTCAGCCTAGAGTTGAAGCCATCAGCAATCAGCCATCAGCATTATGGCTTGGGCCATAAAAAATAGACCAAGTTTTGAGTTAATGCAAATTATCAAAAAAAAAAAAATGGAAAAAAAGATGGAAAAAAATGAGCAGAAATCATTTTAATAAAGTTGTCGTCAATTGGCAGAAAGAAGCGTCATTAGCAGGAGAAGAAGAAGAAGCTGAAGAAGCAGAAGAAGTAGAAGAAGAAGCAGAAGAAGACGGAAGAAGTCAAAGAAGTTAGCTTGAAGCATTTAGCATAAGATTGATGATCGGTGATCAGTGATCAGTGATCAGTGATCAACTGCTGACTGACTTTGGTCATAATGTCACTTGAGTGCTAAATGTCAAAGCGAGAAAAGTGAGAAAACAATGGGAGAATTTCATAGAGAAGGGGCGAGAGAGGAAGGGCAAGTGCAGAGAGGGGAAGGGGCAGAGGAAGGGGAGGGGAGAGGGAGTTGGCAAAAATGTTGTTCACCTTTTACGCTTTTGTCTGTCAATCGCTGCATTCGCTGCTTCTCTTGTTGTTGTTGTTGTTCCACCTGATCGACACGCACACACATACATACATACAACTCTTACACACACACATACATATATTCAATACTCACACACACACACACACACTCACACACACATACTCTTAGGCTGCATGCAAATGCCAAATGTTTGTTCGTCTTTAACTCTGTATCAGGTTTTTCGCCTCAGGAGAGACTCTCCTACCTTACCTCACCTCCCTCCCCACTCTCCCCTCTGCACCTTCCTCCTCTGCCTTCTCCATGTCTTCTTCTTCTTCCACTTCTTCTTCTTCTTCGCTTGGCCGCCGTTATGCTTGGTCCCCACAACTCAATCTTTGAATCGTTTTAATGCCATTTTATGTAACTTCTCGAGGCTGCGCTGTCGACGTCGCCGTCGCCGTCGGCGTCGCTGTTGACTGCGCAGTCAGATGCCGTGACTCAATTTCAAGTTAAACAATTTAAAATTAAACAAATTTTGTAATGAAAGAGCAGCAAAAAGGAAACAACAACTACCAAAGTGGGTCAAAAACTACAACGCGATTAAAAATACTGAATACCCCCAAAAAAAAACACAAAACAAATACTGAATATTGAATAGTGAATAGTGTAAAGTGGAATACTGACTACACAAAACTGGCTCATAATTTAATAATCAATATTTGAGTATTTCTTTTTTTTTTGCGCACTTGAGAGAGAGAGAGAGAGAGAGATAGAGAGAGAGAGAGAGAGAGAGACTGGGCGTCGCTGCTGTTGATGCATAATTTCAATGGCGCATTGATTGATTGATTGACCGACTGCGCTGGCTTGATTGAGTGACTTGAATGCAACTGGACAGTCATTAGACAGCAGCGGGGAGTCGCTGCTGCTCCCCTCCTCCTCTCCCCCCCACCTCCCTCTCGCTCTCAAGATTTATGATCTAACAATTTCGCAGACTCAAGACCAACTCAAGACTTGACCCAAAGAAAACACGACTCATTATGATGAATACACTCGTCGTTGTAGTTGAATGCATGATTCACTTTTCGTGTTCAGAAACCAAAAAACAACAACAAAAACAACAACAAAGACGATGCAACGTGCAGAATGTTTAAGCTTCAGACCTTGGCTGTTAAGTTCAGCCTCAAGTTGGGGGGAATTACATAAACACACACAGTGCACATAGATAAACTGAAGCTCAAGCTGAACAATAACTAATAATTTATTACAATTACTTGAGCATTTGTTTTTAGGCGAAGCTCATTTATCTAAATCACTAAAACAAAGACTGCATTTAGTTTTGTGTCTAACAAAAATCATATTCCTTTTTTCATTTGTCTTTAAGTTACATTGCTAATATTTATATTTATATTATATTATATATTCTTATTGCATTTCTTAAAATGAGAAATTCAGGCTTCATTTTAATAAGTGTAATTAAAATGCACAAAGAATTTGCTTAGCAATGTAATTTTAGGAAATATGAAAAAAAAGAATATGATTTTTTATGATTTCCTAAAAATTGACTACGATTAGATCAATCTTAGGAGTTATTGTTAAAGCAATAATTTCATATGGTATAAACCGATTTAAGTTTGGTTATCAAGATGATATAATTTGCTTGTATGGTATATTTTCAATGTTATGGTATATTGGTATACGAATTATATAGGTGTGTATAGGTAGATGAAATATATATTATACCAAGATATATATTTCATATACCATAACATTCCAAATATACCTCTTTGTAGTTTTCGGAATTTCAATTTGCAAAGTATGGTATATTTCGTATGATATGGTATATTGGTGTATAAAATATATACATATATTGATATTTGTAGCTTTCGGCATCTTACTTAGAAATGCATAATATATATCGAATGTTATAGTATATTGGTATTTAAAATATAAAATATATATCTTGGTATAATATTTCCAATATTTCCAATGTTGTATTTTTGGTATATGGAATATATTTTATATGGAGATATATATTTAATATACCATAACACCAATATACCATAACATTCTTACATTGTAATGCATGGTTTATTTCGAATGTTGTCGTATATTGGTAAATGAAATATACAACTTTCTATACCTTTATAGTTTTCGCCATCTTTATTTTGGTATATTTAAGCGATAATTAGCACATACCCCGTATTCTATCATATATCTAAAGCTAAAGTTTTGATCTATTTCAGTTCTTAGCTACACTTTCGTACATTCTTGGTTTTCTTTGGTCTTTGCTTTGGTTTCTTCTTTCCTACATATATTTATTTTTATTTACATAAACTGCATTTAAACTTTTAATGTGATTTAATACTTATTCTATTACTTAATTTTGCTGAAGTAGAATTTTCATAGTAGAATGTCTTTTCTATTTTACCTTTCGTATTTTTCAATTGTATTAAACATTCTAACATTTTTTTTAGATACTGTTTGACCTATCTTCTAAATTCCAACTTTTGTTTAGCATTTATATATTAATTTAGGTTTTATTTTTTAAAGTTTCTTTTTTGCTTTGCTTTTTGGCTAAAGTTGTTAGCACAGATCTGTCATCTTCGTCATTATAAAATATCTAGCATTTGTCTTCCTGTTTTAGTGCTGCTTAGTTGCGTTTCGTTTAGATCTTTGTCCTTCTCGATGATCTGTTTAGTATGCAGTTAATTCAGTTTCAGTTTCATTTTCGTTTCGTTTGCTGCTGTTTCGGCTGCTTCACACTTCAGCGACTTGATCTATAAATTGATCAAAGAGACCTCCAATTGTTGCTAAACGAAACGTAAAAAAATAAAAAAAAAAACAGCAGCTTGCAAACTTAATTATGCACTACTCGAACTTCAAAATTGAAGATTGTGACTCGTGGAATACTAAAAATACCAAGAAAAAAAAGTATAACGAAAAAACTGAAAAATACCCTCGCATCAGACCGGAAATCGTGAAAACATCAATGAAGGTCGCAATACTCGCTTTTTGTGTGTTTGCATCAGAATCAACTCCAAGTTTTCAATGTTGTCGCAAAAAAAAAAAAAAAAGTACGAAAGCTATAATGGAGTGTACTCGACTGTGAGATACCCGATACTCATTTTGAAGAATAGCAAAACAAAACAACTTTCCAATCAAATGTAACTTTTGGTATATTTTAGTATTTTTGCAGTATACCAATTCGGTATACTTTAAGAATAATACCACATTAACCTAAATATATCATATTTGTAAACTGCAACAATGGTAAAATATACCAAAATGTAATGTAATTTTTGGTATATTTTTGCATTCTTGTAATATATTAATTTGCTATATTTTAATAAGAATACCGCACAAACTTAAAATATACCAAGTGTATACCGCAAAAATACCAAAAATATACCGACAGTTGTGTTTGGTTGGCAAGTTGTATTTGGTATATTTATATATCAGTATATTTAATAATTAATTATTAATTTCTTATAATAAGACGCGTAGTTGTGCAACTTTTTGGTATATTTCGGCATTTTTTAGTATAATAACTCGGTATATTTGAAGAATAATACCACACAAACTTCAAATGTACCAAATTTATATACTGCAAAAATACTGAAATATAGCCAAAGTTCTATTTGGTTGGAAAGTTGTGTTTGGTATCTAGCACTACATTTAAAATATACCATATACCATATACTAAATTCCGTATTAAGTAGGTATTTTTTACCATACAAAAGTATTTCCTGATGTGCGTGCAAACCCAACGAATGCTGTCGAAAAAGGATTGTAACTCTATCTCTTATAGTTTCTGAGATCTGGGAGTTCACACCGACGGACAGACAGGCAAACGGGCAGACGGACATGTTTATATCGTCTCAGCTGTTGACGCTAATGAAGAATATATATACTTTATAGAGTCAGCGATGCCTCATTCTGCCTCTTCATACATTTCCAGCAAGCACAAAGCCATAATACCCTTCTACCCTTTGTTTAGCGGGTATAAAAAAGAAAAAACTGAAATGTAGAAACAGTCACAACAGTTGCAGTGAATCATTAAATGTCAGCCTACATCAAAAATCTATCATCATCATTAGCAACATGATGATTTCGTTATTGTTGTTGCTGTCGTTGCTGTCAACAATTGTCGCCCCACACACAAACACGAAATAAGTAAATACACTTTTGCCCCGTCGTCGTCGCTCTTCACTCTCCTCTTGACTTCTTAACTCTTTTGGTTGTCTACTCTCTTAAGGTTCTTCACAACGTACATTGAACCTCAGCGTTGCCTGGAATTGGGATGGGGACAGCGATTGCGACTGGACCGAGGACTGAGAACTGAGAACTGAGGGTTTGGCCTGGACCGGCACTTGGCACTCCCAAGAACACGCCGCCAATGGCCAATATAATAAGCCCAAAGCCACATAAAAAAAAAAAACAAAACAAAACAATTTACAAAAATACTCAACATAAAAAGTGTTTTGCGTGTAAAACACATACAACAACAAAAAAGAAGTCATCAAATAATTGAGTGGACGCTTAAATAATTAAAGTTGAATGCAGTATGGTGACTAGCAGATACCCTACAAAGTTTATGAGATATAAAGCGAGATACAGTGCAGAAATTTATTTCATTTATCTTACCTTATGAAGGAACAAAAGGCTATGTTAGAGTAGGAATGGAAAAAAAATCCATGACCTAATACATAGTACATAAGAAGATCAAAACTTCATAAGAAATAGTAAAAATTTGATCTTGGCTTTTTAAGTAGTAAAATATCAACGCTTTTGGAATCTTCAATTGAAGTTAATTGCACTTTGGTGTTTTCAGTTTAGATATTTCTTCAGCTATTGAAATAAAGTCTTGAAACTTTTCCTTAATATACAGCGACAACATTTTTTAGACATTTCCAATGATATTGCAAAATTGTCAATATTCAATTTGCTTTATATAAAGCTCATACATATATTTTTTGAATAGAGTCTTTACACTTTTTTTTTTAAATTAATTTGATACAATCAATAAAATAAATCATTTTTTGGATAGTATGAGTAATTTTCCGAATTTTAAATGACTTTATTTTGTTGAGTAGCGCAAATTGGAAGTTTTTTTTTTTTGTCAAGCTTCACCAGAGTACTTGACAACCTTAAGACAGATTAGTAGCGTATCCTGTTTGCGTTTTCAAAAAGATTGCAGACATCAGATATTGATGCAGATGAGAGATAAATGAAGGAAAGATGAGAGAACAACAAGAAAATACTACGATACATGAAATAAAGTTCATAAGCTTATTAGCTGTGATTTCGCAGAAGATTCGTGCAGAAAGTCAACACTCTACAGAGTATTAAAAAGAAGTACTAAAAGAAAAAACAAAGAACACATAATGCGAGAAGACGCGACAAACTGTTAACAACAGGCGGCGACTCCAACAAAAGCAGACAACGGATAACAGGGAATGAAGAATGGGGAACGAAGAACGGGAATGTGGGGAATGGAGAATGGAGAACGGGGAATAGGGAGTGTTGAGGGATATGGAGTGAGGAGTGAGGAGGAGGGGGAGGGGAATACTACGTGCTTCGATTATGCGAGTGGATTGCGGTACGCTTCATTGTCTGCTTCTTCTTATTCTACTACTTCTCCTTCTTTTTCTACTTCTCCCTCTTCTTACTTCAACTCTAGATATAGGGAATTGTTTCTTTCTTATTTTCGGCACTTATTTTGGGCTAAACTTGTAACTGTGTGTGTGTGTTTGTGTGTGTGTGTAAAGTGTTTATAACTTTACTTTGCTGTCTCTGCTGCTGCTGTCTCTTTCGCACTCCATCTCCGTCTCCGTCTCGTTCCCTCTGGATTCGGGTATTTCCTGATTGCTTTTGCGCGACACGTCGACCATCGGGTGGGGCGGGGCGGTGCGGAGAGGGGCGTGGCGGGAGGAGGACGGGATCGGCAATCGTCGCTGCTGCTTACAACTCTTGCATAATAATTGACAGTTATAAATTTTACTTGTCTCTCCACACACACACACACACACACACACACACACACATATGCACATGCGACTCAACTACTAGATTGACAGCGGGGGGAGTAGATAGAGAGAGAAAGAGAGAGAGAGAGAGAGAGAGAGAGAGAGAGAGAAAGAGAGACAGAGAGAGGCTACACTGCAGGCCGGTTAATTCTTTTGGCTTTTGTCCAGCCGTCTCTCTCAGCTCCTCACCTGAATTCCCCATTTCTTCCTTCAGCGGCTGTAAGCAGGCAACTCTTCAAACTCTTTCATTATTCATCTCTCTTTCTTTTTTATCTCGCTTTCTCTCTCTCTCTCTCTCTCTCTCTCTCTCTCTCTCTCTCTCTCTCCATGTCTCTCTCTGCTTTATTTTCTCTTTCTCTCCAACTCTCTTTGGCTCTTTATCTATCTTGTTCCCTTTAATTTTTGGTACCTTCATCAACACCTTCGACATTCTCCCTTTGTCTTCTCTCTCCCTCTCTCCCTTTTTTTGATACTCTTTTAGTCCTGTTTAGGTTATTTTACTGAGACTGTCTCATCACCTCTCTCTTTCTGCCTTTCTACTACTCCATTATGCACTCTCTCCCTCTATCGTCAATTTCCTTTCAGTTATACCTCGGCATCCTTTCTCTCTCCTTTTCTTTTCTTTCCTTTCCTTTCCTTAACTTTCCATTCCTTTCTTTTCCTTTTCATTTTCATTCCTTTTCTTTATTTCTTTCCTTTCTCTCTTTCGTTTCTCTCATTCCTTTCTTTCTATTATATTTTGGCATCCTCTCTCTCCCCCTTTCTTTGACCCTCCTGGTCATTTTTCTTTATCTTTTTCCCTTTCAGTCACTTTTACCTCTTCTTCTCCTTTTTTTCCCGTTTCAGTCAATTTTATTTCCTGTTCTCTCACTCTCTCTCTCTCTCTCTCTCTCTCTCTCTCTCTTTCTCTCTCTCTCTCTCAATTTTATCTCCTGTTCTCTCACTCTGTCTCTCTCTCTCTCTCTCTCTCTCTATCTTTCCCTTTAAGTCACTTTTATCTCTTCTCCTCTATTTTTTTTTCTATTTCAGTCACTTTTATCACCACTTCTTTCACTCTTTCTCTCTCTCTTTCGCACTCTCTTTCCCTTTCAATCACTTTTACCTTATCTTCTCTCTTTTTCCCCCGTTTCAGTCACTTTTATCTCCTGTTCCCTCTCTCTCTGTCTCTCTTTCCCTTTCAGTCACTTTTACCTCCTTTTCTCTGTTTCTCTCTTTCCCTTAGAGGCACTGTTTGTCATCTTTCCCTTTCTCTTCTGTTGCGCCTTTAGCAGCTATCACTCCCGCTTCTCTCTCTCTCCCTCTCTCTCTCTCTCGATCCCGCTCTCTTCCCTTCGCTTTGCCCTGTGCAAAGTTCACGTAACTTTTGGGCACAACGCAGGGCCAAGGCGAGAAGACATGAGCAGAGGCAGAGGCAGAAACAGAAGCAGAGGCAGAAGCAAGGCGAGGCAAGCTGAGCTTTGTAAGCGATGCCAACGAGCGTTGGCGTTGTCAGCGTCTGCAGCAGCGACGTCGACCGCAGCAGCAGCAGCAGAGACAGCAACAGCGACAGCGACGTCATTGTCGGTCTTGTTGTTGCCTACGTGCGACTCTTTTTGGAGTGGCTCTCGGCAACACCAACGATTGCAGCGCATTAACATTCCAAGTTGGCCACTCCTGTTTATTTATACACTCCACACACACACACACACACATACTTGCTCACAAATTGTTGAATAACAGTTGTTGTTGTTGTTTTGTTTTTTATTACATATTTTTGTTTTACTTTTTACTTATCAAACTTTAGTTTTGATTTTCTTCACACTGTCTCTGAAAGTTCCTTTTCAAAATTGTATTTGAATTTCTTTTCGGATTTTTATTACTCTATTATTTAATTCATTTACCAGTTGGTCACTCCTTTGAAATTTTATTTGCATTTCTTTATTATTATTTTATTCATTCGCGTTGTGTTGGTCACTCATAAAACAGCAACGTCAACGTCAACGATGCGCATACCAAAAAGATTTGAATGCCATTTGCTTGTTTATTTTCTTGTTTTATTTCGCTTTTCGGATTCAAAAAACTGTTTTAAATGCTGTCAAGAAGATAAAAGTCTCGCTCAAGTGCTCCGCCAAAATATCCCATTAACAACTCAACGGCTTAAGTTGTGACCTAACTCCCGACTTAATTAGTCTCAACTCAAAAGAGACAGACAGAGAGAGAGAGAGAGAGAGAGAGAGAGACAACTAAAAATGCATCAGATTATCGCCATCAACATCGCGATTATGCTGCAAGTTGCAAAAGATGCGAGTTGCATTTCAAATGCCACATCGCAAGTCTCTTTCACTGACTTTATTCGAAAAAGGCAAAAGCCAAAAAGCAAAGAGCGAATAAAAAAAGGCAGAAACTGCTTCTGCATTGACCTTGACCTTATTTTGTTGTTGTTGTTGTTGTTGTGCAGAGTCTAAAAATGAATTGTTTGCTTTTCATTCTCATTCGAGTGTTAACTGAGCATTAACTAAGTTTAACACATTTGTCACAATTTGCTAACAACTCCAACACACACACACATTTTAATCAACAACTTTACGCAGGTAACAAATGAATGTGATTTAAATTCTTCAAATTCTTTTAAACCCAATTTGTTTTTTTTTTTTTAAGTAATTTCACTTTATCAAACATTCATTATAAACCGCGTCTTTATTTTTAGGTGTGAATGTGAATTCAACTTTTGTTTTGAAGCTTGCAACTTTCCTAACGTTTTTAGCAATTAATCCACAAGAGCTTACAACTGTCTAAGTAAATTATTTTCATATTAAGTCTTTTGAATGGTTTATTGATATACCTGCGGTATATTGTGGTATTTTGTCAGTATATTAAGTTTAAGCGAATCATTTCTACACAACTTTTGTCTGGTATATTGATACTCCAAACGAATTCTCTGGTATATTTTAGTACTTTTTTAATATATTAAGTCTAAGTGAATCATTGCCACAATAAGTCTTTTGAATGGTATATTTATATACCAAATATAGACTTCGGTATACTGTAGTATTTTGTCAGTATATGAAGACTTTGGTATATTTTAATATTTTTTCAGTATATTAAGTATAGGCGAATCATTTCCACAACAAATCTTTAAAATAGTATATTGATATACCAAATATAGCATGCGGTATGTTGTGGTATTTCGTCAGTATATTAAGTTTAAGCGAATCAGTTCTACACCAAGACTTTTGTGTGGTATATTCGTATACCAAATGAAGACTTTGGTATTTTTTTTTTTTAGTAATTTTGTAGTACGTTAAATCAAAGTGAATCATTGTCACAACAAGTATTTTGAGTGCTATATTTATATACCAAATATAGACTTCGGTATATTGTAGTATTTTGTCAGTATATGAACTTTAAGGGAATCATTTTTGCCTGATATGTTGATAAACCAAATGACGACTTTGGTATATTTTAGTATTTGTCAGTATATTAAGTCTAACTAAATCATTTCCACAACAAGTCTTT
This sequence comes from Drosophila kohkoa, assembly GCA_019972355.1. NCBI lineage: Eukaryota > Metazoa > Arthropoda > Insecta > Diptera > Drosophilidae > Drosophila > Drosophila kohkoa. Next base: position 4,154,240 of record BJEL01000071.1, on the reverse strand, counting down.
TGAGTGGTATGTTGATATACCAAAATGTAGACTTCGGTATATTTTAGCATTATTCAGTATACTAAGTTGGTATATTTTAAGAAAAATACCGCACTGTTTCACTATCATTAACTTGACTTCATCATTTTTACTTGTTTTTATTTCTTTCACACTTTGTCAATGAATGCAAACAAAATTGAAAAAAACTAAATGAAATGTTCATATTATTTTTGATATTTAAAGTTAGGATTTGTTATAAATTTGAGTAGCTTTTATTTCCTATTCTTGAAAATGGTTTTTTCTATATTCTCTCATCTTGCTCGTTGTCTTGAGTTCGTTTAAGAAATCATATATGTTTTATTTGAAAACTCAAGCCAAGAAACTGATGAATGCGTGTTGCAAACTGATGCATTGATTGACACTTGTGAGGCTTTTGAAGAGGCTTCCCTAGAGGTTTGCCATTTCAAAAGACCATCATTACTATAATGGACAATTATGATCATTAGCATTGTCCTTCGCCTGTCGCCACGCCCCAATCTTGCATGTGGCATTAACACTCGCTCCTCGCTTGTCCTGCTTCTTTGTTTCTTTTCTCATTTTTGCTGACTTGTCTTGTCTGTTAACGAGACTCTCTGTGGTAACTTGATCAACGTGACCTCGACATAACTTGACTCATTTTTTGAAGCTGTTCTGGCTCCAGGCGACGACGATCACTTGAAATTTAATCGGCCTGGCCAACGTTGCCATCGTCAAGGCCAAGAAAGGAAAGATTGCAATAATGAGGAGGGAAAATACACAAAAATAAAAAAAAAAAACCAAACCGAAACCTGCTGCAGTTAAGTTACATGACCAACATTATTTAAGACGAGAGCAAAGAGAAGAGAATGAAGAGCTTCTCTTCTGTTGTTTGAACAGGATTGCTTCCCGGTTCGCTGGCCTGGTTTTTTCGGTTTGGTTTCTTGCATATATAATATTTGATCATCGGAGGTATTTGCACACATACTGTAAATATTGCAAATATGTGACATCCATTAAGCAAGGCAAATATTGATTATTTGTCGCATTCCCCCAAATTGAAAATAAATAAAAGAGCACTCATTTCGAGTTTCGGTATCGATCAATGCTAATTAGAAAATCGATTGATCAATCGCCCAAACAAAACCAAATAAGCCAAGCTAGAGTTTGCTTTTGTCGCGTTATAAAACCACTAACAAAAAGAAAAAAACAACAACACCTTTAAGTGATGCCATTCGAACTCGCCTCAACTCAATCGCCTCCTCTGATCTTCACTCCTCCTCCTCCTTCGCTCTGGCTCTCGACTAGTGTAGGTGGTGTGAGAGTGTGAAATTCAATACATTTGACTCATTTTTGAACCAGTTTCATTTCGATCTCCATTCGCCGAAACTTCACACTTGGAGTCAGCATACCAACAAAGTTTCAGCATTACAACAACTGACGATGCCGATGCTTTTGCACTTTTGCACGAGCTGAGCTGAGCTGAACCACTTTTGAACCGGTTTGCAACTCGTTCGCATTGGATTATTTTTGAATACTATAATATTATTGTTAATACACATGACGATAATTAGCTTTTAATGCCATAAGCTGATTACATTTGAATCCCCAATATTTTGTTGACATATCGAAACATGCAATTTTGTGGGTAAACCACTTGTTGCGAACCGGTTTTTGCTTCAAGTGTGCCAGTGCTGCGAATTTGCTTCTTAGGTGAACTGAATTTAAGTTCATACTTAGGATAATATATTTAGATATATGAAGAACTATTTTTGAAACGGTTTAAAGGAAATATATTATTATTTTCGATTATTTATTTCAAACTCAGTTTTCGTGGTTCAAAATATTTGATTTTGTGGGTAAACTATTTGTGAACCGCTTTTACTTCCAGTGTTTCAATTGCGAGTTTTTATACCCGCTACCCATAGGGTAGAAGGGTATCATAACTTTGTGCCGGCAGGAAATGTATGTAACAGGTAGAGGGAGGCATCTCCGACCCTATAAAGTATATATATTCTTGATCAGCGTCAACAGCCGAGGCGATCTAGCTATGTCCGTCTGTCCGTCTGTGTGTCTGTGTGTCTGTGTGTCTGTCCGTCTGTCCGTCTGTCCGTCTGTCCGTATGAAACACTGGATCTCAGAGACTATAAGAGATAGAGCTATAATTTTTTTTCGACAGCATTTGTTATGTTTGCACGCAGATCAAGTTTGTTTCAAATTTTTGCCACGCCCACTTCCGCCCCCGCAAATCAAAAAAATCGAATAACAAGCGTAATTTTAAAGCTAGAGTTGCGAATTTTGGCATATACAAGAACTAATATAGTAGTTATGATTCCTGAAAATTTGGTTGCGATCAGATAAAAATTGTCGAAGTTATTAAAGAAATAATTTTGTATGGGCAAAAACGTCTACTTACTAGGGCTCTTAGTTGCTTTGGCTGACAATCTGGTATATTGTGCCGCCTATGGTATATTTTGAATGCGGTACTATATCGATATACCAAATATACCATTTGGTATATTTTTAGTATTTTTGCAGTATATTCGGTATATTTTGAGAAAATACCGCAAAATATGTTTCTTTTATTCAAAATGGGTAGCGGGTATCTCACAGTCGAGTACACTCGACTGTAGCTTTCTTACTTGTTCTTTCTGAATTTATATATATCAAGAAAATCAATTTTAAAACGGTTTAAAGAAAATTTGTCATTATTTTTGGTTATTTATTGCAAAGTTAGTTTTCATGGTTCGAAACATGTAATTTTGTGGGTGTTTATCCACTTGTTGTGAACTGTTGAGCTGAAGTTCATGCTAAGGATTATATTACTATTATTATTTTATTTAAATAAACAATATTTGCTTCGTTTGTCAATTGGGTTTATTTAATTTCTATACGGTATATTTTGAATGTAGTACTATTTCAATATACCACAAAAAAGCCTACGGTATATTTTTAGTATTTGTTGTATATTTGAAGAATAAATATATAAATATACCAAATATATCTTTTGGTATACTTTTTTTTTTTTAATATTTTTGTGGTATATTATTTTGGTATATTTTATAATGTACTACTATGTCAATACACCAAATATTGTCTTTGCTATATTTTAGTATTTTTATGGTATATTTTATAATTGAATACTATACCAATATACCAAATATCGCCTTCGGTATATTTTTAGTATTTTCGTGGTATATTAAATGAGAATATTTTATAATTCAATACTATATCAATGCACTAAATATTGCTTTCGCTATATTTTAGTATTTTTTCGGTATGTTATTTTGGTATATTTTATATATAGTAAAATATTAACCCACCAAATATTGCCTTTGGTATATTTTAGTATTTTTGCGGTACATTTTATAATTGAATACTATATCAATATACCAAATATCGTCTTTGGTATATTTTAGTATTTTTTCGGTATGTTATTTTGGTATATTTTATATATAGTATTCATATTTACACCAAATATTGCCTTTGGAATGTTTTATTATTTCTGCGGTATATTTGGAATATTTTATCCTTTAATTTAAAATGGATAACATGTATGTCACAGTCGAATACACTCGACTGTAGCTCTCTTAGTTGTTTGCTTAAGTATTTGCTTGGTTCAATTTGTATTTCAGTTGCTTCTCATCTCTAACTAAGTTCGAGAACCGCTTTGCAAATGGTTCACAGTGAGCATAAGCTAGGTGCAAATCTAAATGCAATTCGTTGTGGCATTTCTTTGCAAAAAAAAAAAAAAAATCGAAAGTCATTTATGAGCGCAGCACAATCTCGATTAAGAGTCCCGTTTATTGGTGCATTTCGCAGTCATGAGACCAAACACACACACAAAGACAAATTTAAAGCAAAGAGTGGAGAGTAAAAAAAACGTGTGGCATAAATGATAAAATTGCATAAATAGGCAAATGAACAACGGTTAATCAATAAGCTAAAAAAGATTGAATAATAATATTTACAATAACAACAACAACAACTGTTGGTTGGTCAACTTGATCAGGTTGGTCCAGACAGTGAGAGAGAGAGAGAGCGAGAGAGAGAGAGAGAGAGAAGGGGAGAAGCCGGCCGGAGTAGCGACAAAATCTTTGGCATAATTTACATGGCGATGATCTGCGATCGTCGTTGATTGCTGCCCGGATTCGACTTCGGCTTCAGCTTCAGCATCAACTTTGGCTTCGGCAATCGAGTTGCCCTGCTAATTGCAAGCAAAGCAAAGCAAAGCAAAGCGTAGCGAAGCCAACGCGTCGTATGTGTAATGCGGTTAATCAACGATGATAATGATCATGCTGATGATGATGATGATGATCATGATGTTGCTGCTGCTGCTGCTGTTGGCGACGGCGACAAACGGCCTTGAGGCCAGCAGCAGCAGCAACCAGTTTGGTTTGTGCTTACGAAATACCAAAGAAAGAGCAAGCAAGAAGAGACAGAGAGAGAGGGAGCTCGAGAGGGGGAAAGAGAGATCGTTGGTAGAGTAGAGCAGTGATCGCTGATCGTAGAGAATCCCCCGAAATGCAAGTGAATGTCGCTGCTGGGTTTTACCCCCCAACAACAGCAACAGCAACCAGAGCAACCAAAGCTGAGCTGAGCAACTATTAAGTGCTGCAACTTTGGCGCTGACTGAACTTCCTAGTAAGTCGCAGCGCCATTGAAAAAACACGACTGCGTTTCAGAAAGTATAACACCAACAGCAACCACAACAGCAGCAGCAGCAACCACAGCAACAGCAGCAGCAGCAACCACAGCAGCAGGTGTGAATGATTTAGTGTTAACATGGCCATAACCAAAAGCCAACAACAGCGCGCTCCTGCTGAACGCTTCGGCGCCGCCTCGCGCCATCTCGCTCTAACAGTTATGTTGCCGCTCAGCCGGCGTCGACGTCGGCGTCGTCAGCGCTGGCAGCGACTGCGACTGCGACTGCAAACGGCAACGGCAACAGCAACGGTTTTCGATGGTTGTTGCGTTCATCATTTTGCCATTTCACGTTCAGCTGGCAGCGAAATCGAAAGTGATTGCTCCGACCGAAAAAGCTGCGCCAAGATCACAAGCAACAAAAATACTAAATATATCCCGAATAAAAAAAACAAAGTAAAATATATATAAGATAAAAAATTGAAAACTAAACGAAATTATATAAATCATATTAAAACAAAGTAATAAATATTGAATATTGAAACGCGCAAGCGAAGGCAAAAAAAAAAAAAAAAAAAAAAAAGGCGAAGCGATCGAGCGATCGACGACGACGACGACAATTTCATGGTATAAGAAGCAGCAACAGTTGTGCGTGTGTCTCTGTGTGTGTGTGTGTGTGTGTGTACTTGTATGTGTGTGTGTGTTGGCCGCATATAAAGGCAGCCGCTTCAAGTGCCGCGACTTCATTTTACATGCAACGCGAACAAACAAAAAACTCAAAAAACAAACTTGAACAAAATTTCCGCGATAAAAAAAAAACAGAAAAATATATAAAAAAAAAAAATTGTTTTCAAACTAAATTCCATTTTCAATTTTTGTATTCAATTTTTTTTTTCGTTGGGTAATTTTTTCAAAATTTCTAACACACACACACACATACAAACATCGACTCACACATAGAAGCGCAGCCACATGCAAATGTTTTATATTTTTTTTGTTCGTTCGTTGGGGGGAGGCTGAAGTTGATTTTTGGAGATTTTTAATTGATTTTGTGTCGAAAAAAAAACTTCAAAGTGAAAAGTGAAAGTGCAACAACAACAACAACAACACACACACTCAATATTGTGAATATAACAAAACAAGCAAATTATAACAAGAGCACAACGAAAAATACTACAAAAAAAAAAAGTAAACAAAATCAAAAACAAATCGAATCGAATCGCGTTCGCGTTCGCAAAATAATCGATAAATGCGAAATTAATCAATAAAGAAATTCAGCAATTTTACTTACATTTTTTTCTCATTTTTTTAATGTTTTTATTTTTCAATAGTTGAACATTTGACTTTCAAAAGTGCAAATTCAAATAAAACAACAAACAACAAATAACGAAAACAACTTGAGCTGCTGCAGGAGCAAAAACAACAACAAAAACAACTATAAAACCAACATCAACAAACAATCACACAAATAGCTAAAATGCTGCTCAAAATGTGAGTATTAAATATTACATTTCAATTACCTAAAACGTTGGGATAAAAGTGGGAAGAAGGACAGATCTAAATTCAAAAGTTTGCAACATAAAATCAATCACAAAAATACGAGAACACACACTTTAATTAAGCTCTTTGATGGCCATCAAAGCCATAACGCATCAGTTATCAGCGAGAGAGATTGGAGTTTGTATACCTGGTATCCAAAGGGTATTTTTACAGGCAGAAGGAGGTATCTCCGACCCTAGAAGGCATATTCTTGATTAGCATAAACAGCCGAGACGATGAAGCCGTGTTCATCTGTCTATCTGTCCGTCCGTCCGTATGAACTCCTAGATCACAGAGACTATAAGAGATAGAGCTATACTTTTTTTTTCGACAGCAAATGGTTGCTTCGTACACTTCCCTAGCAAATTGTCAAAAATGTTGGAGCTTGGGTCGTGAATTTTGGTATAGACAATGATAACTACAGTATTTCTTATTCATGAAAATTAAATTGTGATTAATTGTAAAAGTCGAGCACACTTGGTATATTTGAGTATTTTTGCGGTATCTTTTTGGTATTTTTAAAGAATATAGTTTCATTGACAACAAGTAGCACACTCGACTGTAGATTTCTTACTTGTTATTAAGCGAAAAAGCTGACTTTGGCACTGGGATTATTTTCCAGCTTTACTGCCAAATTGTTAATACGATTTTTATACTTGCGATGTTTAAGAAATGCGTTTGTATGAGAAACTACAGTTCTTAGTTGCTTTGGCTGACAATCTGGTATATTTTAGTAGTCTATATAGAACTAAAATAGTACTAATCAATATACCAAATATAGCCTTCGGTATATTGTAGTAGCTTTGCGGTATATGTATGTATTTGGCATATCTTAAGAATAATACCGCAAAGTACACAAAGCTGAGCATTCAATCACAGAAATGTTTGTAAAATCTGTTTAAAAATTATTTAATAAAAATGTGTAAAGAATTGATTGACTCAAATTGCAGTTAAATCGGTCAAAGTAAAGCTGAGAAAATTATAGCACAAATATTTTAAAATAATTATTGCTATTAAATTATATTCTTTAAAGTGCAACAAGTTTGGTATAGATGAACATTTTAAAAAGATGTAAATAGCAGTTGAATAATCATGAGAAGAATTCGTAGTTTGTTCACTCGTTTTTATGCAACAAATGAAGTATTCAACTAATTGTTTTAAGCCTGCTTTACTATGAATTTATTTGAAAAAATAACAATTTTTAATTTGTCTTCAGCTGAGCATTAAGTTTCCCAAATCTGCTTCGATTTCTTTACTCTCAATAGCAAATTTCTTGCACTTCGTTTGCTTAATAAATTTGAAGTTTTTTTGTTTCTTCCTCTTAATTTGTGATAAACAGTTTTTGCATGTGGTATTTATTCATTTTACTATTTCTGTTGTGGAGTATTGATTTAGTTGCGCTTGTCGCATTTGACGCGCTTATCCACTGCCCAGCAACAAAAGTCCCTCGAGCACATTGCGTATACGCAGCGTGTGCGTCTGGGCAATTGGCCAATTTTACGGTTAACTGCATTCTGGATGCCAGCTTTGCAGCTTTGGCCACAAGTTGCAACAGCAGCGAACACCTTTTGACATTAGCCACACACACTGAGAACTTGTTGTTGCTGTTGTTAACTTGGCCAACTTGTTGGTCAGTGATTACCCATAAACATACTCTCGGGCACAACAATGTTGTTGCTGTTGCTGTTGATGTTTACGTTGCTGTTGTTTGAGGCAATAATCCCTGAGTAAAAGGATGCAAGTCTTCTCTTCTCCTCTTCCTCTCCTCCCTCCTCTTCTCCCTCTTGTCTGTTGGTTTACAATGTGAGCCAGCTGCAGCAGGCACATAAAAATGCGATGCTGCAGCTTTTTATGACAGACCAAAGCTGCGCAGCCTCGAGAGCAGTGAAAACACAGAGCACATGAATTTGGCATGCAGATTGTGTTGGCCTTGGTCAACAAGTTTGCTTTGCTTGGGCATTAAAAACGGTGAAACAGACAGACGGACAGACAGACGGGCAGTCAATCAGTTGTGGTCAGTCAATCAGTCAGTCAGTTAGTGAGTTAGTCAGTTGTTTAGTCAACTAGTTGGCCAATAAATAAATATGACAGCCTTTTGACTGCTTTTTAAACGGTTATGCAAAAGGCCAAATGCAAAGGCCAAAAATTCCCAAAAAGCCAGCTACTAATTGGCTTTGGCTTCGCTTCAACTTCAGCTTTGGTTTCTCTTGTTGCGGCTGCTGCTGCGTGTTTGAAAGGTCAACGCGAGGCAAAGCGTTGGGCTCGAAGATGGGGAGTCAAAAACCTTTTTGCAACGCATCCAACAACAATGCAATGCAAAAAAAAAAAAAATGATAAATAAAAAAACGTATTTTACATTTGAGCAACATTGTTGCTGGTGTTTGTCTGTGAGTCTGTTGTCTGCTGCCTGTTGCTGCTTCACTGCTCCCAACGACGTCAATGGCCTCCAGCTAAGACACACACACACACACACCTAACACACACACACGTGAAGTGAGACAACGACGCCGCATCTAATGGCCAAAAAGCGTCAAAACGCATGCGCGGCTGCCACGCTTCATTTTTGGCTTTTAGCTTTTTTTTTTTTGCCATTTTTTTGTATTTTAATTTGTGGCCAACAAATGAATTGCCGAATGAAAAATACAAATTGCATGCATGCCACACCCAACACACACACAGAAAAACACATACACACTCACACACACACACACACACACACACACACACACACACACACACACACACTCCCCCACAATCAAAGCGAAGCTATAAGAAAAACGTCGCCCAGTTGCCAAGTGGCCTTTCCAATGTGAGATCGCCAGCCAAACAGACAACACAATGGGAGGGCAGCAACAACAACAACAACAAAAGCAGCAGTTACAGCAACAACAACAACAACAGCAGCTGCTGGCAATGCGAGTCATTCGTTCATTCACTCTCTCTCTCTCGCTCACTCGCTTACTCACTCAGTCAGTCAGTCAGTCAGTCTAACGTTACATGCTCAAAAGTACTCGCAATACTTGGCGCACTCACCCCCAAATGCTCAGTCCCGTTACTTACTCCTACTCTAACGGTTAATCAGTCATTCACATTCACAACACACTTGCCTTTGTTGTTGTTGTTGTTTTCGTTTGCTTTGCTCTCTGACATTGTGTCACCGTGGTGCACAATCAATTGAACACGCCTTGAAAATAGAATGTCACATTAAATGCAACGCACCGCAACGAAAATTAACTCGAAGAGGAAGTAAAAGTGTGTGTGCCTAGAATATTGTCAAGTGAATGTCCGAGGGGTGTGACTGTAAAAGCTGTGATAGAAAGGTTGGCTGAGAGTTCAATGTAACTCTCTAGAGAACAACTTTTCAAAGCTGCAAGCTAAAGCCGGTTACATTTCTAAAGAATTCTAACTACAACATGCGAGTCATGTTAATGAACAGATTTCTATTGGGACTCGAGTGTTTTCAAATAATATTGATATAAAATGTCAATCCAAGTAATTGTTGTTCTTTTGAAAACAGTTACTATAATTTGTTCGTTCCATTTAAAAAGTAATGTCAATACCAAGTATTTCTTTAATTAATTTTAAATAACAAAAATAATTTGTTGTTCTTCGTTCAATTTAAAAAGTAAAACCAATTATTACTTTTATAATATAAATGGCTAATAACAATACAAGGTTATGTTGTTTTTAAAGCACTCACTATTTAAAAATTAAAGTAATTCCCTCTCGCCTATTTCTCAAATGAAATATGATTCTTATATTAAAATTAAAAGACTTTTCTCATATTAATCGCAATTGTTGCAAATATTTGTAAAAAAAATATCAAACTTACCAAACAGATTCGATAATTGACAGTTGTTCCTGGAATAAAAGAAGGAAACAAAAGGGAATTTAAAGTCAAAACTATGTTAAATGCAAATATTTGTCTAATAAGCTTGACATATTTCAAAACTTTTAAACCTGCAACTGTGAGCCAAAGTAAATTGTGAAAAATGTGCAAGTAAACAGATAGTAAAACAAGCACACAAAAAAAATGAAGTAAAATTTTAAGGAGTGACAGTTACGATGGCATAGTCATCAAATTATCTACCACAATCAATCATTTGGGTAAGTTGCACTCTTCCCGTCGAGCGACACAACGAACGATAAATCAAGTCAACAATTATTCGCCATGTGGGCGTATTAATGGTTTTTCCTCAATTTTTTCGTGCCATTTTTGGCATATGCCAGCCCACTGTGCCAGCACGCCAATATTGCACATTGTTCGCTGTTGCTCAGTGCGGATCTCTTGCATTGTGTCTGTTATGTTGTGTGTCGGTGTGTGTGTGTGTATGTGTGTGTGTGTATGTGTGTATGTGTGTGGCGATGTGCGCATTGTCACCTCATGCATAACATGTCCAAGAAGTCGGACAGCTGACTCGAAAACCACAAGCACACCATTGCTTACCTACCTTCCCCTCCCCCTCTCTTCCTTTCCCCACCCTTGGCTTGGGCTTGATATTACCTCAGACAACACAATTAGAGCTAAAGCGAATGCCAGACTATATCGACGAGTTATAGACATGCCAAATGCCCTGTTCTTCTTCAGTTTTCTTCTATTTTTCTTCTGCAAACTTCTTCAGAGAAAGCTCATTTAATAGTTAATTTTAATGCTTTAAATTACTGAAAGCTCTTAATAGATTTTAAACATTTTAATTTCCTATAAGAGTCTTTGAATATTTAACATTTATCGAGTTTAATTTTATGCTTTTAGAAATGTTTAAAAGTTCTTCGAAGACTTTAGGTACTGAAAGGTCACTTCCTAGTTTTATTTTAGTACTGTAATTTACTAGAAGTTCTTCATAGACATTAAGCACTTCAAAAGTTGTAGAAAATTTTTTTTAATATTTAGCATTTATGGACTTGAATTTTATGGCTTAGAAATGTTGAAAACTTGTTGAAGATTCCTCAATTTACAGACAATTTGTTAATTGGAAAATTGATTACATTTGATTATTACAGAGTTTTTATTGATGTATTAAAACTCTATATTATGTAGTTGTATTCAGCTGCTTGTTGCTTTATGGGCAGAACTTGAAAGAGACGCTAATTTCAAAAGGGATTGTTATATCGAACTATCGCTAGTGTGCCTAGATGAGACTATTAGATGTATAAGTATCATATAACTGACAATTTCTTAATGTACATATATATTTTTCTGTTTTTATTGCATTTAAAATGGATTTCATTGAAAATATATTCAATTTTTTGTGCATCTCTAGCTGAAGTGGTCTTTAACTAGCCTGATCACATTTATATTGTATTTTATAGCATTATCAGAATTTGAATATTAGCTAAATAACTAAGTAATTTGACCTTTAACTAGCAGCACTTCACTTTAATTAGCTAAGCTGACTAAATACTCTGTAGAATTGTGTACATTATCAATATCTCCATAACACTCCATTTTAATTTATGAATTACAGCAAAAATACAATTTTGTTTGTATTGCGTTCATCACATCCCATCGACATTCGCTTAACAGTTGCTGGGTATTTGCGAAAATAAAAAAGAATTGCTCCTCTGCTGGCAATTTGCACGATGTGTAGACATAATTATAACTTTTCTTGGAGCCATTGTTTCTTGGGCCATTTGGGCTGTCAGTTGTTACTGTTTTTGTTGTTGTTGCTAGTGTTAGTGTTAGTGTTGTTGTAGCTGTAGCTTTAGCTTTAGCTGTTGCTGTTGCAATTAAAATAAGTTGAAGTTGTCTACCTTTACAACGAGCTGTTGTCGAAACTTGTTCGCCATACAGAAAAGAGAGAAAAAAAAAGCGAATGGGGCTGCAAAACGATGCCAACTGCACATAATTCAAAATGTTAAAAGTTATCGTCAAGAGCGCCAACATATGGATTGGGAAGCAAAGAGAGTGAGAGAGACAGGAGAAGTGAAGAGGGAGGGAATTTCGAGGCGACCCGCGACCCCGCTCTAGAGTCTTGTCTTTAAGATATCGAACACACACTCGCAACAACATTTGCCGGCTCGGGAGTTGAACCTCGAGACTGAGGCTGGGCTCTGTTGAAATGGCCAACGAAATCGAAATTGAAATCGAAATCGAATTCGAAATGGGTTAACACCTTTTGTTCGAAAACCGGTTCGGTTCGGTTCGATACGTTAACGTTAACGTTAACATTAACATGAACGTTAACAACATCGACTACTACGCGCATTATATGCACATATCTGTCTACTATACTATATATATATATCGTATATATGTATATTCCTTGTCTCAAGTTTCCCGACATCGACTTCAGCTGGCCGGTGGCCAGTGGTCAATATTTTATTTGATTTTATTTCTTATTTACTCTCTGTCTTTCTGTCTCTCTGCTTTTCATTTTGTGGTTTGCCTTGAGCCATCGTTGGCAACTCGCTGCTTTCCCCCTCTCAACATCCAACACCCTACCTACCTCCCCCCTCCCTCTCACCCTTCCTCTCTCCCCACAATCATCATCGACAACTATTTGGTTGCATCGCAATGCGGATTCGCAAAGCCCAATGAACTATTGCTGCAATTGCACGACATGACGATCGCATGCACAATCTCTTCATCTACATAAAAGACCAAAGAGATTGGAGTAATGAAATTGTGAAAGGTTTTTTTTTTTGTTATTGTTGTTGTTGTTGTTGTCTGTGTTGATGCTGCATCTGCACAAGCAGCATATCGACATCACTCCAATCACTCGGCGTTACGGCGTCCAAACATGATTGATCATTAGGCGGCGATCAGCACGCGATGATCTTTGCCTAAAGCCAAATCAATCATCCCCTCCTTAGCTTAGCTCCACTTCAAACCAGATAAGCACAATCATTATTATTTTCGGGCGTAATTTGATCAAATGATTTAATTATACCCAATCAGTGTTCAATTTGGGGGAACGCAATGGGAGACTAGGTCATGATCATACTGAACCGAGACTCTAGCAGCAGACAGTTTGAATAGACACGCCGTAGACATTGACTAGACACCAAAACCAAACCAAACCAAAGCAAAGCAAACACAGCAACGAAACTGATTTGAAATGCAGATAGAGAAAGACTTGATTTTTAATACAATATACACTTTAGCACTTTTATTTTCGGAGAGCTTAAGGCTTGATTGGCTTCATTATATCAATAGCAGCATTAAGAGAGTGGGTCAAGTTCATTCCTAGCTGATTAACAAACTCGCAGCAGATGCATCTTTATTCAATTTGATTGCAATACATAAAGCTAATCAGGGTCAAGCTCTGATGTAAGAGGTTCAGTGAGGAATGCCAGTTAAAGGTGTTTTAAGTCTATAAGACTTCTGCTCTAAGAGTATGGAAATGATGAAGAGAAAGAACCGGAATGAAGTCTGCTTCTAGTGAGAAGGAATCACAAAAAAATCATTTACTTCCAATACCAAAAGAACTTGCTAAATAATACAAGATTTGAATAAGTCTAGCACTGCTCTTGACTCTTATAAAAATCTTTCTAGTTACCCGATTTACCCCTTCAAGGCTCTTAGGTCAAAAACGTTACCCTGACCGAAAAAAAAACTTCCCTTGAAGTTGCTTAACATAATCAATTATACTAATTGAACACTGTTTTCTTCCCTTCTTTGCAGTTGTCTACTAGGCTATCTGGCCATGCTGGTGGCCAGCGAGGAGCTCGCCACGGTGCCATTGGAGAAGCAACTGTCCGATCCGCTGGTGAAGCGCGAGGAGTTCGAGACAGCGCACAAGGTGCCAGGAGCGAGTTCGCAGGGCGACGAAGGTTTCCACACATCGCACAAGATCAGCATTCGTTCGGCGGATGGCGGTGATTACTCCATGAATTTGCTGGCGACAAAGGAGCGCCCCGAACTGAACCCCGTGCTCAGTGCGCTCATCAACGAGGATGTGATGAAGAGCATCGAGGCGAAGCGTGCCATCGAGGAGGAGGAACTCGCCGAGGTGCGTCGCGAAATCGAGGAGGCTGCTCAGGCTGAGTTGGCTCTCAAGGCGAGCACCGATCAGCCAGCTCTGCCGTTGACCACACCACAGCCAACGGCGGCCAAGAAGATCGACAATCTGGACGATGACATGCTGGTCGATCCGCACGATGAGTTTGTCAATCAGAACTTTGCGCTCGACGGCGCTGGCAGCGAGAACAACAAGAAGTCACGCATCGAGATCAAAAAGGGACCCAACGGTCAGGACTACGAGTACGAGTATGTCTACTACTACGAGGACGAAGAGGATGCCAATACCGACAGCAAGGCGAAGCCAGCTGTCGCCGCTCCCGCTGCCGTTGAAGCGCCCGCCGATCTGGACACACGTGGCAAGACTCGCTACTCGAACATCGATCGCAGCACAGCGGCCACGCCCAGTGAGAACAGTTTGCAGAGCGGCAAGGCCAAGGGACGTGCGGCCAGCAACAGTGTGGATACCTCCGAGGACATTGAGGCCGAGCGTCTGCCGTTGAACACTCGTTTCCCCAGCCGCGGCAAGAACATTGATGTGCAACCGACACCGGCGCTGGACTCGCTGGAAACGGCCGCGGAACGCAAGAAGATCAGCGTCAAGCGTCCCAGCCTCGAATTGGTCGACAGCGAAACCTTCAATACCGATGAGAAACAGCAGAAGGGTTCACGCAACGGCGACAAGGAGCTGAAACCCGTGATTGCCGTCGAACAGGAGGCAGCTGCCGCAGCAGCAGCCGCCGCAGCAGCCAAGGCAAAGGAGCGTGACAGCGAGAGCGACAGCGAGATCACCGCCAAGTTGGATGATGAGACGGAACAGACAACGCCATCGATGGAGAAGGCTGCCCTCGATCTGTATGCCATACTGACCAACGAGAATCTCAACATGGAGGAGACAACCGCTGCCGATGGCATCGATGAGACCACCCTCAGTCCCGATACCGCCAGCACCGATGCCGACGATGCCACCACAGTGCCCGAGGAGCTGTCGTCGACAACGACAACCACAACCACAACGACCACAACCACCACCACAACGACGACAGAGGCACCGACCACAACCACAACCACAACAACAGCGGCACCTTCGCTCTTTGGCGGCCGACGATCGGGTCTCAATGGTCTCGCCGGACGCAATCGCTTCAAGTTGCGCGAGGGCGGCTCCACAAGCACCACAACAACCACTGAGTCGACGCCCACAGAACCCACCAAGACTGGCAGAAGTAAGTGAAGCAGAAAGTATCTAGGCTCAAGGAGGGATAAACTTCAAAATTGGGTTTTAAGCTTTAGATTTCTCTGAAGGGGCCTTGCACATGAACCTAAATTACACTGTCTAACGTACTGAGGATACTTTATTAACCCTGATATTTCCATAAAGTGGAAGTCACTTAGTCCTTTTTAAATAGTTTTACATATGAACCTCAATCACACGTTCTAAAATACTAAGGATACTCTCTTAATACTGATGATCCCGCGAAGTGAAAGTTCCTTAGTCCTTTTTGTTTATATACCTCGGGGTGTTTTTATACTGAAACCTGAGGAGATTTTGCATAGAGAAGTTTTGCCAAGACAGTGCAGAAGTCCTAAAAGTTTCATGAAGAATTTGTATTTTGGGAAGTTGCTCAATTCCTAAGAGGTTGACCCGGGCTGTTTAGTATAGTTTTTGAACCCTGATGAGTTTTTGCATAGAGTTCATTCAAGACAGTTCAGAAATTCTAAAAGTTTCATGGAGCGTCTGTATTTTGAGCATTGAAGGATCTTACCTAAACAGTTTCTGGCTAGGCTGCAACATTCAATATTCTCGCATTACACCTTTAGGGTGTTTACCATTATGAGACTGCTTGTTCATTTAGATTCTCTCTTCCGCAGATCGTTTCTCGCGTCCCTCAATTGGCGGTCGCTCCCGTCCCGGTGCACGCACCACCGCCAGCCCTGAACCCGCAGCCGAAGCTGCTGTTGAGGAGGAAGCTGCGCCCGTCAAGGAAGTGAAGCCCGTGAGCTCCGGTTTTGCACGTGGCAGACGTAAGTAACTGAGCTTCCGTATGTTAAATACAATCTACTGATATCTCGCCTCAATTCACAGCACGCAACCGCTTCAATCTGCGCGGCACAAGCACATCAACCACCGAGAAACCCGCCGGTTCAGCCGATGAGGAGAGCTCCGATGGCGCAGCTAGCTCTGCAGATGCCGCACCCAGCACCACAGCACGCAGCACACTGCGCAGTCGTCCCGGACTGAATCTGCGTGGACGCAGTCGCATCACCACCACCAAGGCGCCAGCTGGCGACAGCGGTGCTCCTGCCGAGGAGGGTAGCCAGGGTGAGGAGGCGGCAGCCAAGTCATCAGGAGCCGCGCCAGCTGCTACTGCTGAGTCTGTGCGTCCGTCACGCTTCAATCTGCATCGTGCCGGTGGCAATCGATTGCTGCCACGTGGCAAACTGGGACGCGCTGGCGCCAGCACCGAGACACCGAAGGACGCGGCTGAGGATTCGGCAGCGGATAGCAGCCATCACAATGATGTGAAAGGCAACGAGGCGGAGGCCGGCGAGACCGGTGAGAAGACTGAGGAAGGCGATGCCGCTGCCGGCAGCGCTGCCAACCATGCCGGACCCGTGTCCGGTCTCAATCGCCTCAAGAACCGTCCGCGCCTCAATGCGTTGCACAAGACTGATGCGGCCAAGTCGAAATCGGCTGCCGCAGCCACAGTAGCCGGCGGTGCCGCACCAGCTGCTGCTTCCGCCTCGCCAGCGTCGTCGTCAGCGGCGGTGGCTCCCCGCAAAATCAATCCGCTGCTAGCCAAGCGTCGCCTGCATCTCGGCGGCGCTGCAGCGGCTACCTCGACCACAGGTAGGTGGCTCGTCCCGAATGCCTTGGGATATTCTTCTGACTAACTAAATCCCAAAAACTTCGCTAGACTATCCAGAGCATTCTTCAATCACATATTTTTTCAAGATGATTCTCTCAATCTACAACCGAAATATTCGCTCTTCGTCGTAAGGACACCTCTCCTGATCATCTTCTGAATTACTTCCGAACTAAATACGAAAAATGAACTTATTGCCTAGTGCTTCAACCTTGTTGTAAAGTTCATTTCCAGCTCTTTTTAAATTCTGTTCTCGTCTAACTATCCTGAGTATTCTTATCACATCATTATTTCTAAAAGATTTTGTCCATTTACATCCGAAGTATTTTCTCTGAGCTAAGTACAAGGAGTTGCTCAGCAGCTTATTTCCTAGTGCTTTTACCGAGATGTCAAGCTTCTTTCTAGCTCTTTTTAAATTCAGTTCTCCCCTGAGTAATCTAATCACATCATTATTTCAAGATGATTCTCTCATTCTACATCCCTCCTGAGCTCCTCCTGAAATACTTCCCAACTAAGTACGAAGAGTTGCTCAGCAGCTTATTTCCTTTCAAGCTTTCTTTCAGTTCTCTTCGATCACAAGTCTAAAATTTCTTTAGATTTTGTTTCTTTCTTGAACTCCGTTTAAGTTCATCTCGGAGTTTTCCTGCCGAAGGATCTTCCGCAGTCGTTCCTAAAACACCTTAGTCATGTTCGTTCTGTCAAAAGTTCAACCTACTACTCTACTCCACTCTACTCTACTATACTCTTATACTCTTCTAGTCTTCTTTTCTCTACTTTACTCTAATTTACTAAACTCTTGTGTCTATTTTACAGAAACACCCGCTGAGGAGGAGCACGCAGATGGTTCCGCTGAGCAGACAGCAGCCAAGGATAATGCTGGCGCTGCGGCAAACTCTGAGGAGTCCGGCGAGGCCAAGGAGCAGGAGACAACTGAGCCCGCCGAGGCCACCACAAAGCAGCAGGCACGCGGATTGGGTCTGCTTGGACAGCGTCGTCGTTTGCCCCTGCGAAAGCCCGGCACCATACTGTAAACCGGTTAACCGGTTCATCCGTTGACCCGTTAACCCGTTAACCCGTTAGCCCGTTAACAGCAAAAGCAACAGCAGCAGCAGCAGCAGCCCGTTTTCTTCCGTCTACTTCCACTTCCAGCGTGACACTTTCAACGGATGATGCGGAAATGAAGCTGTAGCGGAAGTGCAGTTGCACCTCCCGCTCCGCCCTTCTTCTTCTTCTTCTACCCCACAATCTCTAAACCCCAATCCTTGCCCACAGCCAACCGCCGCTGCCCTCTCGCTCTCTCTTTTCTATTTCAACTTCCTTTCGACTTTTTTTGGCGCTTTCTTTGACTTCCAATTCCAATTCCAATTTCTTGTGCTGCTACACTCCTAATTTGAGTGGCGCCCTCTGTGGGCGCACTCGGCCAGCGATAAATATCTTCTGTAATATGTTGCTTCCTTTTCTTTTCCCCATTAACAACTCTTTCTCTCTCTCTCTCTTTTGTCTGTTTTCGTTCTTAAAACGCGATTAGCTTTTTACACATACAATAATTAAAATATTGAAATATATTATTTAAGTTGTCTCCCACTTTGTGAACAAAAAAAAAGTCACCAAAATGAAGAAAAACTAAACGATGGAAAAAACTAAAAAAACGCAAAAAACGCAGCCACTTGTAGACCGTTAAGATTATAAAAAAAAGAAAAGAAAAGAAAAAAGAATTCCATTTATGTTGGGCATGTCAGAGATGATAATATAGAGCTCAAGATCTTGCACGATGTTATGCAAGATGTTATAATATAATCCCTCTTTCTCTCTCTCTCTCTCCCCCACTTCTTTTTTTTTTTGATACACTATAAACAAACGACTTTTAATTATACGTTTTTAAATAAACAACAACAAAAAATAAGTAAAAAGACTATACGAAATATTTCGACAAATGGTTTTTTATTCGACAGCAATTACAGCTCCATTTCAGCATTAATTATGCAATTATAAATGAAATTAGCAATAAGCTGCGATGATGAATCGCTCTTCCCTGCCCTCAGACAGACAATTAAAAAGTGGCAACAACTGAGCGAATGGATAAGCTTGATTGCATTAAAGCATTTGCTTCACTTGTAGTAGATAAAACTACTGACGGAATCCAACAGTATTTTCAGAGAAGGAAGTGGAAATAAATAAAAGCCAGACAGAGTGAACATCAATTGCAAGTTCAAATAAATTGTTCAATAAATTGTACTCTTTAGTCAATCTAAAACAATTTGAAATGGATTACCAAAAGTGAATGAGATGCAGTGTAAATCATTTCAAAAAAGAAAACAAATTGAACAGCAATTTGATATAGTTCAAGTTGAGTTTTCTTCATACTGAAAATAGCTCTAAGTAGCTCAACACATTTGAAATCTGAGCAGCAGCAGACATTAAGCTATAGTCGATTGACTCAATAGCAATAAGTACACTGAAAGAAAAAACATGAAAAAATTAAACATAAAATCTTGAATCAAGATTATATGATATCAAACTTGAACCATAGAAAAACAAGCGCGCTGAAATCATAAAAGCAGTCTTAAATCAAGATTGTTTGTATCTGACAATTTAATAAAAAAGGTTTATTCTTATACCAAGATCAATATTCTAAAAAAAATCGCAAGATCGTGAAATTTTGTTTCAAAAATGGAAAATTTTCAAATTTGAACTAAGAATACAAAATTTTATGCTATGATAAGAAGTAGGTTCTAGTTTTAAAGAAAAGGAATCCCAACACTTTAAGAAATAAGAACAAAATTCTTGAAGCTTTTCATCTTCGCATTTGAGGCATAATCAATCTTATATGAAGTAAATCCAATCTAGACTTAATATAGATTGATTTAAGATTTGACAATCTTAATTTCATTTTAAGATTTTTCCATTCTTAAAACATTCTTGAATTTCAAGATTAGCCAATCTAGATTTTCTGTAGATTTTCGATCGTGATTTAAAAATAAACCTTCTTGGCTTAATTTTGCGATACAAACAAACTTGATTCAAGATTTTTTTTCTTGATTTTAGCACGTTTTTTTTATTCTGTGTGAATTCGAGATCTATGCCATCTTAAAGGAAGATTTTTGAATCTTAAAACGATGAACAAAATCTTGCTTTAAGTTTTTTTGGAACCTAAAAATTTGGTATACATTTTTTGTTTAAATCGAAAGATTTTAAAATTAAGATTTGCTATATTCTTTTCAATCTCCATTTTTTCTCTCTGTGTAGCAAAGGCTTAGCTGCAGTCCGATGCAATCTGCAGGCAAAGCAGCTTATACTTAAAGCAAAGTAGTCAGCATTAAATCGATTAAAATGAAAATAGTAAAAATATACAGTTAGCGGCATCTAGTAAATATTTGCATCATTTTGATGTCTGATGAAAGTGGTCAACTCAAGGCAATTCGTCAGCTCAACCAGCGGTCATTTACCAAAAATGTGTCCCAGTCGAGATGGAAATCAACACGTGAAGCTCCACAGCTGAGCAGCTCAGCAACTCGGCATTCATTGGCCCTCTGGGTGCGAGTAGCGTAAATGGCAAAGATGGAAGCCTTTGGCCACAACTGAAAGCCAAAGTCCAATTGCCGGCAATTTGCAAATCATAAACAACAGACAAAAAACCTCCCAAAACGCAGAGAATTTCCCCATATTTGTTTGCACTCAAATGCCGAAGAGTTAAACTCACTCAACGATTGTGCGCATAGCTCGGCAAAATCGAGTGAGAATCGTCGTGAATCGTTTGAGTCGGTGAGCAAATGTACCGTTATAATGTGCAGCACGTGCACATAGAAAATAGCCCAGCAAAGTTGAGGGGGAGGTGAAGTGAAGAGTGGAGACGGGAATGGGGGGCAATGGACTGGCAAACTGACGTTTTGCTATTGTGACCCAGAGCAGCAGTCAAAAAATAAAAGGCAGCGTCAGCAACAGCAACAGCAGCTGGTGGCTCATTAATTGTCTCGACTCAGTTCCCATTATTTCGACAGTGCGCACAGTGGGACAAAATGTGCAAGCACGTAAGTAAAGTAAAGTATTTGAAAAATCATGCAATTAACATGAAGCGAAGTATAATGTTAGTTGAAATTGTAAAATTGTACTATACTAAAAAAATAGGTTTAATTAATTAGTCTAATCGAGATTTTGGTCTTAGTACTAAAAATGTTGGTCTTAAAAGTGTGTCAAGAACATGCAAATCTTAATGTTAGAAAACACATCTTGATTTCTGGAACATTTTATATAAAACCTACCTTAAAGTTTTAAGACCAAAAAATTTAGTTAAAGGATACAAAAATATTACATTATGCATATTATATTGCTTTTATTTTGTTGTTGTTGTATTTATTTGTTGTTAAAGTGATCTTACTTTAAAAACACAATTTTTAAGACGGATGTTTTTGAAGCTTTTGCAAAAATTTATGGTAACATTGGAAAGAAATTAAATACTTTACATAAATAAAATTAGTTTGAAAACTAAATTTCGTTATGGAATAAAAAACTATTGTAAAAATTGTATCTGGTATATTTTGAACTCTGTTATAACATATACTTAAATGTGGAACTATATCGATATACCAAATATCGAATTTGGTATATTTTAGCTTTTTTGCAGTATATTCATTTGGTATATTTTAAAATGAATACCGCACTATTCTATACGTTGGGTGTATTAATATATGTGTATATATGTGTATATATAGCCTTTGGTATATATTCAGTATTTTTGCGGTATATTTATGAGGTATTTTTTAAAATCAATATTGAATTGTTTTCAAACCGGTTTGAGGGTATCTCACACTTGAGCACACTTGACTGTAGCTTTCTCACTTGTTTCACAAAATGATTGTGCTATTTTAAGTAAACATCCCACTGTGCTTTGACTTCCTGGACTTACTAGTCTTGCAACTTCCCTGACTTCATCAACAATGCAAGTGATTTGAATGATAATATTGCATTTTAGATAAATAACTTTGTATTTGAAAAGTCAGAGTGTGTATGCACAACTCAAAGATACCCTGTAAATATGATGAGAATGTAAACAACAGTGAGTTGAAGCAATGCGATGCGATTCTACGTTGAGTCAATAGAGCAAAGAACTCGATGTGAAGATGATCTTGACCTTTTGGCGTGATGACAAGCCCTCTTTGACTGCCTTGTGTATTCAATTGTCAACAAGCTGACAGCTGGCAGATAACGTAAGATGGCGTAAGCATTTGATAATTGTAGCACATGGTCAGCGTTACGTAACGTAAGAAGCAAGAGACGCGTACTATTTGGGAAGCACATTCATTGATAACATCTCTCTCTCGAATTCAAATACTCGTAGAATCGAATCGATGTCAAGACTTGCCTAACATTCGCCTATTGCACTTTATTTATTTATCTGTTTCGAGTTACCTCCCAACCCCCTCACCTACTCACCCACCTCGAGTTGACAAGTATAAAAGCTGAGCGCAGAAGTCGCGAGCCGAGCAAAAGTTATCAACGACTTCCAACGGCTGCAGCAACATGCAATTCCTGTGGATTATTGTGTCGCTACTTTCAGTCAGCATCAGTTGCCACACAGTCAACGCACGTGCCGCTAACCCCGCCCCCGCCTCCGCTGTTGCAGATGTGGATAATCGGGATTTAATGCGCCTGTGGGCGGTCGCCATTCAGGCAATTAATGAGGCCGAGCTGCAGCGTCGTCGTCATCCAAGCCAAGTTTCACCAACCGACGACGACGTCCCGCAGCGCAGCAACAGCAAGCGTTTGCAATGGCGCAACAACAGCAGACTGCTCGAGTTGCAAGAGGAGGAGGAGGAGGAGTACCTGGATCAAATAGAGGCACGTCAAAACACCTTCCCCTCGTTGTCACAACCGCCCGAAGTGAATCCCGCCTATATTGATGTGGCCGACAATACGCCAGCTCCGCCTGTTTGGTGGTTTTAAAGTGTACACAGCTTTTAATGCATATTTATTTGCATACACTTTGATCGGTTTCGCTTTTACATTCCTTTTTTTTTCGTTACTCTACAACTAGTTTTAAGTCCAAGTCCAAGTTGTGAACACAACACAAAGCTCAGGAGAAGGCTGCGCTTAGCCACGACACAAACCAACACCACAACATAGCAGGCAGCTTTTGAGAGTAAGCTCTGCGGTTGGCTGGTTTTCGCACTCTGTAATAAGCGATGTCAAGCTCTAGTTGATGTTGATGTTGGCTGAATAAAATAAGCAAAATAATATTTATTTAATATAATTTATCATTTAATTCAAATTATATTTCATTTATATTGCCATCTCTCTCACTCCACACTCACAACCTTTATTGGGTTACTATTTTTGGCGGTGGCAAAGTGAAATGCTGCACAGCAGTTTTTATTTGCCATTTGATTGATTGATCGAATTGCAAACAACAAGTCAATGCCATCTAGCGACTGAGGGGTGAGGCGGGGGTCACTTTTGGGCACTTTGTTTGGCTTTTGTTGCTCAATTTGCTGCAGCATTCTCTGTTTTGTGTGCTTGGGCACTTTTCTTGGACCATTACGCAGCAAACATCCGTTTGGCAAAATTGGCAAATTCACAACACCCAATTCATTGCTATGGCGTAGCCTTGACGGCCATACGGGGCGTATACGCAATCAGTGCAACGGTAAGTGAACTATGGCCCATTGGTCAAGCAATTGAAATTCATTTTATAGAGTAACGTATTTTTGAACGCATTGAACAAGAGTTCCGCATTAATTCTGTTTAACATGGAAATTTATCATTCCCTTTTGACTGCGCGGCGCTGCTTAGATTTGATTTTGTTAATGACTAACCAATTTTGTAATTGGGCTCTCTTTCTGCAGATCATCAACATTAATTACAACAATTATTGACCAGTTTATTTAACAAATATTCGACAAAAATAGCTGTGAAAAGCGAAAGTGAAAAGGTAAAAGTGAATTTCAGAGATGTAACAAGTAATCTAGTGAAGTTTGAGCGCGGTTTAAGCAAAGAATTGAAATCAAACATCTCTTAAAAGTATTTTGAATGTATATTTTATATTATATATTTTAGTTGTATTTCGGTATGAAGTGTTGTGGAAGGTAATAGTACATCGATATACCAAATATAGGTTTTGGTAAATATTTCAATATTTTACCGGTATAAACTAATTCGAAAGTAATACTACATTGGTATATACAGCTTTCAGTATATTTAAAACTTTTTTCGGCATGAAGTATTTTGAAAGTAACCTTATACATTTTGTATATCGGTGAGGTATATTTCAGTATATTTTCGGTATATTTTCAGAAATAGTCGGAGCTATTTAGCTTTAATAAAAATAGGTATATTGGGTATATTTTAGTATTTTTCGATATAAAGTATTTTAAAAGTAATACTACATCAATATACTAAATATAGTTTTCAGTGCGTCTTAGTATATTTTCGGTATATTATTTCCGGTATATTTTAAGAATATTACCTCACTGTTAGCTTTTTTTAAAAAAGAGATATATATTTGATATATTTTTTTTTTAGTATTTTTGTTACATTATTTTCAGTATATTTTAAGAATAATTCCGCATACTCTAGGTTTTCATTAAAATGGGTATATTATGTATATTTTAGTATTTTTGGTATTTTACTTACGGTATATTTTAGGAATAATACCACACTATTTAGCCTTTTTATAATAAAGTGACATATTTGGTATATTTTTCAGTATTTTCAGTATATTTTAAGAATAAAACCGCACTCTCTGGGTTTTAATTAAAATGGGTACATTCTGTATACTTTAGTATTTTTGGTATTTTATTTATGGTATATTTTAAGAATAATACCTTACTGTATAGCTTTTATTAAAAATGGATAGCGTGTAGTGTCAATTGACAAAAATAGAATTGGAATGGACTTCTCTCTAATCAGATATGGTTTAAGCTTTGCGGTATTTGGCACTTGCGATTTGCAATTGCGATTTGCAAAAATTGCCAAATGAATTTTGTAGTTAGCGATCGCCGAGCATTGCAATGCCTAGAGCTCAGTAGCAGTTGAGTCTGTCGTCAAAAGTGCTGTCGACGAAGCAGAGCAGAACCGTGACAAGGTCGAGACATCGACATCGTCACTCTGGGCTGCCCCAAGCCAAAGAGAACACAAGCCAGAGCGAACTTCATTTAACATAGTTTATGTTGTTGAAGCCAGTTGTATAAACAACATCGACATCGACATCGACATCGACAAGTATTAGCCAAACTAGCTGTCATTTGGATTCGAGTCGAGTACTCGAATAATCGAATAATCGAATAATACTCGCACACAGTTCAACTTTGGTTCACTTCTGTCATAAATACCAACTTAATTAAATGTTGCCCTGGCGTTACTTTTGCTTTTCATGATGGGTTACCAATTACAAGCTATCGAGTTACAATTACATTTTCCAATTTTAAATTACACAAAAGCACTGTTTCTATGCATAATTAGACGCAAAGTATTTGGGCGTTTCCCCCACCAAAAAAAAACTGAAAATACTCTCAGATAATAATATCCAAGTCCTTCACATTGCCAGCAGGGTGCTCAACTAATGTGAGCCGCGCACACTCGTAACAAGCAATTAAATGTTGAAAGCACTTTGTGCCACCAACCAACGTTGCTTAACTATCACACCAAAGAGACTAACTCACAAACGAGGGGAACACTTGTATCTTAGACGAGCCGATCATCGTTGCTTGATAATTGCCCCCCTCAAAAACACAACACAGTGAGGTCTCAATAAATAGATATGTAATAAGCAAACATCAAATTCATAATTAGTTTTACATTCTCAATAGATTCATTGACTTTTCAGTATTTAATAATACCAAAACTAAAGTGGATTGTTGCCATCAAAAGAAGGCATCTTGTAAAAATATTTAGAAGGCCTACCAATACAATGAGCTTTCGCTTATAGATGTTACTTTAAGCAAATATAAAGTTTACATTTGGCATTATTATGTAGAACAAAAAGTTATTTCAATATTTATGATATCATTCCAGGTAAAAACTAAACAGCACGTTCTTATTCTTAAAATATACCGAAAATAATGTACATATGTACCTAAAAATACTGAAATGCAGTGAGCTCTCGCTTATAGATGTTACTTTAAGCAAATATGAAGTTCACATTGAGCAACATTATGTAGAACAAAAAGTTATTTTAATATTTATGATATCATTCCATATAAAAACTAAATCATAAAATCTAAACAGCGCGATCTTATTCTTAAAATATACCGAAAATAATATATATACCTAAAAATACTGAAATATACCGAATATATCCAATTAAAAAGCGTAAGTGTGGTAATATTCTCAAAAGAATATACCGACAAGTACTGAAATATTCCACATATACCAAATTTTAATAAAATCTAAGTGCGGTCTAAAATATACTGAAAGCTATATTTGGTATGTAGATTTTATATCGAAAGTTAGATTTGGAATATCGATGAGCTATTACTTTCAGAACACGAAATAATACTAAAATATGCCGAATGATACATTTGGTATATCGATATACTATTTCAAATACATAAATATACCAGATTGTCAGCCAAAGCAACAGTTTTTTTTGCCTGTACTCACAAGGTATACAAAATATATACAAATATTTGATTAATTTCACCAATCTGCATTGCAGCTAATCACTGAGAAAATTTATGCTGACTTTCAAGTTAATCGTCGTCTTTCAGTGATTTAAATTAACTTAACTGGTAATCATCAGTTAAGTAGCTCATTTGGTAAAGTGCACTGAGTTTTATTGATAGCTGAAGTGCATTAAAATTAAGTAGCTCATAATGCGCTGATCATGATCATTGAGTTGCGCGATTTGCATACTCAACTGACTTATCGAGGGAATAAACAAATCTTTAATTTGCCAATCAACGTCGACATAAAGCTATTATCGTTTTTTCGATTTTTATATCCGCTACTCGTGGCGTACAAGATGTAAGGATATACCAAATATAGTGTTTGGTATATTAATTTGGTATATTTCTGGAATAATACTGCAATTTGACATTTTTATACCCGCTACTCGTGGAGTCGAAGATATAAGTATATACAAAATAAAGTCTTTGATATATTAATTTGGTATATTTTTATAATAATACCAAAATTTTACATTTTTATATAAGGATATACCAAATATAGACTTTGGTATACTAATTTGGTATATTTTAAAAATAATACAACAATGTATTGCTTTGATTATAATTTTGAAGTGTTTTGAGAGTATAGTAAAATATACCACATATAGTATTTGGTATATTAATTTGGTATGTTTCTGGAATAATACTGCAATGCTTTGCGCTCATTATCATTTTGACATTTTTGTATCCGCTATCCGTTAGAGAGAATTTAGCAAAATATACCAAATATAGCCTTTGGTATATTAATTTGGTATATTCTGAAATAATACTGCAAGTTGACATTTTTATATCTGCTATGCATTACGTAGAATATATAAGGATATACCAATTATAGTCTTTGGTATATTAATTTGGTATATTTTTATAATAATACCACAATTTGACGATTTTATATAAGGATATACCGCATATAGTATTCGGTATATTAATTTGGTATATTTCTGGAATAATACCATAATGTGTTACTTTCATTATCACTTTGACATTTTTGTATCCGCTATCCGTTAGAGAAAAATAGCAAAATATACCAAATATAGCCTTTGGTATATTAATTTAGTATATTTTTAAAATAATACCGCAATGTTTTCCTTTGATTATCATTTTGACATTTTTTGAGAATACAGCAAAATATACCATATATATCTTCGGTATATTAATTTGGTATATTTTTGGAATAATACTGTATTTTCATAGGCGTGTTATTTCTATTGTGTTTAGTGAGAGCAGACTGTAAAAGCATCATTAACTTGTTAAGATTTCCTCATTATTTTGGATTTGTTGGGAATATTTAATTGCAATTCGAAGAATTTTGCGAATGGCGTCAAAGCAAACGGGAATCGAAGGTGCATGAGGAGGAGGAGAGAAGCAAGTAGTTGGCAGGCGCAGATATGCGATTTAAATAGTTTTTAATTGAAAACTAATTGAGCTGAAAAGTGCCAAAACTGGACAAAGTTGGCAACTGGCTGATACATCGTCTTGTCTCGACTTCATGTATTCCAGCAGTAGCAAACACGAACAACAACAACAACACCAACAACAAATCAACAATGACAACTTTTCACCAGGAAAACAAAATAACAAATAAATAACGAACATAATGAACGTACGCACGATCGACGATCGACGATCGACATAGACAATTCGCACGCACATAAAATGCAAGGCGAGCAAAGTGTCCAATTTCAATTTCAATTAAACTTCGCATTTCGCATTTCGAATTTCACATTTTCTTCGATATTTTTCTTTATTTTTTTGGTGTCTTTCGTGTTTTTTGCTTGCTCAATTTCCAATTTGCGAATTGTTACCCATTTGTCAGCGAGATTTCCTAGCTTGCCAGACAAGTTGACTTCTTATCGATGCGTTATCGATAGCTCCCCATATTTAAATATGTTATTTATGATATTTACAAATTTAAATATGCCGAAGACTTGTCACAATAACATTACGAAATTAGTATTTTTATGTGCAATTTAAACGTGTTGAAGTTGTGCACTAAATTTCCTGAGTATATCAGAAAATGGATTGAAATAAAAAATAGAGAAAGCTTACCTTGACGATAGAGTTGTGTTGTTTTTCGAACTGCACTGAAAAGAAGGAAAACAAAAATAGTTGAAAATAACTTACACAACAGATAAGATCCGAAATGGATTTAGTTCAAGGTTAAGAGAGAAAATAGAACGAAAAGTTATCAAATCGTTTTATTTTACAATCTGTCTGCTTTCGAGCTTAACTTTATTGAGAAGAAGGCCACCCAAGATAAAGGCAATTATATCTACATATTCATGAATCATAACATTTTGGCATTGAGATGGGCTTAACATGTGCTCTTAACTAGTTGAAGCCAGATCGAACAATCCGATGAAATTTTCCACGCAATTAACAAATTATCTGAGCCCAAAAGAAAAAGTGTAAATGGATTCGAAATTATTATTATTATGACTAATTATGATGATGAATGCTTAAATTATGATTAATAGTTGCTTGTGTTTGAAAACTATGAATAACTAAAGCAGCGGCTAATTTCCAATAAATAAATCCGACCTCTTAACAGATCGTGGCAGTTTAATAACCCCCATTACAAGACAGAGACAGAGATAAAGAGAAAGAGAAGATAGGAAAGATAACCCACTTTCGAGATAAACAAACTGTCTCCGATAACAAACAATGCAAAGTGTGCAAAAAAAAAAAGTGTTTCAGTTATCGCACTCAACTCGGGAAGACATCATATATAAGCAGCTGGGAATCGGGAGAATGGAGCACATAACAATCTCGCTTTGGAACACCATGAAGTGGCACATTGTATTCAGTCTATTCTTCGTCTTGGCCCTGGTTGCCCCTTTGGTCTGGACAGCGGCCATCGAGCCCGTCGATGCCGTCGAAGTCGCCGAGGAAGTCCAGGACTCGAGTGCATCAGTTGTGGAGGTTGCGGAGCCCAAAGCCGATATTGTGGCTGCCGATTATATCGATGTTGCCGATTACACACGCCCACCGTATCCTTGGTGGTGGTAAAGGAAAGATCCTGCATTCCTAATTGGCTCTTTTAAGTTGTTTTTTTTTTTGTTATTTAATAAAATACTAAGTCAATTGTTATATATATATCAAAGTTTATTTTTTTCTGTTATTTAATAAAATACTAAGTCAATTATTATATACTGAGTGTGTGTCTTTTGTTATTTAATAAAATAGAAAGTCATTTATTAAATACTGTCTTACATACTATGTGAAATTATACCAAAATTTTCTATGCTCATGAACTATTATAACAAAGTTTCCTTTTTGTTGTTCACTAAAATACTAAGCCACTTATTATATACTATCTTAAATACTATATATTATTTGATGTACACATAAACTATTATACCAAAAGTTTCTTTTCTTACTACTTCTAAGACATTTGTTATATACTTTCTTAAGTACTGTATATTTGTAAAAAAGAACTATTACACCAAGGTTTGTTTATGTTTCCTACTTACTAAAATATTATACTAAGTGTCTTGTTATACTAAATATCACTACTAAAATATGCCACATAAAATACTAAGTCATTTGTTGTATACTATCTTAAATACTATATTTTACTCTATGTACAAATAATCTATTATACCAAAATAAAATACTAACTCATCTGTTGTATACTATCTTAAATACTATATTTTACTCTATGTACAAATAAACTATTATACCAAAGTGCTATGACTCTCTCTCTCTTTGCCACTGTGCGAAGATTCACAATCTAAACAACACACATGCTTGCTCACATCTCGTCGTCTAAGTCAGTTATCATATGATGTATGCTTAGAGCTACTGGAATTTCCTTTAAATGGCTAAAGAACTCACAACGACGAAGAATTACCCTGATGTTCTGATTTGGATATATTACTGAGTACTAATAACAATCTCTTTCAACAACGAAGCAAAGTTGTTAGCTCAAATAAAATCTTTACACAAAATATGTATGTTTATTCTATTGGATTTAGAACTTTACTAAGCGATCATATGAAATTCAAGCAAGTTTTGCTACTCTCCATACAATAAAATAAAACATTTTACTTTATAAAACTTTTGTGTTAAAAGTGTTTAATAAGCTTTGAATGAATGAGATTTACAAAAGAAACGATATTTGAATTTGACTTAAATTCAGAAATACTAATAATAATTTAAGGGTTTTGTAAATACTTTCGATTCTTTAAAAAATATATATTAAATAATACAAAGTTTTTGTAAATACTTTTTCTTCTAAAAAAATATATATTATTTTCATTTCACTGTTGTTTTTAATTAAATTTAATGTTTTTAAGTCGAAATGGTTTTCCATTTGCTGTGAACCTTGTTTGGAATAGAGACACTATACCAAAAAATATACCAAAAATATACAAAAAATATACCAAAAATATACCAAAATATACTAAAATATACCAAAACATGCCAAAAAATATACCGAAAATATACCAAAAATATACCAACAGCTATATTAACCATATACTTATAGTTTCAAAATATACTATGAAACACATTCATTCATTCATCAAAATTGTACAAAAGTATACCAAAAGCTATATTTAGTATATACTACATATACAAATGTTCAAAAAGCTATACTTACTATATACTACTTTATCCAACATATACCATGAAACACATTCATTTGCAAAGTTTCAAAGTTTCGATTACTCTAATAAACATTATAAATAAAATACAAAATAAAACAAAATACAACTACTTAAACGAACAGTTAATAAAATAACATTCATAGTGTATAGAGAATGAGTCTCAACGCGAATGTCTTTGGAATGACTTTGGCTCGTGTCTGAAAGATTTGTAAATGCTTATCGGATTCGCTCATTCATTTACCATTCAAAACTGAAGCTGTCCGTCACTGTGTATGTGTGTGTGTGTGTGTGCGAGTGTATGTGTGTTTGTAAGATTGTCAAGTGTATATAGTAAGCGAAGCGAGTGATTTAGATAATTGAGTTGTTGTTTAGAGGCAGACAGAGACTTCGTGTCTGTGGCTGTGACTATTGCGGTGGCTTCTGAACTGAACTGAAGTGAAGTGAAGTGAAGTGTGCGCTGCATTTGGCGGTGATGTAAAAGAATTAGTAGAAAAACAGCAAATAGTAAACAGCAAACAGCAAACAGAAGGCGGCGTCGGCGATTAATGCAATCAATTTCAATTTCAACTTCATCGACAAGTTTGCGCGCTGACACAAGGAGTAAAGATTGCAAGCAAATTATGTCTATGACTGTCTGTGGCAATTGTTGTGTCGCTGTTGCTGGCCAAATGTTGTCAGCCAGTTAGCCAGTTAACCAAATGAGTGAAGCGTGCTTGTGTCTGTGTTTTTGTGTGCTTTTGCGTACTCTACTCCACAAGACGTTCATTAGCATTTGCATCGGATCAGGAAATCTAAGCGGACAACAGAAACACACACAACGCTCTAACTGGCAACAACATGACAAAAGTCTTGTTGTTGTTGTTGCTGCCAAAAAGCAACAAAACCGCTCGACAAACAAATAAATCAAAGCTAACAAAAAATATAAAAATAAAGAAACAAGTAATAAAGCTACAGTCGAGTGTGCTTGACTTGGAGATACCCGCTACTCATTATTTGTGGCATTAATTTTCAAATATACCAAATCAATATACCGCAAAAATACTGAAAATATACCAAATGCTATATGTAGAGATATCCGTTGCTCATTTTGAATAAAAGCAGAATTGTGCGGTATTATTCTTAAAATATACCAAAATAATATACCCCAAAAATACTAAAATATACCAAATATAGCATTTGGTGGAGGTAGCCGTTGCTCATTTTGATTAAAAGCAAAGCAGCGCGACAATATACCAAAATAATATACCAAAAATACCAGAAATATACCAAATTATATGTGTGGTATATTGATATAGTACTACTGCTCTTGAAATATACCAAAAGTATATGCAAAAAAACAATACAATTCTACCAAATGTTATATATATGATATATTGATATGACACTGGTATTCTTCAAATATACCGAAATACCACCAGTATACCAAATTTAATGTGAAATATACCAAAATTATTTACCAAAAATACTTAGAATTAGACCAAATGGTATATGATACCATAACAGTATATTTATATACATAATACCATTATATAATACTTCTTCAAATATACCAAAAGTATACACCAAAAACAATACAAATCTACCAAATGTTATATATGATATATTGATATATTACGAGTATTCTTGAAATATATCGAAATATTACTAATATACCAAATTTATACATATGATAAATATGGTATATTGGTAAAATCATATTCTTGAAATATACCAAAATTATATACCAAAAATACTAAGAATTAAACCAAGTGGTATATAATATATTAATAGTATATTGATATAATACTAGAATTCTTCAAAGATACCAAAATTATATACAATAAATACTCAAAAATATAAGAAATGCTATATTATATACTAAATGTGATATATTGATAGAATTCTACATTAAAAATATAAAGTCTCGGGTGTGGACACTGATCAAGAATATATATACTTCGGATGAGATGTGTTCTTTTGCCAGCTGCAAACATTTTCTGCAGCCATTAAACTATAATACCCTTCTCCCCGATGGTTAGCGGGTATAACAAAACTCTAAACTCTCGAAAAAAAAAAAAACACAAATGCCTTGCATGTCACGGCCAATGACATTGAACTTGAAGCGGGAACTGCAGCGGCATGTGCAACCTGGAGTTGCAAGCTTGGGAGTTGCGAGTTGCCCGTTGCCAGTTGCAGCAACAGGTTCAGGTTCGATTGTGGCTGCAACTGCGGCATCGGGTTCGGGTTTCAGTTTGCAGAGCCAAATGGATGCGGAAAATGTGAATGCCGCCATTTACAGTTATAAGCAGATAATTAGTGGCAGCAACAAGCCAAAAACAAAAGTCAACACACAGCATCAACACACCCAAACTGCAAACTACAAATAGAAAACTGCAACTGCAACCAAAACAGATAACGCAAATGCGTCAAGCGGTTGCAAGTTGCAAGTTGCAACTGGCAGCTGGCAGCTGAAATTGTGCGTGAAGCCCTCGTTAAGCATGCATTAAGTGCATTTTTCTACTTGACTGAAGACCATTCAAATTGACTATTGAATCACACTATTTCTGACTTCAAACGGTTCTCTTCTTAATTAATTAGTAAATTTCATCATATATTCGTAGTATATTTTAAAAGCAAAAAATTATATTAAAAGCTTATCAAAATTCCTATTTATTCTTCTTTCAAAAGAAGGTAATATTTTTACACCCGCTTCCCATAGGGTCGAAGGTATTATATAACTGACAATCTGGTATATTTTGCACACTTTGGTATATTTTAAATGTTATCTATTAATATACAAAATATAACAAATGTTGTATATTAGTATGACAAATATAACATTTGGTATATTTGTAATACTTTTGCCGTATATTGATTTGGTATGTTTTCAGTATATTTCAAAATTAATACTGCTCTATTTTGCTGTGTCTTGTTGCTCTCGAAAATACTGAATTTATTTAGTACAGTATTTACATATTCATCTGAATGTTCAATAATCAATGCCTGGATTAGACTTAAGAGTTGGCATACAATAAATGGAATAATAAGTGTATAAATTTTTAGAATCAAATATAGTGAATGAGGTGAAGGCTTAGAATAGAATAGATCATTTTCCTAATCGAATACTTAAATGTAATTCTAGATTGTACTACTTAATAATACTATATATAATACTATACAAAAAACTGTACTAAAAAAATACTTCGAAACGAATTCAAAAATTGTATTACATTTTCGCTATGAACTCTAATGATCAATTGTAAAACTAAATTGTATTTAATAATACTATAAATATACTACACTATGCAGAAAATACTATCAATTGCACACATAAATTAAATTAACTTTCTACTATTAAATCTAATGACCAATTTGAATACCAAATTGTATTTTATAATACTACATATAATACCATAAATATACTACACTATGCCGAAAATACTTTCAATTGTATAAGCTTTTCGCTATTAAATTAAATAATCAATTGAAATACCATAAATATACTATTGTTAATATACTATGCTTAAAATACTATCAATTATATTTATAAATTGTAATAGCTTTTTGCTAATAAAAAATAATATATAAATATACTATACTCTGCCAAAAATATTATCAAATGCATTACATTAATTGCATAAACTTTCTCCTATGAAATCTATTGAACAATTGTAATACCAAATTGTATTTAATAATACTATGTATAATACTAAAATATACTATACTAAAATACTATCAATAGCGTTCAAAACTTGTATAAACTTATTTATATTATATCTAATGATAAATTGTTATACCAAACTGTATTAAATATTATTATGAATATACTATACAATGCTTGAAATACTATCAATTGCATTAATTCTAATGCTAAATTGTATTGAATAATACTATAAATATACTATGCTAAAAATACTATCAATTTCATTTAGAAATTGTAATTCTAGATTGCATTTAATAATACTATATATAATACTGTAAAAATACTAAACTGTGCCAAAAATACTATCAATTACATTCGTAAATTATATAAACTTTCTGCTATTAAAACTAATCATCAATTATTAAGACAAATTGTATTTAATACTATTAAATATAATATAGTGTGCCATGCTAAAAATACCATCAATTGCATTCACAATTGTAATTTTTGATCGTATTTAATAATACTATATAAAATACTAAAAAAAACTCTTATAAAATACTATCAAATGCATTCAAAAATTGTATAAACTTATTTATATTTAATGTATTGATCAATTGTTGTACCAAATTGTATTAAATATTATTATAAATATACCATACTATGCTTGAAATACTATCAATTGCATCAATTGTAACCTACTATGCTAAAAATACTATAAATTTCGTTTACTAATTGTATAAACTTGCTGCTATTAAATGAAGTGATCAATTGTAATTCTAGATTGAATATAATAGTACAATATTTAATACTATAAATATACTATTTAATGCTAATAATATCAACTACTGCCTAGAGCATTTTGTCTTCGATGCTGAAACTGCAGCTGCTTCAAGCAAAAGGACTTTCTTTGATGCGACATGCAAATGAAATGGAAATTAAAAGCCGATATACTGCAAGATGGGTGGTGGAAAGACGCCTCCAGGTGTCAGGTGCAACAAAGTTGTTTATGTGTGGAATGGAGGATGTGTACAAACACATACATACAGCTAATATAATGTGAAGACTTTGAGCAATCGCTTTTG
The DNA here is from genome assembly GCA_019972355.1 of Drosophila kohkoa. Lineage (NCBI taxonomy): Eukaryota > Metazoa > Arthropoda > Insecta > Diptera > Drosophilidae > Drosophila > Drosophila kohkoa. The sequence goes on along the minus strand of BJEL01000071.1, from coordinate 4,118,263 downwards.
GCCAATTGATAAAGTTGTTTTGCTTGCGACTGACTCAAAAGCGAAGCGAAACGAAACGAGACGAAATGAGGCGAAATGAGACGGCGGCAAAACTTGTTTCAATTATTGGGAAAATTGTTTTTGCCGAATGTGACTTTGTGCAATGCGACAAAGCTGAAAGAGATGTGTGTGGGGCAAGGGGAAGGAGAGGGGCAGAGCACAAGCGTTGAAGCAAAAATCATAAATTATACATATAAATACATGAAAATGCAGCATTAATTCAATACTATCGCACTTGAGGATCGTCTGGTCCCCTTCCCCCTGACCGCTCTGAACATTGCGAGCTTCCTCGACACGCACTTGTTGAACCACACACTCGTTAGCCAACCACAACAACTGACCCACCACCAACATCACAACAACACATCACAACAACAACAACATCAACATCATTAACCATCCAACTTGAATGTAAGTTTTTGTCTGCTCTCTTTATTATGTTTGGTGGCAACTTATTCAACAATGTTGCAGCGTATTTAATTCCACATGTTGTTCGATGTGGCTGTTGCTGTTGCGGTTGTTTGTTATGCTCCTTACGGCTGACCGTCTGTCAATACATAGGTAATTAATTATGTGTGTGTGGTGTGTGTGGAAAATCAAGGAAAAAACAAAGACGAAAGAAAAACCTCAACAAATGCGTTTTGCAATTTGGTTCGCACTAATCAAAATTAATTAATAACATGCGCATAGAAAATGCGCAAAGCATGTTCTAACATTTAAAAGGTAAAAAAGGTAATTCCACATTCCACATTCTCACACACAACGATTAAAACTCCCGCTTCTCTCATCCTCGATTTAACACTGGTAAATTGCATTCTTCGTCGCATTTGTCGCACTCCTTTGAAGCCCAAATTTAGCTGTCTGCCTTTAATCCGATTCGATCCATAAATAGCAAATGGCCACCCATTGGATTAACTTAACTCAAAGTCGGCTAAATCCAAGAAATTAATCTTCTCTCTAAATGGCGTTTGAGTAATTAATTAAAGCGCAGTTCACATATTGTGGAACATTGCTTATTTACGATGCAAATGCAATAAAAGTTCTTTTTTGAATTAAGGAAAAAAACGAAATTCTATTTCAAACTCTTGAATTTGAGAATAAGAGTAGAATACATAAAATGAAAATTAATATTCGTATTCGTTAATTTTAAATTAAAAATTAAATAAAACAAATAGAAATTAATAATACAAAGTTAAAAAAAGTTATTTTTTAAGATAAAGTAAAATCGATGCTCTACTTCAAACTGTTGCATTAGAGACATTAATAATACGCAACGTTGGCAGAGTTTATAAAGTGAAGCTTCAATTTCTACTATTTACTGATTAATAAACACTAAATGAAATAAATACAAATAAGTAATATGAAACGAAAAGTTATACTTTATAGTCTTGAATTTTAGATTACAAACTAAGCAAATTAATTAGATATTAATAATTCAAAAATGCCAAAAATTCCATAAAAGAAAAATCAACTGTCTCCTTTATACACTTGAATATAAAAATAAAAGTTCAATGAAAAAAATAAAATTAATAATACGACTTGTTGTTATTTTCTTGAATTTGAGAATACAAAGTTAATAAATATAATAAAAATAATACGCAACGTAGTCAAAAATTCTATAAAGGAAAAATAATTGTTTATGTTCTTCAATTTGCGAGATTAAAAATTAAATAAATCAAATAGAAATTAATAATACGCATCGTTAAAAAGTCTATAAGGGAAAAGTCCAATTTCTACTTCATACTCTTGAAATTTAGTTCTGCACTTTTTGTGTTTGTTTAAAACTTAAAAATTATCATATATTTTGTTACAGCTTGTAGAGCAGTTAGTAAAATAGAAATTCGATATTAGATGTACAAAAATGTATAAAATAAAACAATATTACAAAAAATTTGCCCTTTTACTAATTATTGAAAATTCTATAAAGTCAAGAAGAAGTGCTTGAAATTCAATTTTTTCTATACGAACTTTGCACTCAAATGATTCGATTTTAGGAATTTTATTTTTTTTTAAAGAGGTTAGATATAATTAAAATTAGCAATATATTTCTGCAAAGGACTTCAGGTTAGGTGGATGAAACAAAAAGAAGAATAAAATGCAACAAATTGCAAGATGAACAAAGTAAGCTGTCTTTAATCACTTGTTAACCGATTCATGTGTAAAAATGATGTGCCAAAAATTTGTGTGTATGTGTGCCAAACGCTGTGTGTGTATTTGACTAGGCGGCGGACCAAGATATTCGAAGCAGCGAAGACATTCAGTGGGCGTGGTCAAGCAGAGGAGCTATAGTAAGCTATTGCCCAGCTTAGAAGTGCTATTTCTACTCAACTGTTGTTCAACAGTTGTGCAGTATTTGAAGGCTTTGCATTGGGGTAATCAAAGTATTGTGCCTAAAAAAATGTCATGCCAAAAATTTTTATGAAGGTGGACCAATTTAAGTGTGGATGCTTGACTAGGCGGGGGACCGAGATATCAGTGTGGGCGAAGCTGATAAGTGGGCGTGGTCAGGAATAGAAGCTTCACAGAGTTTACCCAGCTTAGATGTGCATGTGTTAGTGTGTATGTGTGTGCTTCTAATGGTAATAATACTCAACAGTTCAGCTTCTACTCAACTTCTATTCAACAGTTGCCTATTTTGAAGGCAACTGATCGGATGTAAAAATGTCATGCCAAAAATTTTAATGTATGTCTGCCAAATTATGCATGGGAGCTTGACTAGGCGGCGGACCAAGATATTCAAAGCAGCGAAGGCGTTCAGTGGGCGTGGTCAAGCAGGGGAGCTTGCACAGCTTAGATCAGCTTAGATGTGCATCAACTGTTGCTCAACTGTTCAGCAGCACTTTAAGACATAGTAGAAGTTATTGTAGTATGTAACGACTGAGAAGTAAAGGCTGATTGCTAAGCAAGTGCAAGTCTTTGAGGTTTCTCTCAACAGTTTAACTTTTACTAAACTATTACTCAACAGTTCTGCTTATTTTGAAGGCATTCCAACTGATCGACTGCAAAAATGTCATGCCAAAAATTTGATTGTACGTGAACCAAATTTTTAGTGTATGCTTGACTAGGCGGCGGACCAAGATATTCGAAGCAGCGACGGCGTTAAGTGGGCGTGGTTAAGCAGAGAAGCTTGCACAGCTTAGATCAGCTTAGATGTACATCAACTGCTTCTCAACAGCTGAACAGTATTTTAAGACAGATTGCCAACCTTGTAACATATTTCTTGAATGTTGGAAGCAAGTCTTTGAGGTTTTACTCAACAGCTGCCCAACAGTTGTGCAGAACCTCAACGTGTTGTAGCTATTCGCTTGATAAACCATCTTGATGTAAAATTGGCATGCCAAAAATTTAAGTTTATCAGTGCCAAATGCATGTAAATGTGTTTGACTAGGCGGCGGACCGAGAAAGCAGAGAAGGCGAAGCTGCTAAGTGGGCGTGGTCAGAGCTTCCGAAATTTGCAAGTTGTTTAAGTGTACATGTGTGTATGTGTGTGTGCTTGCAATGAATTGCAACTCAACTATTATTCAACAGTTGCCCATTTTAAAGGCATTGAGATTGATCGAATGTAAAAATGGCTTGCCAAAAAATTTTAATGTATGTTATGTGGGTGGAATAAAGCGTGGATGCTTGACAAGGCGGCGGACCGAGATGTTAGTGTGGGAGAAGCTGCTAAGTGGGCGTGGTTAGACAGAACAGAAGGCAGTTGCCCAGCTTAGATGTACTACTTCTACTGAGCCACAGTTGTGCAGCACTTCAAAGCATTTTATAACTGTTGTTGTAAAGTTGAGCAAATTTGCACAGCGATACAATTGCGTTCTTAAAATAAGACCACTTGAAGATTAAATTCTTAAAACCAAAAACATTAGTCTGAAAAATGTGAAACTTTCAAAGTACTAGATACACTACAAAATTCTGTAATCTATCACAATTCATATAAAATTTGTATTCTGGTTCGATTTCGTTCATAGCTTAGTTAGTCGAGGTTCTCGGTTTTCAAATGCTGCTCGATTTAATGTTAAGTATTTGGTAAATAGAGTGATAAACATACAACTGAATAACTGAAAGAACTAATAAAATAATAAAACATTCATGAAAAAACAAAAAACCTCTACTTAATATATAATATAATGTTATATTATTTTGATCCATTAATAATATTAGTTGTAAGGCAAACAATCTTATTATAAAATCGAAAAAATATAAGAATTATTCCTCTTATTAATAAGAACTTGGTCTTACATTAAATGTTCTTAAAATGAAGATGTGTTTTATATCTTTAAGACCAAAATTTTAGACGAAAATTCTTCTTTTAAGATCAACAAAATAGTTCGTGATATTTTTGACTTTTCTCATATTTAATATTGTTATAAAATCAAAAAAAAAAAAAATTATATCAGAGTAGAAGTTGAATATTTAAAATAGTAAAGTTAGTGTAAGCCTTAGCTTATTATAATATCTATTATAAAATCGAAAAAATATAAGAATTATTCCTCTTATTAATAAGAACTTGGTCTTATATCAAATGTTCTTGAAATTAAGATGTGTTTTATATCTTTAAGACCAAAATTTTAGATGAAAGTTCTTATTTGAAGATCAACAAAATAGTTCGTGATACTTTTTGATTTTTCTCATATTTAATATTGTTATAAAATCAAAAAAAAAAAGAAACATTATATCAGAGTAGAAGTTGAATATTTAAAATTGTAAAGTTAGTGTAAGCCTTAGCTTGGTGTGCTTAGAAACTGAAACTGAAACTGAAAATGAAAAAATAAATCAAAAATATGCAACAACAAGTTTGTTCAAGTCTATTCGACTGGCAAATATGCTGCAGTTGTGCTGCCTTTGCTGTCCTCCCTCACATTAATTGGCATTTGGTTGCTGAAGGTGAAGTGAAAGTTGCGTAGTTCGTCGATGATAAAGTGAGGCACATTTGTAATGGAAGCAAAGCATAAATCAATTGATGTTGATGTCGATGTCGATGCTGATGTTTTGATGTTGATGTTGAGTAGCAACTTTCAATGATTGAACAACCATTCGCATTCGCATTCGTATTCGCATTCGTATTTCCATTCGCATTCGCATTCCGCATCAAACTCTTTATGATCTGCGGCTTCTTTTTGGCTTTGCGGTCAGTGCAAAGTAATAAGGTGTAATTTATGAGCTAATTTGCATTTGCAACGCGGCAACAGCAACGCGTTCCGCTCATTCGCGAGTCGTGTCAAGTGTTTGTGTGATTTTTTTTTGCCACTTTGGTTAATGCTGCCACAAGCCGCATGCCACATGCCTCATGCCGCATACCGTGTCGCTCATATGCAGAAAATGCGTTAATGCGGCCACATTTTTGGCGGCACTTTAATCGGTTTCTTGTATGATATACTCACAACACCTTGACGTGGCCCCAACACCAACAACATCATCTAACAAGTAAGAAAGCTACAGTCGAGTGTGCTCGACTGTCAGATACCCGCTTCACACTTTTAATTAAATCATATTCTATAAATATACTGAAAATATTTCGAGATATATATGAAATACCCGCTACTCATTTTCTATTAATCCAAATTCTACAAATATTCCAAATAATATACCACAAAAATACTAAAAGTGAGATAACCGCTACCCATTATCAATACAATCAAATTATACAAATATACCTAAAATATACTGACATATATATGAGATACCTGCTACTCCTTTTCTATTAATCCAAATTCTACAAATATTGCCAAATAATATACTGCAAAAATACTCAAAAAGTATATATACAAATATACTTAAAATATACCGAGATATATATATGAGATAATCGCTACCCATCACCAAAAAATCCATATCCATATACATACTAAAAATATACCGCAAAAATACTAAAATATACCGTGCTTGCTCCACTGTGAAATACTCGTTACCCCTATTCAATAAAATCATATGCTACAAATATACCAAGAATATTCCGCAAAAATACTAAAATAAACCACTGACACCCGCTAGTCATATTCATTGAAACAAAATAACCTTATATACCAAAAGTATGCCGAGAAAGTACTAATGATTGCTCTTAATGGTCGAGCTTTCATTTTCAGCACAACTTTATTCTGAAAATATACCAAAAATATGTTGCAAAAATACCAAAACATACCAAGGACTATATGTGGTATATTGACATAGTACTACATTCAAAATATACCATAGAATGCTAAATCCCAAATAAAAAATACTAAAAAATATCGAAACTTATATTTGGTATATTTATATAATAATCAGTATTCTGTAAATATACCAAAATACTACAAATATGTCAAAATACTGAAAATATATACCGAAATCTATATTTGGTATATTTATATACTAATAAGTATTCTTTAAATATACCAAAATACTATAAATGTGTAAAAATACTGAAAATATACAGAAATACTACATTCGAAATATACCAGACAGACGAACATGGCCACATCGTCTCGACTGTTGACACTGTTCAAGTTTATATATAATTTATAGGGTCGAAGACACCTTCTTCTGCCTGTTATTTCCATTTCCTGCAAAGTTATAATACCGTTCTACCCAACAACAACAACGATAACAACAACTCTTGCATTCAGCTTAGTTGCTTGCAATGAATTAATTTCACTTGCCTATCAAATTGGCTATCAAAAGCATCAAGTTCTAGGCAGCTGCATAAATCAATGCTTCATATGAGAAATTGGCATAATCTTAAGATAATTTTTTGCATTGCTGACTAAGCCAAACACATACACCAACACACACACATACACACCGATACACACCTGCTTAGCTGTATTGATCGACGGCCCTAAAGCATAGCAACGAGAGAGCTTGTCTCTAAGCTGCGAGATTAGAGCTCCGGTTCACGCATAAACAATCCAAAAAACAAAAAAAAAACAAAAAACATTTGCCCAAAAAAGCAATTACAATTTATTTCTTTGCCAATCGCAGAAAAAGCAAATTGTTGAACAACGCATCAAGTTTACTCTATACAAAATTAATGCCTCAACACTTAGCTGCACATTAAAGATAAATGCGAAATGTTGAACTTGATTTGAGTTAATTGCCATTTTGAGAACAATTTTCACATATATTTTTTATTTGTTAACGAAGGTGTGCACTTTACAGTACAGGAATCTTGAATTTATTCTTAATTGGAAGTTAACAATGACAATTCCAAAATTAACTTCATAAAATTGTCAGCTAAATCGCATTTCAGTTTTCATTTTTTTTAAATTGTTATTTATTAGTATATTAGTCAGCTGCTTATGCAAAATTATTTGATACATAATATTATTTTTGCTATCAATAAAAAATTAAGTTTTTTTCTTTTTGTGTTTTGTAGTTTAAAAAATGCAAGTAAACAAAACTAAAAATTATAAAATTATATATAAAAAAATTAAATAAACAAAAAAATTTAATGTCATTGTAATAGTATTGTATGAAATTAAAGAATTTTTTCCTACTTTTGAGTAAAGCTTTTTTTTCTGTAGCTTGTAGTTTAACTTGAATTAAATAATAAAAGTATACAAAGTTTAAATTATAAAATTATATATAAAAGAATTTTAATAATTTAAAAATCTCCTGTATATAAAAGTTTTCCGTAATTGAGTTGAAAATAAAACAAAATTTCTTCTACTTCTGGGTAAAGATTTTTTTTTTAGTTTTTAATTTTATAATTTAAAGTAAACACAATTATAAATTATAAAATTATATATACAAATAAAATGATATAAAATAAAATATATATTGTTTGTTAGTAATATTATTAGAGTTACATGAAATTCTCACACATGTGTGTAATGTTTTTAATTTGCCAATTGTTTTTTTTTTGATAAAAATTGAAATTCAACTTGAATTTTTTTAAAGTTTTGCATACTAGTTTTTTATTTGAATGAAACTTAATTGAAAAATATTTTTGCATGAATTCAAATACATTTCCCCAAATGTCAGCTTAAAGTCTAGATTAAGTCAATTAAAGTAACTTCGGTTTAAATATAATATTTTCCTCATCTTAATAAACTTTATTCATTGACATTTCCGCAAACTTTGTTGTTAATGGAAATCCAACCTAAATCCCCGGAAAAACTTTGACTAAAACTAAATGTTGTGATCAAAAAGAAAACGAGTAGAAGAATTAAATGGCATGGGAGTGTGAGAGGAACCTTTGGGCAGTGAAGGGTATGTAATCAGGCACCTTAGGCGGAAACTACGCGCTTTACTATTTTTTTTTTGACCCTCGGCGATGAGTCATCAAAGTCAAACAAAGCGAGCAAAAAGGCGGTAAGAAACTTTTTGGTTTTTTTTTTGAGGCCAATTAAAAACGCAAAACGCAGCGAAAGGCGTCGGCGAGGGGCCGTGGTCAGTTAGGTCACGGGTGGCTTTTTGCCCGCTTTTTTGTTTCAGTTTGGCCATGTTTTGATTAAAAGGCGAATTCATTAAACGGAACTGCAATTGCTCAACGGTGTGGGGTTAAGAGAGGGGGGCGGGGGGAAGGCAAGCAGCGGGGCAGCGGCAGCGACAGATCTAAACATGCGTGAAAATCAATCATGGAAGAAAGACAAAGCGGAGCCGAAATCCAAGTCGAAGCCGAAGTCGAAATCGAAGTGGAAGTTAAAGTCAAAGTGAAGCCGAAGTCGAAGCCGAAGCGTAGCCGAAGTTGTTGAGCGCCAAAGACGAAGACAACGAAGACGAAGACGAAGACGAAGCGCAAAAAACGAGCCTCGCCGAAGAGGAGGCGTTGCTCTGCTTTGCTTTGCTCTGCTCTGCTTTGCGTTGCGTTGGCTGCGTCGACGCCGACGCTGACTGCAAAATAAGTTTATATAAAACGTCGACGCTAAATTATGGCCAAACAGTCAGAAACGCGGCAGCCGCTTGAGCTGAGTTTTCCCCCCTACACACTACTCAACAAAAAAAGGAGTCCTCAAATTTCTAATAAAACAAACTTCAAAACCCAAAAAAATACAAAAATATATATATCAAAAAAAGAAGCAAAAGGACAACACTTGCTTTTATAATTTTTTTTTACTGTTGTTGTGTGTGCTGCTCAGTGAGTTTGTGTGTGTGTGTGTGAACTAATTAAATTGCGCATACGCCATGTACGCACAGGCAATGAAAAACATCCTTCTGCTGCTGTTGCTCTCCGTCAGCCTAACGCAAGCTGCGTACAAGCTGCAGGAGCGTTACAGCTGGAATCAACTGGACTTTGCATTCCCCAGCGAGAGGCTGAAGGAGCAGGCGATTGCCACCGGCGATTACATTCCACAGAACGCTCTGCCCGTTGGCGTCGAGCACTTTGGCAATCGTCTGTTTGTCACCGTTCCCCGTTGGCGTGATGGTAAGTTGAATAGATCCATAAACAAAATGTGGAAACAATCGAGAAAAAAAAACAAATAGAGACTTCCTCCAGCTTTGGTCATCATTAGCAAAGCTTTTCAAAAGGAAATCTTTCGCACATTCGCGATCGCGATTTGCGATTCCAATTCCGATTTCGTTCTGTTTTCCCCCGTGACACAGTCGAGCATACAAATTGATCAAGTGAATACAGTTAACGCTGACTAACAAACAGTTAGCTGCTGCTGCAATTTATGCAAGTTTTTTTTGTTTTTGTTTTGTTTTTGGTAACTTGTCTTCGCTGAGGCTAATCTCTGACAATCTGCCTATAGGCTAACAGAGCAGTCTTGGCTAATTCCACACGCAAGAATTCAAGCAATTTTTCACTTGTTTTCGATGCTTTGCTTTAATTAGCTAATTCGCATTTTTTGTCGATTTAGATCTTTCTTTTTCCTTAAATTATCTTGTCTTATCTAGTCAAACCATTAAATTCGATTTTTCCTTCTTCAATTATCTTGTTTTTTGCTCAAGTCTTTAATTGCATTTTAAATCAGTGGAATATCAAATATTGTTTATGGTATACTTTTAGAATTTTTGGTGCATTCATTCTCAATGCTCTTAAAGCTGATGTAAAAATTAATTTCAGTGAAATATCAAATATTGTGTATGGTATATTTTTAGAATTTTTGGTATATTCATTGAGTATATTTTTATTTTAGTCTCAATGCTCTTAAAGCTGATTTTTCTTCTTTCTTAAATCTGTTTTAAACTCAAGACTTTAATTAAATTTTATTTCAGTGAAATACAAAATATTGATTATGTTATATTTTTAGTCATTTAGGTGTATTTTGGTATTCTTTTTTTTTTATATATTTTATAGGAATTCTTATGGCGAGTATCTAACAGTCGAATGAAATACCAAATATTGATTATAGTATACTTTTATAGTATAGTATACTTTTACATTTACTTTACTTTTCGACATTTTCATTTAGTATATGTTTTGTCAATTTTTCAATGCTGTTAAATGTTTGAAATCTTTAAATTACAATTTATTTCAGTGAATACCAAATATTGATTATGGTTCTTTTTAGTAATTTTTTTAATTTATTTATTTAATATATTTTTGTTGATTTTCCAATATTGTTTAAGCTTATTTTTCTTCTTCCTTAAATTCGATTTTATTTCAGCGAAATATCTAATATTGAATATGTCATATTTTAGCATTTGTGTTATATTCATTCAGAATATTTTTATTAATTTTTCAATGGTGTTAAAGCTGATAAAAACTCATAAAAAAATTCAAAATTTTACAAAGTAAAAGTGTTCTTTAAACTGTGATTTTTAATTAATTATGTTGAGTTTTTTCTCAAAATTGGGTAAAATTTGTTAAACAAATATTTATGAAAATGAAAAAGGCAAACTTGAGTATTTTTGTTCTACTAAACAAATATTTAAACAACATGAAAAAGCCAATAATATGGCAACAAATAAAAACCATACAAAAATAATCACAGCATTAGAATTTCCATAAAAAATAAAATCAATTTCTAGCAAATAAATGCAATTGAACTGAAAACAAAAGCAAAGTGTTTAAATGAATGAATGCGGCATTGAGTTTGGTTTTGATTTTGGTTCTTCATCATAAACAAAACGAACCAATAAATAACGATATAAATAACAAGTGCCAATTGTGAAGGCTTCTTCATAGCCTTGACTATAGCTTTACCGTTACAAATGCGAGAAAAAAAAACAAATAAACGAAACGTAACGAAACAAAATTAAATATAAATATAAGTAGGTATCGCGTATCGCGTTTAGCTGGCAAAGTGAGAGTTGCATTTCGAGTGCAACGAGTGTGAATACTCGCATTCATATTCGTATTCATATTCGTATTCGAATGTTCGAGCTTGAGTTCGAATGTTGGCTTAACCTCTTCTATTCTTTTTTGCACTGTGTGTGGTCAAGGGAGTTGGCCACCAAATAAAAATATTTGCATTGCAATTATTCATAATGCAAATTCATCAATTAAACTAATCGATATCGAATGCAAATGTAATGAAGCAAAAGTAGTGCAGACTTTGTTTAAATTATTCAAATTTAATACTCAAGACTTACCTTTTATGAGTCAAACTTCCTCTTCGTGAATAAATTCTATTCATTCAAGTTGCTGTAAATAAAAATAGAATCATTTATTTAAAGTATATTCTAAACTGCTGAGGATGTTTAAAATTTAAAGAAAAAAAGTATTTAACAAAATACTGTAAACTACTGAAAATTGTGATTAGAAAATAGTATTTGAGAAAATATTGTAAGCTTTTGAAAAAGTAAATAAAAAATAATTAAAAAATATTGTAAACTGTTTTCAATGGAAAGAAAGTATTTGAAAAATATTGAAAACTACTTAAAATTGAAACAGAAAAACATATTTTAGAAAATATTGTAAACTGTTTAAAGGATTAAATGGAAAATAAACATTTTTGAAAATATTGTAAATTGCTTAAAATGTAAACAGAAAAAGTAACTTACAAATATTGTAAACTGCTTCAAATGTTAAATAGAAAACAAGTATTTTTGAATATATTGTAAACTGTTAAAGATAAAGCAAAGATTAATTGCTTTTTAATACAGATTTTGAGACTGAAATTTAAGCAGTTAAATTGCAATCAAGTAAATTTCAGCTTAAGCAGCAACTTTTTTAACTGAATTTGATTCGCTGCCTTCAAAATTAAAATAGCAAAAAAAATATTTCTTAATAATTGTGAACTACTAAAATTTTAAAAAGAAAACAAAAGCTTTTTACAAATATTGTGAGCTGCTTAATAATTTAGAACCCACAAAAGGTATTTTAGAATATTGTAACCTGCTAAAAATGTAAATAGCGAAACAAAGTATTTAACAATATTTTAATCTGCTAAAAAAGGAAATAGAAAAAAGTATTTAAAAAAAATTTTTGAATTGGAAACTGCTGAATATTAAAATAGAAAAAGTTTATTTCACAAATATTGTAATTCGTATTCGTTTAAAATATTTATAAAATACTTTTTTCCTATTCACCTATTCAGCATTTTTCCCCAGTTTACAAATACACTTTACAGATTTAAATATTCAGCACTTTACAATATTTTCAAAACTACTTTATTTCTCTTTACATTTTGAAGACAGCAAGACAAATTTAGTTAGCTAAATTGTTGTTTAAGCTAAAGTTGAACTGATTCCCATTTGAACTGTTTAAATTCCGAGTCTCAAAATTTGTATTAAACAGCAATTTATCTTTGTCTTATCTTTGGCTTTTCATAAAATCTCATTCGACAGCACTTTACATTTTTATATTTTTTTTTAGGCTAATCCCTGAGTAACTTTCCAGCCTAGGCCTTGGTTACTTAAGAATGGCAAACACAATGCCCACAAAAAAAAAAAAACAAAAACAAAAAATTGGAATGCCAATGTCTGCATTAATATCCGCTAGGCCCAGAAGGTCGAAAATCGAGTAATGAGTAGAGGGTTCAACGAAAAAAAAAAGCCACAACAATCAATGATCTCTCGCTTCAATGGAAGCGAAAGAGCGAAAGTCACAAAAGCCACAACAACAACGACAACAAAACACAGAGAGATCAATTAGCTAATCAAAAGTAAAACTCATAATTGCAACAAACAAAAACAATGACAACAATTGACAAGTTGTACTCAATCAAATGTGTATCAATGAATCAATATATTTTCAGTTTATTGTGATTTTTATGCGACACGACAGATTTTTTGAATAATGATGTTTGCTCGAGCGCAGTTCTCACATTATTTAAAAATAAAATACGAAACACAGAATCGAAGTCGGCACAAATTGTCTGTCATGTCATTTGCAATTGCAATTGACCAAACCAATTGAATTACAAATCGATCGATCGACCGAGCTTAGCTTTTAATGTGCTGCTTTATTTGATTTTATTTGACAAACTGGTTGTTTGCTCTCAAGTTTCAATGTTTTCGCTAAATTCATTGGCCATTTTCCATTTCCATTTTCCCCAACCCAAACACACACATTCACTAACACACACTCACATTTTGCAAATGCGCTAAGCGTTGTTAATGATTTATCAAATGTGCCACCGCGTGTTGTTTTGATATTGCTTTTTAAACATTTTTCTGTTTTCGGTGTTTGATACGGGGTATCTATAACTTAGAAGGGTAGCATCAGCAAGTGTTAGTGCGGTATTATTATAAAAAAATATATATAAAATATATATACCAAAAATATCAAAATATACTATAATCAACGGTAGAAATATACCAAATTAATATAACAAAAAATAATAAAATATACTAAATGTATACTGTAAAAATATTTCAAATGAATATAATAAAAATACTAAAATATACTATTATCAATATTTGGTATTTCGACATTTTAAGTGCGATCGACTCCAACATAATGCCGTATTAATATACAAATATATACCAAAAATACTAAAATATACCATAATCCAAGTGTAATATTTCACTTCACTGTATAATAGATAAATGTACCAAAAATATAAAAATATACTATAATCAATCAAATGAATATAACAAAAAATACTAAAAAATACTATTATCAATATTTAGTATTTCGACATTTTAAGTGCGATCGACTCCAAAATATTAATATTAATATTAATATACAAATATATACCAAAAATACTAAAATATACCATAATCCAAGTGTTGTATTTCACTTCACTGTGAGATACTTGCCATAATAATGAGGTATAAATATATAAATGTATCAAATAAATATACCAAAAATATCAAAATATACCATAATCAATATTTGGTATTTGGATAAGCTATTGATTACATAATATACCAGATTGTCAAGCAAGGAAACTAATATGGTATATACAAATATATATTCGTAATCCGCGTCATGCATATCAAGATTGCTTTAAATGAAATGTATCGAATAGGAAGCGTAATTCACATGCAAGCACACCCACAGTTTTTATGATTGCTTATTCCCATTTGCTGTCAAAAAAAAATTTTTAAAAGTTATTTAACAAGTCATTTGATTTGCAAAAAGAAGTTAGTTACCGCAGTCGAGTTTATTTAAGCTTTAGTTATCTAACATATTTTGTAATCTATGACTTATGGAAATACCATGTATAGATTATGGTATATTTTGGTATTTTTTGGAATATATTTATTTTATATATTTGTATATTAATACCGCACTGTTCTGGTTGCATTGATTAAAATTCTGGTATATTTTGTAATTGAAATACCAAATACTGATTGTGGTATATTTTAGTATAGTTGGTATATTCATTTGATATATGTTTACAATATTACCGCACCAATATGACGAGTATTTCACAATCGTTTGAAATACCAATTATTGATTTTGGTATATTTTTAGTATATTTGTATAATAATACCGATAATCAAAATACTAAATATTGATTATGGTATATTTCAATTTTTTATATATATTCATTTCAAATATTATTGATTTTGGTATATTTTTAGTATATTTGTATAATACCGATAATACAGTCAAGCAAAGTACTAAATATTGATTATGGTGTATTTAAAATTTGTTTTATATTTTCATTTCAAATATTTGTTTGCATATTAATACCGCTCTATTATGGCGAGTATCTCACAGTCGAGTACACTCAACTGTAGCTTTCATACTTGTTTTTGTTTGTGGAGAGATGTCAGCAACAGGCAACAGGTTGCACCACGCAGGTGGCAAAATATCTGCAATATGCTTCAACAGGAAATTTCAATAGATTGCCAACAACCAGTTGAACGCCTGATCACTTGATCACTTGATCATTTGATCGCTTGTCCGCTTGACAGCCTTGACAAGCATCCAATGCCAAAAATTGAAATAAAACGTTAAATTTACCACGCTTTCGAGCGTTAACGAAAACCCATCATTAAATCAAATGTTCATTCAGGATACAGGATACAGCTTGTTGGACATTTGATCCTCCACTTAGCGTTTAGATTAAGATACTTGCCAAGTTAATTGCCTGCCAAGTCGTTACACTAATAACAACAAAAACACATCAAAAATCCACTTAGTGTGCTCAACTTTGATACGAGTTTGATTGAAACTGTCATGCAACTTGTGCTCAAGTTGAGCAAGCTAATGGATCAAATTTACCAATCACATTCATTCAAATGCCACCTGCTTCAACTTTGCAACATTGTTGCCACAAACTCGACGTGGGAAAGTTGGAGAAAATTTCAAGTTAAGCATCTTTGTCTTCATTGCAAAGTTTAAGCAAATGAATTGGTTGAAAGTTTGCATTCAATTCCAACGAAAATACGAATACAGCATTTACTTATTTTTAATTTTATATGAATTGAATTGCTATGAAAATTGCATTTTCAATCGATCGAATCGATCACCAAAATATAGCCAAAATCTTTCGATTAATAAATTTTATTTCTAGTAAAGAAAAATCGATAGCAAGCTAAAGATATTCTATGAAAAAAACTCTAATAATCTTATATGAAATCATAAAGTCTTTAACTATTAAAGTAAAGTCTTTGTTAACCAAACTTCACTTCTAGAAAAGAAAAATATATTAGAGTTTCTTTTATATTTTATAGAATAATTCGCTTAACAAAGTTTCAATGTATCAATTTATATATAAGCAATATAAAAAGGGTCAATATAAAGTCTTAAACTAATAGTTTCAAGTTAAATTGAAAGTAAAGTCTTTGGGTATCGGACTGAACTTATAGTAAATAAAAATCAAATGTGGCGAATAGACAGAAATTCGAAGATATTATATGAGAAGACACTCTTCAATGTAATATGAAAGTTCTTTTAAAAATATAGTACTTAAAATTTGTAATCTAAAAAAAACGAATTTTGATATAAATTAGAAAATCTTAAAGTCTTTCACTTTAGTTTCAAACCAATTTCGAGAAATTGCGATTAATGTAAAATATCGTAATGTAATTATATTTGTTTAAACATTCAATTCAAAGACCAATCGTAGAATACCACGACTAATATTCAATGTTTCAGCAATTTACAAAACCAGCTGCCAAACGGGTATCAAGTGATAATTATGGCACACCACAACTTGCCACAACTTGGTGATTATCAATTGCCCCCCACGGCGGCAAACAGCGTGGCAACACAGAGCTCAAGCGATGTGTATCTTATGCTGGTAATCGAGTTAATGAAGTCAAAATGCAGTCAGCAAGCAAGTTGCAGCAGCAGCAGGAACAATCAACAATTGTCGAAGCTAATGTGCAATAAAAGCGCAACGAAAGAATTGTAAATGAATTTGTGTTTGGGGGAAGGGAGGGGAGGGAAAGGAGGATCTAGGCAAGACGTTTACTGAGTTGGCCAAGAGTGGCAGGTGGCAGCAAAACAAACGCCCGCAAAACGCGTCAACTGGAGCGGAAATGCGACAGTCAAAGCTAAACATGGCTCAAACATGACAAATACGAAGACTTTGATGATGATGAAAATACTTGTGATGTTATATATCCGTTATTTGTGTTGATCGTTTTGCTATTGACAATTGTTGGTGTTGCTCTTAGCTGGTGTCTTGAATGTTGTCTTGGCTGCTGTCTTGGCTATTGCATTGGCTGCTGCCTAGTTTATTGTGTTTGCTGTTGATATAAATATTTTGATATTTATATATTATATTATTATTTATTTATAATATTATTTATATATGAATGAAGTCTCGAAGATGATGAAGTCTCGAAGAGATATTGTTCATCGTCTTGTTTGCTTCTGTTGCTGTTGTCTTGTCTGATCTTTCGACTGCTATCTTGGCTGTTGTCTTGGCTGATGTTTCAACTGTTGTCTTGGTTGCTATCTTGGCTGCTGACGACTGTTGTCTTGGCTGTTGTGTTGGTTGCTGTCTTAGCTACTGTCTTGGTTGCTGACGACTGTTGTCTTGAATCTTGTCGTGGCTGCTGTTTTAGATGTTGTCTTGTCTGTTGTTACAAATATTCTTGGCTGCTTTGGCTGCTGTCTTGATTTCTTGGCTGCTGTCACTAACCAAAGAATATTATTTACTGTTGTATTGTCTGCAGTCTGGCTGCTGTCTAGTTTATTGTGTTTGCTATTTGAATATGTGATATAAATATCAATTATTTATAAATAAAAATGATGAAGACATTGTTTATCATCTTGGCTGTTGTCTTGGTTGCTTCTGTTGCTGTTGTCTTGGCTGATGTTTCGACTGCTAGCTTGGCTGTTGTCTTGGATATAGACTTAGTCGATGTCTTGGTTGCTGTCTTAGCTGCTGTGTAGTGTATTGTGTTTGGTATGGTTTTAAATAGTTCATCGAATATGTGATATAGATATAAAATATTTATAAATGAAGATGATGAAGTTGTGCTCGTTGTGAAGAGTGTCTTTGATTGCTTGCTTGTCCATCTCGTACAGACATAGATTGTTGTTTTGGTTGCTGTCTTGGTTGCAGTCTTGGCAGCTATCTTGGCTGTTGTCTTGGCTGCTGTCTTGAGAGCTCTTTTGTTTGGAATCTTGATTATTGTATTGGCTGCTGCTTTGGCTGATGTCTCGACTGCTTTCTTGGCTGCTGTCTTGTTTGTTGTTTTGTCTGCTGTATTGACTGGTATCTTGGCTGTTGTCTTGGTTGCTGCCTTGGCTAATGTATCGACTGCTGTCTCGACTCCTGTCTTGGCTGTTGACTTGCCTGCTGTCTTGGTTGCTGTCTTGGTTACTGTCTTGGCTGCTGCTGTTGTCTCTACTGCTATCTTGGCTGCTTCCTTAACTAATGTCTCGACTACTATCTTGGCTGCTGTCTTGGTTGTTGTTTTGTCCGCTTTCTTGATTGTTGTTTTGTCTGCTGACTTGCCTGCTGGCTTGGCTGTTGTCATGGTTGCTGCTTTGGCTGCTGCCTTGCCTAATATATCCACTGCTTTCTCCACTGCTGTCTTGCCTGCTGTCTTGGCTACCTTGGCTGATATCACGACTGTATTATTGGTTGCTGTCGTGGCTGCTGTCTTGGCTGTTGTCTTCCTTTGCTATGCTCTCAACACACACACAGTTTATGCTTTAGTAGTGTGTAATGTTGATGCAAATATATAATTAAACTGATGTCATTGCCTTCTTACCGGTGTTTGCAATTACCATCAAATTAAAACAAACGATAATTGCACATTGTTTGCAACTAATTGCAATTAACTAATTTGCCGTGTTTCTCTGTGTCTCTCTGTTTATTGCAGGCATTCCGGCCACACTAACCTACATCAATATGGATCACAGTTTGACTGGCTCGCCAGAACTCATACCGTATCCGGATTGGCGCAGCAATACGGCCGGAGATTGTGCGAACAGCATAACGACAGCGTATCGCATCAAAGTCGATGAATGCGGCCGTCTTTGGGTGCTCGACACCGGCACCGTGGGAATCGGAAACACGACAACGAATCCCTGTCCCTATGCGGTGAATGTCTTCGATTTGACCACGAACACTCGCATTCGGCGATATGAGTTGCGTAGCGATGACACAAATCCAAATACGTTTATTGCCAACATCGCTGTGGATATTGGAAAGAGTTGTGACGATGCATTCGCGTATTTCTCCGATGAATTGGGCTACGGACTGATTGCCTACTCGTGGGAACAGAACAAATCGTGGCGCTTCTCGGCTCATTCCTATTTCTTCCCCGATCCCCTGCGCGGTGATTACAACATTGCTGGACTGAACTTCCAGTGGGGTGAAGAGGGCATCTTTGGCATTGCATTGTCGCCCATCCGGTCGGATGGCTATCGCACCTTGTACTTCAGTCCGTTGGCCAGTCATCGTCAGTTCGCTGTCTCGACACGCATTCTGCGCGACGAAACGCGCACCGAGGACAGTTACCATGAGTTCATTGCCCTCGATGAGCGTGGCAGCAATGCGCATACAACGGCGCGTGTGATGAGCGACGATGGCGTCGAGTTGTTCAATCTGATCGATCAGAATGCCATCGGATGTTGGCACTCATCGATGCCGTATACACCGCAATTCCATGGCATCGTTGATCGCGATGATGTCGGTTTGGTATTCCCCGCCGACGTCAAGATCGATGAGCATAAGAACGTTTGGGTTCTATCCGATCGGATGCCGGTCTTTTTGCTCTCCGATCTCGACTATAGCGATGTCAACTTCCGCATCTACACCGCACCCCTGGGCGCCCTCATCGAGAATACCGTTTGTGATCTGCGCAACAATGCCTATGGACCCTCGAATGCGGTCTCGCTGCCCAAACAACAACCCGCCGTTGTCACGCCCATCTACAAGCCGTATCGACCACCGCAGAAGCCACAGCTCTCCACCAGCTGGACGCCATCGCCTCCGCCCCCGCGCACCTATTTGCCCGCCGTCTCAGCCGCTGGCGTTGGCGTTGGACAATCGCCAGTCTCCAGTGTCAGTGTTTCCACTTCAGCGAACGGAGGTCTGGATGTGCCCAAGGCGTATGTGTTCAATCAGCACAACGGCATCAACTACGAGACGAGCGGACCGCATCTCTTTCCCACACATCAGCCACAGGCGCCACAGCAGCGAGAGGCGCTCAAGAGCTATGTGAATGCCCGCCAATCCGGCTGGTGGCATCATCATCATCAGGGCTAAGGATAGAGCAGAGCTCCACGAATTGCTTTCACCCGACACAAAAGGATTCTCTGTCCTGACCACGCCCTTGTTCCCTTCACACTTCAGCACTGTTTCTACTTGATGCACACATACAAACCAACAAACACACCCACACACCCACACACACATACTCATAAAGTATTTTTTTTTTTTTGAATTGCCAACTATTCATGTCTCTGTTTTTTTTTCTGCTGTCTATTTTATCTGCATTATAGTCATGTAAGAAATAAATAAATTAAATCTTTGTAAACAACTTGTGTCGCTTCTTTTATTTCAATTCATAATTATCGATTCTGGAATTCTTTCATTGATTCTACGAGCTACAGTCGAGTGTGCTCGACTCCGAGATACCCGCTACCTCTTTTGAATAAAAGCAAAATAACGCCACATTTAAACTATACCAAATTAAATTACTGCAAAATACTAAAAATATATCAAACGCTATAGTTAGTATATTTATATAGTATTACTTTCAAGATATACCAAACATACTAAAATATACTATATTTGATTATACCAAATATACCAAAATATACTATATTTGACTTCCTTTGGTATATTGATATAAAACTTCCTGTATAATATTCCGAATGTGTATACCAGAAAAAATACTAAAAATATACCAAAGGCTATATTTAGAATATTTGTGTAGTACTACATTCTAAACATACCATAGACTGCAAAATATACCAGATTGTCAGAAACAAGTATGAAAGTTACAGTCGAGTGTGGTCGACTCTGAGATACCCGCTACCCCTTTTGAATAAAAGCAAAACAACGCTGTAGTACCATATTTAAAATAACCCAATTTAAAATACTAAAAATATATCATAGGTTATTATTGGTATGTTGATATAGTATTATTTTCAAGATATACCAAACATACCAAAATATACTATATTTGATTATACCAAATATACTAAAATATACTAAATTTGACTTCATTTGGTATATTGATATAACACTACATTCATAATATGCCGAATTTATATACCACAAAAATACTACAAAATATACCAAAGGCCATATTTAGAATAATTATGTAGTACTACATTCTAAATATACCATAGACTGCTAAATATACCAGATTGTCAGAAAAAAACAACTACGACCCATAGAAAATGAATTGCCACAAGGTTATCTGTTCCAAAAAGTTTAAAAATACCAAAGTTTCTTCATTTAATAACATTCATCTTCTATCTCTATTACTATAATATAAATGCCACGTTAGAAATAGTAATTTTGTAGTTGAAAAAATCAAATCAATTTCTATATTTATTCATTGTGTTATTAATTTACAAGTTCCCGTTGCAATATACATAGTTCAAGTTTGTTAGTAGTCAAGTATTCATTTTTTATATTAACATATACATATGTATATTTAGGCAATAGTATAGTAAATCAATCATTTAATTTTAGAGTAGAGATGTGATGAGATTTTTCTAAGCTAATTCACATCCAAATTTGTTGCTTCACTTTTCATAGCATACTTTTAGCTGCTCGCTCCACTTAGCACTGCAGTACTAAATATGGCCGCTAGTTGGCGCCCCACACAATGATCAAAAATATTTTATTGATTTCCTTATTGAGGCACAACAAAACTTAGACGTGAATGCCACATTCCAAATCAATTTCTATGGTTACTGTTACATTGCACTTTTCAAATTGAATTGATTGTGCTGTGAATTTACAAATTCGAGTTGCATTATGGTTCATTTAAGCACTCATTGTTGAATGTTAATAAATATATTTAAGTAATAGTATCAAATCGTTATACTTTAGTAAGTAGAGTAGTTAGTATTGAATACTAAAAACATCTTTCTAAGTTTTTCATGTATGATATTCTAGGCTTCACTTTTCATAGCATACTTTTAGCTGCCCGCTCCACTTAGTACTGCAGTTACTGAAAATGACCGCTAGTTGGCGCCCCACACAACGCAAACAAAAACTGCAGCATACTTTAAGGCCACACACTGCTCAGATTGCTTGCAATGAAAAAATCTCGCACTTTGGCTATCGCTTTAAGTGACACTCACAACTGAATGGCGGCTGTATTCACTCACTGACGCATTCAAATGTGAATATTGATTCATAATACTGCTGATGGCAGCATCGTTGTAGAGCACTAAAAACTCGTTTTATCATTTTTTGTTGGCCAATATAAATGCATTTATTTTTTGTGGTTGTGGTTGCCTCTTTCTCTCTCTCTGTCGGCGCCGCATCCCAAAGTCATTTGCATGCACACGCCCGCCACGAAAACGAACCAAAATGGGCAGCTACTAAAGTGGCAACTGGGTTGGCCTGCAAAGAGGGGGGAGTAGAGGGGAGGAGAGGAGAGCGGAGGAGACATCGCGCTGGTTGTGCCAAAATTCACACATAATTACAAAGGGGGAAACTGCTCTGCGAAGCTTCTGCTTCAGCAAAGTTGCCTGTGAGCGATGTCTGCCAAACCCGCCACCCCCTCTCTCTCTCCCTCTCTCTCACTCTCTTTGCGTCATTTAGGTGCATGATTTATGCCGGCGACCGGGCGGGCGTGCTGCATTGTGGGCGTGGCACACTTGCCTTGTGACTTTCGCAATGGGAAAAACAGACAAGCAAAACAAACAAGGCGAAAGCCAAGCAGCAGCAGCGCTCAAGACTCTCTGGCCGGCATTTATTTACTTTTTGATTACGAACTGCCGTTGTCCCCCCTCCTTTCCCCTCTTCCCTTCCACATCCCCTTCCCATCTCCCTTGCGGCTGCTGTGCGAAACACTTAACGCCAAAAGTGAGCAAAACAACACTTGCTCTATTAACGCGTCTGACGCTGCCGGATTCCGATTCCTACCCGCGAATCGTGAATCGCGCGAATCGTGTCTGAAAATTTATTGAAAAACATTAAGAAGCCCAGCAACCAGCAACAACAACAACAACAACAAGAAGGCATCGCATCGAGTTAACGAGAAACGTACTCTGGAATTGGACAGCAGCAGTCGACAGTCGGCAGTCGGCAATCGGCAGTCGGAATACGTGTGGCTAATTTGCGGTTTGTGTTGTGGCATGATTTACATAGGGCAGCGCTTGACCAGGATTCTAAAAGAGCTTTAGAGCGAGCGCATTCTGAACAGCAGCAGCAGCAGCAGCAGCAAAAAACACGCATGCAAATTATAGAAATTTTCATTGACTGGCAGCTAAAACAAATATTGAGATAGTCTTTAGCTTCTCACTCTTACTCTTAGTTCTTTCAATTCTCCTTTGCTCTTCCTCCTCCCCTTAGTTCTTCCTTCCGTCCTCCTCGCACTTCTCTCTCCCCTCATCTTGCTCTTAGTTCATCCTCTCATCATGTGCTCCCCTCTCCTCTGACAGCTTAAACAAATATGTAGGTAGCTTTAAGTTCTCACTCTTAGCTCTTCTATCTTCTCCTTCCTCCAATTCTCCTGATCTTCCATCTCTCCTTAGGGTTCCTTCTCCCCTTAGTTCCTCTTTCTCCCCTTTCCCTTTCTCCTCATTCCTTTTCTCCTCCTCTCCTTCCTCGCTCCTCGCTCCTCTCTCTTCCTTCTCCTGACTCTTACCTCTTTCACCTCTCCTTAGTTCTACCAACTCTCCTTAGGTCTTCTACCTCTGCTTAGGTCTTTCTCCTCCCCTTAGTTCTTCCGACTGCTCCCCTCTTCTGTCACCCCTCTTCTTGCTCTTAGCTCTTCTACCTCCCCTTAGCTCTTCTACCTCCCCTTAGTTCTTCCTCCTCCTGCCCTTCCTCGCTCTTCTCTTTCCCTTCTTCTTGCTCTTAGCTCCCCTATCTCTCTCACTCTTCCTTTCTTCACTCTTCCTACTTTTAGTTCCCTTCTCTACCTCTGCTCCCCTCTCTTTCCCTCTGCTCCCCTCTCTTTCCCTCTGCTCCCCTTCTTCCCTCTACTCTCCCCTCTCCCTTCTTTCCCTGACCGCTTGAGCACTATCATTAGTGACGGTTTTCGCTTATTCAAATGCAATAAATCGCGAGTATTTGCGCTCGATTTTAGTTGCACTTTTTTTTCGTGCGGTTCTTTTGGCCGCTGATTTTGGCGGTTGTTTTCAGTTTTCAGTTTTTTTTGCTTGCTGCTAATTTGCTGCTAGACGGCGTTAATAACAAGCTGCCATTTATGGCTTCCGCTGCTGATTGAGCAGCAGCTTGACGTTCTCTCGTTGTTGTTGTTGCTGTTGTTGTTATTGCAGCTCATCCGCTGTAAATAGAGCTACTTAATTGAAGGCGCCAACAAACAGCGGGCGCTGGCTATGGGGCGTGGCAACACCAACAACACACACATACACACACACACACACTCAAACGAACAACAATTGTGACCCGCTGTGACAAGTTCGTTGCTTAAGTCATCAGTCGGGGCAAGTTCGTTGCTTAAGTCTTTCGTTTCGCCATCGCACAGATTTGTATTTTTTCAATTAAAAGCGACGCGTAAACAATTTTTATGCGTCTTTTAACTAAGTTGTAATTGATTTTGATGGCAGCGGTAAAAAGTGAAGGCGTGAAATGCGTTAAACAGAAATAAACCTGAATACTCATTGAATGGCATTGTGCATAAAAGAAGCTGTAAAGAAAATGAAAAAACAACACAACTACATAAAAAGAAAGTGCATTTTAATCGCTCATTTCAGTTTGCGAAAACTATCTTGATTGACTTGACATTTTATGCCGCTTTAAACGTAACCAACAAAAAACAACATCAAAGGACAACTAAAGAAATTGTTTGCATTGCATTGCAAGAAGAAGAAGAGTTCTCTACGTTGCTTTGTTGGTGGCAAGCGCATAAAAAAAATGCTGCTGATAGTCGGATATTTGGCTGGACAAGTGTGTCGCGTGTGTCCAAGCAACACACACACACAAAGCCACACACACACATGATGAGTATGAGATACAATTGTATCTTGGCCATTGATACGCGTGTATCTCTCAGGTAGATCCTCCGCCTCTTCCTCTGCCTTAGACTGTTCTGTTCTGTTCTGCCTGCCTCCTTTTGCCATTCGATCATCAAATCGAATGCAGCTGTGCATTCAGCAACTAATGCACTTGCCTCAATCTCAAACTCAATGACAAGCAACACTGCCCTTCTACCCTATATAATTTCTCATATTATAAGAGCAGCTTCAATTAGTTAGCATGAAGCATATCAATGCTATCAGCAAATTCATTTTAATGCTAGTTCTTCATAAATTGCATTTCATATTTTTTATACAATAAATTTAATTCTACTTTAATTTCAGCTTCTTCAAAAAGTTGTCTATTAATGTTAGATATAATAATAATTATAAAAACACTTTTCTCTTTCCGAATTAGTAATAAAAAAGTAATGAAAATACATTTAAAATACACAATAGAGCACAAAATATACCTTATATTTAATTCAACAATGAAAATAATAATTTTAAAAAACACTTTTCTCTTTAGCGTAAACGTTTTATATCATTTCAACATATATACTAAAAATTTAATTAAAAGTTGCAATTCAAAAAACTGATTACTAAATTTCAAGATTTCAGTTTAATTCAATTTAGAGAATATTCTCTGAAAATGCTTTTCCCTTTTTTCTATAAGCTTCGATTGAAATTCATAATTTACGCAATAAATTCAAATCAATTTCAGCTTTTTCAGAAAAATGTATTTTAAAGTTGATGACTTAATTCAAATAAAAGAATAATCTTCAAAAATTTTACACTTACTTGATTTTGGCTGCTGCGCAATTCATCAGCTTATTTCACAAACATTGCTTTTTAATTTTCCTAAAAATAAATAAAATACAAATTTATATTTCACATATTATCAGCTTTAATCTATTATATTATTTATGCTATTTGATTAAAATCAATAACAAATTTAAGCAGCTGAATCTGTAATCACTTTTTAGTATTCCGAAAAAAATATTATATTATTTAAATATTAACAAAATCAATAATAAATATAAATAACTAAATCTAAAGTTTCGTATTATATTATATTCATTTTATATTCTAATATATTATTTATATTTCCTCTTTATATGCTTATATATATTATTTATATTTCCTCTTTAAATTAGTTATCTAATAATATTATCTGAATTACTTTTTAGTAATGAAAAGTTCTTAAATTATTTTATATTCCACGTGATTCTCAACACAACTCAGTCCATTGCTTTGCTATTCAAGTTCAGTTCTCTCTAGTTTCGTCAATTCTACCCGCTTTCGGCTTTCTCTGTTTACTGGGTATCAAAACGCAGTCGCAATCTAATCGCTTGCCAAATGCCAGAAGGCCACAGTTTCATTCATTCATGAGAGCGTTTTATATACTCTTATTTTTTCGCTGTAGTTTGAGGTTTAGAGTTTTGGTTTTGGGTTTGAGTTTGGGTTTGAGTTTGGGTTTAGGGTTGAGAGTTAGGGTTACCTTTGGCTCAATCGTTCATTGATAAAAACACAAGTGCAACGCGAGGCAAACGCTGCGTGCGACAATCGTCATCGTGGTCAAGAGAGAGACGATAAAATGTGGCATAGCCCAAAGTCGGATATGAAATGCGGATAGGACATCGGAATCGGTCTCAGACGGAGATTCGGTTCGGTCGAGTCGAGAGTTGAGAGTCGGGTTTCCTGATATGACAAACACGCGTGAACGAGCGATGAGAGCGAGCGTCAAACGATTTTGTTATCGTTGTCGCCCCAGCAATAACTGTTGCATGGTTTAATTAAAAGGTTATTCTTGTACTCGGCGACACGATAAAACCCATTGATAAACGACTCAAACTGTTGCTGTTGCTGCCGCTGCCTCTGCTTGTGATTGAATTGCAATTGAGTTGTTCGAAACGCAACTCGCAACTTATCTTAAAGACTTTTCATGCCCATTTTTTCTTTCCTTTTCCTTTCCTGTTCTCTTCTGCTTTCCCTCCCTCCCCAGCGTTCAGCTGCTTGCGACCTTGGCTCTGGGTCAACCGCATTCGAAAACTGAAAGTCTGCAAAAAGCCGCAAAGAAAAAGCTCCGACTCTCAGCTATATATTTAATTCAGTTCAATTTAGTAGCTGACACAAGACCACAAATATGCGAGCAGGCTCTCAGCTCTCATCTCTCAGCTCTCAGCTGCCAGGTGAGAATTGACAAATTTCCATTTCGTCAATACAATCAATGTAAATGCAGCCAGCGGGGAAACAAGTAAGAAAGCGGCTACAAAGACAACTCGACTACGTGACATGCTGTAAGTGAGTTGTGTTTGCCTTGGAATTATTTACAAAATATATTTCAAATATTTCAACTATTAATAACGATTTTTGATCTAGCAATTAATAAACTTACAACATGTAATAAAACTACAATCGAGTGAGATATCCGCTACCTATTTTCAATAAAAGGAAAACCGCTTGGTGTTATACTCAAAACTTACTGAATTAATACTGCATTGTATATACTAAAAATACTGAAATTATACTAAAAATATACTGATTTAAAAAATAAATAAAAATCAAGAGGTATCATTCTCAAAACATACCAAATAAATACTAAAAAATACTAGATAGACTACAAAATACCAAAATTACTTTCAAAATATGTCAATGAGTACAAAATATACCGATTTTTCTCAAAATATACTTTAATAATGTCGTGCAGTATCAGTATGTCAGTATTATCAAAATACTGAAAAATACTGCATACACCAGAAAATACAAAAATGCATTAAAACATAAGTCATAGTAAGAAATATACCAACATAAAGAAAATCTGTGCGGTATAATTCTCAAAATATACCAAATTAATACTAAAAAGGTAATAAATATACTAAAAAAATACTGTGATTACACTGAAAATATATCATAGAGAAAAAAATGTTCATTAAAAAACCGTGCGGTATTATAATCAAAAATATATACTAAGAATACTAAAATTGCATTCAAAATATACCTTAGAGTAAACAAAAATATACCATATAAAATTATTTCATGAATAACTTTTACAATTTTTATGCGACTGAAACAAATTTTCAGCAAACATAAACCCTGTAAGGATGAATGTTCTGGATCTAAATCTAGAAAAGTGTTCGTTTTTCAATGCAGTTGCGTTGATCGAAGTATGTAAATCAATAAACAGTTGGAGTCAGTCAAATAGGATAGAATTTAAATTATATTTTGCTTACAAGATGACAGCTAACATAGTCTCAATGACTAATTTAAACATTTCAATTAAATCGAAAGGCAGACAAACAACGTGTCTGATAAAAATGCTTAAATATACGCATTCTTTTCTCAATTCGCATTTTTTATAATTATAACTAAATCAAATTAACAATTTCATAGCATCTTTGTCACTTGTTGTCATTTACGTAACAAGTGCAATTTCGTTTTCATATAAATACAAAAATCAAAATAAAATCATGCGTTTAGCTCTAGCTTTAGCTGAGTTAATCGAGTTGTAAGCATTGATATCTGTCAGTCAGTCAGTCAGTCAGTCAGCGAAACAGATGTGAGATATTATTGACAACTTTTCGCCCCAGTTGCCTGTTGCCAACATGAACGCAGTGTTATTAAGCTCTTTTGGCGTGTGTAACTAGTGCATATTTGTTTGGGGCTCTCTGATAAAGCCTCACACCTCTGTTGAACTGGAAGCATGCCACGGACGAGTTGTTGTTATTGCTGTTGTTGTTGTTGGTCATCAAGGCCGTTGCACAAAAAACCGCTTTCAATTAAACTGGAGCACACTTTTGCCTGCGGTCGATCATCATCTGGCCGATGACGATGATGAAGATGACGACGACGAACGTATTAAGCTGATGATGAAGTTGCCTTGCGGCTGCGCCCAGAGTGAAAATGAATTTCCAATGGGGCCGAAGGCAAAATACAAAAACCCAAAAAAAAAGAGTAAGAAACAAATCAAAAAATGACCAGGGAGACTCCACTTGATCATCCCAGAAAGCGAGGGAAAAAAAACAGGTAGTTATTCACTTTTACCCGGCGATCGATGGATGGATCGCAGCGATCGAAGCAATTGCCACTGTCGCATCAGAAGTGCGTTTAAAAATATTGAAATTGAAACTCTTCGATGGAAAGTTATTGACGATGATCGGTAGCCAGCAGCAGCAGCTACTTGATGATGATGGTCGCAGATTATGGGGCGGCAATCTAGCCATTGATAACATACTTACTTGCGACCTATAGGCGGCCAATTAGTTCAACTTTTAAACTGCAAACTGAAAACTCAAGCTGCACATAAATGGGAACGTGCAAATGCGCCAAAACGAAATTGAAAGACGAGTCGAAAAGACTCGACAGAGAAATTAGGCACAATCCAATCTCTCTTCTCTCTTTCTTTCAGCGCAGAACTTGACTTACATTGTAAGCAAACAACTCGTTTTTTTTTTAGGTTCTTAATAAGCAACTGCAACTAAAAAAAAACAGAAAAAAGCGGAACGGAACTTGACAATCATCGTGATGCGAATCGAACTTTAATTAGAGCACAGAACAACGCTCTTAAGGAAGTCATTTGCATATTGTTGATGATGAACCACAAAGCCAATTGCAATTGGCAATTAATCAGTTCATCAAGAAGTTTGAATTGAAGTTGATGTTTTATGAGTGAAATCACGAATTGATCTTGGCTATAAATATGACTCTCAAATACAAATTAAACTACATGACATTTCCACAACACATAATATTAATGATGTACAATCGAAAAATATTTAATAGATAAAAAACAGATGAATATGTAAGTAATATTGTATTGCTTACAACTAAATAAGCAAAATATTCTTAATTTCTTAATTGAATTTTGTACAAAAAATAGTGTGATAATGTGTGTAGCTTTTGGTATATTTTAGTATATCTTTTCAGTATATTAATTTGGTATATATTAAAGAATGACTTCACTATGAGATAGCCACTAATATATGAAGCTTCAGGTATATTTTAGTAATTTCGTCAGTATATATTTAAAAAATGACGAGCTACAGTCGAATGTGCTCGAATGCTAATATATGAAGCTTGAGGTATATTTTAGTATTTGTGCAGTATATTAATGTGGTATGCTTATAATATATACATATATAGCTTTCTATATTTAAGAATATCAACCTAATTATAGATAGAATAGAAACAAAACTTTGCAGTATTCTTCCTAAAATATCGAAGGGTATATGGTATGATCTATATCGATATACTATTACATTGAAAATATACCAAAGAGTAAACAAATATTTTGCTCGATTACATTAAAAAGCAACTAAAACTCTAGCAGCCAAATTGCACATACATTTCAGCCAATCGCAATCAAAATGTAGTACATCTAAAATAATAGTTATGAAGCAAACCGAACAAGCACTTACTCAAATAAATTTGCTTAAATCTTATTATTTATGTATATGATTAATAAATTATTATAAATGCATGCCTTTATTTAATTATAACTCAGTTACCCCAAATTGAATTGTTGCAATTCAACTGAAGCGAATAAGTTTATCAAATTGAGTTACCAATAATGAACAAATTGTTGAATTATTTCAAAATAAATATACTAAGCTGTTATAAAATAATAATACTATATATACTTAAAGTTGCATTAAAATTTAAACGCGTAGGTCATAGGCACTGCTATTTCAAAGTTCACAGCTGTATATGCTTTTCAATATTTTAAAATAACATATAACATGGGGAATTAAAAGTTTTCTGTCTTTAGTTAGATAGATTGTAAATAAATAAAGAATATATACAAAAAATATATATATATATAACATGGGTAAAATAAAGCCAGGAAAATGTAGAAAAAGGTGAAAATAGTAGTAAATTCTTAAAATGTTCATTGCTGTTCAAACTGTATTTTCAATTCAATTGCACTTCTTTAAAATGCTTCAATTCTTCTTCGATGTTTGTGGTGCAACAACCTTGCGCGTATTTTGTTGCACGCGTCTAATAAAAGCCGCAAAAGCCGCCTCAAATTGAGCCGAGATTGCAACCCAAGCGGAGACAGGTCGTTGGCTACTGTTTTACTGTATTGTTGCTGCCACGATTTGTTGCAGTTGCAAGTTCGTTGCTTGGATTGTTGGTGGCGTGTCGTGACCCGCTTGTAATGGATTTTCAGTTACGCGCGGATTGCGTGCGACTTGTTGCCCTCATCCTTCCCTCCTCTCCTCCTCCTGGAGGTCGCTCCCTTGCCTCCTGCTCCACAGTTGCAGTTGCAGCTTCAGGTGCAGAGTCAAAGATTCGAAGTCATCGTCTCGTTGCGTGTCGTTGGCATTTGGCCGAAGGGGAACACAGGGCCA
Source organism: Drosophila kohkoa (assembly GCA_019972355.1). Classification (NCBI taxonomy): domain Eukaryota; kingdom Metazoa; phylum Arthropoda; class Insecta; order Diptera; family Drosophilidae; genus Drosophila; species Drosophila kohkoa. The sequence continues at coordinate 4,087,030 of BJEL01000071.1, read as the reverse complement.
CAATTGCTTGGGCCCACAATTTGTTAACAATTAGCGCTCGGTCTTGGCCCCAGTACTCAACTCCCTGTCTCTCTCTTTCCCCCCTCCTCACTGTCTTTCTCTCTTTGCTCTGCTTTGCGTGCTTCTCTAAGCTGCAAAGTTGGCGCTACACTTGTTGTCTTTGGGCCAAAAGCCCTTTTAAGGCGGCCACATTAAGAGAGCCGCATTCCGCTGCAACTTTGCTGCTGCCTCGTTGTGTGGTCTCCTCTCCATATTTGGGGGCCGAGAGTCGAGTGTTCGTACACTAAGTTGCCATATCATATCAATCATGGCGTTGTCCTTTCCATATGCTAATGATGGCAATTAATCAATGAGAATCAGTTAAGACTGACGCAACGGCAAAGCAGAGACAAACTTGCAGACGAGACACGAAGAGAATCAAAGACAAAGACAGCAACAGCAACAGAGAGCGAAGGATACACGCAATCGGCTCATTGAGGGGCATGCAACATAGCTGTCTGTCTGTCCGCTGTCTGTTTGCTTGTTGCTGCTTCTAATGATGTGCTAAGCTGCAAATATTAATTGCATTGCTGACTGACCCACATTTAATTGGCAAATGAGACACAGAGAGAGAGGCGAGGCGAGGCGAGGTCAGCGAGGGTCACTTTGGTAGCAAGAGGAAGAGCTCAGGGTTCATTAAGGAGTAGCTACAAAACAGGTAAGATAAGGCAGCAGCAAACAGCTATTTCAGCTGGAATTTCGGCTAGAATTAGTTGTGGTTCTATTAAAGTAGCAGCTATAACGTATATATATTATTTATTTTTATTTTATTATTATTTATGATGGATATTTATTAGTGAATAAAAGAAACAGCGATAGGACAATTAAACGTTTTTCGCATAAAGATGATTATATACACATATACATATATATATTTAAAGAATTCAATGTGATATATTTTACTATTATTATAAAATATTTGTATGAATCCATGAGACATCAGTTACTTATTTGTCAATAAAAGCTAAACATTGCAAACCATAAATATCTCAGAAAGTATCGAAAGTAAAAATGAAAAGAATAACAACTAGAATTATTCACATTTTATAAAGAGTTTTTTTAGTTTTTTTTTTTTATCTTCTCGATATAGTAAATGGAATGGAAAAATTTATAACAAATTTTAATTTTAGTGTCGAGTTAGTCGATTCAATAAAACCATATTCTACAAATATACCAAAAATATACCACAAAAATACCAGAATATACTGAAGGTATATTTGGTATATCACCTTATCCATACTACCAGAATATATTGAAGGTATATTTGGTATATCACCTTATCGATATATAAAAAATTTGAATTTTAGTGTCGAGTTAGTCGATTCAATTAAACCATATTCTACAAATATATATGCTAATATAATATACCACAATTATACCAGAAAATACTGAATGTATATTTGAAATATCACCATATCGATAATACCAGAATATACTGAAGGTATATTTGGTATATCGCCATAATTATAATTCCAGAATATACTGAATGTATATTTGGTATATCGATAATTCCAGAATATACTGAATGTATATTTGGTATATCACCTTATCTATATATAAAAAATTTGAATATTAGTGCAACCATATTCTACAAATATACCAAAAATATACCGAAAATATACCAAAAATATACCAGAATATACTGAATGTATATTTGGTATATCGCCATATCGATAATTTCGGAATATACTGAAGGTATATTTGGTATATCACCTTATCGATATATCAAATATAGCTATCTGTAGTAGTATTTTTGAGGTATATTTCCAGTATACCAAATATTTAACGAATATCTCGGGCATAAAAATTTCAGTAATACAAATTTTGAAGTCAGCTGCAATTGTCTTTGCAAATTTGTCAGCCAAACATGGCCAGTTTTAGAGATTTAGAGTTAGCTAGAAAAAAGCTAGAAAAGATGAAGAGTCAGCACTGTTCTAGCCTAGGCTCAACAAGGATTAGGTTGGGCTCACTTCAGGGCTGGAATCGCACACAGCGGGTGATCTAGTTATCGAGAGCTGATCTACACTACTTGCCTCGCCTCGTTTCGCCTCATCTCTGAATATAATGTTGTGCTCTAATTAGCCACTGACCCGGGGGCACAGCCCACTTTGTTGGCATTGCACGTGGCAGGCAACGTGCAACGGGCAACGGGCAAAACAGGCAACAGGCTACGACTTCGGCTATGGCTCATTACGCCATCATTTTGCTCGCTGACAACTCCCAAAAACCAGTTGGCATCAACAACACATCACAGCAGAGCAGAGCAGAGACTGTTGCAGTGGCATGCAAATAATATAAGTTACTATGTCAGCGCGCTGCACGTTGCAACAGGTGAAATTGTCGCCGTGCGCCCCAAGTTTCAGTCCAAGTCGCAGTCTCAGTCGATCTCTGCACTTTTCCCCGCACTGTTCCACACTTTGATACAAAAAAAAACCAGTGTAAAGTGAACAGTGGCAGGGGCAGCCAGTCAATGTCAAAGTGCTGCCTGGTTGCCTTACAACAAAGTTAATTGCGCTGCACGCGCACGCCACAGGCCAGACCAGACCAACTTCAACTCCAACTCCAACTCGAAGTCGAAGCCAAGTCAAGCTAAAGCAAGCCAACAAGTCGCGGGCCAAGACGCGTGTGTGCCATATCAAGTTTCCGTGTCAACTTGCCCCAGCCACCGCCGCACAGTGGGCAAATACCGACAATACTGACCATCAAAATCTTGAGACGAAGTTAAACTAATTGTAATTAAACGAAAGTTGATAGAAAATATATTTATAAGCTCGCTGCCCATAGGGTTGAAGGGTATTATAAGAAGAAGGCATCTCCGACCTTAGAAAGTATATATTCTTGATCAGGTCCGTCTGTTTGGTATATTTTGCACTTTAAGGTATATTAAAAACGTAACACTTTATCAATATACCTAATATATGGTATATTGATAAAGTGTTACGTTTTTAGTATATTTGGTATATGCTTAGTATTTTTGCGGTATATTTTAAAATCGATTTGGTTGCGATCAGTTAAAAAGTGTAGAACTTAACATGGTTAAGAAATATAGTACTTTAGTATGGGTAAAAACGGTCTTAGTTTTCTGGCTGATAATATGGTATATTTTGCACTTTGTGGTATATATAACCTTTGGTATATTTTAGTATTTTTTGCGTTATATTAATATATTATATTTTATGCATATTAACAATGTAGTAGTATATCAATATACCAAACATAGATCTTGGTATATTAATAGTATTTTATGGTATATTCATTTGGTATATTTTATAATGTAGTAATATGTTTTATCAATATACCCCTAGCCCTATGTATATTATTATTATTTCTGTGGTATATTAATTTGGTATTTTTTTTAATGTAGTACCACATCGGTATACCAAATATAGCCCTTGGCATTTGGTTTTAGTATTTTTTAGATATAGTTATTCTCTATGTATTTTTGAAAATGTAGTACTATATTAATTTACCAAATAAATGCGTATTGGTATATTAACTTAGTATATTTTAAGAATAATATGCAGTGTTTAGCTTTTATTCAAAGTTCAAAATTTTACTGAAACACTATACTTTATTTGCAAGCTTGTTTCAAGTGCTTTTGCACCACTGTGCAGCGGTGGCAACTGCCACCGTCGTCGTCGTCGTCGTGGTTGTCATTAGTCTGCTGCACTTGCCGTTGTAATTGTGACAGGAGCAACGAGCACGGATCGCCAAAGGCTCGGCCACTGGCTGGCAAATATAGACCAAAGGGGGAGGCACACACATACACTCGAGAGAAAGGGCAAAAGAGGGGAAAGGGGGGCCAACAGGGTTACCGCAACGTGATCGTGATGTGCCAGAAGCTGATTTCAGCGCGGCTACCGATAAGCGGCAACGGCTTGCGACTTGCGACTTGCAACTTGCGACTGACAGACGCGTTGATTGGTTTTGTTGAAGAGGATGAAGACAGTGTGGCAACAAAGGGCGTAGACAAAGGGGTGGTGCACAGAGGGGGGAAACGCTGGCAAGACATGTAAATTGCTGGCCGAATAACGAAAACTGGTACAATTTTCGTTTGGTAATTTTTTTCGTCGTCTTCGTCGTCGTCGTGTTGTTGTTGTCATTATATGTTGTTGATTATAATTCGTTGATAGTCACAGCAGGCACGCCCCCTGCCCCTTGCCCCATGCCCCATTTGACAAGTTTTTGCATAATTGCCGAACGTTCGCTTGGATATATATATATTTTTTTGGGGGCCATTCATAAATTCAGGCAAACAACTCATAAATACTATCGATATATCGCAGCATCGATAGCATTGAGGCAAGGTGTTGGCCATACAATCACACGGAGCGGGAGACGAACGATCGATGTGAAGAAGAAGAAGAAGCCTCTGTGCTCTCGTTGATTTAATGCAATGCGAAAACAAATTGTTATGTTGGGGCCGCAACGTGGCCGCAATTAATCAAAGTTCTCGCATTACAATTAATCAAAAATCGCAGAGCAACCTCTATATATGTATTGCCCTCCTCTTCTCTCTCTCTCTCTCTTTCTCTCGTTGTAGCCATAAATATCATTGCGAATGTTGTGGCCAATAGAATTGGCGGCGGCGTCAAAATGCGCACCTTAGAAGCCGCTTTCGAAGCAGCCGCTGACAGGCGCACATAAATCAGTTCAAGCTGTTGCTCTTTCCTTCTCTCTCTCTCTCTCTCTTTGCCTCTCTCTCTTTCACTCTTTTGGCGAGTGGGTGTCACTCTGAAGTTTGCTGTGCTTTTGCGGCTTATGCGCTTTCAAGTGAGCATCAACCAGGCGGCAATTTGATGGCCATGAACAGTTGACAGTCGAGATGTCAACAATTCGATCATCAACAGAACGAGAAGGCAAGTGAAACACACACAAAACGAAAAACAGAGAGGGAAGAAGAAAAAGAAAGAGAGAGAGAGAGAGAGAGAGAGAGAGAGAGAAATAGCAGCATCAGTAATGAAAAGTTAAAGACGAGACATTGAGTTACTGATTTATATATGAAGAAGATTTTTAGATTCTCTAGCATAATTGAAGGTTTTGTTAATCTAAAAGTTGATTTTAAATTTACAGTTGCATATACTGCATATATTTTCTATTATCAAGTCCAAGCTTATGATAATACATATTGCCAGCTACAAAACAACAAAGACCCGATTGCCGTAAACATTTTTCGCTATACAAATTAAATTCAAAGTGTAACAGGTAAACAAAAATATTCCATAATATCAAATAAAGAACTAATACAATAATATTTCAATCGGAGATTATCAAGTATTGCCTCAAATTATTCAATATATTCTATGCAATAACTAAAATCACATTGAATATTATTTAATGAAGTCCATTATTGAGTCGAAGGACTTAGCAGCTAGTACTCTCTTTACTGTATAATATCAGTATTTAATACTAGGTTTAGTATATTAAATAAATAAAAAAGTCCATCCAACAACTTATATAGGAATTTCTGAAGTCTCGTTTTACAAACAAAGATTTGAAATTGCAAAATTTCGCTACAAAACATTTTGTTGGTAAATTGAATATGTTTTTATATTAAAGGGGAATTTTAAAACTAAATATAAGAAATCAAGAGTACATATTTTTCCACTTAAACAAGTTCAATAAAGAAAAAAGAATTTAAGGAACATAAAATGAACCCCATAAGCCATCATAAGAGATTGAAACCTAAATCGCTTGACCAAACTAAATAATTATTATTATCATTAAAGCATAGACTACAAATAAATTTTAATCTAGTGTAAAGTTCCAAGCGCTGTCTGCTTTGGCCTTTGATTAGAAACAAACTAAATATTTATTCGGATTGATCTTCAAATTAATGAAAAGTGAAATGAAAATTGCTTTTTAATTTGATTCGTTTCATTTTGAAAACTTGATCGTGTTTTTTACTTGAATGAGGAATGCACTTATAATTCAAGCACTTTTACTCGCACTTATGATAATAACTGAGTGTCGCTGTCAGTCTTCGTGTATTTTGTGTGGTCAAAAATCGAAAATCGAAAGATCGCTGGCGATCGATTGCATTGATGTCCTGTTGCCTGTGGCCAGCAACAACAACAACAACTGAAACAACGACAAGGACTGAAGTGAAGTCAGTTGGGCAACATCAACATCAAGAGGCGCATTACATTGAAAACTCAAAATGACACAGTCGAAATGTGATTAACATTCAACTTATGCAAAGTGCAGTAATGACAACAACAACAAGAACAACAACAACTACAACAAGAAAAACACGTGGCAGCTCGACCTTGGCTTGGGGCGCGTCAAAATTCGTACCGCAAAGTGTCTGAAAGTTAACAAAAATATCGAAAAAAGAAAAACAACATCGAGAGTTGCAGAACTGCAGTCGCAAAAGAGTTCCAGGAGCCGCTTGGAGACACTCACAGACAGACAGACAGAGAGAGAGAGAGAGAGCAAGAGAAGGAGAAAGAGAGGAAAGATGACCAGAAAAAAAGAGAAGCAGAAAATGATGATGCGATGTCAAGTTATTGACAGGCCCGAGTCGATATTAATGACGACTTCATTCGCGGATATTGCGATTGCCATTCGAAGTCGCCGCTTCTTAAGGTTCGAATCCATTCGCATCGATTCACATTTCGAATACGAATACAAATACGAATACGATTTCATTTCATTTCTTTTTTGGCATCGCGTTTTGTTGTTTGTTGTTGCCTTGCGTCTTGCTAGCAATTACTGTTCGTTCAGGGATCAGAATTCGAACTCTAGTCTGCTAGGAGTTTCAATCTCAAGTCTCCGTGTCTCACTCGCACAATTATTTCGCCATCCCTTTCGCTCTGCGCTCTCGAGTTTCCAGTTGCCAGTTTCAGTCCCATATTTAAGCCAACATGTCAACATAATTTATATTAAATTTTTGTGTCAGATAATGATAGCGCCTGCTGCCGATCGCAAAATATATCTGCATGCGCTGCCCTCAACTCAACTCTTCTCCTCTTCTCTCTCCTTCTCTTTTCTTGTTATTGTTGCCTCCACAACAGCTTTTTTTTTATATTCCTTCCCAGCCAAGTCTCTGCTCTTCCAGCTTCTCACCTTACCACCACGAAACGGTGGCGGCATCCACAGTTGTTGATTATGGCCCCGTCGCACTCTTCTGCGTTGAGGTGGCAACAACAGCTAACCGAGGCAACTTGCCACAGACTTTTGCTAAATTAAATTAAGAAATCCTTGCCATGAATGCATGGGTAAAAGTTTGAAGTTTAATTTAGTTGTCGTCTATTAATGTTGCGACTTGCCATTATAAAATTATAATTTAGAAAGTATACTAAAATATAAAGCAAATTGGAAGCACTAACTTCAAGAGCATACTGGAATAAAAGAAATGAATATAATTTGGCAAAACAATGAAAAATAACTTTGAGGTAAATCCTTTTATTTCGGTATACAAACTATTTAAACTTGTTTACTTATTAAACAAGTAAGAAAGCTACAGTCAGGTGTCCTTAACTATGAGATACCCGCTACTCGCTACTATTTATTTAAAAATATACCAATTATACCATACTAAAAATACTAAAAATATACCAAAGGCTACATTTGGTATATGGTTATATTACTACATTTTGAATACAAGCAAAAGAGTGCGGTATTAATTTAAAAATATTCCAACTTAATACTGAAAAAATACTACAAATATACCAAAGGCTACATTTGGTATATGGATATATCACTACATTTTCAATACGAGCAAAAAAGTGCGGTATTTATTTAAAAATATACCAGCTTAATACTAAAAAATACTAAAAATATACCAAAGTCTACATTTGGTATATGAATATATTACTACATTTTGAATACAATCAAAAGAGTGCGGTAATAATTTAAAAATATACCAACTTAATACTGCAAAAATACTAAAAATATACCAAAGTCTACATTTGGTATATGGATATATCACTACATTTGAAATATACTACTCATGATATAATAATATACCAGATTTACTGCCAAAGCTACAAAGACCCGTAGTGTATAGGCGTAATTTGCCCATAAAAAAGTATTTCTGAAAAATCGTATACACTTTTTTATCCGATTCTCAGGAATCACCAAGACTATAGTTATTATTGCCTATAACAAAATTCGCGACTCTTACGTCAAAATTACGCATGTTACTCGATGAATGAATTGCGTAGGCGGAAGTGGGCGTGGCAAAAATTTTAAACAAACTTGATCTGCGTGCAAACAGAATAAATGCTGTCGAAAAATATTTATAGCTCTATCTCTTATAGTCTCTGAGATCTAGGAGTTCATACGTACGGACAGACAGACGGACGGACAGACGGACATGTTTATATTGTCTCGCTGATCAAGAATATATAGTTTATGGGCCGGAGATGCCTTTTTCTGCCTGTTACATATATTTCCGGCCAGCACAAACTTAATAATAAGGAAGAGCATTCAAGTGTCGTACACTCAACAAAAAAAAAAAGAGGAATATGTGCTGGCGGCTTTTGTGGCCTGTTCAGGCGGCATTAAGCGTGCCGAACCGGCCTGCTTAACGTTCGAATGGAACGCGAAATGCTAAAAACTTAAAAATAATTTACAATTTATATGAGAGAGCAAGTGAAGTGAGAGAGAGGGAGAGAGGGAGAGCAATGTTAAAGAATCTCTGGATCGATACGATCCTTTCACTGTTGCACAGCGAATGTCTATTGCATCAACAAGGATTCGCTAAGGTCGCCAGAGGAAGAAATACAGATTAGAAGTGAAGTGAAGGAAAGGGAAATTGTGCTGACCATCTGGTTGACTCTTTGATTGAATACTATTATATATAGTATAGAATATATGCAATCTCTGTGTCACAGTGTTGGAATCTCCCGCTGTTGAAGCTGCTGCAGTGCCAAGTGCTAAATGCTAAATGCAAACGCAGCATGCGCCGCATGAGCTGTGATCTGTGATCTGATGTCCAGTTTGACACGGTTGGCATAGCGTGCAACCAGAGGATGTCATAAAAGGTCAACAACAAATGGCAAATGCTAAAATGCTAAAAATCGTAAAAGAGCTAAATGCTTTCAAAATGCTTTCGAGTAGCCTTCGTTAGCCTTCGTCACAAGGTTGCGTTGCATAGAGAGAACGTTGCTCATAAAGGACAACGAGGCATTAGAAGTGTTAATAGAAAAGTGCCTCCGGCGGGTCGAGGTGTCGAACCGTCGAGCAGCAGGAGCAGACCTTGAGTTTCCTTCAGTCTGCTGTCTGCTGCTGTCTTGGGTCTAATTTATAGCTAGACTGAAGAGACGGCGGCTATTAATGCATTAAACGTCTTCGTTGCCACTTTGGGGCGGAGGGGGAGAAAGGGAGTACTGAAGTGGCAGGCGAAGAAGAAGGAGCAGTGATCGTAGCCACACGACCGCAAAAACGCGAAGCCGAAAGCCAAGTTAACCGGTTCACAGCGCGGCACGCGACAGCGAGCAGAGAGAGAGAGAGAAAGACAGACAGAGAGAGAGAGAGCGAAAGAGAGCAAAAAGCGAGAGAGTCGATCAAGCTGTAGGGCTGGCAATATAATCACAGGAGCAGCTGCAGCCAAGCTAAAAGATCACAGCGCCAACTGCAACTTCCACTCGAAACTACGAACTACGAAATGCAGCTCAAACTCATGTGAATAAACGCAGCTCAAACTCTGTGAATAAACGCAGCTCAAACTCTGTGAATAAACGCTGCTCAAACTTTATGAATCAACTCAGCTCAAAACTGAAAATCAATTCAGAATTCAACTCCAACTTCAATTCAAATTCAAACTCCAACTTCAACTCCAATTTCAACTTCCTTTCCAGTTACAACTTCATTTGACAGCTCAAATTAGAGTGAAAATCATTCAGAAAGAGAGCAAAAAAGATTCATTGCAAACAGAACTCTGAAAACTGACTAAAACAAACTCGATCTCAACTTGCACTCAAAATGAGTTTTACTCTACCTGCTCGCTCAGTTTGAAACTGAGAAAAAAGAACGTGCTCAGTACTCAATGTTCAGGTGCAGCTCAAAAGCAAGAGAGAGAGAGAGAGAGAACTCTGTAATGAGTGAAGAAGTCTGCAGAAACTGAATGAAGCACGAATATGTGAATAAGTGAAGGAAGATTCGATGTAATAACAACATTAACAGCAATAAATATTGAGGACTGCAAATAATAGTTAAGCAACTAAATTGAAATACTTGGTAAATACTTCAAATAATGAGTAGAAAAAGTATTTAAGCACTACGTATAAAAATAATATTAATTTCTGTTATAATAACAAGTTATTAAAACATTAAGTTAAGATATATAATAATATCAATCGCAGTTATAATAATCATTCATTAAGGAAATAATACCAATCTCTATTAAAATAATAAATTATTAAAGCAATCAAATTTTACAGCATGTGAGTAAAGAAATATTATTAATCTCTGTTATAATAATCATTTACTAAAGCATGAGGTACAAAAAATAATATCATTCTATCATATCATAATAATCAATTATTAAAGCATGTGAGCAAAGAAATAATATAAATCTCTGTTATAATAACAAATTTGTAAAGTGAACAATGAATTATTATTAAACTCTGTTACAATAATCATTCATTAAAGCAATAAGTACATAATCTAATACAATAATATAGCAGAAATAATATTCTATTACAAACAATAATTAATACTTAGATTAAAGAAAGATATTTGTGGTTCTGGCTCATCTCTTTGCAATAAGGAATGCTATTCATTATTTCAATAAAATAATGATAGCAATATTAATAATATCCTAAGAAACGAATGGAGATTAATACCAGTTTCTGTTGCAATTTGCAAATTTTATAGGCATGCCTTTTTTCCTGATTTTGATAATGATTGTATATACTAGAATTTAATAATGCAATAAAATCATATATGTTAGCTAGACTAACAAAGGTCTTCAGACTATTTATTATTGGAATATTTCCAGCAAATTTCCTAGTTCATTCTCAACAACAATGTTCAACTAACATAATCTCTCAATCTATCAACTTGCTTTCAAATTTGTTATTACAAGTTAAGTGTAATATAAATACATATGTAAATAAACGAAAATGTCAATATCTAATAATAATTAGCTTAAGAGCAATCCTGCATCAAAAATTTGAATGTGAAAATTATTGTACAATAAGTGAAGGCATCAAAGAATAAATAAAAGAAGTAAAAAAAAAAAATTAAAAAAGCAAATGCTTAATATGAAACATCGTAAGGAAAGCGAATAGTTACATAAATATATTTACAAATGCTTCTATATTTTTTAATAAAAGATCTTTAAAAGAAAATGCCTCTACAATTATCATATAATTATGAGAAGGCAAGCATTCTAGTATATTTAAAAGTAAATGTCTAAAATGATGTTACACACAGCAAATATGTACTATACGTGTATGTATAATAGCTAAAGCAAAGACAGTTTGAATTTTAGATAGAAATCAAAGAAATGAGCTAAGGACTTGCAATAGAAGCGGATACGTTTCACGACTGAGTGTGAGTGCAAATGCAATGTGAGCCAACTGAGCCAAAGAGAGAGATGTAGAGAGAGAGAGTGAGCGAATGAGTCGAGTGATTCAATGAGCTGAGTGAGCGACTAAAACAAGTGAGTGAACAAACTGACTTGCTGATCCTTGAGTGATGCTGCCTTTTATTGTTGACTGCTGCTGCTGCTGCTGCGGTCGTTGTTGTTGTTGTTGCTGGGTTTGCACCTTTTGGTCAGGTAGGCAGGTGAGATTTGAGAATCGAGCTGAGAGATGCGCTGCTGCTGCTGTCGAAGGGGGCTGCAGCCCTATAAATAGAGAGCACGGCGCAGGGAAGGGCATCAGAACAGCGACAGCGTTCGCAGGGGCAACAACCATAAAAGTCGTCTCTACATTCTAACTATATACTCTACACTCTCTATACTCTACAACTAACTATTTAACAATGGCACTGGGCAGCCACAAGCAACACTATCAGCATCAGCTGGCGCCATACACCAAGCCAAGCTATCATCATCAACATCATCATCAGCAGCAACCACAACAATCACAGCAACAACATTTCGAACTTTCCGATGATTCGCTCGATGGCAGCGAGCAGCCATCGATGCTGGTTGGTGGCGCCTCCGTTGTGCGTCGCAATGCACGCGAACGCAACCGCGTCAAGCAGGTGAACAACGGCTTCAGTCAACTACGTCAGCACATTCCCGTTGCCATCATCGCTGATCTGAGCAACGGGCGACGAGGCATCGGACCCGGTGCCAACAAGAAGCTGAGCAAAGTGAGCACACTGAAGATGGCCGTGGAGTACATTCGACGTCTGCAGCGACTCATCGATGACAACGATCAGCAGCAGCAGCAGCAACAACAGCAACAGCAGCAGCAACAGCAACACTTGAGCTACCAGCAACAGTTGCAGCAACAGCAACATTTCTATGCGCTGCAACAGCAACTGCAACTGATTTCGCCCAGCGGCAGCTGCAGCTCCTCCACCTCCACCTCCACTTCCACTTCATCCTCCGCCAGCAACTATTATGCCACGCCAGCAGCAACACAACTGAAGCAGGAGACAACAGCCAACAGCAGCTACGAAGATTATCGCAACAATTCGTGCAGCTCAGGAGCCGAGGATGATGACATCCTTGACTACATCTCACTCTGGCAGGACGATCTCTAGATCGTTGAAATAGCAGCCAACTTTCTGCTACAACTAGTCACACTGCCACGCCCACCATCGACAACAACAACAACAACAACCACTGACAAAGTATTACCTCAGCAACCACAAAGTATTTTATTTATTTGCATTTTTTTTCAAAGACTTTTGTACAAATTATTTATAAGAGAGAGATAGAGAGAGCGCTGTTTTGTGCCTGTGTTTATATTTTTATATAGTTTATAACACTTAGTTTAATATGGAAGACAATTTAGCATTTAAGTTAATTTTTTTTTTGCAAACAAACATGGAGGACATTAAACTGATAGCTATAGCTAAACACAATTTTCAAAAAAAGAATTTACAATTTTGGTTTTTGTTTTGGGGCTGGGCAAGAATTTTAAAAGAATTCAAAAAAGAATTTTGAATTATTTGTTTACAGTAAAGGTAAAGTAAAAGTTAAAGTAAAGGTAGACAAATTTGACTTTCATGAAAATGGTGCTAACATAATTTTACTACTTTGTGTATGGAGTTTTAATGAACTTTCATTTCATTGCAAAATAAATTTCTAAATTTTCAAATGAATTTACTTGCCTTGAAAACTAGCAAATAGTTTAAATATTGAAACATGCCAAAGATTTATATTTTCAGATCTTTTTTTTTGCTACTTTCGACTTATACAATTCTCTTCCAATGATTTTTTGTTGCATTTCAAACCTAATTTAAAAATTGTGAATGAATTGACTTGCCTTGAAAACTAGCAAAGAGATTGAAACATTGAACCATGCTAAATATTTATATCTTTAGCTTATCAAAAACGTTTTCTTTACTACTTTCCACTTCTAGTATGATTATTCGTTGTATTTCAAACAAATACAAAATGCAACTGCATTCAAATATGATTTATTCATTTATATTTTGAACTTATTACAATCATTTTCTTTTACTACGTTCACCTTTAAGCATTCATCCACGAATCAGTTTTTGTTAAACATTTAGATTTCATTTCAATCCAATACAAATAAACACGAAAGAAAGCTAGAGTCAAGTGTGCTCGACTATGAGATACCAGCTACCCATTTTAAATAAAAGTAAAAAGAGCGATAATAATTTTAAAATACAACAACTTTTATACTGCAAAAATACTAAAAGTTTTCCAAAGACTATGTTTGAGTATATTGGTCGAGTGTGCTCGAGAGATACCCGCTACTTATTTTGCATAAAATATACCGAATAATACCGAATAACCACAAAAAGAAAATATTAGTTTAGTACTATATTCAAAATAAACCATAGAAAACAAAATATACTAGATTGCCAGCCAAAGCAACTAAGACGCGTAGTAAGGTGGCATTTTTTCTTAAGTACCTTTAACAATTTTTATGTCTACAGGATTCATAAATACTGAAGATGTTATTGTATGTACCAAATCTAGTTTCGAAATTTCAATTTCTGAAGACTTTGATAATGAATGTAATGAATAAAATGTAAGTCAGATACCAAAAAACCAATGAATATACTCACGAAATTAAATCGTTTTTTGTTGTCAATTTCAAAAGTACATTTCCCGTTACATTCTTCTTTAGCTACTTGCGACAAATTTAGTAGCAGATGAGAAAATGCGTCCGGCAAAGTGAATTATGCAAACGATTTGCGATGCAGCACTTTTTGTATGTTATTTCCTTACTTGCTAAATTACTTGCTGCATTTTTGCATATGAAGCGCAAGTTAATCAATCGAATGAAGAATAAGGTTTTTATTTGTGCCTCGACCATTGAATGCCGACAATTCCAAAACGATCTCGATCGATCGATACCCGCAGTTTTATGCCTGCTGCTGCTTTATTGAACTAATTTTGAGATATGCGCAAAATGTATGCAAAACACAATCTCAATTCGCGTATAACTAAATCAGCGGACATTATAACGACGATGAAATACTCTACGAGATACGATTTATGTTGAAATTATTCGACTTTCTTTACTTGTATTAGAATACAAACCAAAATTCTTCATTGATTACAGAGACTTTTGAAAAAGTCTTAATGAAGTTTTTAATTACAAAAATAGATACAATGATCTATAAATTTGAGTACAAAATTAATATGAACTATGTAATTTATTTAGAATAAAGTGTTCTAAGAATTTATATAATATGTCAGACTAAATCAAATAAACAGTTTGTCAATTTTCAAAGCATACAAAACTGTTGTTGGTTGGAAGTTCATATATCACATAAATTGACTTAGTTGTATGCAGAAAGTTGTCAGTGCAAAATAGGTAATTAAAACGATGACAAAATAATAAAAATTATATATAAAAAAAATGTGCTTATATAACCCAACATATTTTGCAATACAAAAGAAGTTACTTAAACGAAAGCCAAAATTGTAAAAGATTGAAAACTCTATTTTTTAGTCCAAAAAATATGCCATAAAAAACACAAAAAGAAACAGTTTATTTCTATGTTAACTATATGATCTTTTGATTATTTCTTTTAACAGTCTATAATATGAATTTATGATGAATATGACTTTTAAAGAAAAAACTTTTAAACAAAAATCAAAAAATTTCCTTCTTAGTAAACTAATTAACTACGCTTCCATAATGACAAGTTAATCATCTGTATATGCATGTTAAAGTAAGTAAAAAATAAGAAAAAAATCTGAACAACTTGCTGTGCATCGCCCCCAAAAACAACAAAGCGAGACAAAAGAGCAAAGCTAAAGTAAAGTAAAGTGCTGCTCCAAAAGGGAATTGTTGGGCTGCATTTTGTTTTTTTTTTTTTGCTGGCTTTTGGGACGACTCTGGAACGGAAGCCGGCGGCTGCATCGCGATGCTTTTTGCCCAGATAACAACGCAGAAGCAAAAGAAGAAGAAGATGAAGAAGCAGAAGAACGACAACAATTGCAGCCATGTCCTGTTCAGTTCAGTTCAGGATGTGCAGCAGATTCTAGACAGCCCCAGAAGAAGACTCCCACGCGCATTTCCGTTGTCTGTTTCACCTCCCTCTCTCTCTCTCTCTCTCTCTCTCTCTCTCTCTCTCTCTCTCTCTCTCTCTCTCTCTCTGTCTGTCTGTCTCGCTCTGTCTCTCAGAAGGCGGCTCATTAATAGATCAATGAATTGGCATACGCATTTCCGTCATTTTGAAATGGGGAGCAACTCGAACCCGAACTCCAACTCCAACTCCAATTGCAACTTCAACTTCAACTTGTTTCCAATTGCGTTGCACGTTGCATGTTCTGGCTTTACTTTGTTTTTAGCCCCGTTACCCGCTAGGGTAGAAGGGTATTACAGCTTTGTGAATTCATCTATGTTACGATCCCAAAAAGTATAGATATTCATAATCAACGGAAATAATTTATATCGGATAGTGTTGGTGATGCTAACAATCTGGTATATTTGGAACTCTATGGTATATATTTCGAACTAACAATCTGGTATATTTGGAACTCTACGGTATATGTTCTGAACTAACAATCTGGTATATTTTCAACTCTATGGTAAATGTTCAAAGTAATCTGGTATATTTTCAACTCTATGGCATATGTTCAAAGTAATAGTATATTTATATTAAATACAGTTTTTTTTTTGCACTGCTTTTAACAAATAGTATAGCAATATAATAAATATAATAGTATAGCAATATAATATAATAAAATTTTCGGTATGCTTTAGTATTTTTGCGGAATGTTAATTTTGTATATTTTATAAGGAATACTGAGTTACTTTTTAACGTAACAGTATATATGTATGGTATGGTTTGGTATATTTTGGTATGTTTCAGTATTTTTTCAGTATAATAATGAGCTATATTTTAATAATTATACCGCACTGGTTTTCAAAATAACATTGATATACCAAATAAAATTTTCAGTACATTTCAGTATTTTTTTTCAGTATGTAAATTAGATAATTTTGAGAATAATACCGCACTAATACATTATTGTTAGATTGGAGTATCTTTGCAGTATATCAATTTGGTGTATTTTTAATAAAAATACCGCACTGCTTCTTAAAGTAATAATCGATATACCAAACATAGTTTTCGGTATAATTAAGTATTTTTGCGGGTATCCCACAGTCGAGCACACTCGAATGTAACTTTATTACTTGTTTTGTTGTTGTGTTTTTTTTTTGTGGGTCTGGCAAAACAATTCGCAACGCAGCCAGCAGCTAAAAGAAACGGTTTTGTTTTTGGGGCCGCATCTTCATGCCGCATTTATCGAATTATTATTTCCGGTTTGTGCCAGCATAATATATGCACAGAAAGAGACAACAACAGAGTGAGAGAAAGAGACAGTCAGTCAGAGAAAGAGAGGGAGAGAAGCCTTTGGTGGAGGTCGCATTGGGCGACATACGACAAAACTCGGCGACAGCAAACGGTGCAAAATCGAACGCTTTTTGTGTGAAGTTAATAATACGCGTTTGACATGATCAAAATGTGAAACGAAACCCCAGCGATCGAGTTGTTGCGTTGTGTTGTGTTGTTATGCAGAATGCCCCCAGGGCAAAGCAAAAGTATATTCATGTGCCCTGCAGCCGAGAGCAGAGAGTGAGAGAAGTTGCTGCCATTGGGTCCGTCCAGACTCGAGGCGAAACTGAGGCCAACTCCTTTACATGCATTTGGAGTGTGTGTGACGGAGTGTGGGGATAGAGTGTGGGAAGGGGACGGACGATGACGATGACGATGAGGAGTATACGCCGTATAAATTTATGATTTATTAAGGATGCTCTGATTACAACACGAGAGAGCTGCAAAAGCATCTTCTTCATCGTCTGCCAGAGACTGATGTCTCGTAAATAACACTCGCATAAACAACAACAACATCAACAACAACAGCAGCAAAAACATTGAATAAAAGCTGGGGCAAAACATTCACAGCAAAGCAGAGCAGAGCAGAGCAGAGCAAGTGAGTTATTTGTTTAACATGAAGACTGAACACGGTTTTTGACTCACAAATGTTGACAAAGAATAATGTAATTTATGTGACATTTTTGCCTGTCAACGCTGGCAGATTTCACCAACTACCAACTTGATATCGCAAAAGAGGGTTAGAGAGAGAGAGAGAGAGAGAGAGAGAGAGAGAGAGATAGAGAGAGCTAGAGAGAGACAGAGAGAGAAGTCGAGAAGGGAGAAAGCCAAGGATATACAAAGTGTATGCGTTATGTAAAAAAGAAAAATGAGCAATTGCTGACTTAATCAGAATAGAAACAGCAAAAAGAAATATAAATGCATAAAGAAAGCTATAGAGCTTAACCAAAAAAGAAAGAAGAAAGAGAAAGATAAAGGTATCATAATATAAGGGTTAATAAACTTATCTTTAACTACAAGATTCGATCAAATGAAAAGCAAAATATTTCATAGGAGAAACAAGAAAAAAGCTACTGTAGAGTGTGCTCTATTGATTTTGTATACAAGCAAAAAATTCTTAAGAGTTACCAAATTAATATACCGCAAAAATACTAAAAGAAACTGACAACTTTATTTTGTATATCTATATACTATATAGTATATCAGTGCGGTATTATTCTAAAAAAATATGCCAAATAATATACCACAAAATACTAAAAAAAATATACTGCCAACTTTATTTGGTATATCTTTATACTAAATATAATACTATACCTTAAAACACATTGCGGTATTATTTTGAAAATGTACCGAATAATATACCACAAAATGCAAAAATATGCCGAAAACTTTATTTGGTATATTTATATACTGTACCTTAAACACAGTGCGATATTATTCTGAAAATATACCAAATAATATATCACAAAATACTAAAAATATACCGCTAACTTTTTTTGCTATATTTATATATTATACCCTGAAAGGCAGTGTGGTATTAATTTACAAATATACAAAATGATAGACTACAAAAATACTAAAAAATATACCGTCAACTTTATTTGGTCTATATATTATATATACTATACTTTGGAAGGCAGTGCGGAGTTGATCTAAAATATAAAATAAAAATATGCCAATAATGAACCACAAAAATACTAGAAAATACCGCAACCTTGGTATATCGATATTGTATTTAATTCAAAATATACCATAGATTACAAAATATACCAAATTGTCAGCCAAAGCAACTAAGACAACTATACTTAAGTAAGAAATAATAAGTGAAGAATAATACAAATAAAGTATTTTTCAAGTGAACTCGCTCGGTAATCATCATAAGCGTAAAATAGACTGTGGGAAGTAGTTGGAAAAATAGCAAAAGAATGAAACTATTGTCACCTCGACTGCGGTTGCAAGAACCCCTCATAAAAAGTGGGCTGACAATTGAACGGCATCCTTAGATAGTTGAGGTAAGTAACAAGTGCAGCATTCGACGAAAACGACGAGATAAAAAGAGATATTGTCACCTGATTGCTGGATTGCCAATTGCAGTTATTGACACGCAAAAGTGGGCATTGCCAGTGCCAAACAATTGCGGCTCAAACTATCAAGAATTCGTTCGTGCACTTGTTCCTCAGGTCAACGAGAATTCCATCCACTTGTTGCTGGCTATGATCGTAAATTAACCGCTTAGCTATTGTTACAATTTTCCTAAAATTTCCAATGAGCAGAAGCATTAAAAAAACGCCCACGAACTGGAGCAAGGATGGGAAAAAGGACAATTGCGTGTTGCACGATCTCTTTCAATCTCGTTCGCATTGCGTGTCATCGATTGTTCGGGATTGTGAAGTTTTCATTAGCTAAGCTGATTAGAGCTGAGTAGAGACAGGTCGATGGGTTGATAGTCGTCGATTTCCAGCTGAAAAATCAACAATAGGAACTCACTTGATTCAATTGAATGGCGGGGAAAGGGAGATTAGTCGAGTGTGCCGCTGCTCATAAGTAATTGGATTGAATGCAGCTAAATTGGACAGTGACAATTACGCAATCTTCAATTTGCAGGGTCAGAAAAGATAGCTATTAAAAATTGGCTATTATGAATTACGTTTTAAGTACTTAAAGAGCTGATGATCATCGTAGGAGAATGGGAAAGGCAAGACGATGAGTGAAAATTTTGAGACTAAGCGGAATATTAAGCCCAGAATTTATCATTGTTATGTCATTGTATTTAATACAAAATTGGTATAAATTTCAAGGAAAGTCATACAGAACAATTTTATGTTTTATAAATTTAAGTTGTCTAATAAAAACTACAAAATATTGAAAAAATATTTTAGCTATGCTCCAAATTAAACTGGTGAGAAACCGATTTTGAATAAAAGCAATACAGTGCGGTATTATTCATCAAATATACCAAATAATATACCCTAAAAAATATTTAAAAAACGAAATAAACTATAGTCGGTATATTGACACTGGATCTATCATAAACTTCGATATCTATAAAACTTTCTACTTTTCTAATCTCAAATCAAATGCATAAATAATGAAGATAATAGCTGCATCTTATTTCAATTTTGACAACATCCAAAAAATAAACTCAAACTATTACAGATTTCTATCATATAACTTTGTTGCTTATAAATGCATCCGCAAAAAGTATTCTTTAAAAGTGCCTCAAGAAAAAGCTGCACTTTGGCTGTTGCTACCCCAAAAAAATGCAAGATGTTGAATTTGACAAAGTTTTTTTTTGTGTTTTTTGCATTTAATTGCCGACAACGACAAATGTCTCAATTAGCTCGAGGCACTTTCTCTGCACATACACAAATGGGGCCAACGAAATTATTTAAATTAATTACACAAAGTGAGCAACGAATTCATCACAAAAATTCCACTTCTCCTTGGCTCTTCACCGTTTTGTATTATTTTCCTTTAATTGTAGTCTTTTTGCCACAGAATTTAATTGCCACCAAAAAGAAAACACAAAAAACAGAAACAGCAACAGAACAAAGTTGAGTTGAGTTCCATTTTGTTGCAGAATTGGTGGAATAAACTTCAAGTTGCAGAAGCTTGATGAAGGAGCAAATATGCACTATTTCAATGAATGTAGTATATTTAATACTGAACTTTAAAACAATGTTATGCACTTACCATTGGCATTAGAAATTAATTTGTTAGGCCTTTTGAGGAGTATTCATTTTCTGTAAAAGAAAAAATACAAATAATTGTGGATAAGTAAGATCTTAGGCAGTTTAATGAATTGATTCTAGTTACTTATAGACATAACAAGTACTTAAGATAAGCTACAAATAATATATATATATATATATAAAATATAAAATAAAATATAGTGCGGCATATTTCAATATATCAAATTAATATACTGAAAAAATAATAAAATATACAATATGATTTATATTGTATATCGATAATACAATTAAAAACGTGCTCTTTTATTCTTTACAATCAATCATTATACTGGAACAATGCTAAAAATATACCGAATGATTTATTTGTTATATCGTATAAAAATCAAAAAGTGTCGTATTAATCTTCAAAATATACCACATTAATATACTAAACAAATATAAAAAATATACCAAGCTATATATTTGGTCAATCAATAATAAAAGCCAAAAATGTGATGTTATTCATATATAATATATATAAAATATACCTAATTACTATACTAAAATGCCATAAAAATACCAAATGATTTACTTGGTATATCGATATAGTACTACATACAAATTACACATTAAGGTACATATATCAAATTCTACTCTATGTGTAGCTGGAATTATGAATATAGAAACAAATTTTGAAAAAGCTTTGTTGAAGAATTGATTAACATATTAATTAAATGCTGATTTAATTACAAATTTGAATTATTATCGCAAGATAAATTGTTAATAAAGAAGCTCGCTTATTATAAATTTAAGAGCTAGTTGAAATTAAATTTCCATCGAGGCGTCTTTTTGATAGCTGCGTGTTCGTCACAGAGTTTCATTTATTTCAAACTTTAGTTTTATATTTTTATAATGATATTTACAATATTTAATTGCCAAAACCCTCAAGCGAA
The DNA here is from genome assembly GCA_019972355.1 of Drosophila kohkoa. NCBI lineage: Eukaryota > Metazoa > Arthropoda > Insecta > Diptera > Drosophilidae > Drosophila > Drosophila kohkoa. Next base: position 4,065,405 of record BJEL01000071.1, on the reverse strand, counting down.
TTCCTTGCCTAGACAACTGCGAATGATTCATGTCATCAGTCCATCAATTTGGCATTGCAGCAGCCTCACAACATTCCACATCCAGCATTGCACTATTGTGAAAATATATTGTGCATATGCGGCGTGACTGTTCCAATTAGTTGGCTTTTAATGTTGGCGCAGCTACTTGCTGTTGTTGTTGTTGTTGTTATTGTTGTTGTTGTTGCCGGCGAATCTCTCGGTAATTCACTTTTGATTTCATATGCATTTCATCAAATTGCCGCTGCGCACGCGCATGCCAAAAACATCGCCTCAAGTCGCCTGGACAGTCCCAGACCTTGGTAGGATTTGAAAATTACTCGAAACACTCCAACAACAAAAACAACAAACGAACAAAAAAAACCCCAAGTGAAACTGCTCTAGTTGTTGTGACACATGCGACACGTATAGATACCCTGTAATTGGTAATTCTCTTTGCACAATTTGGAGATTTTTAAAAGGGGTTCGCAGTATTTTAGAGGAGAAGTGGTAAAAATATAACTCTCAATATATGTAATGTATTTCACTAACTTTACTTTGAATTCAGTTTCAATTTGTAACTACTATCTTTTTATGACTACAAATATGTTATATAGAGAAAACTCTATCGGTAAATATAAAAGGGAAAAAAATATATAAATCTATCAGAATACATAAATATTTATAGCGTATGGTAAAAAGATTTCATGCGCTATAAGACAATGTAAACAACACAATAAACCAACAAATGTAATTCCAATCCATTTAAATTCAAATTAGTGGCATTATTTCTTTTAGTTTATTTTCCAAATTTGTTTTATAGAATCTTTTTGAAAGCACATTCAAGATAAATTTCCTCACTCTAGCTTCTGCATTTCCCGAGTTCACACAGGCTGGCAACTGTTTTTTTTTTTAACTTGCCTGTTGTTATTCAATCTGTAAGTTATTTATTTAGTTTACTGATATAATATGAGCATTTACATTTATAGATTATTATTTTTCTAAACATTTTATATTATATCGTTATATTATATCAGTTATTAAAGACTTTCTCTATATAATATGTGTTAGATTAGTCGGCAGCACTTTTGTGCAAAATTTCAGAACTCTAATTCTCACAGATCCCAAGTTCATTGAGACTAGAAAATATTTCAATCTTTTGTCTTGCCAACTTACTTGTATTATTTATATTATTATATGGTTTTATTAGTATCGATATGAGCATTTACATTTATAGATTATTATTTTTCTGAAAATTTTATATTATATCATATTTATTTTGCACTTTCACCTGCAATCATGTCTGTTATTAAAGAATTCTTTATATAATTTGTATTATCTTAATCGTCAGTACTTTTGTGCAAAATTTCAGAACTCTAATTCTCACAGATACCGAGTTCAATTAGACTAGCAAAGATATTATTAATCTTTTTCCCGTCGTTTGCCAACTTGCTTGTATTATGAGTATTATTTTATGGTTGCATTAGTATCAATTCTCTCTTCACATATCCAACATGATATAGTCTTTGCATCTAGTTCTCTTTACAGAGCATCAAAATGTCGAATAGATTGGCTATTTGCTAAACTGGTTGTTCGTTGACTTCGTACGCCAGTGGCTGCCAATTTAATGTAGTGCACAATTCGAAACTGAATTCAAAACTGAAAAACAAAAAAAAAAGTATTCCAAGTCATGATTCGAGCTGCGTCTGAGAGCTCAACGCTTTGAGCTCTATTCCCATTAAGCTTTTGCCATTCTCCACAATATTGCCCCAATCTGTGGCAGCCACAGCAGCGGTTGTCATTGCCGCGCGTCATGCGGCTCACTTCAAATGGGCGACGCGCGCGCGACTCACCAAAAAAAAAAGCGAAAAAAAGCGAAAAAAAACTTGGCAAAAATTGCAATCTTTTTGAAATTTATGATGAAAAAATGAACACTGTCGCTTTTTTGAACATTTTAATTATACAGCAGGGACAGAGACAGCGACTGAGATAGAGATGGAGAGACAGAGAGAGAAAGAGAGAGGAAGAAGAGAGGAAGAAGAGAGACGGCGCCCAGGTTTCCAGTTGTGAATTCGGGAACCGGTAGCCCAAAAAAAAAAACAAGAGAAGACAGCGATCTCTCGTAGTAGACTCGAATTTTTTTGCGAATTTTATTTTGTTGCGGGCATTTGTCGAGTAATTAATAAATTCGCAACGCTGCCACAGGATATTTGCATAAGAAATTATGGCAATGAAATGTTATGATTGCATCGAATGACAGACGACTTTAACTTCGGCTGCGGATGTGGATGCGGAGGCAAGGTCAGAAGCAAAGACTAGGAGAGACAATTATTCGGCTCATGGCTTTGATGCCATGATGCGCTTCCGTTGAAAATCATTGCATAAGCAACGTCCAGTTGCAAACTCACCAGCTGTGCAGCATTTATGCAGATCATTTCTCGGCTTCGCTTTGACAATCGGCAAGTAAATTCACCGTGGGCCAAAACATCGGTCCAAAGCAGCGTGTGGCGAATGTCCGAGAAACCGAGAACCGAGAACCGAAAAACCAAATCGGCAACACAACAAGAACAACAACTATTATCCTTTCTCCAAGGATGTGCACGTGGCCTGCAAACTGAGAATCAGGCGGTCCATTGTCCGCTTGACAATTGACAATGACAATTGTTAATAATGAAAAGTAGTCGGCGTAAATTGCATAAGGCTCTTCTCTCCTCTGCTCTTCATTCTTTTAACATTTTTGGTAGGCGTTTGTAAGCCTCTTCAGAGGTTGCGCCCAAAAATGTGTTTCTAATTGCGAGTCCGGCTTGCCATTGTTCTTCCGCTCTCCCTCTCTCTCTCACTCTCTTTCTCACTCATTCCTCCTCTCTCTCTTTCGGAGTTGACACGCGGCAGGAGCAGAAGCCACAGTCTTGTCAGCAAGGCATAGGAAATGGAAACCTTTCAACTTTGGCGCGCATCTTACGACGAAGTCAGTGGGTGACCCGCAATACAATATCCATTTAGCATTCATTGTTGGCCAGAGATTCGCTTCTAATGAATGCCAACTTCTATGTTTTCCGACTGCAAAAATTTAGAGGGAGAGAGAACGTGTCCAACAAACATCCACTTAATGGATCACAACTAACTAATGATCGTTGCAACACTTTAAGTTCAAGTGGCATTTGAAGTTGCTTCAAAACATGCTTCGCAAAACTAAATAATTAATCAACAAACCAAGCAAACTATTTGAAGCAGCTAAATAAGAAATTTGTGTATCAAAATATACCTAAAATATCTTACTCTTAATTCATTGCTCTGTGCTGTAAATATATATTTTGTTAAAAAGGCAATAAATTAAATATTATTATTACATAACCAAATTAAAAATATTAAATACAACATATTGGAAAGTAATTCTTCTATTACACTATAAAATCAATCAATCATATGTTTCCTAACAAAAGATTAGAAGATAACTAGAATATTCCCTATCTAATTTACTCTTTTTACTATATGCTAAAAATATATATATTTATTGTTTAAAAAGCAATCAAATCTATGTATTATACACAAATATTACTACACAAATATAGTTAATGAAATTCTATATTTAAGCAAATTAACACCGAACATATTCAAAAGCAATTCTTCTTTTGATAATCAAATTTGATTTAGCTGCTGTTTTTACTAATTTACTGACAGAAAAAAAATACTTGAATATTCCAAATTCTAATTTATTGTCTTTGTATAAAATTTGGGTTACTAAAGACCAAAAATTCGATATTCAAAGTAAATACAACATATTGGAAAATAATTCTTCTTTGGGAATCAAATTTTATTATACTGAACTATTTTAAGAACTTCATGCTAGAATTCTTTTCATACCTACATTTAACAATATTTTAACCATACAGTTTAATAATAAAATTTATATATAACTTGATTTTCTGTGCTATATTTTAAGGACTTCATCAACAGAAGTTGATGAGAATTCTTTTCGTACCTACATTTTAGAATATTAAAATCATATAGTTTTATTATAAAATCTTTAAATTTCTTGAATTTCTTGCTATAATTTATATATGTATATGTATTTCACTTTTCGTCTCGCATTGATTTGGCTACATTTTTGAAGGCAAATGTTGTATAGTTTATTGCCTTTGCTTCCTCTTTTGATATGTCTATCTCTCTCTTCTCTGTTTCGCTCTCTTTTTTGCTCTTTCTGTGATCTATAGCGTGCGTGTGAATCTATTAAAGTGGCAGCCGCCTTTTTTTTGGCTACAATCGAACGTCGATCGTTGAGCTGAACACGAAATTCAATTAAGCAAATCGAACGAACGCATCCGAATCAATTTTTGGCTGCTGCGCATATTTCTAGGAAAACTACAACCAACAACAACAACAACAAGAGAATAATGATAATAATGCTGCTGCGTATGCCAAGCACCTGTGTGAAAACGGAAAAAAATTAAATGAAATTCTGTTGCAGGCACGTCGAGGGAGGAAGTGCCAAAAAAGGGTTTCGATTTTGATCTGCTCGGTTCGGTTTTTGTTTTTGTTGTTATGCTGATGAGCTGTTGATCGCTGGGCGTGGTCTGCAGGCGGGGGCGGGGGCGTTGAAATCAATTTTGTGAGTCAGCCACTGCCAAATGGTTATTCATGAATACACTCATCCACATTCAGTCATTCGATCAATCGATCGAAAATCTGTTTGATTTTGATGTGGGTAAGGGAATCGAATGTGTGATCTGCACTCTGCGATCTTTTCGCTACGCATACGATATTTGCTTAGCTGTAAAACGTAGATGAAAATCCAATAAAGCGGTTTCCTTTCTTTGTTTGTTTGTTTGTGTCTGTGTGGGAAGGGAAATAATGCTGTTGCTTTTAGCGGTTTTTGCTTTTCCGGTTTCCGCAAAGGCTTATGCAAATATTTGCCCAGCAAAATTCCATTCTCTCAATTTCTCTCTCTCTCTCGCATTTCTATTTTCTATCTCAGTTCACATCCTGCCATTTCAATTTGGGCTGACGATTAATGGTCATTTGATGGGAGCGTGAAAGCCGTTGCGATTCGTTGCAGCGGCGTGAGAAGCAAAGCAAAGCAAAGTAATGCTACGAAATTTGAAGAGAGATCCTTCGAGGATCATTAGTGGAAAGTGGGGCGTGTTGTGGCCCATCAACAATAGATCGTTACACAAATTCACCTTGGATAGATCAAAAGCAAGCCGCTGCACCTGATCCGCGGCAACCAACGAACCAGCAGCACACAAAAGGTGTTAAATGGGGCGTACTAATGAGATCAGTGCACAGGACAATGCCAGGATACTAGAACGATTAGCGACCGATTTATGACACAATGCACAGCGCAACTGAGAATACAATGCAACACAGCAATGATTATGCTTATATGGGGGCAAAGAACAAATGCAACAATTGTTTAACAAGGATCTCCTTAGGAGCTCCCTCTCTCTCTCTTTCTGTGGCAAGGACTCGCGCTCATGTTACAGATCACATGGCGAGATCGCTAACAATGCCGCGTCTTTATTATATTAGCTTGAATAATGACTTAATATCCAACAGTTGACTTATTTCACAAGCTGTGAAAGAGGTTCAAATTGTCTGGGGAGAAATTGCTGAGAAGAAGGTGAGAAAATTGATAAATAAAAAGAGTAATGCCAGTGAAGTTCAACGGAGAATAATAAATGGAGCACAAGGACATCATTTTAAAGCATTATTGAAAAAGATTAAAACCATAATAACAATAAGAAATCTTCTCAAGCAAAAGCTATATCGTATTGTGATTTTCCTAACTCAAATTTCTGGTTAAATGTGAATTTAAGTGCAATTAAAATTGATAACTTTGGTTGCATAGATTTAGTGGCATTAAATCTTTCACTTTACAATGTGTAAGCCACAAAGACAAGCGCATAAAAAACATAAAATTAAAACAACTATTTGTTTTAACACGGCAGCATAAAAATGTGATGTTAACTTTAATACCAAATTGGGAAACGAGAAATATTGAAAATTCAAAACTGCATTTGCTCTTAAAAATAAATAAAACTAGAATTAGAAATAGTAAATTAAAGCATAATCTTATTACCCAACATTTGTATCAAATGAAAACCACAAAGATACAAAAAATACCAAAAATAATAGACTGGAAAAATACTACAAATATACCAAACGTTATGTTTGGTATATTAATATAGTACGACATTTAAAATATATCATAAAGTGCATGATATACCAGATTCTACTTGTAAAAACATACCGCAATACTATTAAACATATGGTATACTAAAGGCTATATTTGGTATATTGATATAGACTATAATTTGAATAAAAATATAACTGTGTAGTATTAATTTTTAATTATGCCAAAATAAAATACCAAAATACCATAAAAATCCTCAAAATATACCGACGAACATATGTGGTTTATTGATATCGAACTATATTCACATACATAAATATACCATAGAAAGCAAAATATACCAGATTGTCAAAATATATCAGATTCTTCTACTACTAAGTATAGAAAATGAATATACCGCACAAAATATTACAAAGTAACCAAAGGCTGTATTTGATATATTGATATAGAATGACATTTCAAATTTACCAGAGATTGGAAAATATACCAAATTGTCAAAATATACCAGATTCTGCCTGTTACATATAAAAAAAGACAACCAATAGTATTAACATGATATCAAAAAACGTTAACTAATCAGCAAACTCCATTCAAAGTTAAATTGCAAAGAACTTGTTCTCCACTAAAATAGAAAGTGATCATCACAACGTCGAGTTAAATGTTTGAAAGGAAAAGGAAAAGACAGAAATTCTTGGCGCGACGCGACGCGATTCCCACCCAATGCGCAGATAGCACTTAAGGTCCCCAAAGATTGAAAGTCGCTGATTTTGCTGTAGCTCAACTCAAGTTTAGCATGTCGAAACTGCCAATCCGTTGAGGCAAGAGATGTTTCGCCACTTGTCAGGCAAATGTCTTGAGCTGCTTTGGAGCTGCTGCTGATGCTGCTGATGCTGTCAAGAGTAATCGGATCTGTTCAGGATTAGTGTCGCTCACTACTCAATGTTGTAAGCCGCACGCATTTGGAGACATGCGATATGCAAAGTCGCCGAGTCGAACTTGAAATCGAAATCGAAGTGTATCACTCGATGTCCACACCACCCAAGCAGAGTAATGAAAAGCGAAGAGTAAGAGATGGGAGCAGGAGACAAGGGGCAAGAAGAAGAAAGATTACAACCATTCTGACCATACTTTATATTCAAATCAGAGTTCAGTTTCAGGTTCAGCTAAATTAAAACAAGTTTCCGCAGAGCAGTTAATGAACCGCCTTCTGTGGAAATGCAGCTAAATCGAAAGCCAAACTCGAGCACAACTAACATAGTAGCTGCTATTCTAATGTCACAGCCATCATCAACTGCTACTTTGTTTTGCATTTAACTGCAGAGTTTATGAAGCTGCGTAACGAAACTCAGAGTCGACTAATTAAGAAATGATAGCAAAGTTATCTCAATTACATCAGCAATAATTAGTGTGAACATTTCTCTAGTTGCAGTCAACATCGATTCATCTTTGATTTAGCAATAAAATTTGAATAATTAACATGAATATTTCGAATGAAATATTACATCGATCTACCAAATGTAGCATTCAGTATATTTTCTGTACTCTTTAGTATATCAATTTGGTATATTTCAAGCATAATAACGAAAGCTGTAAGTAAATAAATAACAAATAAGAAAGAAAGAAAGAAATTGATATACTAAACATGGCACTCAGTATATTTTTAGTATTTTTCAGTTGATTAATTTGGTATATTTTAAGAGTAATGCCGCAAACTGTAAAAAAATAAACAAATAACAATGTCAAAGTCGACTGCGTTCTGCATTCATTAAAATATACCAGCTTCATAAATATTTGGTATATTTTCAGTATATTTTAGTATATTATTTTTTATATATTTTAAGAAGATTCCGCAAATGGCAAATAAATGAAAACCTAATAAGAAATTTAAAGTCGACAGTGCTGGCATTCGTTTAAAATATACCAAATTCATATATATTCGGTATATTTTCAGTATTTTGCAGTATATTTAAAGAATAATACCGCAAATTATATATAATTACATAGCAAGGTTAAAATTAACCAATTTTATATACTAACGAAAACTACTGAAATATACCAAACTGTATGCTTGGTATATCAATATACTAATATACTTTCGAAATATAACTTAGACTATGAAAATGATTTCAAGCGCAGTCTCAGACATCTTCTTGTAAATAATTACATAGCAGGGCTAAAATTAACCAATTTTATATACTAACGAAAACTACTGAAATATACCAAACTGTATGCTTAGTATATCGATATATTAATATACTTTCGAAATATATTATAGACTATGAAAATGATTTCAAGTGCAGTCTCAGACATCTTCTTGTAAATAAACGCATAGCAAAGTTAAAGTATACCAATTTCATACACTGAAAACTACTGAAATATACCAAACTGTATGCTTGGTATATCGATATACTAATATACTTTCGAAATATAACAAAGACTATGAAAATGATTTCAAGTGCAGTCTCAGACATCTTCTTGTAAATAAACGCATAGCAAAGTTAAAGTATACCAATTTCATACATCGAAAACTACTGAAATATACCAAACTGTATGCTTGGTATATCGATATACTAATACACTTTCGAAGTATAACATAGACTATGAAAATGATTTCAAGCGCAGTCTCAGACATCTGCTTGTAAATAAATACATAGCAAAGTTAAAGTTAAAGTACCAATTTCATACACTGAACACTACTGAAATATACCAAACTGTATGCTTGGTATATCGATATACTAATATACTTTCGAAAACATAGACTATGAAAATGATTTCAAGCGCAGTGTCAGACATCGTCGTCAGCATAAGGCCGCGAATAGAGTCATCATCAGTCTTCAACTTTACCATCCATAACACTTTTTCAACATTCTCATTACTTTATCGACCTTTTCGAATCGAGGTAGAAGCAACAGTTAGCGCAAACAGCAAACAGTGGCAGTCTGTGGGCAAAGCACTTGATCACGATCACTTGAGGTTTTTGCTGCGCTCATTTCGAAGGCTTGAGGATTTCATTTTACGTTTTTTGTTTTTTGTTTCTTATGTGTTTTCGCCGAGTCAGCGAGTCAGCGAGGTGCGAGAACGTTTAACGCCCCTGCAATCGAGAGTTTTTCCAGTGCAGTTTTTCGTAGTTTCGATTTCAGTTTGCGCACACTGCGACTTCGCGTTAATTGGGCAATGTTTGTGCATGGCGACCGACGATCAACGATCGACGGCTGCAAGATTCGTTAGCACATTTGTGCGGTTGCATGGCGCGGCAAGGATAACAAGGATATCGGCGGCACGCTACAAAGTGGCCGCGCGGCTCATTTGTTGAACGAGCAAGAACTCTTGGAAAAGCAAAATGTGGAAAATGCAATATAATTGCGCTGATTATGATGGCCATTAACAAGCCAAGTTAGCCCCCTCGAAGGACCTTCCGAGAAACGCGTTGCAGCCAAAAAAAAAAATAATAAGAAACCCTTTCTCGCTCGAAAAAGAAATGGAAAAACAACGTTTACACCCCGTTTTTCGTATTTCGTGTCGGATCGAGAGAAAGTCAAACCGCGAAGAAGCAAACTCACAGCGGGCTACGTTGATCCTTTCGAAAATATTTACTAAATGTTTTGCCTTTTTCAGCTCGCTATCAGCGCCCGAAAATCTCACAACTTAAATGTGGGCGTGTGACTATTTTTATTGTGATTTGATTGGAACTTGCGATCACTTTCACCACACCACAAAATAGAGCAATAAATTCTTCGTGTTGACATTGATTTAGCTACGCCTCGAACTCGCTCTCGACACAGAAATTTATGATTTAATTATTGTTTTCATACGCTGTGTCCCGCTGTGTGTTCACGTTTTATCAGACATTTGATCAGACTTTGACAAAACATTCGACCCGAGCGGATGCATAAATCGATATGAAAATCACCAATTATCTTATGCAATGCGAGTGTGAGAGAGTGAGCAACAGAGTGCAAGAGAGAGACACGCACATTTCATAAGCATTGGCAAACTTGTTAAGCGCCTCGAATGAGATCTTTGACGTTGCCGTGGAGCAGCGAGGAGACACACAGCATTGCATAGCATAGCATGATGATATACAATAATCGAGCACTGCTCGCGATCAGAACACAAGCTAAATATTCCCGTTCTCGCTGCCAACAAACAGAACGAACAATGAATGCTCTAAAGAGTGAATATAGTTAAGGCAAAAAAACTATTCAATTTAATAAAGTTACCCTGTAGCTAGTTCAGAAGTTGAACTTAAGTCAACATGATTTTTCAAGAATTCAATAAAGTCGATTTGTAGTAAACAATTTTGTAGTAATAATAATTTTAGAAGAATTTAATAAAGTAAATTAGTTGGAAATGTGTTGTGTTCATAATTTGAAACACAGAAACGCTAAATACATGAATGAGCTGCTCAATTAAAAGAGATATGTTTAAGCATTAGGAAAAAGATTAGAAATACACTTATCTATGATGTATACATTAAAAATTGTTGTAAAATAATCATGGCACACTAGTATAAAACCCCACAAGTATATCAAATAATATGAGATTCCACAAATTACAATACTAGTCTATTCTTCAAAGTATTTAAATGCAATATAATAATATTCAACTTACATGCAGCAAAAGCAAAAGTTAGCTCCAAGAATTTAATCATTTTAATATCTATAATAATATAAATATTATTATCAAAGTTTTCTATACTATATTTCTCTATGCAAACATTTCAATCTATAGTCTAAAAAAGTTTGTTAAGTTAAGATTTAGCATTACTAAGCACAAAACTCAGTTCTATTTGGCTGCCTTGGTTGAGTTATTTCCTCATTTATTTACGCTTAGTTTTAGTTGCTTTCCCGTCTATAAATTTCTAATTAATTTTTGCGTACAACACTTGTTACTCTTAATTCTGATGCTTCAGTTGTGCAGTGGACTCGCAGCGGAAGCGCAAAGCAAAATGATGACGATGATCAGATGAGCTTCGGCGATGCAAATGCTGCGCGGAGATGACGACGACAAAGCAGCCAACAAAAGTCGGAAGATGATGACGATGCTAACGATCCGACGACTTCTACAAGAAGAGCCCGTTAGTGTGCGAATGTCTGTATCTGTTTATGTGTGTGTGTGTGTGTGTGAGTTTGTCTGGTCAGCGCCCTTTGTTGCGCTGTGGCAGAAGACAGCAACAAATGCGTTCATTTCCCTCTCAAGTCAAATATACAATGATATAATAAATTGAATGACATTCATAAATAAACAATATAAGAGCAAAAGCAAAGACGACGACGACATCGTTGGACTTGGACTTGGACTTGAGATTGGGAATCGCAATCGGAATCGGAATCGGGCGTAGGCTGTAGCGCGACTTTTTCTCAGTCTGTTTTGTGGGGAGAAGAAGCGTAATGAAGACATTAAATGTGCTGAGCGTTGCTGCGTCTGCAACGATTCGCTTTCTCACACTGAGAGAGAGAGAGAGAGAGAAAGAGAGGAGGGAGCGAGTTGTAGGGGGCATTACATGCAAAAACAACAACTTAACATCATTATTAACAATAACAACAACAAGTGGCAAGTGGCAAGTGCAGAGCGAGAGCGAGAGCAAGAGAGATGCCCAAGATCAGCGACAGCTACCGCGGTAGCCAACTCTATGGAAATCAAAATGGGATGCGATGTGATTCCAATTGGATTTGAGACTCCGCTTTTTTCCTCTTTTTTGCTTTTTCTTTTCTTGATGTCTCATTTAACTAAGCTGCGGGGTAGCAGCAACAGCAGCAGCAACAGCAGCAGCAACAACAACAAATATTTGCCCGAAAATGCAATCATAATAAATGCGATCGCTGCTTGGGTGGTTGGCCCTGACGATCAACGACAGCAACAACGACGACGACGATCAAGTTGATCATTATTATGAACATCATGATGCTGGCGATACTTGGATGCAGACAACGATGCGATGGACCTGCATAGAGCGATCCATTTGACTACTCGGGCGGCCGCATTAACATACACTTGGGGAAGCAAAACGTTGAAACGTTCGAAATCTCGTATGTGGATCATGCGATACGGAATTGTGGGTTCTGAATATTATGCGCGCTTTTTGATGAACCTAATTGACAACTTTTTGTCAGCACTGTGTGGGGATTATGATTGCTTTTATGCTAAAAAAAAAAAAAAAACAAGGAAAGAGCAAAAAAAAACTCGAGACGGGTTCTTCCCGCAACTTTTGTTCCCCCATTCATTTTGCTGCTGCTTTGTTAGTTAAATATATTTCGCATGCTCTCGATTCGGGTGCATTCGTTTATATGATATGTCGAATCAAAGCGCATCATTTTGATTGATTTGCGGCAGACGCTGGAGCGGGCGGCAGTGAAGTTAGGGGAGTGGAAAGAGTGGGAAGGGGAGGGTAGAGGATGCTAGTAAAAAAAAGTTGGCGAAAAAACAAAAGAAATCGATGAAAATTGCTAACAAAAACAAATGACATAGGCAACGAACTTGATTTGCAAAATGACTTAGGCAACAAACTTGATTGGGCAAGTGACTCAAGCAAAAAACTTGGATTGCAAAGACTTTGGCAACGAACTTGACGAGATAAAAAGACTTGGGCAGCGAACTTGTTGTGGTAAATGACTGAGGCGACGAACTTGGCTGTACAAATGACTTAGGCAACGAACTCGACTTAAGCAACATACTAGACTACACAAATGACTTAGGCAACAAACTAGACTACACAAATGACTTAGGCGACGAACTGGGCTGTTCAGATGACTTAGACGACGAACTTGGCTTAAGCAATGGACTAGACTAAGCAAATGACTTAGGCAACGAACTAGACTGATTAGATGACTTAGGCAACGAACTAGACTGCACAGATAACTTAGACAACGAACTTGACTTAAGCAACGAACTAGACTACACAAAATGACTTAGACAACGAACTAGACTGATCAGATGACTTAGGCAACGAACTAGACTACTCAAATGACTTTGGCAAGGAACTGGACTGCACAGATGACTTAGACAACAAACTTGACTTGGGCAGCGCTCCAGACTGCACAAATGACTTGGGCAGCGAACTTGCGTGACCAAAGAAATTGCGATTATTTTAACACTCACACTTCACGCATCTGGAAGAACAATGTGGACTCTCAATAGGATGTGGACATGTGACAAAAGTCAAGCCTCTTTGGCTTTGCCGTCGAACTAGATCAGCGGATTTTGGTAAATCTGTAAGCCGTGAAATACTGGCGACAAAGTCAAGCCTCTAAAGCAGAACTAGATCATCCGATTTGTTGAGTTTTCAAAGATTTCCATGTGACAATGGGTGATGTTGGCAAACCTGCGAAACCGCTGGACAAAGAGCCAAGTGTATGACATAAATTGGCTCAATTGCAGTGACTAAACTAGAGCACTGCGATATATGTACATACATACATATGTACGTGTGATCTATCTCTGGTGTTATCCGTAGATCTTTAAAACCGCTTTGCACGCCCCGTGAAACAAAAGGCAACTTAATTGCCATTGACAAACTAGACTCGGGATGGGACTTTGGCTAAGACCTAAGACGATTTGCTCAAACTACGCCCACATTATGTACACACACACATGTGACATTGTCTCGAGTGCTGCGATCGCCTTCCCATTCCCCTTCCCCTCTCTCCAATCTCTCCTCGTCTCTTTCAAATCGCACAATGGCCGGAACAATGACAATTGCCGCTCGGCACGCACCAACTGAAAGACAACAGCGAACAGCAATGACATTCTCAACTACCGCTGACCGCCGCTCGAGGGAGAGAGACAGAGAAAGAGATAGAGATAGAGAGAGAGCGAGAAAGAACGAGAGCCTGGACAGCTCCTGGAATTTGCGGCCAACAAAAAAATAAAATGTAATTATGCGCGCGCCCCTAAAAAGTGGGCGTTGCACAGTAGTCTCTGGCTGCCAACGCCGTCGTCAACGACAGCGACAGGCACACGGACGGACAGACAGAGAGATGAACTTGCCACTGGCGGCAGTGAAAGCCACAGCCACAGCGCCTGCTCCACGCACCCAGCACAGTGGTGCAGAACTATAGAAAAATGCTATGCAAATCTGAATGGTAAATAAACATCCGATGAAACACAGCAAATGAGAGGAATGAAATGGGAAAGAAAAGTAAAATGTATTATTAATAGCAATTTTCTGCTACAGAAATAAATGCTTGAAGTATTACAACTAAATAAAACAAACATTAAAACAACAAAAAACCAAAAAAAAAAAATATTAAAAGTCAATATCAAATATATTTAATTATTATACCCGCTACCTATTATAATGTTGTTCTTCCAGGAAATACGCTCTACAAATGGTTTGTTTTGAATGTAGTACTATATCATTATACCAAATATAGTCCTTGGTATATTTGTAGTATTTTAACGGTATATTAATTCACGTATATTATGAATGTAGTTCAATATCATTATAACAAATAAAACATTTGGTATATGCTAGTATTTTTTGGTACATTAATTCGGTATGTTTTACAATTAATACCTTACTGATGTATTTTAAAGTCGGGCACACTCAACAGCAGCATTCTAACTTCTTCTTTTTTAAATGCATATTAAAATCTAAATTGCAAATATAATCAAATATTTTTGTTTTTAAAAATTAAAAATAGAATTTTCATAAAAATATATGTAAAGTTTTAAGTGTTGACAGAAATAAACATATATTTCAATAGCAAATACCAAACCGAAGATCTTTAGCAGCCAGTGCTTTAGAAATAAGTTGGAGCTTATTTTAATTTTATTTCACCTTTCAAAATAAATAAATAGCAAATACAAGCTTGTGTAATTCAAGTCTGACAAAGAATAATTTCTAATTTGCACTGAGTAATGTTATAATTCATTTTGCAAGGCAATTTATTCGCATTTAAACCTCAATTTTTATTTAAATTACATTTAAAATGTATATTTAGTAACTTTCTAGCGCTCATTCTGAGCCTTGAGTGTCAGTGTGCGCGGCATGGGATGATGAATGTCCACGATCGAGGCAGTGGGACAATGCTTTGGGCTTTTCTCACGCTGTGTGTTGAGGCGTCGTCTCGTATGTTAAACTGTCGCTTGCAGCCAGAAGCGCAATTAAACAAATTGCGAGCCAAACACAAAAACAACAAAGAAAACGAAAAGCGCTTCGAAATAAGAACTTTATTTCATGTCGTTCTCGTTTGCTTCGTTTAATTCTCGTTTCGGCAAAGAATTTTATTTAATTGTTGCACAAACGACTTAATTATTTTGGCAGCCAGCCCAAAAAAACAAAAAGACTAAAGGAATTGAAATGAAAAGGAGAGACAGCCTGCTGAGGAGGCTCACCATATAATATATGTCTATAGCCAACCGACATGAAAGGATTCTACAGCTGATTCCCAACATCTCGTACTCGTATCTTCTGATGGCCAAGAGATGATTTCAGTTGTGTGTTTCAGGATGTGTTTTGCCTCGGGCTGAACTGACTTTTAGTATTTCTTTGACTTTTTTCGCTGCTGCAAGCTGATGATAAACATCAGCCGAGTTTAAAGAGAGACTTGAGACTCGTGTCGACGGCTCAGGTTACACACACTAGTCACACACACACACACACGCACGAGGATGTGTAAACAAATCCTAACATATGCATATAAGTAAACTATATCCTGACCAACAACAACAACAACAACAGAAACAACAGGAACAACTCTTGTCATTGTGTCTATTGATATTTTGGCCTGCATTCCAAGCATTTTCTTTCTTTCTTTTGGCATTTTCCCGGAAAATGCGTATTTGAAATTTCGCCGACGCAAAACGAAAACGAAAACGAGACCACAAAACACAAATCTCACGCCTAACAAGACGCATAAGCCGCATTTAGTTGCGGCTAAGCCAACAGCCAAACTAGAGTGAGGAAACAGAGCAGAGCAGACAGAATCTTTTGCTTATCGATCTCTCTAATCTATGCGGCAATCTTTAAGGGAATTTTGCATAATTTGCGACCGCATTCGTAATGCAAATCCCATTTGCAAAAATCCACCAAAGACCACCAAAGCAAATGCAAATGCAAATGCAAACCCACAATTATGACATAAACAAACACACACACAAAACAATCGCGATCAGCACAGATTTGAAACTATTTACAAGCATCAAAAATAACATTGCAACTTGCTCTGAAAATATGCTGTAAATAAAAAAAAAAACAAAGTAATTTGCTGAATGCTGAACAAGAACGAAATATTTGCGATTGCTAAATACCAAGCAAAACTAAAAATAAAGCACTTTAAACATTTGAATTCAAAAGTATCAAAATAGAAAATATGTAAAGTAATAATAATTCACAAATTTCAGCAAACAACGGATTTAGAAATCTATTTAAAATCAACTTTATTTTGTATGATAAGGTTATTCCTTTATATCTAATAGCTAACTAATAAAGTTATTGCTTCATAGTGGCAATTGAAATGTTTTTGAAATATTTGTTGCCTACTTTTCCATAATAGTTCATGTTGTCTTAAAATGAAACATATTTAAAAACTTAATTGCTTAATGAATTTTGGAATCAAGCAAAGGGTAAAGGCAACTTCAATTATTTCTTTCTACAACTGAAACCTTAAAAGTAAAAATGAAAATTTGATAAAACAAACTTGCAAATTAGCTAAGACACATTTTGATATATCAAAATATACTTATATTTCTCGTATATTAATATTAAGATAAAAGCTCTGTTAAGTATAGAAAATTTTAACTTTAATTTTAAAGTCAGTTGTTTAGCGAAATTTTTGTGAGTACGAGAATAAGGTTAGGGTTTTAGAAAAGATTTTGATTATTAAGGCTTAGGACAAAAGTTTTTCATATAACTGCAAATTGAAAGTAATTGAGAGTATATCTAACGATTACTAAACTTATTCAGCATATTTTGAATTAGAATGTAATCAAAAATATGATGTGCCAATTGAAATTTTGTTAATTTGCCAATTTGCCAATGAAACATATTTAAAACGAAGTTGTTTAATGAATATCTGAATTAAGAAATTAATGCATTTCGAACTATTATTATCATAATTCAACGCTTTAGTGGAAATAAGTTTACATATTAAAAATATGTCAAAATTTAGTTCTCTTCATGCTGAAAGTCTAACTAAATATTGAGAGTAATTATAATGTTTAGAAAATAATTTCAATAAATAAATCCGGCTCATTTGCTTATTCGAATTTCTGTAACAACAGCAAAAATCGTAGTAATTTATAGTTCATCATTAATAAATCTTGTAGTTTAGTATTGGTCAACTTAAATCATCAAGTCACTTAAAAAAACTTTGAACTAGTAATAGAGAGTAAATAAAATGTTTTCCAAGTTATTTGATTCAAACAATTTTCTAATCGTTTTCTAAGAATTCATCGTTTTTAATTGCTAGTTAAGGCTAGCGAGTTCATAACTCCTCTTCATTCCTTTTCGCTACTCTTTTGTCCTCATTCCGCATTCCATGTTTCCCTTTGCAACTTGCAACTTGCAGCTTTCCACTCATTAGTCCAGCCAGATTAGATCTAAGTGATGTCGCAGCAGCCGCCCGAGGTGGCAAAGCGTTTGTAGTTACGAGTACAAACAAGTTGAGCGACGCCCCAGCCGAAGTTGCTCTAGTTGCAAGTAGAAGCCGAAGCCCTTTGGCAACATGTTGCAAGTAAACACAAGTGTGCAGCGTACGAGTGTGTGTGTGTGTATGTGTGTGTGTGTGTGGCTTAATCATAGCCATCAGCGTAGACAAGCTGCAACGCAATGTTGCACATGTCGGGGGCGTCGCCTGTCAACTGCTGTTTAATGTCTTTGATTTCGTGCTTGATTCCAATGCAACAACAACAACGAGAGGTGTATTCAAAGGTGTGTGTTTCGATGTGTATGCGTGTGTGTGTGTGTGATGGGGTTAGCAACGCGTCGCGCTTGGGTTTCTCTTATATTTGCTTGGCGCGTCGCATGCCACAACATGCCACATTGAGGACGTGCCGTCCTCTGTTGCACAGTTGCACCTTGACTGCAACCCTCTCTCTCTCTCTATCTTTCGCTCTCTCGCTCACTCTTCGTAGCCCTTTCGAGGCCAGCTTGCTTTGCCTTGACAGCTGACAACAAAAAATCGTGTAAATTAATATTTTCCTGGCGTCGTCGTCGTCGAGAGTCCTTTTACTCCTTCCCATTCCCATTCCCATTCCCATTCCCATTTCGATTCTCCCTCTTATCACTTGAGACGCAAAGTGGCATCGGGGCACGCGTTTGCACATTTCTTCCTGTTCAGCCCCCTCCCTCCATTCCATTCCGCTGCCGCCGAATCAGTGTCTTCTTCCTCTTCGTCCTCTTAACGGTGTTTGTGTCTCCTTCTGCACATTTTGCAGCTTGTCTATTTTCTTTGCTCTTGTTTGTCTATTTTGTCTCTCTGACGCGTGTCTCAGTCTGTGTGTGTGTGTCTCTGTGTGTGTGCGTCTCTCTTTGTGTGTGTGTGTGTCTGTGTGTGTGTGTCTATCTTTGTGTGTGTGTCCTTCGCATCTTGAGTTCCTTCGTCGCTGCCGTCGTCGACGCTCTTCCTCATAAATATTTATTTATTTGTTTGCATATCCTTCGACTTCGACTTCGACTTCGGCGCACTGTTTGCACAGCTTTCAATTGACATTCGGCTTCACGCATTCCCCCCATCCATCCATCCACCAACACTCATAACATTTACATACTGTAGCGATGCAGTCGACAAAATGCCATCGAATAGACGGCGGCAATTTGTTTATAATTGTCGTAGAAATAATTGAGCATGAATCGAGCGCCACGTTAACTAACAAGTTTGGGATATTTATATCCATAAACCGACCTTATAAAGTATACTCTTGATTAGCGTCAACAACGATACGATAAAGTCAAATCCGATTGTCTGTCCGTCTGTCTGTCCGTCCACCCGTATGAACACCTAGATTTCAGAGCTTTTAAGAGATAGAGATATTGAATTGATCAACCTTTTTGGCTATTTATTAAGATAAATTATTATTAAATACTTAGTAAATATCTAATTTTCGAATAACAAGTAGAAAGCTACAGTCAAGTGTGATCGATTGTTTGATATCCACTATCCATTTTCAATAAAAGCAAAACGGTGTGGTATTATTCCTAAAATATACTAAACAACATAACGCAAATATAAAACAAAACAAGTAAGAAAGCTACAGTCGAGTGTACTCGACTGTGAGATACCCGCTACCCAATTTGATTAAAAGCAATATATTTTGCGGTATTATTCTCAAAATATACCGAATATACTGCAAATATACTAAAAAAATACTAAGAATATACCAAATGGTATGTTTGGTATATCGATATAGTACACCATTCAAAATGCCCATACAAAAGTATTTCTTTAATAACTTCCACAATTTTTATCTGATCGAAACCAAATTTTCAGGAATCATAACTACTATAGTAATTATTGTATATACCAAAATTCGCAGCTTTAGCTTTAAAATTACGCTTGTTATTCGATTTTTTTGATTTGCGGGGGCGGAAGTGGGCGTGGCGAAAATTTGAAACAAACTTGATCTGCGTGCAAACATAACAAAGGCTGTCGAAAAAAAATTATAGCTCTATCTCTTATAGTCTCTGAGATCTAGGTGTTCATACGGACGGACGGACAGACGGACAGACGGACAGACACACAGACGGACAGACGGACATGGCTAGATCATCTCGGCTGTTGACGCTGATCAAGAATATATATACTTTATAGGGTCGGAGATGCCTCCTTCGTCCTGTTACATACATTTCCTGTCGGCACAAAGTTATAATACCCTTCTACCCTATGGGTAGCGGGTATAAATATTGAAGCCTATTTTTGGTATATCGATAAAGTATTTATAAACTAGCTTTCTACGAAAAATTGCGACTCTCAGATATAAGTGATCATACGGACAGATAGACAGTTATGGGAAGTGGGATAAGAATATGAATGAAATGTTGCTGAAAGCCAACGATTAAAACAACAAGAAGTTAAATAGTACTGTTTCTCCTCTCAACAGTTTGCGATCCAATTGTGATTGCAAGTGCAACTACACATTAAAAATTAAAAACAACGACCACCATAAACGACACCAACCAAAGAGAGCGACATGTGCTGTGACCTGAGACCTGTAATTAAGCGTATGGATAGCAACGATGACCTTGTTGCTTAATGATGATGATAATGATGATGATGATGACGAAACTGATGCCATCGAAGAGCTTGATTGATAAATTGTTGAAACATTTTTATACTGCGCATTTAAAAAATTTGCAAAATCTGTAGCAAGATATGATTGAAAGAGGCATTTCACTTCAATTCACTTCCATATCATTTATATTTCATTTTCATTTTACCCAAAACGTTAACCCAATAGTGAACTTCTCAGAAACACCTTAAAATAATATGAGGTTTGGCCCAAACATAAACATTTCTTGAACCTGTGTTGTTATAGTACTATTTTGTTCTTGCTGTACTGGTTCGATACCTAAATAAAGAAGCTAATTAAAAAAAAATAAAAAAAAAAATTTTCATTTTATTTCCATTTCCATTTAATTTCCATTTCATTTCCATGTCAATCCATTTCCATTTCATTTATATTTCATTTTATTTCCATTTAATTTCAATTAATTTCCATTTAATTTTCATTAAATTTCCATTTAATTTCCATTTCATTTCTATTTCTATTTTATTTCCATTTCATTGCCATTTTATTTTATTTTATTCCATTTCATTTCCATGTCATTCCATTTCGTTCTATTTCATATCATTCCATTTCATTTGTTCTTAATTCCATTTAATATCGATTTTTATTTTATTCCCATTTTATTTCCAATTCATTTCCGTTTCATTTTCATTTCTATTTTATTCCCATTCCATTTCCATTTCATATAAATTCATTTCCATTTCATTTTTAATTCATTTCCATTTCATTTCCATTTCATTTCCAATTAATTTCCATTTAATTTCCATTTCATTTCAATTCATTTCCATTTCATTTCAATTCATTTCCATTTCATTTCAATTCATTCCCATTTCATCTCCATTTTCATTTCATTTTCAATTCATTTCCATTTCATTTCCATTCCATTTTCATTTAATTTCCATTTTATTTCTATTTCTATTTTATTTTCATTTCATTACCACTTTATTTTATTTTATTCCATTTCATTTCCATGTCATTTCCAGTTCATTTCCAATTCATTTCCATTTCATTTCCAACTCGTTTCCATTTCATTTTCATTTCATTTCCAATATATTTCCATTTCATTTCCATTTCGTTTCCATCTCATTCCCATTTCATTTCCGTTTCATTTTCATTTTATTTCCATTTCTATTTTATTTGAATTTCATTGCCATTTTATTTTATTTTATTCCATTTCACATCCATGTTATTGCATTTCATTTCCAATTCATTTCCATTTATATTTCATTTCCATGTCTTTCTTTCCATTTCATACCATTCAATTTCATTTGTTCTTAATTTCCATTTCATTCAATATCAATCCATTTAATTTCTTTTTATTCTAGTTCATTCTGTTTCAATTCATTTCAGTTCATTTCATTTTCGCTTTTCTTTTTTCCTTTCTGCTGCTATTTTCCAACGCCGTCACATTTACAGGGTATTTGCTAGTCAGCCACATCGCCTGTGATCTTTGCTGGTTAAGTTGGTTTTTTGTTGTTCGTGTTCTCATAGTTTAATATTCCAAATTGATAACGTTCATTAAAATCAATAAATTGAGTATTTACATGTATCGCTCTCCCTCTCTCTCTCTCTCTGTCTCTATCTATCTCTATCTGTCGCTATGTAAGAGAGAGCAATTACATGGTAATCAAACAAGGCTGACAACAATTGCCATTGGGAGCCGAAGCTCCTCCTAATTGCCGGCAACAATGTGTCCTTGCGCTTGACAAATTCCAGCCACAGAGAACTCAGCGAACTCAGAGAACACAGA
Source organism: Drosophila kohkoa (assembly GCA_019972355.1). Lineage (NCBI taxonomy): Eukaryota > Metazoa > Arthropoda > Insecta > Diptera > Drosophilidae > Drosophila > Drosophila kohkoa. The sequence goes on along the minus strand of BJEL01000071.1, from coordinate 4,043,299 downwards.
GAATGGATACGAGGAGGCTGTAGCGCACACAAAGCACAATGTGCCTCATAAAATAGCTAAATAGAGCTGCAGAAAGAGAGAGAAGCAAAGCGAAGCGAAGCTCGTTGCAAGAATCCGACAATGTCGGCAAAATGCTTTTGTAGCTTTTGTTGCAGCAGCAGAAGCAGCAGCTTTGGGTGGGACAAGTGTTTAATCGTTGCTAATTATACCGCGCAACTTGCAACTGCGCAACTTGCAACTGCGCGTGTCACTGTCAGACCTTGCAACTTGGCTGCATTGGAATGCCAAGCGTCAATTTAATTATGCGAACAATACAAATTGCGGCGCACAAAAGAAATGATTATGTGTCTGTCTGTCTGTCTGTCTGTCTGCGATGTCTGGGCAATGCAACAAATTGGAGGCAGCAGCAGTGAACTTGCAACAACAACAACAAAAACAGGAGCGTGCAACTTGTGGCTGCCCCACAAAAATAATTACAAATAAATCAACAGTTGGCGGCGAGACAAATTAACACATAAATTCTAGCGCATTTATGAGAGTGTGCCTCTCTCTCTCTCCCTCTCTTTTCCCCACTCTCCCTCTCTCTGTCTCTCTTCGTTGTCCCTCTCTTTGCAGCTTTTACTAGCTGCCACTTCTATGGAGCAGCCAATTAATAATATGCGAGGTGAACTGACACGATGACAACACGAGATACGCGTAATGCATGGCGCATTACATGCCGCTTATGCTTCGCTCTCCTCTCTCTCTCTCTCCCTCTCCCTCTCTCACCTCCTCTCTCTCTCTCTGTCATTGCTGTGATCTTGATCACGTGTTGCGTTCGCTGCGGCGCTGCAATCATTGATCATCGTCTCAGCACTGGGGGAACCCAAAGCTTTTGACTTTGGCGGCGGCATTGCAACCACTCAGTTGCTCCCCTCCCCTCCCTTCCCCCTCCTTCCCCTCTCTCTGCCCCCCTTTAAGAGCTATCTTGAGCACATCGCTGTTGCATTTCCAGTCCTTGCTGTTGCTTCTTCTGTGATTCGAAAATTTCATTTTAATTAAATTGTTGAATGCGCAAGTGCAACGCTAAGTTGCCATTTAGCTGCATCAACTCTCTTCCCCCCTCTCCTTCTCTCCCCCCTCCCCCTCCTCTCTCTCTCTCTCTCTCTCGCTCTCACTCTCTTGATAGCATCGCTGCAACGGTTTATTACTTTTGCCGCAAAGCGCAAAACATTTCGCGCCTCAAATTACATTTTAATGAGCTGTGAAAAAATATTTGGAGCAACACTTTACAAGATAAGCCAAAGGCACGTTTACCTTTGCTCTCAGCTCAGCTCAGCTCTCGAGATTATCCCCAACAACAACAACAACAACCACAAAAAAAGAGGAGAAGGATCAGTAAACCCAAAAATATCCCAAAATGGAAAATCTCGACAAATATTTCGCTGCTAAGTGGGAGCAAATTACGCGAAAGCGCTTTAACGGCTTTCGAGCAAATTTTTGGCGTTTTAAAAAAAAGGTTTCTAAAGAACTCAGTTAGGAGTTAAGTGGCTAAAGCGGCAAAAATACATATTTGTATCAAAAGTTTAAACTATTTTTATGAAAGGAGCGAGAACTTTAGAGAATATATTCAGCGGATTATAAAGCAAAAGTAAAAAAAAATGTATACCAAATGAAATGTTGTCAAATATTTCATAATTTAGAAATTTTTTTTTTTATTTGTATAAAGAGAAAAGAAAAATAATAATAAAAGAATAAACAAAAGATACAACAATTATGAAACATCTCGCTAAATATTTCGAGCTAAGTGAAAGCAAATTACGTGAAAGTGCTTTGACTGCTGTCGAGCAACATTTTTTTTTTTTTGTTTTATACATAAAGAAAAGGTTCCTAAAGTTGCTAAAGCTAGCAAACTTTAAAACTGAAAATGACATTTCTATTTAAGTTGAAGGTTGTTTTTTTTTTATCAATGGGAGTGAGAACTTTAGAAAATATAATTATTAATGTTTTATTGAAATAATGAATACAATTCCTTATTGCAATGAGCTGAACCAGAGGAACTAAGGGCTTCAGGCAAGAAAATGTATTCAATAAGCTTATAAAGAAGGAAGAGTAAGAAATAATAAATCACAAATATTTACTACTGGAAAAGATTTTTGCTTCATTTTAAAAATTGTAGTTACAAATATAGAAAACTATTTTCGAATGCTTTTATACTTGAAGATTCATGTGCATAAATTATTTGGCGCTAATTCTGACAGTCTTTGAGCTGCAGCTGCTTAAAGTGACGGACGGAAAGACAGAGGGATAGTTAAAAACTACTTAAGAGAGTCAACAAATTGTTGTTGAATGGAAAAATATGCAAAGTGGAAAATATTACTATGTTAAATATCTCGGTTTAAGTATGCGCAAATTACTAGAAAGGACATTTCAGCGCTTTTATTTTATACGAAAGCAAAAAAATCTTAGAAATAGCAAAAGCATGTAAGAGAAAACTATTCTCGCATGCTTTTGTATTTAAATAATCTTGTGCATACATTATTTGGCGCTCACTCTAACAGTCTCTGAGCTGCATCTGTTTAAAGTGATGGACAGACAGACAGATGTATAGTTGAAAGTGACAAAATAGAAGCAGCTATTGGGCTCTGAAATATCTAAATCATTTTGTTATAAGCATTATTTTTTATAAAAGAATCCGGAAAATGAATAAATATTTAATGAGAACTTAAAAAATAAATAAAGTAATATTTATTTTTGGTAAATTTGTTGACTGATGAAAAAGTTGTTTTGCAAACATTTTGAATGGCTGCCAAGTTAAGTTATTGTTCAGTTTGCATGTTTAACACACTTATTTTTGTGCATCAGACGTGGATCAATCAACGCGATTTATAGACACTGTAAAGTGCTTAATGAATGCGATTCGATTCGATTCGATTGGTGTTTCCCATGGAACTGTGGCTCTGTTGCACTTGCTGCATGCTGCATGTCATGCAAATCGAAGGATCGTCAAAAGGATGCCCAAAGGATCAAACAATAAGAAGCTTGAGAAGCAAGCAGCCAAGAACAAAAGCGGAACCCAAGACAACTTGAAGCCAAGCACGAAATTTAGCACAAACAATGCCACAAGCAGCAGCAGCAACACTCGAACTTGCCACTTGCCACTTGGCATGATTGACTTATCAAAAGGAGTAGTTGACTGAACAGCGGCAGCCGCAGCCGCAGCAACAGCAACAACAGCAGCAACAACTGCAATGAAGTGTTGACAAGTGGCAAGCAAAAGGAATGTGTGTGTGCACGCCGTGAATCAATGAGCCTAAAACTCTCTGCCTCCGCCTGTTGCATGAATGAATGAGCTTGCGCTTGTGCTTCCAGCATGCAGCATGCAGCATGCATGGGGCGGCATGGTGTTGCATGCAACACGATGCGTTGTTGCTGTTCCTGTGGCTGCCGTGGCAACAGCAACTGAATTATGCGCACGCATTGTGCGCACGTCATGTGGCAACAAAAAGAAAAGAAATAAGAAAGCTAAAAAAGAGTGTGATTGACTGTGAGATACCCGCTACACATATAAACTAATTCTACAACTATACTAAAAATATACAGTATGTCAAGAAACTCTTTACACACTGAAAAAAACACATATTTTTTGATTTTGCATGCAAAAATAACGCCTTTAGTTATTATTTTTCAAATTTTTTTTAATGCAGATCTATTATTTAGCAAATTTTAAATTAGGGTGTACAAAAATAAAAACAATACAACGAAAGGGAAAATTTTAAATCAACAAAATATGAGTTTACACATTTTTGACACTGTCAAGAAAGTGTTTACACACTTTAGTTTTCGATTCTGTTTTGTTCTATTTTTAGAAAAAACTGTACTTTATTGTTATCTATGCTTATGCACTATTCGCTATTTTTGCATTCCTTTTCATTCAATTGCGAAATCTTGCTACGCACTTGTCAAAAAGTTGTTTTTTAAATTATTTGACATGCGTGGAGCTGGTTTGACTTTTGACGTTACCCAATTGACTTATTATAGTCACCAAATTGGAAAATCTGTGGCTTAGCTAGTGGAGCTTATTGGGGTATCGCAAAAAATAATTTATAATGCTCCAAATCGAGCCGAAAATGAAGACAAACTGGAAGCAAAGTGTGAAAATGGTCGAAAAATGGATATTGACGAGCGGGCAGACCGCCTTATTATGGGCATGGTTCGTCAAAACCCCCAAATTTTGATCAGGACCCATGCCAAGGAGTTGGAAGAAGGGTGGGACACGGTCAATTCACATGAAACCGTCCGGGAACTAGTTCTGCGGAACAAATACTCTTCAACCGTTGCAACGGTTGCGCGTAAGAAGCCGCTGCTTTCGAAAGTAAATGTTGAAAACGCTTAAATTTTGGCTTTTAACATGAGAATCACGCCGGACAACTATTGAGATAACGTCGTATTCTATGTCCAAACCAAAAAAATGCTTTACTACAATGATGGACCAACTAGAGTATGCCACAAGCCGTTAACAGCCTTACATCAGCGCAACATCATTCTGACAGTAAAATTGGGAAAATAGTATTTGTTCCGCAGAATTAGTTGCCGGATGGTTTCATGCGAATCGACCGTGCCACACTCTTCTTCCAACTCCTTGGCATGGGTCCTGATCAAAATTTGGGGGTTTTGACGAACCATGCCCATAATAAGGCGGTCTGCCCGCTCGTCAATATCCATTTTTCGACCATTTTCACACTTTGCTTCCAGTTTGTCTTCATTTTCGGCTCGATTTGGAGCATTATAAATTATTTTTTGCGATACCCCAATAAGCTCCACTAGCTAAGCCACAGATTTTCCAATTTGGTGACTATAATAAGTCAATTGGGTAACGTCAAAAGTCAAACCAGCTCCACGCATGTCAAATAATTTAAAAAACAACTTTTTGACAAGTGCGTAGCAAGATTTCGCAATTGAATGAAAAGGAATGCAAAAATAGCGAATAGTGCATAAGCATAGATAACAATAAAGTACAGTTTTTTCTAAAAATAGAACAAAACAGAATCGAAAACTAAAGTGTGTAAACACTTTCTTGACAGTGTCAAAAATGTGTAAACTCATATATTGTTGATTTAAAATGTTCCCTTTGGTTGTATTGTTTTTATTTTTGCACATACTAATTTGAAATTTGCTAAATAATAGATCTGCATTAAAAAAATATTGAAAAATAATAACTAAAGGCGTTATTTTTGCATGCAAAGTCAAAAAATATGTGTATTTTTCAGTGTGTAAAGAGTTTCTTGACATACTGTACTACAAAATTACTTAAATATACCTAAAGTGCTCGTTTGTTAAATAGACGAAACGGATTTTCAATAAAAAAAACATACAGGCATGCTCCGGTTTTCACTTTTCGTTTTCGTTTTCGATTTGGGACCAAAACCGAGATTTTCGTTTTTAGGTGCTCCGGTTTTCACACGTTTTTGGTCATCGTTTTGCTATCGGAACGTTTCATTTTTTACTGCTAAAACAGCTGACTTGTGTTTTGGTTAAAAGTAAACAACGCGAAAAAATGTCTTTTGTATGTCCAATTTCGTGCGTGGATTGAACTCACATAAGGATTTTTTTATCCTGCATATAAATAATTATGCTTCCCCTGAATGAAATATATTTGCCTTTTGTCTTTTTTGCAAAGAAAGATTTGAAACTTTCTTTAAAAAAATTAGTTGAACGGCAATCAGCTGTTTCCCACAAAAAATGGGGATGCCACCTTTTTAATGCATTTCATTCCGGTTATTCCAACAATTTTTTTTATACACTTTTAGCACATAACTAATTAAATTAAATTAATTAATTTTTAAAAAACATATTTTACCCAACTTCAACAAATTTATCGCCATCCGTTTGATTATACAAGTATTTTTAACTTGCTTTTTCATTCTATCGAAAGTATGGCAGCTTAGGCGATAACTCATGGTGTCGGACCTATCGGTCGCTCACCAAAACGAAAATTGTTGTTGCCGACGACAAAATTTGATATCCAAATTTGAGGTGGGGTCAGAAATTAGTCGTTTTAAAAATAATTACAAGCCTAATTGATCTGCTGGCGGTCTTAAAAGAACGACAATAAACCAATGAATCCAATTTAATATAGAAAAAGGCATTTACTTTTCATTTCGGCAATTCAAATTTTCTCGAATTGCAATTCGAAAAAATCTTGTGAAAGTGAAAACGGGAGCACCAATTTTGTCGTTTTCGATTTCAAAACGAAAACGAAAACCGAAAGTGAAAACCGGAGCATGCCTGATAGTCTACAAATATACTAAAATATACTGAGTGTATTTAATGTAAATATACCGAGTGTGCACAACTGTGAAGTACTCGCTACCCATTTTCAATAAAAAACATATACTACAAAAAATATACTAAAAATATACCACAGAAAGTTTGTCCGAAATATACTAAAATAGACTAAAATATACTAAAATAGGCTGAGTTTGTATGACTGTTAGATACTCGGTAACCATTTTGAATATACTAAAAATATACCACAAAAATACTAAAATGTATCGACTGTATATACCCACTACTCATTTTGAAAAAAAAAAACGCAACACAGTGCTGTGTTATGCTTTGAATATACCAAATTAATATACCGCAAATATACTAAAAACATACCGAATGTACTTGACCGCTACCAATTTTCAATAAAACCATATTCTACAAATATACCAAACTTATACCGCAAACATATTGAAAATATACCATAGGCTATATTTGGTATATCGATATAGTACCACATATAAAAGACATTTCTTGACGTACTAAAGTATTTCTTAGAAAACTTCTAGTAAAAAACTTCTACAAAAATTTGAAACAAACTTGATCTGCGTGCTGTCGACAAAGAAAGTTAGCTTTATTTCTTATACCTTCTGAGATGTAGGTGTTCATACATTCGGACAGACAGGCAGACGGACAGACGGACAGACAGAGAGTTGGCTATATCGCCTCAGCTGTTGATGCTGATCAAGAATATGGTTTATGTGGATGGAGATGCCTCTTTCTCTCTGCACAAAGTTATAATACCCTTCTACCCTCTGGTTACCAGGTATAAAAAGCGAAACGAATCGAAACGAAACGTGGCAGCAGCAGCAGCAACAGCAACCAGTGGCAGGCAGCCACACACTTGTGCATGTCCAGCGTCGACGCGTTTTCTGACGAAATTTACAGCAAGTGCGCGATGAAATGCTAAAGAGACGTCAACGTTAACGGCGACGTCAACGTCGTCGTCGTCGTCGTCGTCGTTGACTGTTGCCTTCGATGTGTTGCGTGATTTATGATGTGCTTCAAGCACTGCAGGGGTATGGGAAGGGGAAGCAGAGGAGGGAGAGGGGAGGCAGGCAGGCAGGCAGCCAGGAGGTGGCATGCAACAGGAGCAGGCAACACTTGGCACTCGGGCTTTTGCAGTCAGCGTTCGACAAGCCACGTGAAATGGCATTGATCGCTGCCAAAATGCCAAAATGTTGCTGTTGTGACAACTGCGCTCTTCTCTCCCCCTTCCCCTTTCCCCTTCTCCATGCCCCTTTCCATCTCTCTCAACTCTCCGCAGCTTGTTTAATTAAAATGTGAAGCGCAGTCATGTAAAGCAGCGAGTCCACTGAAAACGCAATTACATAACTCAATCAATTTGTAAACTAACCGAACAGAAAAAAAAGCAACAACAAGAACAAGCTTGAAAGGCAACAACGAACGAATGAACGACGACGCAAATACTCTTTCCATATTCGATGCAAAAATGTACAAATATTGTTTATTTTTATTTACCTATTATGATATTTGTAGCTTTTAACCAGGTTCTCCAAGCAATTACAATTATAAAATTAAGAGTCGAAGGAACCAGCAAATTAAACATAGTGTGAAATACTTGATTTAATATATAATATATATAAATTAAAATAAATAAAAGATAAAAAATAATAGAGAAAAGTTCATGCTAAACAGAGATATCTAACAGAGTTTTTATTTATGTATTCAAAGTATTGAAAGTAGTTGCAGAACTTAAAAAAGACTTTTACTTCATAAAAGATTGCATCAAAAATCGTTCATTATTGACAGTGTGCCCAGGTGCACATTAATAGGTTTGTCAGTTGCATATCCAACAAATTGGTTTCATTATCAATTATAGTTAAAAAAAGCTTATTACAACATTCGTCTTAAAAATTGTGTTCTTGAAATAAGACAACTTTAAGACCAAATTCTGAAAACAATTTGAAAATTTGGCATTTTTTTGACTAATGAAAAATGCCAAATTTTCAATATAAGACCATAAATTTCTAGCATTAGGATTTTCATGTTTTTGACGCACTTTTGGGACCAAAATTCTTAGTTTTACATTTTTTGATTTTAATTGAACTACTAAAAATAGGAAATGAAGAAGTTAGCTAGTTAGTTAGTTAGTTATTGACTACATTTCTACCCTTCACATGCTCCTCAAATGCTTTGCAATTGTGTATGCTTTCCATTTGCTAGAGAGTATAATTCGAAGAGACGGAAAAGACTACCAACTACCCATAAAACTTTTGGCCCAATCACTTAATCTGAACTACAAAAAGCCCAACGAAAAAAACGAGCAAAAAATGATCGCTTTTAAATGATTTTGGCTGACGTAGCGGCGATAAACGAATTTATTGCAACAACGCACACTATAATTGGACTTGCGATATCTGCGAGCAGCAAGTGCGACAGAGAAGTAGCGTAGAAAGCGAGAGCGAGAGAGAGAGATAGAGATGGAGCAGTTTGATCGGCGATCGTCGCAGATCCTTAAACTTTATTATCGCCGCATGCAGCTTGGGTGTGCTCCAGTTCCAGTTTCAGTTTCAGTTTGAGTTTCTGTTTTAGTTTCCATTGTTTTCACAGCAGGACACACGCAAGTGCAAGCGAGAAGGCACAAGAGAGAGCGAGAGAGACAGAGATCAAGCCATAACAATAAACCGAAACAACGATTGAAATTAAGTTGCTGCAAGTGGCCACCAGAGATGCGCCTCCCCAACACAACAATCAATTCAGCAAGTGATCCTCTTCAATCTGGGAAAATGCTCCCAAAAAAAAGAGAGGAAAGAGGAGATGGAAGTGGAGACTACAGTGTAGTTAGTCGTATAACCGTATTCAACAATTTCAATTTGGCTTGACATTGTGTGTGCGTGTAATTTATCACGTTCTTTATTAGCCAACGAGCCACACAAATAAATACAAAGCACACAAAGGGGACAAAAGCTGATTCGCGAAGCAGCTTTAATCGATTAACGATCGCTCTCAGAGATCTTCTCAAGCGATCCCGTGTGTGCGATGCGGTGTGCGGTGTGCGGTGTTTCGTAAATTAGTGCATTGTCAAATGGCTGACAGTGCCAGGACAAAGTAGTAACAAACAGACACACACAGAGAGAGGAGACATGCTCATCCATATGCATAGCTGATCGTTAAAAATGCCAACAACATAATCAATGATCAAGATCCCCAGCAACAGAGTTGTTTCACTTGCTCTCTGCTCTGCTCTGGGCTGCTCTGCTCTGCTCCATTGATCGCCTATCGCGACAATGCGCCGCTGCCTATTAAAAGTGCAAGCAACTTGGCAGTGAAGCAACAAAAAAAAAATCAAGTAATAAAGCTACATTCGAGTGAGATCGTCTGTGAGATACCAATAAAACTAAAAATTGGGCGATATTATTCTTTAAATATACCATATATAATATATATACAGATAATATACTGATAAAATACTAAAATATACCATAGAATGCCAAATTAATATACTATAAATGTACTGATTTCTAAATTTCGCATTTCCATATACTATTAAAATTATAATGTACTATTAACTACATTATTAGTCTTCTTTAAATATACTGAATGCTATATTTGGTATATCCATATATTGTTACATTTAAAGTAACAAATAAATATACTAAATCAATTCTAAAATGACCTGAATCGTTTGGTATATAAATATACTATTATATATAAAATACACCTCAGAGTACCAAAATGATATACTGAAAAATACCAAAAATATACTGAATGCGATTTTTGATGTATCGATTTACTTTTCAAATATATTAATAAGTGTCAAGTTAATATTCTAAAAATAACTAAAATATACCAAATTTTATATTTAATATATTTACATATATACTATTGCCATTAACATATATCATGGAAGAGAAAATTAATATATAATACTAAAAATATACTGAATGCTACATATTCTTGTATGTGTCAAATATTCATATTTAAATTAATAATATTAATAAATAATTAATAAATGTGAATCCTATTAACTTTCTTGTTTTCATTTTTCAAACTTTTCATGGAATACATTTTAGCATGATGGGCAACAACGAATATAATTAACTGTATTATTATTCTTAATTAGTTCTAATGTGAATATAAATTAAATAATGCGTAAATTGCTTCAAGTGCATCAATGTTAAAACTGTTTTGCAGTCAGCTTCAATCAATCAAAGTTGCGCAATGATTACATTCAATTAGAGTCGCGTCAAGTTGAAAGCGCAACTGAGCTTCAAACTGCTATCAACAAATTTGGCGCAATCAATCGAGAGAGAGAAAGAGAAGAGCAGAGTGCAATGAGTGTTGTCTCAAACTGTCGATCAGCAATTTGTGCAGACTGATGACAAAGTGCTGATGCTTATAGCAAAAACAAAAAAGAGTATAAAAGAAAGAAGCTCAAAATAATGAAGCTCATAAACTGACACTCGCGCCTCGAATTGAGACTGAGACTGAGTCGGAGTCGGAGACAGCGATCGATCGGTTAAGCGCCGAAAGCCATGATCAAAGCCACGATGATCAGCGACGACAAGCGGCGCATATAAAATTCATCAAAACATTATTAAAACGTTGTTGGCAAAGGACGCACACAACAAAAAGTTGTAAATTTTTAAATACAAATACAGAGAAGGAGACCAAGAGCAAGGGCAATCAATCGATAATCTGCAGTGATCCTCTCTGGCCCTGGGATCGCGAATCTCTGTCTCTGTCTCTGTCCCTGGCATACTTTTACTAACGCTAATTTAAACGATGCGATGCGATGCGATGGCAAGGCAAGGCAAGCCAGGAGTTTCATTGGAATAAGCCCCAGCCGCATAATTTGCATATCAGCTTAATGTAAGGCCAAGGGATCTGCACAGTTTTGTAAAGCTCTATACAAGAAAGAGAGAGAGAGAGAGAGAGAGAGAGAGAGACGTCTTATCGCCACAGCCGATCATGTCCGATGCCCCGATGACAAAACTGTCCACGTACCCCAAGCAACGTTGCAAAGGCGTGCTCGCTGTTTTGTGGCTGTTGCATTAATGAATGCCACAGGCTGACACTTTAATTTTCAATTACAACAAATTGCCTATAATGTCTATGCTTATCGCCTCAAGTGCGAAAGAGAGCAGGAGAATGAGTGAGAGAGAGAGGAGGCAAGCAGTGTGTGTGCTTAATTGCGATCGCAAGGCGATCTAATGACAGTCCACAATCCACAGCAAAGGCGAAGCACAAGTAGTCGACTTATCAAAATCTACGCAATCTTAAATCAATTCATCAAACTCAAAGATTACAATTGATTTTCGCAAGTGCGAGACAACCAGAGAGAGAGACAGAGAGAGGGAGAAGACAGCAGTTAGAGCGGGCGGTCGAGCAGGCGGATCCATAAATAAATGTAGTGCATTCGGCTGGTGCGTGTGCAGCGTATCCGGTCCGATGCGATGCCCGGCTTCAGATTCACTTCGGCAGGTCCATCAAATGTGTGTGTGTGTGTGTGCAAGAAAACCGAGTGCAACAACCATGAGAGTGCACAATCAACTTCAGAATACCCGGTACTCCAAATTATGCTATTCTTAATATATAGAATAAAATCTACATTTGTGTGTACATTATTTTTGTTTGACTGCACTTGTTGTATTAATATAACAAATGTGTATTTTGGTATGTAATTTGGTATATTTTCAGTATATACCATTTTACATATATTTTCGTTAGACGGCACTTAATGTATCAATATATCAAATTTACTTTTAATTATGTTTTCGGTATATTCAATAGGTATATTTAAAGTATATTTTGGTATATTTATTATATAATATATACCTTTGTATAAACATTTTTGTTAAACTACACTTGGTATACAAATGTACCAAATATGTATCTTGGTATATTTTCGGTATATTTAAAGTATTTTTGGTATATTTATAATATATACCATTCTAATTATAGTTTTGTTAGAGGGTACTTGTTATATCGATATAACATATGTATATGTATTCCGGTATATTTTTGGTATATACACTTGGTATATTTTTTTAAATAAATGTATATATATATACTTTTTTGTTCGACAGCACATATTGTATCAATATACCAAATGTGCATTTCGGTATATTTTAGGTATACTTTCGGTATATTTACTTGGTATATTTGTAGTGTATTCGGTATTTTTATTATGTATACTTTTGTATATATTTTTGTTCGACAGCACTAGGTTTGTAAATATACCGAACATGTATTTCGGTATATTATTGGTATTTTTTGGTATATTTAAAGTAAATTAATTAAAAACGGGCAGCGTGCTTCTCAAAATTGAAGCAACATGAATGAATATAAATGTTCCCATCATACAAATTTATTCCATTAATATTTTTAATTTGCAGACAAATTTGCGATTTTCTATACATTTCAAGACAACAAAAGATGCCAATTTTATTAAGGATTTTTTTTTAAATACCCAAGTGAATATTCTTATGAAATTTTATAAAAATATCTTTGGTAGACGTAGAGCTCTAGTAGATGTTTATATCGAACAGTCAGACTCATAACACATAACAAACAAGAGAAGTCTCTATGCGAATTATCACTATTCAAAAATACTCTTCTTCGCTATACACGACCGGGTGTAGAAAACAAAGTCAAACGACGAAACGATCTGTGGCAATCTAGCAAAGAGACATGCCCTATAATAATGAAATGGCACACGAGGGCAGTGCCAAAGTCTGATTCCTGATTCCTCCTTCTTCTCTCAATACGGACAGCGATGATCGTGTGTCTCTTCTGTCTCTGTCTCTGTCCTCGTCTCAGTTGCATTTGCTGTCTCAGTTGCAGCCTCTTCTTGCTCTCTGTGTGTCTTGCTGTGATCGATGTGGCAATAATTTTTAAATAAATGATCGCTGCCTGTAAATGATCGCTTAGTTCCTGCTGCAGCAACAGCTCCTGCTGACTCTCAAGCTGTGCTCGGCTCCCAGCTACCTATAAGTTGGCTAGACTCCGCCACCGACTCCGAGTTTGCTTTTCATTTTGTAGGTGTTGTCATTAAACATTGCCGGTTAAGTAATTTGCCATGTACACCAAAAAAAAAACCATTAAGCACTTGCACAGATTAAAACGCTAAAAACAATAAGGAAAAAGGAAGGAGAACGAACTTCGTAGAGAGGCAGAGAATATAAAGTGTTCGATATAAATAATTAGAGGGATTAAATGTAATTTAAAGCTCAATAAAACTTTACTAGGAAAGCCACAAGAAATAACTATACAACAAGATTCTCTCAAGACATTCAAATCTTATTAATTTACTGATCAAACAATATTTTAGGTTGGATAAATATTCAACATAAAATATAAAACATGTACTTAATATATATAATTAAGAGAGATAATGAAAACTGAAGAGATTGAGCAAATAAAAGCAACAAAATTGTATAATAAGTTTATCAACAATACATTATTCTCAGCTTCTGCACATCTTTGGCATTAAGTGCCGAGAATAAAACAAAGAACCAAATATCCAGTAAATAGACCAAGAACGTGAACGATTGCAAATGTAATGGGTTCATCATGTATTTCAATACCTCTCAATAGGAACAATTCATCATCGGCGCAAATAATCGAAGTTTTGTGCAGCAGCGCTTTAATAAATTCAGTCATTGGTCATTAGAAATCAAGTAACCATTTAACAATACATCCAAAAGATTTCAACTAATTTTCATTATGTAATTGATTGATAGACATTAAGAACCCAAACTAATTTTAAGCACTTCTGTTAATGGAAACTCAATTTAAAGGAAACTCAATTGAAATCAAGCAGATAATGTTATCAACTACACATCGAAAATAAAATAAAAAAAAGTCTAAAAATTAAGCATTGCATAAGCTTCAGCATTGTTGTAGAAAATGTGAAAAATATAAAAAAAAAATTAATGAAACTCAATTGAAATCAAAAAGCAAGCAGCAAATCTAATAAAATTCGACTGCATGTCGAAAGTAAAGTATGTTACAAATAAAAATTTAACACTTTCATCATCAACATAGTTGTAGAAAGTGTGGAAATATTAAAATTATTAATGAAACTCAATTGAAATCAAAAAGCAAACAACAAATGTTAAACATTTCAACTAGATGTTTAAGGTAAAGTATAGTAAAAGAGAAGTGAAACACCTTCAGCTTCAAAATTAGTTGTAGAAAGTGTGAAAAATGTTTCCACATCGCGTTGTAAAATAATTATGTATCCTCTAACAAGGCTACAAACTACACATCAAAATTATTGTTTTGCGTTCAAGGCAGAAAAATGCGAAAAACAATAAAATAAAACAGCGCGGCATAAAAGTAAATAAACTTGCTTGAGTTGCTTTTTTTATGTTATTTTTTTCACACCTTCACAGTATTTTTTTTTTTTTTTTCATTTTTAGCCTGCGGCGCTAGCGAGATGCTGCAAAAGCAAAAGACCAGATCCAATCCAATCCCAACTCAACGCCTTCGCAAAGCCACACAAAAAGTAAAGTGATCGAGGAGGAGGAGGTGGCCAGGGGAAAGGGGAATGGGGGGGGGCATGCGTGTAGCCAGTCGACGAGTTAATCCAATTTAAGCATATAAATTATGAGCACGAAACTGAAATAACAAATCGCTTTATTAACCAACGCAAACATTTATCGCAAAAAGTATAAATATTTGTTATTGCATTAGGCATTCAATGGCTGATGGCTGATGGCTTCCCCTCCTCCTCCTCTTCCTCTTCTAACACAACCAACGCACAGGATGTGTGTGTGTGTGTGTTTGTACACCAAATATACAAGTTAGGCGGATGAAGTGCAAGAGCAGCAAGGTCCAAGCCCAAGCAGATGATGACAATCTCTGGAGAGCAGAGACAGCGAGCGTCCACACTTTGTCTCACTCTGTCTGCGAGGGCGTCAGCAAGGTGCAACAGACGGTGGGGAGGAGGGGGAGGGGGATAAGAAGAGGGGAGGGGAGAACAACGGCAAGTTGCGTGCTGCTGGTCTAAGCAAAAGCCCCAGTAGACAATCGGCTGAGCACAACAAATTGAAACAAGAAATCTACTCGACTTGCGATACTAAAAAATTGTGGACAATTTTTGGATTTGACAGTTTTAAATGAATATATACTTAAACATCAAGAGACATTAATTTGTTGTACATTAATATATAGTACAACTTATGTTAAAAGAGTTGTCAATGTCTGTCTCTCTAATTTTATATCCCAATTAACTAAATTAGTACTGAAATATTTTGATTTATTTTATTTTTCTACAGCATTATATTCAAATAGAGTAAATCACTTACCAAATTTCATGTGATGATGATAATGAAGAGACAACTCCTAAAAAGAAAACAAAGAACGTTGATTAATTTATATATTTTTGCTATAAGTCATATTTAGTATACACTTAATAGTCTTTAGCTTTTAATTTTTTTACTTAGCTAAAAAGTAAATTAAATTAAATTAAATTGATCACTTATTGTTAGTCTCATGCAAAGTGAAATTCTAATAAATGAAAATGTAATACACGATTTAAATACGTCCTGAACAATTTCCTGAATATGTTTCCTATCATGTTTTGCGATAATACATGCCTTTAATAGTTTAATTACTTAATAATTCTGGAAAAAATACACGCTATTATTATGAAATGATAAACAGTATTTATTAATAATTTCACTATTTAAATACTAAATAACTATTCAACTGAAGGAGCTATAGAATTGAATTCTAAGCTACTAAGCAACACTTTAAGCTTGTCTTAAGTTAAGTTACTTTCTGTATTTTTCGCATTGGGTGTCGAAAACAGTTCAGAAGAAAATGCGGAGCAGAACTAACGCCTTAATTATATATGCAAGAAACGCAATGGCAGATATATCACCAGAGAGAGGATGGATGCTGCAACACGCAACTGGACAACAGTTGAACAGCGTTTCTATACCCGATATCCATTGGATAGAAAGGGTATTATAGCAACGGCTGCTGTAGTCGGGTTTTAGTTGCTTTGGTTGACAAGGTTGGAAAAATATTCAACATAAAATATAAAATATGTACTCAATATATATACAAGTACTTAAGAGAACTAAAATCTGAACAGATTGAGCAAACAAAATCAACAAAAAATATCCATAAATCAATTTCAAGTATACCATAGTGTACAGAATATACCAGATTGTCAACCTATATACCGATAGCTATTTGTAGTATATCGATTATTTATTACATTTAAATGATAGTATAGAGTACAGAATATAACTCTGTGTAGTATATTTTAAATGGACTAAGATATCGATTTATTAATGATAGTCTTCGGTATATTTCTAGTAAATTTCAGTATATTATATACACATATGGTATATTTTAAATGTAATATTATGTGAATATACCGAATATAGTCTTCGGTATATTTTTTAGTACATTTGCAGTATATTATTATTTTATATGTTAAATGTAATAGTCTATGGATATACTATTCGGTATATTTTTAGAACTTTTTCAGTGATATACAATAAATACTATATCGATATACCAATTATAGTATATTTTAAAGGCAATAATATATGTAATAATAATAATATATCGATATACCAAATATATCATTCGGTATGTTTTCAGTCTATTTTCAGTATATTATGTATATGGTATATTTTGAATGTAATAGTATACCAAATATAGTCTCTGGTATATTTAAGTATTTTTGGTATATTTTAAAGGTAATAATATATTGTAATAATAATAATATATCGATATACCAAATATATCATTCGGTATGTTTTCAGTCTATTTTCAGTATATTATGTATATGGTATATTTTGAATGTAATAGTATACCAAATATAGTCTCTGGTATATTTTAGTATTTTTTATATTTTTTGAAGGTAATATTATATAGATATACCAAAAAAATCATTTGATATGTTTTAAGGATTATCTTCGGGTATTCCACAGTCGAGCACACTCAAGTATAATTTTCTCGCTTGCTTGAAGCAGGGGGGAATATATCGTATCGACTTGAAGACTTCATTGCAGTGCAGAGAGTCAGCTAATCAGAAACAATTTAAAGAGACACAGACACCTTCGCTGCAATAAACATTTGAGTTGTACATTCGCAGAGGTGTTGAAAGTTTTATAATGCGAATAACACGAGTTGTGCAGCAAACCAAACCAACAAAAAAAAAAGCGACTGAGTGTTGCCAAGTTGCCGCTGGGCATTGAAAACGCATTCGGATCGCATTCGATCCACCCGCAAAACGAGACTGCAACAAGACTGAATAATGCTTTGCATATAATTCATGAAATTTTATTAGTAAAAATGGGCAAGAAATGCATTTTGGCCTTCGACTGTCGACAAGTCGTTTCTGTTTTTTGTTCTCTCTCTCTTTCAGCTTGATTGATGGGCAAGGAATAAAATGAAAAGCAAAAAAAAAAAAAGAAGTAGGATGTCAAGTTCACTTTTGGGTAGCGTAACGTTTTAATTTCTTGGCAATCAAACATCATAGAGGGACAGAGGGGACACCCAAAAGTTGCCACTCAAAACAGAGACCTTTGCTGGATCGGCTGTATCAAGTTTAGTTTTTTGTTCCATTCGATTGCCAGCAGACACTGAAAGTAAATCACCAGCAGTTTGACATTTTTGTCGTTGTTTTTATTTTTTTTTTTTTTTGTTCGTGGTCGTTGTCGGTATTTTGATGGTTGCTGCTTTAAAATTTATAATGTGTGGTCGCCGAATAATTTGAAGGCACCTAAATTGGTGCATGTCTAGATTTTAATGGCTTAATTGGCCACATCAGCCACATCAGCCAACGGCAGTCGAAAACGCAGCATCACAAATGGCATCGAACGTAATTGGAGCAGTTGATGCATCCATAAAAGCATCCATTTAAGCATGCCTCAAGCCTCAAGGCATGACTAATGCTAAAGATCAACTAGCATAAGTTTTACAACACTAAATAAAACTTCTAAAACAGTAAAGATTTCCGCATGAAATAATAAACAGCACAGAGTTCAATAGCGAAATATTCACAAGAGTCGCGAATTTTAGTACAGATAATAATAACTTCTTATAGTATTTATTATTCCTGAGAATTTGGTTGCGATCGTATAAGCATTATATAAATTATTTAAAAATCTCTTTTACTTGTTTATTACTCTAAACTACAAATAGAGTTTACCAAAGTTTGACAGTTTTTTTTGTGGCTTTTTTGTTCATATTTTGAGTTTATAATTCTAGTTGGAAAGTAGCTTTCAAATTTACAGAATTCAAGCATCTTGCAAAAAGGAGAATAGTTGTGTTTTAGAATCGATCGCAGTGGCTTAGTTCTGTGTAGAGTTTCTCTTGGTAGAAAAGTGCAAAGTTATGTGACATTCTCAAAGGGAGCTGGATATTAGATAGAATTACACGCACACACACACACATATGTACACTTCAACAACTTGCAAATCTTTCTGAAGCCCTGCTGCCTGATCACGCCCACTTATCAGTTCCGCCCACACTGATATCTCGGTCCGCCGCCTAGTCAAGCATCCACTTAAAATTTGGTTCACATACAATCAAATTTTTGGCATAACATTTTTGCAGTCGATTAGTTTAAATGCCTGCAAAATAGGCAACTGTTAAGTAGCAGCTGAACTATTGAGTACTATTAACATTAGAAGCACACATATGTTACATACTACCACATGTAAATGTACGCTGGTCAAACTTTGTGAAGCTCCTCTGCTTGACCACGCCCGCTTAGCAGATTCGCCTTCTCTGATATCTCGGTCCGCTGCCTAGTCAAACACATTCACATGCATTTGGAATTGATAAACTTAAATTTTTGGCAGACCATTTTTACGTCGTGATGGTTTACTAAGTCAATGGCTACAACACGTTGAGGTTCTGCACAACTGTTGAGCAGAGCTGTTGAGGGAAACCTCAAATTCTGGCACTTGTTTAGCAATCTGCCTTCACTTCTCGGTCGCTACATACAATAACTTATACTATGCCTTGAAGTGCTGCTGAACTGTTGAGCAACTGTTGATGTACATCTAAGCTGATCTAAGCTGTGCAAGCTCCTCTGCTTGACCACGCCCACTGAGCGCCTTCGATGCTTTGAATATCTTGGTCCGCCGCCTAGTCAAGCTTCCATGCATAATTTCGCAGACATAGATTAAAATTTTTGGCAAGCCATTTTTGCAGTCGATTAGTTGAAATGCCTTCAAAATAGGCAACTGTTGAGTAATAGTTGAGTAGAAGCTACACGTCAAAGCTGCGCAACTTTGTGAAGCTTCTTTGCCTAACCACGCCCACTTAGCAGCTTTCCCCACATGAATATCTTGGTCCGAAGTCTAGTCAAGCACACACACAACGTTGGGCACACATAGACTAAAATTTTTGACAAGCACTTTTTTACATGAATCGATTAACAAGTGATTAAAGACAGCTTACATTGTCAATTGCTTTCAGCTCTGTAATTCATTTAAATTATTAGACTTAGACTTCGAAACTCATTGAGTGAAGTATCAACGCAAAGCAATTAAAGAGCTTGGAATTCTTGCATTATTAATATTTTTAATTTCATTTGAAAGTTATGTTCTTTTTAAAATTTTGATATTTCGAATAGGATAAATTTGAAAATTTACATTTTTAAAATATATTTAAACGTATTCTCCTTCTTTATATTTACAAAGGTATACAATCTCATCAAAAAGAACAATTTATGGTCCACTTCTAGTTCTTTTTCATGTTTTTGTTGTTTATTAAAAATCTTTATAAAGCATGTTTATATTTTGAGACTAATAAACTAATAGTTCCCTATAAAATATTTTTTTATATTTTCATTACATTTTTTTGCAAACCTTTGAATACATATTCGTATTTATAAAATTATGTTCGTTTTTGTCTTGAGTTTTAAAGCTGCAATATAAATATTTGAAAAATAAATAAAGATTTATGTTAGACTATTCAATTTACATGGCAAATGTGAAACTAAAAATAAATATAAAAAATTTATATTAAAAAACATACATAAATCTATTTTGTTTGTCTTTTTTGAACAATCTTAATATTAGAATCATTGACCTTGATTTAATATTTGGCATTCTTGGTTGAATTTTCAGATTTTCCATTTATTTAAGATTTTGCATTGTTGCTTCAATATGGAGATTTTTCCATTCTTAAAGCAAGATCGTAATCTTGAATTTCGAATTTTAATTTATAATTTCGATCATGATTTAAAAAATAACATTTTTGGTTTAATCTTGATTCAACATGTTAGTCTTGATCATGTTTTTTCTTTCATTGATTTCATTCATTGATCATAGAGTGCCCCGAAAAGAGCATTTCAATTAGTTAAGCTTTTACTTTAGGAACGTTTGAGCTAACAAGGAGCAGCTGCAATGCTAAGGAGTGTGAGTACTTTACTCTCTGATGGATGATGGACTCGACTCGATGATCCATTAACTTGGCGCCGGCCACAAAACGAGCGATGAAGGTTTATTTCTGTTGTCCCTGAGTGTGAGTTTCGGTAGGCGTGAAATTCATAGAAATTAGTCGTAACTTTTAGGCCAAGCCTCGACTGCAGACAAACACAAAAAAAGGAGACGAAGTCGAGGACTTGTGGTCAAGAGTACGACCTTTTGGTTTATTTCTTTTTTGCCACGTCTGAGGTGCAAATTGGTTCGCACCTTTTTTTTTTGTTTTTGGCAATATTTGAAATCGATCTTTTGCGACGCGCTGCAAATGAGGCTTCGACATCGACTTCGACTTTGGTTCGGGGCATAGTTAAGCGTGTGATTAATGAGTTTTTAAAAGGCTCTCTCACTTGGCACATTTTTAGCAGAACTTTAATTGGAACATGCTGCTGCTAAATCAGCTTAAAATTGCCACTAATAGGCGCTCAAACTCAAACTCGAACTCGAACTCGCTTCGACTTGATTCTTGTCTCGTGTGCGAGAGAATTCACACCTATCTTTTGGGTCGTGGGTGTGTCTCGTCGGTGTTCGTGCTGGCAAAAAGGTGTCGAAATTAGCAGCGAAATTAGATGCACAGTCAGAAGTGAACTGATTGATGATTTGTTGCCAAATATTTGGCTAGACAGGAAGTGATCTAGATTTTAAAGTGTGTGTCTCGATTCACGTTCCAGGAGTCAAAAGTAAGGAGCAAAAAAATCCAAAATGATCGTTGCTTCGTTCGCTTCATTAAAAATCAATAAAGCCAAGAGAGCTGCTGCCGTCTGCTGTTGTTGCTGCTGGGAAACGACATCAGACACAGAGCAAAAGAAACAAGTTTGCAAAAAAAAAAAGAGAGACAAAATAAAAGGCGGAACGTCGCCAACGTTGAACCCATTAAAAGGCGCAAAATGTTGAACGATCGTCGATCCGTTCGGATCGGCAGCAGAGAACACGACACGAAAATATTTCTAGGTCCTTGGCGAAGACATTGTTACAAAATTTTATGCGTTTTTAAAATTAAACGTTATATGCGCTAATCCCGAACTAAACTGCGATTTACGATCGCCAATGCGAATGCGGCTAAAAATTGATTAAAATTTAATGAGCCAGTCGCAACTGTGTAAGCCATAAATATCATTCGTCGAGTTGCTGCCGCCAAATGGCTTCATTTGCATCAGATTGGATCAGATCAAGTTCAGTTCGAAGACGACGACGACGATGGCGATGATGATGATTATGAGACAACAACAACAAGTAGAAGGTGACTTTATGCACGCTTCAAAACACTTTTCATTTCAATACGATTTTCTCACCCTCTCTCTCTCTCCTTCCCTGTCCCTCTCTCTCTCACTTCTCTCTTGAAAATGGACGCACGCCAGAGTTAGCTATCCCTAGAGGAGTTTGCTGTTGACCCCAAAAGATGAATGCACACAAAGAACTAAACTGAACAGAACACAGAACAGCAGAAGAGCAGATGTTTTCATGTTGACCGCATCTAATGGTGCGTGCTACTGCCGTTTGTTCTTGCCTCTTGCCCCTTGTTGTCCCTTGTTGCTTGTTGCTTGCTCCTTGCCACTTGGCTGCGTTTCCTTCTCATCATCATGATCAGACACAGACACAGACTCAGTCGAAGTCGAAGTCTGAAACTCAGACGCGGGCTCAACCGCAGAAATGTAGCCAAATAAACACACACACACAAACAAATACACACTCTACCACACACACACACACACTCATATACTCACACACATTACGCTGCGGGTAATGATAGTTATCAGCTGTGTGTCCGTCTCTGTCTCTCAGTCTGTCTCGCGCTGTGGCCCGCGACTACTCATAAAGCAAACCCCCAAAAACCATCCACAACACCAACAACAGCAACAACAACAAAACAAATACTCAAGAGATTCTATTTTATGCAACAGGCGCCGCTACTTGAATGCTCTAACATTATTAGAAGAGCAATACATTTTAAAATTGTTTTATAAATAAGTGATTTATTAATTTTCCCGCTTTTGGAAAACGCCTCCTTACTACGAGTCTTAATTGCTTTGGCTGACGATCTGGTATATTGAGTCTTTGATATATTTTAGTATTTTTGGTGGTGTATTAATTTGGAATTATTGATGTTAAACCAAATATAAACTTAAGGTATATTCTTATATTTTATGGCATATTAATGTGGTATGTTTTATAATATAGTAGTATATTAAAATACCAAATATAATCTTCGGTATATTTTGATGCATTGGTGGTACATTAATTTGGTATTTTTTGTATTTTTGATGTATTAGTGTGTCAATATACGGCATATTTTAGTATTTTATTTGCATGTTAATTCGGTGTATTTTATAATATATTAGTATATCAGTATACCAAACATACCATTTGGTATATTTTAGTATATTTGTGGTATATTAATTTCGTACATTTTATATATAGAATGTAATACGTTATCAACATACCAAATATAGCCTTAGGTATTTTTTTTTAGTAAATTTGTGGTATATTAATTTGGTATATTTTATATTTTGGAAGGCGTAGTATATCAATATATGGTATATTTTAGTATTTTACTTGTATATTAAGTTGGTATTTTTTAGAATGTATTTAGTATATCAGTATATCAAACATACAATTCGGTATATTTTATTATATTAAGTTGGTATATTTTATATTTAGAATGTTATACTGTATCAATATACTAAATGTGGACTTTGCAATATTTTTACATTTTTGTGGTACATTAATTTGGTATATTTTACATTTAGAATGTAGAACTACATCAATATATTACTTCTATTAAAGTCTATTATATACGATCTATAATATACTACAACAAATTAGGAGTAATATAATCAATAAACTTGGTATTATGACTGATGAAATTGTAAGTAAATAATTTCTAAATATTTCTTACCAATTGTTTTGTTCTATTATTTTTTTCCATTTCAGTATATAAACATACTATAAAAGCTACTAACAACGAAGAACTCTGCCTTAATGCCATGTCATAGCTAACTTAGCTTCCCACGCGCAGTGTAGACAGCGAAAAGAAAGAAAGAAGCAAAGGGCAGCAAAAACAAAAAGAAGAAAATAAAAAACAGAAAAAAAACCAAATCAGAAAGCTGAACGACGATCACAAAGTCGCAGTTTGATTTGTCTTTGGCAACGTCTCTTGCGGTGAACTTTAGCTTTGTGCAAAGTTCAATGCGCTGTTCGCGTGGCTTCTGACTGCGATTCAGAGAAAGAGAAAGAGACAGAGACTGCGACTTTGACTCTCGAGTCTTGAGTTTAGGCTTCGGGCTGCTGGCTCCCCTATTTCGATGAGGTTCTTTTTTTTGGATACAACAGCAAAATGCAACCCCTAGCAAATGTTTTCCTTCTTCCTCTTCTTATTTTATAGTGTTGTCTTTTCATTTTCAGCTGCAGCCCAAGACAAAGTCAAAGAGCGAGTAAGCAAGATAGAAAGAGAGAGAGAGAGCGAGAGAGAGAGATGGCTGTCTAAGCCCGTGCCCGGGACAAGATCCTGGCGGTAAATACACCTGCCACGCGTCAGGTCGAAAAACAGCGCAGAACTCAGAGCTCAGAGTCCTGTGCCTGCATTTAATTAAAATATTAACTACGAAAATGACTGGGGAAACACACAGAGAGAGAGAGAGAAAGAGAGAGAGGGAGAGTAGAGCAGCAGGGACAGCGCAAGACGAGGGGAGAGTGGAGAGGGGGGAGGGAGGGAGGTCAGGTCCTGACGGAAACTTGTTTCAATTAACATGCAACAACATTCATTTTTGCATTTCCAGTTTCGAGGAAAAACGCTCAGGATATTCAGTCAGTCCTGTCTCCCTCTCCCTCTCTCTACGTGTTGCCATCTCGCTTGCACGCAATTAACGCACGCGCCCTGCAAACGTCGCGGCCCGGAACTATGCTTCATATCAAAATAATTATGCATTTAAATCTTTCAAGCGTTGCAAAGGATATTTTATCGCGGGCGGAGTTGTAGTTGTTTTTTATTCTCTTTTTATTATTTTGTTTGTGGTTGCCAAGGAAGCAAATAGAGTATATATATATATATATATATAGAGAGAGAGAGAGAGAGAGAGAGAGACAGAGAGAGAACACTAAATTCTGTCGAAGTTGATCTGCAGCTTGTCATAGATCTCATTGATTAACTTGATCTTGCAAACGCAGATTACAAATCAGCTTACAAGGAGAAGCAGTTATGGAGAGATAGAGAAAGTGAGAGAGAAAGAGAGAGAGAGAGAGAGAGAGAGAGAAAGAGGTAGAGGCAGATAGAGCAGCTACAACTACAACTTAAGCTGACCTGATCGTAATCAGCGTCGAGTGTTAATACTTTCCTTGCCTCAACTCATATGTAAAGTTTTGACTTCCGCGCAGACCGATTTAAGCCAGAGACGCGGCAGAGATCAGTTGAACAAGGAATTATCTTTGATCTGGAACTCCTTTGATCGCAGCGATCGAACATTCAACTAGCAGACTGCTTTACAAATATACATACTTGACTCTTTGAAAACTGAACTCGAGTTGTCATTCCAATTTTTATTAAATTTATTACACAGAATTGCTTTAACTTTAAAGGGATACTTTAAGTGATATTATTCCACATGTGTTTTAAAGTAATCACTGATCGCAGCGATTATTGGAACATCGAACATTCAAACTCACAGTTTGCGTTTCAGATATATATTTGACTTTTCGAAGATTTAAGTTGAGTGAATCTAAAAAAAAACTTTGATCTTTCATTTCAATCTTTATTAGAATAACTTTAAACTTAAAAGGAAAAGTTATAGAAAGAATTTTAGCTATTTTTGAAAATATTATTCCACATGTACATTCTAAAGTAATTATCTCACATCTGAGACTCTTTGATCGCAGCGATCGTTTGGACATTCAACACTCAACTTATAGATTACAGTTCAATTATATTTGACTCTTTGAAATTAAATTAAGAATAGCTTTAACTTTGAAAACTAAGCGTGATAAAAAGAATTTTGTTTACCTTAAAAGATATTATTCCACATGTAATTATCTCACATCTGAGACTTTTGATCGCAGCGATCGTTTAAAATTTCAACATTCTACTAACATTTGTATATTTTATATATATTATTATATACTATACAGTGTATAATATATGTTATTTTCCATACCCCACAAAATTTCAATTACTGATCTTGATACCTGGAGTTTCACTTGTTGATCTGTAAATTTGTTTCTTTTATATTAACATTATTTCCATTGTTCTATGTCATTTAAATTCGAAAAGTTATATAAACATTTTCTGCAAAACTCAAGTTTTAATAAAAACTAAAGAACATCAAGGTTGATCTATTTAGACTTTCGAATCTGCATGTGTGATTTAATCCCAAGGATGAATTCTAAACATTCCAGTTAAGTATAATAGATAGTATTTAATGTATAAACTGCAATTCTAAACATTCCAGTTGAGTATAATAGATACTATTTAATGAATAAACTGCAATTGTTTGGTCAGCGATTGGTTTTCCTTTCAATGCTGTTACTCATCCATCACAAAACTCAGTCCCGACGATCATTACGCAAATGCACTTCAAAATCAAAGCAAAATCGATGTATGTATATAGGTATGTATATGCATATGTATAGGGGAGGATCGGTTAAGTACAATGGCAAACAACAAAGTGCAAAACACACAAAGACCACAAAAGACATTCGGCTATTTTGAACATTTCAGCAGCACAGCGAAGAGAAAAAGAGAAAGAGTTGCATTAATCAAATGAATTTGAATAGCAGATGTCAAAGAAGCGAAAAATCTGCAATAAGAATCTGCGCACAATGAAAGTGTTAATGATGCGCCGAAAAACTGCACAAAATATTCCATTACAAAGCAGAAAAATCTAGTGGAAAAAAAGCGGGGGAATTGTCAACCAAAAATGAAACCAAATGAAACCAAAAGAAAAAAGAAAGGATTGTCGATCAAACGATCGGTCATGCCGGTCTGAGTAAAAGGGAAACATTATTGTCAAGAGTTTGGAAAATGGAAATAGAAAATGGAAAATTGACACGGCTACCGAATCCGCTGCTGTCGATGATCGGCAAAAATGTGTGGACAAAGGGAACGAGTTGAGGTAGCAAAAACCGATCGAGAGCTCTCCTCTTACACACCTGGCGATCAATCTGCGGTCGCTGAAAGAGAGAAGGAATGAGAGAGAGGGAGAGAGATGAAGTTTTGCCAAGTTCTTGTTTTTGTGAAACGGAAGTGAAAAACTTGTGATCTTGTTGATCGTTTAATTAGAGGCATTTGTGAAATTGTTTGAACACCTATCGAGGCCTGACTCTGCATAGCTAATAAGGTTTTTGCCATCCTTTCGAGTGCTCCTTCTCAAAACATATCGCATGCCAAAGCGTTGCGTTTTAGTGGGCGACTTGGCGACTCCAACTTGGACTTGGAAGTCGAAGTCGAAGTCGGGAGCTTTGTGCGTGAGTTGCACATGAAATTTAGCGAGTAGCGCGTCGCTTTGCTAAGTTAATTAACACGGAAATCAAATTGTTGGCATGCCAAAATGCAGGCAACGCTTCTCTCTTTTAGACTTTGACTGATCCCCGCACAAAAAAAAACAAACTCAAAACTGAGTTGAGTTCAAAATGTCGAGTGTAACTCAAAGGCTGAGTTGAGTGCAAGAGAGCAGGTAACAAGCGATCTCTCTCTCTCTCTCTGTGTTTGAACTCAACTCAATCTTGCTACCTGTAGCCTGAGTGCAACTCAGTTGAGTCACTTTGCCAGGTGTGCGCACAGGTAGCGAGAGAGAGAGTGTAAAGTAAAGAGAGCAACAACTCCCTTACTCTCTCTCTCTCGCTCTCGTTCTCTCTCGGCTTTCGTCGTCGTTCGTTGCGTTGCGTTCGTTTCGCAAAGGTACAAAACATGAAGGTTTAGGACGAAGGGACTCATTCTTGTGCAAGGTGTCAAACGATCAACTTGAGCGAACTTTCAACGAAAGCAACAAATTAGTAAACTCATTTTTTTTTATTCGTAAAGTGCGTGAGTGTTAAAAACTGAAAAGAAAACAATTGCAAAAATATGTCTAGTGTGGTGTTTAATGCAAATACAACTCAACAACAGTCGCAGAACAGCATCGAGCAACTATTTCCCACCACAATCGGTGGCGCCACCAAAATGTATCAACGCTATCAACACATAATGCCCGCCCCCGAGCAACACCAACAGCAACAGCAATCGAATATTAAATCGAGCAATGGCCTGACAATCAAAACACGCAAATACACGCCTCGTGGCATGGCGCTAGCAACAGCAGCAACAGCAGCAACCACTACAGCAGCAACAGCAGCAACAACCATGCCATACAATGTGGATCAATCACAGTCGGTGCAGCGACGCAATGCTCGGGAACGCAACCGTGTCAAGCAGGTGAACAACAGCTTTGCTCGACTGCGTCAACACATTCCCCAATCGATCATCGCTGATCTGACCAAAGGCGGTGGGCGTGGTCCGCATAAGAAAATCTCCAAGGTGGACACATTGCGCATTGCTGTCGAGTATATTCGGCGACTTCAGGACTTGGTCGATGATCTCAATGGAGGAGCAACAACAGTAGCAACAGCAACCACAGCTGGCAACCATTTGAATTTGTGCCTCGATGAGACGAGCTGCAATTCGAGCAGCAGCAGCGGCAGCAGCACACATTCCAGCAGCAACAACAGTTCACATCACATGTACAGCTACAACAACCATAGCAACCATAGCAGCAGTCACAGCAGCAGCAATCACAGCAACAATCTGTTGCAGCAACAACAGCAATTGCAACGCCAACAGTTTCCCAACAATCCATTGACACCCATCACATTGAACGGCAATCACTTGCTGCAACCATTTGCTGCCACCCAACAACTGCAACAGCAACTGTTGCAGCAACACCAACAGCAACAGCAACTGCAGCAACTTCATCAGCAGCAACAGCAGCAACCACAACTGGCAACCACAACAACTGGCGCTTGTCATTCACCAACATCGTCGTTCAACTCGAGCATGTCCTTTGACTCGGGCACTTATGAAGCGGCACCACAGCAACTCTCACCGCCAGCACCAGCCTCTTCCTCTTCCTCATCATCGAGCAGCAGCAACAGTTCAAGCTCCGCTGCTTTGGATGCTCAGTTGCAACTCAAGTTTGAGCCTTACGAGCACTTTCAATTGGATGAAGAGGATTGCACGCCCGACGATGAGGAAATCCTCGACTACATTTCCTTGTGGCAGGAGCAGTAAAGACTACACACACACACACATCAACACACACACCAACACACACTATGACTGCCAGTTTGCTTTCTAGTCAATGATTTTGAGTTTTGAACCAAGTGCCTCAAATGTTGTATATAAACTCAGCTCATTTTTTTTTCTATGCTAGAATTTTACTATAATTTTTTTTCTTTTTTTTTTTTAATCACATTTTTTTTTTGCTAGATTTAAGTCTTTTTTTTGTAAGCCACTTGAAACCAGTAAAAAAAAAAACAATTTTAAGCCTAGCATTAATCTAGATTTTAAGCGCAATTTTTTTCAATGTTAATTAGTTGTTGTAAACGATATAAAAATAAAATATAAGAATCGATGTATAACTAAAAAAAAATTATGACTTTTTATGGCGAATGGAGGGAATTTAATTTGAACTTTTCATGCGGGTTTGAACTTGATGAGATTGCAGTCGATAAATGTTGAGATTGAGATGCGGGTTCTTCTTCTTCTTCGCTCCTGCTTCATCATCATCATCATCATAAAGGCTTAATACTAATCTCTCTCTCTCTCTCTCTCTTTTGTATGGATTAGTCGCCATTTAGAAGGTGGACTTAAACCCTTTTTGGAACGAACACGCGCCTCATCATTAACGCTCATCATCATCATCAACTTCATCGTGATCGTGATCGTAGCTTCTTACCTATGCAGGTAGTTTTTAGGGGGCGAGGGGATTAAAAGGGTTTCTCGGTAGAGGGAAAAACTAAACTAAAAGCGCGAGGCACGTGGTGGAAAAAGAGAGGGAAAAAGGGGAAGATAAACGGGGCAAATAAATGTAAATTAGTTGTTGAAAAAGCGCAGGTAGAAGATAGGTTCCATCAAAGCTGATAAAAGTAATTTCCCCTCGCTTTGGACGCGTGCTAAGTGCACTGCAATTGTAGAAGAGAGTGAGAGTGAGAGACAGAAAGAGAGAGAGAGAGAGAGAGAGAGAGAGAGAGAGAGAGCGGGAGTTAGCGGGAAACCTTATCGCTAAGCAACAACAATTCAAATACACTTTTTAAGATATGCTAATTCAACTGAATTCTAACATTTCGCAAAACGGAAATAGGCGTCTACAACAACGACAACAACAACAACAACAACAACGACAACAACAACAGTAACAAAATCAACAACATTTAATCAAGGAAATTCGATCAGTCGAAGTCTACAGCTAAATATAAATTTATATGTATATCCCACATTTCAAAACCAATCAAAATAAAAACCTTCGCAGAAATTCAGTATTATAAAAATGAAGTATTAGATTGAATTATTTTCGATGTGTTTTAACAAACACATAAACATTTCTATTCTTATTAATCTTGGTTGATCTTTGCACCCGCTACCCATAGGATAAAAGTTATTTTTTCGATAGTTTCCTGAAAATTTGGTTGGAATCATATAAATGTTGAAGAAGATAATTATGAAATACTTTTGTATGAGAAAGAAGGGACTTAGTTGTTTTTAGCTGACAATTTTGTATATTTTATATATGAATATAACAAATATAGTTTTTGGTATATTTTTATTGTTTTTGCGATCAATTAATTTGGTATATTTTTCGAATAACAACACAGTTTTGCGCTTTTTCCAATATGGTCAGCTGTTACCATAACTTTTTTAGCCTTATAATTGTAAGATTTTGTTCTTAATAATAAGAACTTGTTAAATGTTCTTGCAAACTCAAAATTCGTGTTTGCTAACTTTAAGATTTCAAGTCTTTGACGGATTTTTTAGACCAAAATTCGTAGCACTACACACAAAGTCTTGACTTTTTTAGTGTAAAGAATTATAAATCGAATCTAGAAATCTTCTAAAATTGTACTCAAGTCAAAGGAAATTTATGAGGCTTGGAATATGAAATTTATAGAGAATTATTTGATCCGAAAAGAAATTGTAAAGGTTGAATTGAAAATATGATTATCTATATAACACTAATACTTTTAGACATTTGGGATAATAGAAACGTATTTAAAACATCGATATTGCAAATCAAATTTATTTCACTATATTTTATCTGAGAATCTTAGAACTAATTTAGTACTAAATGTAATTTAACTTTCTTATTCTAGGGAATTTAAGATATGTTCGCCATAACTCGATGAACCGTTTGATAAAAAAAAAAAAACATTTAAGATGGCTATATTTTTCATATAGGCAAGTGAATGCTTCCAATACTTAACAAATTATTTAATTTCATGAAAAGCATTCAATATTTCTGTAGATATTCCGAATTTATGTTGCCAGCAATTTGATAAACAGCTTGTCAAATATTTTCATGAATTACGAATCAAGAGTAAAACAACTTCTAAACTTGTTAAAGGCAAATTTTTATAAATTTAGAAATATTTAATTTATTGAAAATGATTTCAATGGTTTGCTCTCAATATTAAAATGTATTATCTGCAATTCTAAAATGTGTATTTTTAAATTATGAATATTTTGCTTCTAAATATGTTAAGTTTTGTAAATTTACAAATATTTCATTTATTGAAAATTATTTAAATGGTTTCCTCTTAATATTCAATCAAAAACAGTTTGTTAAATATATTTGCAAATTATGAATATTTTGTTAGGATTCAAACTACTTCTAAATAAGTTAAACACAAATGTTGTAAATTTAGAAATATTACATTTATTGGAAATTATTAAAATGGTTTTCTCTCACTATTCAATTTTGAAAAAGAGTTTGTTTAAGGCATTCTTGAAAGCTATGAATATTTTGCCAGGATTAAAAATACTTCTAAATATGCTAGTTTTGTAAATTCGGAAATATTTAATCTCACTATTCAAAATTTATGTCGCAAGTTATCCGACAAAAAACTTGCTAAATTTACTTGCAAATTATGAAAATTTTGTTAAAATTATAATCTTCTTATGTTGTTGAATACTTAAAGTCAGTTTGAAGTCAAAACTTTTGCCATGAAACTTCTGTCGCTTGTATTATCCGGTTCTTTGGTTTTCAGCCGTAGTAACCAAAAAAATAACAAACAGAATCCTTTTCATTCAACTCTCCCACGCATCGACTGACACTCAGAGCTGAGAGCTGAGAGCTGAGAGCTCAGAGCGCATAATAAATCATTTAGCATTACAAATAAAAGAAAAGGATAAAGACGCTAGACTATATTTTGACACATTAAAGAGCATGTGAACAAAAGGTGTTTTCTCGAGTTGAGAATGCATTGTCCGATCTTGAGATTTAGGTCGCTTGGTCTCGGGGTCGTGTGCTCCAAAAAAGGAAAAGTGTAAGAACTCCCTCACGCTTTCTCTTCTATTCTATTCAATTCCAATGTCAACGCTGACACTTGACAACTCAATGCAATTGTTTAGGTTCCTTTTCTAAGGGGGGACAGGGGCAACAAACTACTGCAAATAGTAGGCAAGGATTAAAAAGAAAGAATGGGAAAATGACAGCGCCGGAAGAACTTTCACCTCGAAATGAAATGAGCATTTGATAAACTGTGAAAGAAAGGAGTGCGTATTGTTCAGCTTAAGGATTTAACAGCTGCTTTTTGGTTCTGGTTTTTAGTTTTTAATAGATTCCTCTTCAGGATTGTTCTTTTTTACTTCACTTTTTGGCGTGGGTACAACTTTGTGTGGCGCAGAGACTAAAAACGCGCCGCCATCGCATCAATCAGTCGAAACAAATTTGTACAAATTATAGGGCTGCCTTTTAGTGGACTCTCTCTCTCTCTCTAAGGATACGCAGATTGATGGAAGCAAGAGAAGCACAGACTTTATTTTAGAGGGCGCGGGCGAATCTCATAATTCAGCTCTTTAAGAAGTTGTTACTTGAAACATTTATTTTTACACCTAAGGCAACCTCCCAAAAAAATAAAAAGAAGAGCTCGCAATCAAAATGTTGTTGTTGCGTTTGGTTTATTTGAATTTCAATAAGGCACAAGAGCTGACTCGAGCCTGACTTTAACTGGCCCCAGGTCGAGTTCATTATCCTGTTATGTGCATAAGGCGGCATTTTTTGCTTTCATCTCGCACGCAACATTTGAACGGGGCGTTATTAATTAGCGTTATGAATTATTGATGCGCTGACCAAACGTTCTCGTTCTCTCTCTTCCTTACTCTCCTTCTGTCCTTCTCTATCGCTGATTGCTGTGCAATTTTGATAGTCGCCAACTATTTGCACAAGTGCACAAAGCAAAGACAACTCGAGAGAAGCAGCTCTGATATCTTCATTGTGCAGAGGATGCATAAATCGCCAACATGTTGCACGTACATCATCTGCTGGCGCTGCAGCCACAAGATATGTGTTCCCAATTAGCGAAAGACCCCAAATGCGACACACAGCCATAGCCACAGTCACAGCGAACGAACGACGCCGAAGACGCCAAGTCGCTTCAAGATTCAAGCCGCAGTCAGGCAAAAGGCAAAAGTTATTCGAGTTGTCATATTAGATTGTGATAAATGTAGTTACATACCCAATGTGATAACTTTTCGACGCTCAGCTCAGCTCTGCGCCGGCGCTTAGCTCTGGCTCTTTCTCTCTCCCTCTCCCTCTCTTTCAGTCTATCTCCCTCTCTGCTGTCTCTCCCTCTCTCTGACAGTCTTTCTCTCTCTCTTTCTCTGCTCACCATTCAAAACGCTTTTATGACATTCGGGAAATTCCGAGAGCTGCATTTTTAGCTTTTATTACCCCTGACCCTGACTTTACAATTGATGTCACGGAAAATCCCAAGTCCTCAAATCTTCAAAAAATGCACATAGATATAGAAATTTCCGCTTGATCCTGCGCTTGACCCTGACTGAAAAACTGTCAAATCTGTGACCTGTTTAGGGCGCTTAATATTACACCTGCCCGCGGGGTGGCTGTCTTTCCATATTTCTTTCCTTTCCCTTCTCTATTTTCTGTGTCTGTGCCTGCGCCTAGACCTTAACCTCGACCTGTCTCTAGTCCCTTCTTCTAGAAGGGGTTTTTGGTTGCATTCTACCTGCGATGCGAGCAGCGCTTGTAAAATTTAGGTGGCAAAAATTACACCTTCTTAAAGATGACGAAATCATCGGCGGTGCTAATGCTAAGCTATTCTTATTTTGCCAACACTAATCTGGAGGTAAATTCGTGGGCAAAGGGCAGAGAATTAGATATTCAGCTCATTTAACACACACTTTAATCAGCGGAATCTTAAAGCAATATTCGTTATTAATCAACTTGGTTCAATAAAAAAAATATTAAAGTGTTTTTCAAATTAATACACAGAGAAAGATAGATTGGAAAATCTTGATTTTATATTTCTTCCATCTTAAAGAAGACAATCTTGATGTAAGATTTTAAGGTCTTCAATCAAGACCAAGATTAAAAACATTTTATTTTAGGATTACAATCTTTATTATAGACTTTTATTCTAGATTAAAAAATACATTGCAAAACTTGTTTTAACATTTTGTTGATCTTAGAAAAACCAACATTTTTATTCCTGTGTCTTAAAATGTTGGAGTTCCCTTCTTTAAAATTATAAGTAGACGAAGAGAGTAAGATTTAAATCTTGAATTTAAAGATCAGGATCAAGCTAGATTTTTGTAGATTTTCCATCATGATTTAAGTATACACCTACTTGGTTTAATTTTGACATACTAACAATCTTGATTGAAGATTTTATTCTTGACTTTAGCATGTTTTTTCTTTCCGTGTGTAAATAGCAGAAGATTCCAGGATATAAAAAAATACAGAAATAGTTTCGGATTTTATATAAGACTACATTTTTTTAATATCATTTTAGTATTTAGTATTGTTTAGTGTGTCATATTTGATTTAATATACATTATTATATATTGTATTTCATATTTTTCCTTACATCAATCGACTTCTCGATATGCAACTCGAAAAGATTATTTCAGTTCCAGTTCCCAAAACATAGTTTAAGAAATATACCCCACACCAAGTGCTATGAATTGCTGTTAAACAAACACTGACATTATTAGGACTCAAGACGCGCCTCAATTATTGAGATCAACGACGAAAACAAACTTCTCTTGCTACTTTGACCACCAACGGAGTTTTGCCTCAATTAAAAACTTACATTTTGCTTACTATTTATTTGTTTTTGCACATCTCTCGAGTACAGAGATCGAGGCAAGTGATCTTATCTAATGCCCTGTGTGGGCTGTCAACACAAACAATTGCACTTGCTACTGGGCGTGGCAGAGTGCAACACGTTGCAATAACAGCAGCGTGTCAAGTGGCCAGCAGACTTCCCACTTTTTCCTCTCTCATTTACCTCATTTTTTTTCTTTATTATTTTTACACCAGGGTATTACAGCTTTGTGCCTGCAGGAAATGTGTGTGTAACAGACAGAAGGAAGCAGATTGAAGCCATGAAGTAAATACTAATGTAAGTATATTCTAGATCAACGTCAAAAATGTAAATGTTTTTTACAACATACTTTTGTATGGAAAAAACGGCATAGTGGCTTTGGTTGATCAGTTGGTATATTTCTATGGTATATTTTGAATATAATGGTATATACATAAGTATACCAAATATTACCTATGGTATATTCTAGTTGCTTTGATTGATTATTTGTTATATTTCATATAAATAGTATATAAGTATACTGTGTATACTGTGTATACATTCGGTATATTTTAGACGTATTGATGGGCAATTTAGTATATTTCATACTCTATTTAATATTTATGTAATGTAATATGTATAATAATACATATTTTATATGTATATAATATATACTAATAGTATATAAATATACCAAATACGACCTATGGTATATTTTAGATGCTTGGATTGTTAATTTGTTGTAAATATATACTTTGGTATATATTTCGAATGTAGCAGTATATTAATATACCAAATATGACTTTCGGTATATTTTAGTTGCCTTGTTTTTGGTAATTCGGTATATTTGAGGTATATCTATGGTATACTTTAAATATAGAATACTTTATGCATATACAAAATATGACATTCGGTATATTTTATATGCTTTGATTGACAATTTGCTATCTTTCCTTCGCAATGGTATAATTGGAATGTAATGTATATTAATAAAGGCCTTAAAAATTACCTTCGGTATATTTAAGTTGCCTTTTTGGTAATTCGGTATATTTATGGTATATACCAAATGTGACATTCGGTATGTTTTAGTTGCCTAGTTTGGTAATTTGGAATATTAATGGCATACTTTAAATGTAGTATACTATATGCATATACCAAATATGACATTCAATATATTTTAGTTGCTTTGGTTGACAATTTCGAATATTGCGTACTCTATTGAATATATGTAATATGTATAAGTAATAGTATATCAATATACTTAAAATTACCTTCGGTATATTTTGTTGATGCTTAGGCTGACAATTTGGCATATTCTGTACTCTATGGCATATTTTGAATGTAATCAATACACAGTATATCAATATACTATCATTTAATAACTTGCCACTTGAAATTACTACGATTATACTACGAAACGAAAAAGGCAACGATCGTCGCTGCGATGATGTTTGACATTGGCTCACACGTGCCCCAGTGTCCAGTGTCCAGTTGCGAGTTGCGAGTTGCAGATGCCGCGTTGCCTGCCGTTTCTCTTGTTGCAATCTCACTAAGCTGGGGCACGTAGCAAAGCGCTCCTCAGGCTGTCGTCTATCTCTCTTCCTCTGTCTCCCTCTCTCTCTCTCTCACTCGCTCGCACTTGCTGTGCGGCAATATCTCACATTGAAATTCCGAAACACGTACACGAAACGTCTGAGATGTTCTTTGATGGATTATATGGATTTTGCTCATAAATGTGAAGTAAGGCGAAAAATTAATATCGCATCGCGGCAAATAGTTTTGAAGTTGTCTCCCCGTCCCCTCCCCAGCTCCCCCTCGCAGCTCTTCTTCCTCTCTCTCTCTCTCTCTCTCTCTTACTCAATGCCAGCGTATCGCGTTGTTTGTCCTTCTTCTGTCTTCTGCTCTTGTGTCATCAATCTGCGGTGGCGGTGACGCTGTTGCAAGTTTGTCAAACACTCTCTCAACACACTCTCAGTGTTGTCTGTCGCTTGTTTCGATGTGTGGGTGCAACAGCGGAGGGGGCGGGGGGCGGAGAACGGGACAGCATGGGGCAGCAGCAACTGTTGCATTTGCATAAAAATCACCAAGACGCATCTGCAACGCATCTCGGCAACGTTGCTGTTGTTGTTGTTGTTTGCTGTTTTTGTTTGTTATACCCTGTAGCTTTTGTAAATGTCGATCGAAGGAGTTTCAATTATCAAGTGCTAAATCTTTCTGCTTAGAGTTCAACTATTATTTTGAGCAATAATTTAACTTACATCAACTGAACTTCATAGCTAAATTAAGCACTTTTTTTGTATATTGTTTTTATTTGCTATGATTGTTATTAACTTGTCTTTCGATTATCTTTGCTAAGGTAAAAACATAATATTTTTCACACAAATCGCTTAAACATGATGAATGCATTTCGACATAATTGCTTTGATAACAATACTCTATGGTAATGTAATAGTATATCAATATACCAAATACGATCGTTGGTATATTTTAGTATTTTTAAGTGTCTTGGTATATTTTTGAAATAATACCACACTGACCATAAAATAATACACCAATATACCAAATGCGACATTCGGTATATTTTAGTATATTTCAGTATATTGATTGGGTATATTTTGGGAATAATACCGCATAATAAAAGATTTATCAAATTAAATCAATTTTATAGTTTTGTAATGTAATAGAATATCAATATACCGAATACAACTCTCGGTATATTTTTGTATATTTTAATGTATTGATTTGAACTACTTTGGGAATAATGAATTCATCAAATTAAGTCAATTTTATAGTCATTTAATGATTCCAAAATAACATTACAAATCTGCTTTTATTGTCAATCAAATAATTTTCTCTGCTAGGAAATTATCACATTTATTTATTTCGAAGTTAGTTTCAATCTTTTTAATAACTCAATAATATATTTCTTGTATTTTTTATCATCATGTGTTATTACTTTTTAGCTTTGCAACTAAGTTACATGATTATGATGAGACATTTGAAAATATCAAACAAGCATTTTGACTGCTATGAAAAGATATTGCAATGATAGTAAGAGAATCAGCAAACTTTAATTCCCAACATACAAGTCAAAAGATAGTTTGAAACTTTTTAGATACTTCATAAGATTTGAGATCATATTCTTGTATGCAACTTGTATATTTTATTTGTATGGAAAGGAATAAGGCTAACTTAGCATACTATAAAGTAACTATAACTTTATATAATATGTTCAACTAACTAATAACGAATTCAATATTCCAACCTGATAACCAAGTTATAGAAAAGTAGAAATAAAACAAGAAAGAAAGCTACATATTGATGCGATAATTAAGATTCAGATAAGAGCATTTAATAGTTACATTCTTTTACAGGGTATCTTTGTGCTTGGTTTTTTTTTATGTTAGCCATGCGTTCAATGCGAATATTTGCAGTTGTTATTGCCGACTGAGCTCCACTTGGCTTGCCCCAAAGGGGCCAAAATGGGCGGACAGAGCTGAACTGATCGATCGATTGTTGTTGTTTTTGTTGTTGCTGTCCGGCGGGGCACGCTGCAAGTTGCAAGTTGCACGTTGCCGCAACCTCGCTCTCAGTTAAGTTTTTTTTTCGGGCCTTCTGCTGCCTCCGATCATAAATCATGTGGTGTAATTACCCGTTGGCGCAGGATGCAACGCATAAGCCACGCGCACTGCGCGTTTTTGCACCCCAAAAAACAAAAACAACAAAATAACAAAAAATATATGAGAGTTCAAGAGTTTATCGCCAGCGATATTGGCGCTTGTAATCCTTTTGTGCCTCTCTTTGTTCAACCAACAAGGAAAACAAAAAGGATTGCGCCATGCGTCCATGATGACCAAACAGTTTTCAGTTTTTTTTTTTTTTTTTTGGTATCCCTTTTGAAGTGCCCTCTCCTATGTCTATATTTGATTTGATAACCATGCCACAATATACGTAAATGTATCCTTTGATCAGCCACCAGCCAAAAGCAACACTTGTTGAGTGCCTGCAAATATATTTTGGAAACGCAGAAAGATCCACAAAAAACGATATGTCAATTGCTCATTCCAGGAATAACCTCTATTCTATTCACCTCTCAGTCTGCGTTTGTGTCTCTCTATTTCTATTTCCTAAACCCTAACATCAACTTTAACTGCAACTCTTACGCACTTAAGATCCTCTGCCACAACATTCCATATTCAATCATCTGCAGTCGAGTCTGCTCTAAGCAATCAGCGACTGTGTGTAACCGCAAAAACCTCAGCGATAAACTGTCAAATGAAATCAACTCTCGCTGCTCTACACAACAAGCTGGGTAACTAACATGTATTGTACATTCTATACTACGAGTATATATGAATACTATACAGAACAAATTTATTTCTTTATTATAAGACAGAGATTAAGGACAAATTTATTAAACATAAAATGTAGTATGGAGTACATACATCTATATAAAGTGTCTTAGTTGCTTTCGTGTCTGAGTTGACAATCTGACATATTGTATTACTCTAGATTATTCTCATTTTGAATAGAGTATAATATCAATATACCAAATAAAGTTATTGGTATATTTAAGTAGCGTAATTAAATGGAAAAAATAATACACCCAATGAGTGGCAGAAATGTGTATATTTACAATTTTCAAAGGTACAAGTTTGCTATGGAAGCATACATTTTATAAACTGGCATTAGAGATATACTTTATAGCAATAACAGAATACAAAAATATAATATTCGAAACTGATAAACATACATACTTTAAGAATGAACAACTGAATCATTGTAAAATGCAAAATATTATATTATTTTTTACTTTAAAAATGATTTTTTCTTAATTCAATAAAGAATTTCTCTTATATTTAAAACCAAGAAAAGAAACTTTATTGAAGTATCGAAAATATTCCAAAATACGTTTATGAAAATTTGTATATTTTATTATAATTGAAAATTTATTTTTATGTTTATTGAAGAATTTCTTTTATACACTTCCCTTGTAAAAAAGAATAATGTCACAATAAAGTGTATACAAAGTGTGCTGGCTGGAGAAGCGTTGTTACTACTTGCATTTTCATTCCAGTTTTTTATTTATATTTATATTTTTGTTGTTGCTTCTTGAAGTCTTGAAGACTTCTCTTTGCTCGCTCGCAGCCTCTTTTAATGCCTCTGACTTGCCCACTTCCCGTACGGGTTTTGGGCCAAGCAAGCAAGCACATAAAGATGGTACAAAAAAAAAAAGACAAGTAAGAAAGTTGTTGTCGAAGTGTGTTTGACTGTGAGATACCCGGTAAGCATTTTAAATAAAAGCAAAACAGTGGGGTAGTAATCTTCAAACATACTGAATTAACATACCGCAAAAATACTAAAATATATCGACGGCAATATATGCTATATTGATATATTACTATTCATTATTCTGGAAATATACCAAAACAAATTACTAAAATTCTAAAAATATACCAAATGCTGTATATGGTATATTGATATAATACTACATTTTAAATGTACCGTAGAGTGCAAAATATACCAGATTGTTAACATTCAAAATATACCATGAAATACAAAATATACCAAATTCTCAACCAAAACAAATAATATACATCGAAGTCTATATACGGTATATCGATATACTATTACTTTTTAAGTATACTGAGCATATACTATTACATTTAAAATATACCATAGAGTACAGAATATACTAGACATGGCTATATCATCTCAGCTGTTGACGTAGATAAAAAATATATATACTTTACAAGGTTGGAAATACCTCCTTCTACCTTTTACAAACATTTGCACAAACTTTTAATACCCTTCTACCCTCTGGGTAGCGTGTATACAAAAAAAATACACAGTATCCCCAATGCTGTCAGGTTTTGTCAATTATCAGGTGCAGTGCTTCACTCCCCTTCTCCTTTCCCTTTTCTTTCCTCTCTCCATCCTTGCCACAACAACTTGGCTTTCAGTCAGTTCAAGCTTTTGCAGCTTGAAGCGTGTTTTAAGCGTGCGAAATTTTCATTCACAAATGCATCTTATGTTGTGGGGAGGCAGCAGCCAGTGAGTGGGGCAAAGAGTTGCTTACATAATGTCGCTCCTCTTCTGCTTTGGTTGCTGCTTCGACTGCTGCTGCTGCTGCTGAGTGCATTCAAATGAGTTTTGAATGCGTTTCGTATACAAAGTCTGCCGTCTGCTGTTTAGAGGAGAAGGAGGCGCCTTGCAGCGCAACTGATGGCTGTGACAATTGTGACGCTTTTGTGGACTGTAGTCAAATTAATTTCACATTTCCTTAGATTCACCTTTATACATTTGTTGTTTGTGTGTAAATATTTAGACGAGCCATGAAAATCTGGCCAGTTGGTCAGTGGCAAAATTTCGTTCTGGTTGGCAAGGTCAACTTGAGTTGACATCTGTAGAAGCAGCTGCAGCAGTCGGCAAAACATTCGTTGCACAGTAGCCCGTGGCTAATCAAAGGTCAAACGCAAAGGTTTCACTTTACACAGATGCACATATTGAATTTCTTCTCTTCTCTCTCTCTGCTGTATTATTTACATTTAATTTTGCAATTTTTTGATCTCCTCTTCTCTGGTAATTGAATTCATCAGGCCACCCAAAAATCACGAAAATTGCTGGCATAATTTTGATTTGAATTTAATGACTTTATTTAACAGAGAGATTCCATCCAGCCATCCAATCTTCATCCTTCAGCTTGCAACTTGATCCCAAAGTCATGTCTTGTGTCTTGTCTGAGGCAGCTGTCGCAACTGTTCGGTGCGTGTTGCGTCTTTTGGCTCACAATTGATAAGTTTTCGTTTCGCAAAATTGCATTTTAATCAAGTCTTATTAAAATTAGTTTAGCGCTCTCTGCTGTAGCTGTGCTGCTGTGAGGTCCACTCAGAGCTGATCTCCAACAGCTTAATAACATTTTAACTAGCCAGTTCCGTTTCGAGTTCGTTTTGCAATCTTTCCCCGTTGAAATAAAGTTATCAACACTTTGCTCAGAATTCAATTCCACACGCCACAGTCACAAGTAATTGCCACCGTCTTTTCCCCCCCTTTGGATTCCCTTTTTTTCGGTTCGTCACGCGTCGTGTCGAGTCAATCAACGATCTCGCTTGTTGCCATTCAAAAAATAGCAGACTTGCACGCAAATAGCAGCAGCCAAGTCACAAGACTCAAGACACAAGACACGCTTCCCCGTTCCAGTTCAGTGAAAGTTAACACGCGTCAAAAGCTGCCACAGAGCGAGATAGAGAGACCGAAAAAGAAAGAGAGAGATACGAACTCGAGCAATATTGTCTTAGGGTTGCAAATAAAAAACTTGCTTTCAGCCTAAATGCTTTCAAAGAGGGGCTCATCCACATTGCCTTTGGATAATTTACAGCTTCGCTCTGTCGCTCAACTTTCTTCACTTCCGGCAACTTCCCTTAACTCTTTTTTTTGGCTTAAATGCATTTTTACTATCATTGGGATGAATTGCGATTTCTTGCAAATATTTAGTATTTTAATATACTGAAGTTTTAGTATGTGGTATTTTAATATACTAAATATTTTGGTACATAGTATTTTAATATACTGAATTTTTTAGCATATAATCTTTTAATATACTAAAATGTATTGAGTAAATATACTGATATACTAAATCTTAAACATTTAGTATAATAAAAATAATACATACTAAATATTTAGTATACTAAAATAATACATACTAATTGAGATTAATTTCGATTGTTAACAAATATTTAGTATACAGTAATTTAGTATACTAAATTTTTAGTATATGATATTTTAATATACTAAATATTTTAGTATGTAATATTTTAATATACTGAATATTTTCGATATAGTCTTTTAGTATACTAAAATATACTGCGTAAATATACTGATATGCTATGCAAAATCCTAAATATTTAGTATATTAAAATAATGTATACTAAATATTTACTATATTAATATACAATATATGTGTTTACTATCATTGCGATGAATTTCGATTGTTAACAAATATTTAGCATATAGTATTTTAGTATATTAAAACTTTAGTATGTGGTATTTTAATATACTGAACATTTTAGTATATAATCTTTTAATATATTGAATATTTTTAACATATAATCTTTTAATATACTAATATGTACTGAGAAAATATACTGATATACTATGCTAAATCCTAAATATTTAGTATATTAAAATAATACATACTAAATATTTAGTGTTTATTACATAGTAAAAAATATTAGTGTATATACCAAATATTTAGTATATTAATATACTATATATATGTTATTATACTTATTCATATTTGTTAAATTTAATTATATATTTCTTTTTTATGTTTTTCTTTTAACAATTGTTTACATTTCTTTCTTTCTTTTCTTTTATAAATAAATTTATATTTTTGGACTGTTTCACTACACATCTTTTAAGTAGATTCCTAGCTTTTTGCCTGCTTAGTGCAAAGTGTCAAGTGGCTGTGAGGATATCGACTCATTAGATCGCT
The DNA here is from genome assembly GCA_019972355.1 of Drosophila kohkoa. Lineage (NCBI taxonomy): Eukaryota > Metazoa > Arthropoda > Insecta > Diptera > Drosophilidae > Drosophila > Drosophila kohkoa. The sequence goes on along the minus strand of BJEL01000071.1, from coordinate 3,999,787 downwards.
TAAATGGCAATTAAAGGCAACGACACGTTCCAGCACTTTAAAGACTTTTTCATCGAGTTGAAAATGAGTCTAGTTCAAATGTGATGGGGAAGAAGTGGATAGTTACATCGTATAATAAAGATCAGAGCTGTTGATAAACGGTGTAAATTTCCACAAACTGCGATGACCAAACATAAAAAAAAACCCCGTCGAGTCCGAATGAAATATGAAATTATTAAAACGACGCTGCAGGATAACGTGAGCTCAGTTTTCAGGTCCTTTTTCTCTTAGCTCGAGATAAGGAAGGAATGAAGGAATAATAATAACAATCATAACGAGCAAATACAATGAAGCTAAAAAGTATTTTTAACTATCTCTATTTCTCTCGTTCTCGCTCATTTTGTGTTGGAAAATTAATGCGCTATTAACGACCGCAAGGATCGCGGCAACCCTCCGAAAAAAACACGCACACACACAAAAACGTAGAGAAAATGCATTGTCATAGGGACTAGAAGAAAAGTATCTAGTAGGAGATTCTTGTTGCGTTAAATAAGTCATAAATTTCATTTCGACTTTATCCTTGACTCTCCATCGATTTTTCATATTTAATTCCCATCTCCATTGTTCGCGTGGGCGCTGTCTTTAATCCTTTCTCGTGTCCTGCGCGCATCGAATCATGCGGGACACATACTCCAAAAAATAAAAATACTATTTCTCCCCGCATGCATCTCACTTTCAAGTTGCAGTCTTCGGTGGAATTAAGTCACATAAATCGTGTTGACTTAAGACTTGATTTTTGATTTCAATTCAATTCAATTTTTTTGATACTTATCGTTTTGGAGTAGTTGATGCTCTTCTTATCACCGATTGCAGCATATTAGATCTGTTCTGATGTGTGGTCTAATCACACTCTATGTTCGCTCCCCTTTTCTCTATTTTATTAGCAGCTTATGGCTTATGTCTTACTCAATTAGAGAGCCAAGAGACAAGTTGTTTGCCCCTCCAAAGTGCAGCTGTGAGTTGCCTTTTAAAAAGTGAATTTAATATTACCCAAAGAACTACAGCTTAAGTCAGTTACTTAGGCACAACTCGAGCAGTTGATAAAGAGAGGATCCATTTCTTTTATCAAGCATCTTAATATGTTTCTAAAGAGAGAATTAATTTCTTTTATTAGTTTCATTTTCATTTTCTAAGTGATTTATATATTTTGTATTTTTGTATTAGAATGCAAAGACTAAGAAATGATTTAGAATTAAAATTTTGTACTAATAATTGAAATTGCAATTTTTAAATTCAAATCTATTCAAATTTCAGTTAATTAACTATTATTCTATTGCCTAATGAGGTGTCTATTTATTAATGCACTTGATGCATCTCTATTGTATAAACAAGTAAGTGTACTCGTTGCTTTAGTCGAGTGTACTCGACTATGAAATACCCACTATCCGTTTTGAACAAAAGCAAAACAGTATGGTATTAAGTTTAAAATAAACAAAATTTATATACCGCAAAATTTATAATATCCCAAATGATATAATATATTGATATAGTACACACCACATTAAAAATATACCAAAGAATGAAAAATAACCATAGACTATGTTTGGTATATTAAGTATAGTATATACTTCATTCAAAATATACCAACGATTGAAAAATATACCATATATACTACAGGTTATATTTGGTATATTGATATAGTACTACATTCAAAATATATCATAGAGTGCAAAATATACCAAATAATATACTGACATGGCATTATGATGTCGACTCTTGACGATCTTGATCAAGAATATATGTATATACTTATAGGGATGCCTTCTTCTGCCTGTTACAAACATTTAACACACTTATAATACCAATTATTTACAGCAATATGTTCATTCTTTTTTCAAATCAAAAAGATTTTCTTAGAATTTATAAAACGTCACTTTCCGAACAGCAAATCGTTTGTTGAATGAATTAATTCGCTAGATAAATTCCCGATGAATTATTTATTTACCATTTCCCATCTTTTCTTTTCTTCATAATATGTATAATGTAAACTTTCAATTAATAAAATAACACTTTACTCGTGTCGCCTTTTTGCTGTTCATTGAACAGAAATCTACTCTCACAGCTCGTTGCAACTTTGATATCGAGACTGCAAGAGAAGACGTGGGGAAGAAGGAGAGGGAGAGAGCATTGCAGTCAAGGGTTAATGGTAATATGGTTCAACACCAATTTAGACACTTTATGCATCTTGTTAGCAGCGGCCCCAAAAAGAAGAAGAGAAAACAGCAGAGATTGCAACTTGGGTGAAGAAGTAATGTGATACGCCAAGCGCCTAAAGGCAACAGAAAAACACAGAAAAAGGGGAATGCCAAGGGAGAGAGGAAGAGGAAAAGGGAGAGAGGATCAAGGCACGAGGTTGAGCATTAAACAAAAGACGTCGGGAGTGCGTATTGATTTCAATATTAATCGCTGTATATCACCAAAGAAATATATACAAGGAGATCGAGCGAACAAGAATTTTGTGAGCAGTCTTTTCGCCTTCAGTTTTTTTTTTTTGTTTTTTGTGTAATGCTCCTTTGGCTCGCTTTGTCTTATAATTGGATTTAGATTAATTGCATCTGCTTCACATCGAACACCACAAAAAACAAAACCAAAAAAATACGCGCATGAAAAATTACATCAAAAAGGCAAAAAGCAGAAGAAGAAATGAAATACAAGAAATATGAGCTGAAACTGTTTTCTACAGAAATTGAAATTGTAACAGAACAAATTTCTGCGAAATTGACGACGGCGCGTGTTCGCTACTGCCTGCATGATCCTTGATCCTTGATCCTTACTACTTGCTCCTTGATCCCGCTGTGCACGCTTCCATCAGAACCGCAAATTCATTAGCTTTGTTTGTTTTCCCCTGACTGATTTGTTTTGCATAAGATCAACGGGAGCTCTCGATGGCAAAAATATGAGAAAGAGAAACATTTAATCATTAATTAGCAGCTAGATCAATCTCGATTTCGATCTCAATTTCAATTGAAGATCGTTGCGATCACTGAGACTGTCGCTCTCTAGAGAGAAACAGACACTCCGGGGGCAAAGTTTGTACCAGTTTTTCTTTTTCTGCTGCTGCGACGGCAGTCATGTTACTTTTAATGATAATTGCTGCCTCACAACTCATTTCTCAACTGTGATAAATTTTACTTCGCGCGCCAAGATCACCAAGATCTTGCCAACCATCTCACGATCGCCATCGCCATCGCCATCATCACGATCTCCATCTCGATCTCCATCTCCATCTCTGCATCGCGCGTTGACATCAATGTCGACTTCGCAGCCATTTGTATGCGCCCAAAACTGTCATCACGTTGCGCTTTTGGGCCACAATTTTTTTTTTGTGGGGCCCCAACACACTATGCGATTTAATCAGCTAATAAAGCGTACACAAATTGTGGCAAAAAATTACTAAAGCAAATGCTGAAATTGTGATGTAGTTTATGATACATAAGAGAGAAGAACTGAATTGAATACAAAAGTTATATTTAATATATCGAAAAAATGTGTATACTAATAAATATATTTAGTATCTCTCATAATGTATTTTTCAATCAAAGAAAATATTACCAAAATAATATACCAACAAACCAATTACATATACATATATACCAAAGGTTAGAATATCAAAATATTACATTCAAATTAAATGTAGTATATACCATAATGTATTTATTAATGAAAGAAAAATAGTGCGTAATTATTCTAACCATATTCTAAAAATATACCAAAATAATATACCAACAAACCAAATATATACCAAAGGTTAGTATATCGAAATAATTTTATATTTCAAATAAACAGTGCGCTATTATTCTAATTATATGACAAAAAAAATATACCAAAAATATGTAAATATACCAAAGGTTATATTGAGTACATCGACATGCTATTACATTCAAAATATACCATAATGTATACAAATATATTTTTAATTTATGTTTTTTGAATGCAACATTTATGCGATTGTTGAAAGAAAGAGATCTCTGAAAGATTCTAAGTTTTAAATCAAGAAAAATCGAATTTGTTTGTTTAAAAATTATATTTAGTTTTTGTCCTTTAGGTATAGAAATTATCTGTGATATAGGACTAATTTAATAGAAGAAAATTTGGCTATTTCCAAAGTTCAGCTAAAGATAATGATAATTTTCCTGAATATTCTTGGGCTTTTCACTACAAGATTTCCTTGAAGGTTTTTAATGTTTTAAGCTTATAAATATAGATAGAAAGTGTTCCCACAATATGATAAAAGGAGAACAAATAATATCCAAAATTTTGCTGTAAAATTGAATTCAAATAAAATATTGTACTTACATAATCGTAAAGTTCATTAGCAATGATACCCATCAAAGCGCTTGTCTGCAAATATAGAAAAACAATGTCACGAAATTAATTAAATAAATGAATATAGAAGATGACAACAAATAAAGTGAAAAATTTTTAATGAATTCCTTAAATATAGTACTCTTTATTTATTTATTTCAAAATGTTAAATATAATTAAAACTAATCCTAATTAATTATACAAAACACTAGCTGCAAAAGTCTTCTATTAAAGTACTCTTTAATTTTAAAAATTTGAATCCAGTGATAAAATTCTATGGCATTTCTTCAAGTCCAGAGCTAGTTAAGTTGCCTAGCTGCTATTTAACTTTTGAGAGCAGTAATGATGCATTTAAAGCTCTCGATTCACTTGGCTTGACTTCTCTCAGCAACCATGACCTGTCCAATAAAATATCGTCACGTTTGTGGGCTCCCAAAAAAAAAGAAGGAGAATGAGCCACTTTATGGTCGCAACGATGCGCAGGTGAAGGGCCAAGAGAAGCTACCTACAATTTGTCTTTATGGCTACACAAAAAAGAAGAGGAAAACACAAAAAAAAAACAGAGATGCAAAGCAAAGGGATCCAAAGCGATGTCAGGGCGCAGTTTCTTCCCTTTCTATGGGCAACGACGAACGCACTCTGTCTGTGGTCATAAACCATTTAAACATTTTCAACTTGTTAGCAATTAATTAAATAGATCGGCCCGTGGCAACAAGTTCAGTCTTTGGGTCTCGCTGTCATTATTCTTATGGCCACTTGGTCCGAAGCAGCCACACAACAAAATGTCCCCATATCGATATATAAGGATTCCTCCCTTCCCTCTCTCTCGCTCTGTGTGTATGGAGTGCGTTAATTACCAAGAACAGCATTCAATTTTTATGGAGGACACACGCCCCATTGAGGCATTTGCATGCAACAACTACAAACGATCTGGCAACGCTAAATGCGCTTCAAACGTGACCGCTGAAAGCTGTTAAGAGGAAGAGGAAGAGGAGAGGTGGCAAAGGGGAAAGGGGGAATCGGGACGAAGTGCGTCGTCTGCCAGTTTGAAATTTATTTCGCTGTTTTTGCAATTTAAGGTAATTATTATGTACCTTTGGGGTAATTTTAACACCTCGACACCATCGACAAATATCATCTTCAGTGCGAGCGAGAGAACGATGCCGATGCCAATGCCAAGTCGATGCCGATGCCAATGCCGGTGTCGGTCGTCGTACTTCAGAAGTAGCTGCTGCGCCTTTCATATCAACCATCCAAAATCACAACAACAACAACGACAAACGTTTCTTAGAAGCGCAAAGCTTTCAACACCTTCGATGCGTGCCCAGCAACGAACAACAGGCTGCCCCATTCCCATTCCCCATTCCCATCTCCTCGTCCTCGTTCTCTTCCTCCTCCTCGACCTCCTCACCGCCTGCTCCCCATGCTCTCCCCCGCTGCGTTTGCTACTTTGGTTGCTGCTGCTGACTTGGCCAGTTATTTTTCACACCTTAACAACATTTTTTCATACACTCATTGCGGTTACTTTGACTTTATGTCCTCGCTAGGTCCAACCATTTACTTATTTACGAAGAAAGCTATTGACAGTATATTTAAAATACTATATATTAAATTTGTATGACTTTAAATATTAAGAGTATATTTAAAATACTATATAATATTTTAAATACTATATATGCGATTAATAGTATATTTAAAATACTATATAACATTTTAAATACTATATATACGATTAATAGTATATTTAAAATACTATATATTAAATTTGTATGACTTTAAATATTAAATAAGCAATGGACAGTATATTTAAAATACTACTTAAGCAATTTAAGTACTATATATGTTTATGCAACTGACAGTATATTTAAAGTACCGTATATTTATACCAGTTTAAATACTAAATATACAAGTATACAAGTATGTTTAAAATACTAATAATTAAGTACCAAATATACAATTAACAGTATATTTAAAATACCTCTTTGCCACTTTAAATACTATATGTACAATGGTCAGTATAGTTAAAACCCGTATATAGCATACCACTTTGAATATTAAATATTCAAGTGACAGTATATTTAAAATACTACCAATTAAGTACCAAATATGCAATTGACAGTATATTTAAAATACTACTTTAGCACTTTAAGTACTATATATGCAACTGATAGTATATTTAGAGTATCGTATATTCATACCAGTTTAAATACTAAATATACAAGTGACAGTATATTTAAAATACTACCAATTAAATACCATATATGCAATTGATAGTATATTTAAAATACCGTACATTACATACCACTTTGAGTATGAATTATGCAAGTGACAGTATATTTAAAATACTCTATATTACAAAACCACATTAAATACTATTATGTATATACTATATGATATATATTGACACAGACGGACGCACGATACATGATATCAATTTTTTTAGGTTATTCTTTATATAATCATTTTATACGTTTCCATTCCCTAAACCTTTCTCCTACACATCCACAACAAAAATTATACATTTATCTCAAATAATTTGGGAGTAATCCATATGTATGCCTACGGACAGATGGGCACACAATTTATTTGATTATTTTCCATATTCATTTCTATATTTTCCACAACATAAACATGCTCTAAATATGCACAATAAAAATCGTTAGTACAACTTGACAACTTTTAGAGTATCTAGCTTGACAAGTCACGGACTTAAAAGGACAGACTCTACATAGTAATCTCATTATTTTATACATGCTAAACATTCCCTAAATAGAAACAACAAAAATGCAGCTAACACTAAAAACTGGAGAGTAATTAGCTTGAAAGCAAGCGGACAGACAGATTAAGGACTGAAGTAGGTTTCTTCTTTTATTTCGTTTTTTCTTAGTTTTCTGGCAGCTTATGAACTAAAATCATAAAAGCATATTTAAGTAAAGAATTCAGACTATTTCAAAGTTGCACTTTAACAACGCAGTTGTTGCACTTTAACAATCTAAAACAAACCATAAAAAGCCTTATGAACAGACAGCTCAAGGATTTCAGCGTTAAGAGTATTTTGAATTCGTGCATAACTTTTGGCTACTGTTGCTCGACAGTTAGTTGTTGTTGCTTTTTCGCACTTGGCGGCGTATTCGGTTACTACAACTGAACAGCAAAAAAAAGAAGTAAAAAGAAAGAACCGCCGCCACGTTTTTAATAATCGCTGCCACTGCGATTGCTGCTGCTGCTGTTGATGTTGCTGCTGCTGTTGTTGCTGCTTTTGCTGGCTCTGTTATCTCACTCAGCTCATCGGGATGCGTTGGCTTTTGGGTATTGAACTTGGGCTTTGACTGCGGCTTTAACTTTGGGCTTTAACTCGTGAAGGCTTCACGCGTATCCTGCCGAGGTTCCGCTCGCTGTCAGCATCGCATTTGCTGTTGTCGCAATTATCGGCGAGTGGCGTGCGTGTAAATTACCGTTATTAGGTGTGATCGTGCGAATTTCGCAATGATTTCCCCCCAAAAAAATAAATACATATATATATAAAAATAAAAAAAATTAAAACTCTGTTTCAGTTTTCACTTCGTTCACGCGAAAGTGACGACAATTTCCGCTTGGGAACACCCATAAAAAGTCAAATTAATGTGATGACCACAGCACAGAGATAACACGATAACGATAACACGATCACACAACTGAAGAGGACAGGCGACATTTCACTGCCAGATTTCACGCTTATGATATGTATCATCCTCATCCTCAACTCTCAGCTCTCAACTCTCAACTCTGACCTACTCCATCACGTTTTACACGCTACGTGATCGAGTATCGAGTGCTACTTTACTTAGGTTTTACTTTCAGTTGCCAGAATTCAGTAGCTGCTACTATTTTCGTTTTTTTTTCTCTGGTTTGTTCTAATCCTGCTGTTGATGTTCGGAATTCTCAATTAGGCTTAATGAAGAAGCGCCAGACACATAAAATACGTAATTAATTGTCATATCGATATCGATGTCGCTTATAGAGAGCAACACTTGTTCTTGTTGTTGTTCTTGTTGTTGTCACTTCACTTGCTTCCGCTGAGCTGAGGTTTGCAGCTTGCAGCCAAAGGACACGCACTTCTAGGACATGTGACTTCACCTCTAGAGTTCTTAGAAAACACAAGCAATGAGATCAGTTAAGAGAAGTAGCACTGTATTCCTCTATTCCTTTCTATTTTCATATTTCTAATATTTGGAAGCGCAAAAAACAAATGCAACTACATTCATTTGTTCTACAAAGAATCAAATTTTGCTACTTTTATGCAATGTTAGATACTTTTAACATTTAATACTAATATATATTTCTAATAAGGTATTAAGGATTAAAGAATTTAAAAGTTAATAGAAAGAAATGTAAATAAAACGTAGACAATGAGATCAGTTAAGAGAAGTAGCACTGAATTCCTTTTATTCTTCCTTTCTTTATTTTCTAGTCTTGCAATTGCAACATTTAGTTGAAGTAAATATTAGAAATATCCCCAATAAATATTTATGAATATTATTATAAATTTTAGAGCTATAATTGGAATACATATTTTTAATTTCTATGTATTCATTTGTTTTACAAAATATCCCATTTTTTCTATTTTTAAGAAGTGTTTGATATTTGTATAATTTAATACTATTATATATTATATTTCTTATACGTTATTGATTAAAGAATTTAAAAGTTAATAGAAAGAAATGCAAATAAAAAGTAGACAATGAGATCAGTTAAGAAAAGTAGCATTACATTCCTTTTATCCTTTCCTATTTTCGAATCTCAAAATATTCTTATTTCTAATATTTCAAGGCGCAGATCCAGATCTATAAAAAAAAAAAGTTTACTTATTTTTAAAAAGTTTTAGTTTATGTTTTTTTCTATGTAAATTGCGTCGAACGCGACAGAGAATTACCCATATTCATTACACTGCACAGCAAATTTAATACTTTCATAGATTTTCCTATTTCTATTTGCTCCTCATTTCAAAAGTGATTCAAACGAATTTCCAATTAGTTTCCATTACAATTCTAATACACAGAAACATCGAGCGCTAGATGGCGCCACCTCGCCTCCTAGACATTCCCATTACATGCCAATTGGATTGACCATGTCGCACATAGAGGACGCTAGCTGACATACGAAAACGATGCTCACTTGTTGAACTTGGCAACCCTGTGTCCTGTTGATCCTTTTTACATTTTTACCTGTCATCAGAGCATTTACCCCACCTCCTGCCTCGAGCATTACAAGCACTTTAATTAATCAACGAAGTTTGAGGGGGGGAAAAAATGCGCAGAGCTAATTAAAATGCTACCAAAACATTTTCGTTCGTCAGTCGGTGGGTGTGGAAGCGATGAGCAAGGAGCAAGGAGTAGGGAGCAAGGAGCAAGGAGGCGTGTAGGCGATGACGCAAAGGATTTACCCCTTTTGTAGTGCATCGATTTCTAGATATTAGAAATGCATTAATGAAAATTGAAGTAGAGCAGCTTTTAAAAAACGATTACGATTAAGCGATTGCAGTTGCATGCCCCATGCCGCATGCCCCATGCCGCGGCTGCAGCTGCAGCTTCAATGTTAATCAAGGGTTTTTGTTTTTTATGCATTTATTGGATTATATTGTGGCATCTTGTTACCCGTAATTGTAACGGTGCATGAGGCATGCAACAACATTGTTGCCACAGCGTCCATAACAAATTTATGATTGGGCGCTTTATGGTGGCCACTTCACTTGCTTCTCTGTTGCTGCTGCTGTTGCACATATAAATAGCCAAGCGCCAAGTTGCAAGTTCCCTTGCTTATTTTTTTTTTTTTTTTGCTTTTTTTCTTCGCTGTCAAGTTCATTTTGCCGGTCGTCAAGTTGCAGCTTCGTGACAAAGCTCATGCAAAATGAGTTGCAACCGAAATGCAGAAGAGGAGACGACACTCTTTATATGCATGAGACGGCACACACTTGTGGGATTTGTTGTTCTTACTCGTTCTCGTTCTCGTTGTTGTTCTCGTTGTTGTTGTTGTTGCTCTTATGCTAATCACCCTGATCGGAAGCACGTGTCAAATGCGGCAATGCGGCAATGCTTAATGCAAAAGAACAGTTGCGATTGCGCCTTGCGCCTCGTTATATTATTGCTCTGGCCTCAAGGCCATTGCTGCCCCAGACTCAGTCTCAGTCTCAAACTCAGACTCAGTCTCTGCCTCAGTTCTTCTGTCTCTGTCTCCGACTTCGACTCCAACTCAAACTCAGACTCTAAGTCAGACACAACGCCAAATGGCAAAAGCCTTGAGCTGTGTGACACACGAATGATTCAACTGCATTGCGCGCACAGTGGGGCAAATACTGCGCGCATAAAGAATGCAAATCTGTAGTCTTTAAAATTCACTTCCACTAATTCAGTGTCAAATTGAATGCAAATATGATTTGCCTTTGAATTATGAAAAGCATTAAAATCTTCCACCAAATCTAGTGTCAGTTTTTAAAAATTTCAGTATTCTAAATCCTCTACTATTTTTTGTGACAAATGAATGCAAATTTGATTTACAATGCAAATTAAAATCTACTTCCACTAATTCAAGTGTCAAATTGAGCTCAAATATGATTTGTCTTTGAATTTGAAAAAGGTTTAAAATCTTCCACAAATTAAAATCTCCCACTAATTTAAGTATTAAAAGTAATAACAAGTTAGCTCCTTAATTAGATGTTAGTTCTATCAAAATTAACAAACAAATTCAATTATCTGCAAAGATTGCTTTCTACAAAGTATTAACTCAGCCATATTAGGCAAGCCACATTTGAGATACCCGCTATTTGAAATCGAAACAAAATAGTGAAGTATTAATTTAAAAAAAAAAACTGAAATTATATAAAACTGAAATATACTATGTACTTGCGAAATTAAAAAAAGAACAACTTTGAGAAATTCTTCTTTCAATACAAAATTTCAATCAAATATTCAATTTTACTTAGGTGAATGTAAAATGTAAAAAATGTATGTAATAATTCGTAAATATAGAAAATAAATCTTAAGGCAATATTTGACTATTTCAGAACCAAGCATTGTAACATTTTTACTATATTTACTATGTTTAGCACAAAACTAGAATACACCTATTGAGAATCACCAAACATAAGAAGGTGTTTAGATGACTTACATTACAGAAGGGTATTAAAAGGGCATATATTTTTATGCGTAGCAATTTCAAGAACTTTGGAATTTAAAAATAAAATTCACAAATGTGGAATTTTACACATTTGCTTTATTTCTCAGATTAACTGAATAAAATGTGTGACGAATTAAATCTGTTTTTTGCTGATTCTTCTCTCAGATCAGCTGATATATTATTAGTATAACAATGTTTGAGTTTTTTAATGATAATGCATTAAATATTTTATTGTTATTTCTCTGATCAATTGATGAATTATTTTTACAAACTTTTTAATATAAATAATACATGTGCATTTACGAATGAGGACGAATTTTAATGTTTTCTTTTTTGTATTTTCTCATATCATTTGACAACTTCTCTTCACAAACTTAGTAATAAGAATATTTACATAAAACTTTAATCAAATCTTATTGCTGCAATATTCAGTTTATTTACTTTTAATTCCAAAATTAATTTAATATTTTAATTATGAGAGATCCTTTTATTATGTTGAGATCCCTTCGCAATTATTCCCATAATCAATTGGTCAAATTTCTTGCCCCACTGTGCCACACATTCAAAGGGTGGTGAGTAGAGGTTGGAGGGTGTTCAGTGTTTAACTTGTCCAGTGAAAGTGCCACAGAGTGTGGCTCCTCTTCTCTCCCCTCTCCACTCCTCTCCACTCCACTGACAGCGATGATGGATCACTAGTGTGGCGAATGGTGCGCAGTTTCTTTCCTTTTGATTCTTATAAATTTGTGTTCGTTTCCCAATTTTCATTCTCATTTTCATTTTTCTTTATTTATGATTTAAGATATTTCGTTCGTTCGTTCTCTTATTATTTTCTTGACGACAAAAGTGGAAGTGCATTGAAAAGCGAGTCCTTCGTCTGTGACAAGGATCTGTATGAGAGAGTGTATGTGTGTGTGTGTATTGTGCACAAGAGATTTAAGTCTCGATTTCGATGGTAGGGAAAATCTCGAAAAAATGAAATGAAAATGCGAATGGCAAAAGAAGAAGAACGCGAAGCGAAGTGAAGCGAAGGGCACAAAAGGAACTGTTTGTGTGACACACAAAGGACAAGTTGAGAGCGAGAGCGAAAGAGACGGAAGAGAGAGGGAGAGAGAGTGAGGCACCCACATGAGCAACCCCTAAGCGTTAACCCCTAACCCAAGCGAGTCGATCACTTGTGGCACACAACTCCAAAGCAGGTAGCGATCGTTGTTGCTCAGCAACCACCGCAATTCTCTGCCTCTGCCTCAGTCGCTGCCTCAGTCGCAGTCGACGTCGCTCGCTCGAGGGGTATTTAAGGCCGTTGCGCAGGACGAAGTTTATCATTGCGGAATTTGATTCCACACAGTCAACACATCAGTCTCCTACACTCTCTCTAAAGGATTACTCCAAAACAAAAAACATGACGAGTGTGTGCAGCAACAACTATCAGCACTTTCAACTGACCAACGGCAACATCATGTTACTGCAACATCACCAGCTGCCACAGCAACAACTCTCGGTGCCACAGCAACATCAGCTGATTGCACCAAAGTTGCCGCTGGGCAACAGCCAATTGCAGAACATGCAACATGCCTCAAGTGTGGGTCCAATGTTGCACAAAAAGAAATTCAACTACAACAACATGCCGTACAGCATCAGCAGCAGCAGCAGCAGCGGGGCAGAGCAAATGCCATCGGTGGCACGTCGCAACGCACGTGAACGCAATCGCGTCAAGCAGGTGAACAACGGCTTCGTCAATTTGCGTCAGCATTTGCCACAGAGCGTCATCAATACGCTCTCAAATGGCGGTCGAGGCGCCAGCAAAAAACTCTCCAAGGTCGACACTCTGCGCATCGCTGTCGAATACATTCGAGGACTTCAGGATATGCTCGACGATGGCAGCAGCTGTGAAGGAAGACAACTGCCAAGCTTCAGTCAACACTCGGCTGATGAGAGCAGCAACGATGGCAGCTACAGCAACGATTACAACAGCAGCATCGAAGCTCCATTCGTCAGCCATTCTTATCACTCTGCCTCGCCCACGCCTTCGTACAGCGATTCCGATTTATCGGCCAGCTATGTGAAGCAAGAGTTGCCCGAGGAACATCATCAGCAACAGCAACTGCAACTGCAACATCATCATCATCATCAGCAGCAACAACAGCAGCAACAATTCAAATTCGAATCGTTCGACAGCTTCAGCGATGAGCAACCCGACGATGAGGAACTCCTCGATTACATTTCGTCGTGGCAAGAGCAATAATCAGTGCAACAACAACAACAATTGCATCCTTGTAAATATCAACTTCAACCTCAACGTTTGCCTTAGTGAAAACAACAACAAACAAGTCCCAGCTAGCTTAAGTTCCCCCTTTTTTTGACACTTTTTTTTTGCTTAGCTCTAAGTTTTGTTATAAGCATGGAAGACACTAAACTAATTAGTTTTAAGTTTTGTTATAAGCATGGAAGACACTAAACTAAGCAATATTATTATTATTATTATTGAAATGCAATAATATCCAAAAAAAAAACACAAAATACAAAAACAAATTCAAAACATAAATTCAACACTCAAACTTTTTATTCCAACACAAAAACTTCTTTTAAAAACCTTACAGCAATAACTTAACAATCAAAAGAATTCATCATCAGAATTTTAAATATTAGAGCAACATCTTCACAGAAGAATCTTGAGAATTTCATCATTAGAATTTCAAACTTTTCAGCAAATCTTGAAAATATTTCAGCAATAATCTTACAAGAAAAGATTCTAAGGAATTTCAAACTATTCACAAAATTTTTAAAGTATTCCAACAACAATTTAACAACGATTGGATCTAAAGAATTTCATCATCAGAATGGCAAATATTTGAGCAACATCTTCAAATAAGAATCTTGAAAATCTTATCATCAGCAAATCTTCATAGCATTTAAGCAATAACTTTGTAAGGAAAGTATTTAAAGAAGTTCATCATCAGGATTTCAAACTTTTCAGTAAATCTTCATTGTATTCAAGCAATAACTTTGTAAGGAAAGTATTGAAAGAAGTTAATCATTAGAATTTCATACTCTTCAGCAAATCCTTAAAGTCTTTAAGCAACAACTTTACAACGAAAGAATCTAATGATTAATTTTTGAGATTCTTCCTAACTTCCTAACTATTCTTCCTAAATCTTGTTACAAAAATTTCAATATTATATAATATACTTAGAAATCATTTAAATTTTTTTTTAAATTATTTTTTTCTTTATCAAATGTTGATTTCAAAACTTGATGTAGAAATTACAAATTTGTACCAACAATTTTCGCAACATATCTTTTTATAAAAGTAAAAATGATTAAAGAAAATCTTTATACAAAATCATTATACATTATTTATTTTGCATTACTAATTTCCAAGAATATTCTAACAATACATTTTTTTGAAAATAAAGTACAATATGTTCAAACAATGTTACGAAAGTTTTTCCTTTGAAAAGCTGCAACTTTATTCAATCATAGATTGGGACTTAAACTTTATTTTTTGTCTACTTTATTTTATGCATACATTCATTTTCGTTGAAAATAATGAATTTTAAATGAATGCACTCCTAACGAACTATTTGAGTTGAGCAGTTATTAAATGAAGCATCAGGTAACTCTGAAGCAAACTCCGTAATGAATTGAACATCACTTATGCATACAAACATACAAATATATCTTATCTACATGCGTCTTCATAATTTATGGCACTCTCTCAAGCGAACTCAAGTGGATGCAAGTACTGTATTTTAGAATATGAAACCATTGCTATAAATAACTGACGATCTTTTTGAAATGCTATTGGGGAATGCTCTCTAAATGGGAGTAGTAGCTAGCAAAGATGTGAAGAAATGAATCGAATATCATACTAATATTATAGAGTATAGATTAGTATAGTAGCTTATAGTATAAAATTGTATAAATGGTATAAAATACTATAATCTGTAAATACAGTGGGGCATATTTTAATATAATGAAGAATTGTATAGTATAGTAAAATGGTATACAATAGTAGAAATAGTATAAAATTGCATAAGTGGAATTAAGCAGTATAACTAGTATAAAATGGTATATTTTGTACAAATTGTATAAAATACTATAATATTGTTATAAAAAGTAGATAAGACGATTAGATAAGAATAGTCGCTAGCAAATATTTAAGGAATAAAAAGAGTTTAATAAAATATTGTGGAGTATAGAGTAGTATAGTAAAGGAGATATAGTATACTAAGTATAAATAGTATGAAATACTATAATTAGAAATAAAAATAGTCTAAAATGCCATACATGATATACAACTGTATAAATAGTCTAAAATAGTATAAAGAATATAAAATGGTAAAATTAGCAATAATAGTATAAAATTGCATAAATCGTATAAAGCAGTATCTAGAGTATACAATAGTATAAAATACTATACTTAGTATAAATTAGTAGATGCCACATAGCTTAAAATTTTATAAATGGTATACACCAGTATAAATAGTATAAAATACTATAGCAAAATGGCATATTATATATATAAAAATAACTAGAATTAGAATAGTATAAAAGTGCATTTATGGTTTAAAGCAGTATAAATGGTATAAAACAGTACTAAGAATATAAAATACTAAAATTAGTATAAATAGTAAATATAGTGCCTAGATGAGAATGTATTCTAGAGTATAGGATAGTATAATAGCTTATAGTATAAAATAGTATAATCAGTAGAAATAGAATAAAATGGCATAAATGGTATAAACAAGTATAAATAGTATAAAATATAGTATAATTAATAGATGTATATAGTATAAAATTGTATAAATAGTATACACTAGTATGAATAATATTAAATACTATAATTAGTATTAATAGTAAAATTAGGTTACTATATTTTAGTATGGTCGAAAATAGTATAATAAGAATGTTATACTATAATTAGTATACAAAGTAAATATAGTGTAGTATATTTTAGTACTATTGAATTGAATGAAATGAATTAAATAGTATGTTATAGTAAACTGAAAAGTAATTCACGATTTGAGTGGCATGCATAAATTAAACTTTCATCGTTCCTTACTATGTAGTACAAATACACATATATCTCGCATCCTGTGTCCTTTTTCATGACTCACTGCCTGAAGCTGCCCTCTTTTCGGCTCGGAGCTTGCGTCACTTCCGGCGCCTGGCAACCCACTCAACACTCAACACACAACGAAAAAAAACGAAAAAACGAATCGAAATAATCAACACACCCAAATTGCAGCACCGGAAATTGCAGCAAATATTTGTCGGCATATAGTTTACTTTGTTTTTTTTTTTTTTTTAATATTTTCCCTGAACGAGTTTCACTTTGGTTAGCTGTGTTAATGGCGCATAAATTGTGCGCTCGGGGCAGCGGCAGCGGAAATAGGCAGTCACGGCTGAGAGAGCGAAGCGCAAAAGGACCAAAGCGCGATCACAAGAACCACGTGGCTGGCGCACCCCAAAAGAAAACGACAACGAAAATAACTAAAACACTAATAATAATAATGATAGGCGAACTAGAAAGCTGGACGTAATAATCACAAGGCATAAAATGCACTTCCTCCTGAACTTGACTTACCCCTAACAACAAAAAAGTAAACGAGATGCAAGCCCAACCCTTAAAGAAAAAGTTGTGCGTGTGCCACACGAGATACGAGATACGAGACACTAGTTGTGTAAATTTATGTAGGCAACTCGCTGGACACGTGCAACAAGATCGCGAGGTAGGGAGGATGGGAGGGGAACACTGGAGATTGGGTGTTGCCCGCCTCGCAGCTGACCCGGGAACAGGAAGCAAAGATTTTGCCTCAAAAAAAAAAAAACGAGAAGAACGAAATCGAAATCGAAAACGAGAAGAGGAAGAGGAAGTCAGAGGTAGGTAGAAAGAGGAACGGACGGTAGCCTAAGCAAAGGACAATGCGAAATGTGATTGTATGTCAGCTTAAGATGCGACGGCCAGGATAAAACCAGGAAACAAGCAAAGACGAGACGAGATGAGATCCTACACAGCATTGTTACCGGATATCAAAAAAAAGAGAAAAATGAAAAGTAAAATAAAATAAGAAGAGAAGCTTAGCTTAGCTGCTCACATATCCTCCGTTGGGAGGTGTCAAAATACGAGGACTAAGCCAATGTCCTTTAATAGGCTCGCACCCGAGCGAGCGAGTGAGTTTTATGCAATTTTAGCTAAGAACAAATCCATCGCGTAGCTGCTGCTCAAATAACTTGTGCAATTGGCAATAAATTCATTTGTCTCTGAAATGGTCTCCGTTTTCTTTTTTATTTTGTATGCCAGGAAGGTCCAGGAAGTAACTTCTTTAAGGAGCAAGCGAGACATGTTGCAGGAAGTGCGTATTTGTTTTGCATCTCTGCTCTGCTGATGTCCTGCTTCAAGTGTCTCTTCAGTCTTCAGTCTGTGTTGCTCAGTTTATTTATTTGCTGTGCGCTGTTCGCTGTGCACTTACGGAAATCCGAGACGCATGTTATTTTATCGTGTCGCAATTCAAAGAAAACTGGGCGCTGCTCCCGCTCCCGCACTTGTATTAATGTCCTACTACAACCTCGAGGTTTTTCTTCTTTGAGTTATGCATTGCTTGGCTGGACATGATTTATGTGCCATGTGTCAAAATACGAGCGTGCTTGTTGCGAGTGTCCTTTAAATGGTCCCTTTACTTCGCTCATTGATCACTCGAACCATATTCCTTGTCATATTTCGCACTTAACCCGGGGGCGTCAAGTGGCATCCACGTTTCTCCCCGTGCGATCACCGATCCTCGCATTCCTGGTAGCTCATTAACAGCGGCGTCAACGAGTGGCGACTACTCGGACACAAAGTGTCCAAAGTCTTCTTAATCGTAGACTGCTTCCAATTGAGTTGTCGTCTCTTGTTAATTTGGTCAGCCGTTCAGCAGAAATGCATCAAGTGCTTGGCTTGGCCACTAAATACTACTAGGAAAACGCATTAAAACGCATTTGAGGAGATACTTGTTGACGGACAACAATTTAATTTACACTTCAAAAGCAAAGTGTCAGCAGTTTTTGCTGTTAAAGTTATTAAGAATTACATTCTATTATGAATATTCTATTATTATAATAAACTCGGTATGTTATCCAAAAATATTTAATAAATATAATTTATGTATAAATTCAAGTATGAACAAAATAAACATATCACCTAAAGAAAAAACAATCTAGATTTAAAATCTGATTTAAGATGTTTTCGATCTAAATAAAAAAGAGTTTGAAATCAGATTTAAAGGTTGAACAAATCTTAAACCAAGATTTATATGCAAAACTTGCATTTTAAGATTAAAAACATATGGCTTGAAGAATGTTTTTTCCTAGATTGGAACAAAGAGTGCAATTCTTAATTAAGAACTTTTCGATATTACAAAAAGTCTTAAAACAAGATTTTGTTCTTCAATTATCATTTTGAAATTACAAATTCTTCTTTTAATATCAAGAAGATCTAAATTTGAAGAATTGTGTTCTTGTTTCTTAAAATGTTGGAATTGCCTTCCATATGAGATGTTTTAAACAATCTTAATTTTAGATTGTTTGATCTTGATTTAAAATTTTGCATTCTTGGTTCAAATTTGAAATTATTCCATTCTCGAAACAAGAATATTAACTTGAATTTGAAGATTGGGCAATCTACAATTTTAGTAGAATTTTGATCTACATTTAAGAAAAAACCTTTTTGTTTCAATTCATATAATCTTGATTCAAGATTTTTCTTATCGTGTAGATATTACATTCTAATACCAAATGCATCTATCTTTAATTGCCATTAACATTTAAAAAATGATTTTCAATCTGTAAAGCAGCAAACTAATTAATAATTACCTTTGTCTTGTTGCCACATCAATAGTTTCACGAAATAAACTCGAAAAGAAGGTTTTCATTTATAGAATACTTTGTTGATTATTCAAAGCCATTGCATTTCATTTAATGCTATAAACAATTTGCTCAAACTTGACTAACAAAACTCTATCACTCGTATCAACTTCTAGGCAACTCAATTTCGAGTTGCTAATCTAAAAAAGGATGAAAAATCTTGTTGCGATCATGTCGTTTAACAGCTCCCTTGTGATCACACAAGCAAATCGCAATTTATCTAGCGTTGTACTTTAACAGCATGAATTTTGATAGTATTTTGTTCTTTTTTTTTGTTATTTTTGGCTATCTGCAACCAAACCTGCTGGAGAGCAAACCCCGCATTCCCTTCTTCGTATCGTATCTCTTTTTCGATATTGCATTTCACTTCGTAGGGTTCTTATACTCGCTACCTGTAAGGTTAAAGGGTATTATAACTTTGTGGCTGCAGAAATTGTATTGTAACAGATATAAGGAGGAAAACCGAGTCTATAAAGTATATACATATATTCTTGATCAGTATCAACAGCCGAAGCGCTATAGCCATGTCCGACAGTATCGTATATTTGGTACTCTCTAGTATATTTTGAATGTAATATGTCAAGAATAATAAAGATTATATCAATATACCATATATAATATTCGGTATATTTTAAGTATATTTTAATGATAATAAATAGTACAATATATCAATATACCAAATACAATTATTGGTATATTTCAAGAATAATAAATTGTAATTTCTTAATATACCAAATATAGCTCTTGGTATATTTTTAGTATTTTGGTGTATTTCAATAATAATAATCAGTATTATATCAAGATACCAACTATAGCTTGTGGTATATTTCAAGAATAATAAATAGTATTCTATTAGTATACCAAATATACATAGGTCTTGGTATATTGCTATATTTTAAGAATAATAAATAGTATTAAGTCAATATACCCAACATATGCTCTTGGAATATTTGAAGCATTTTCTGCAGTATATTAATTAGGTATATTTTAAGCATAATACCGCCTTCATCAAAATGAGTAGCGGGTATCTCACAGTCGAGCACACTCTTCTGTAGCTATCTTACTTGTTTTTTGGTATCCCATTTTATTGATGCTC
The DNA here is from genome assembly GCA_019972355.1 of Drosophila kohkoa. Classification (NCBI taxonomy): domain Eukaryota; kingdom Metazoa; phylum Arthropoda; class Insecta; order Diptera; family Drosophilidae; genus Drosophila; species Drosophila kohkoa. The sequence continues at coordinate 3,979,290 of BJEL01000071.1, read as the reverse complement.
CTCAAGACACACGCTACATTTGGCACAGTGTGAACTGTCGATAGTTAAATGACTTTGCCAAGGCAAAGACAGACAACCCTTCAGAGCGAGGGAGACAGAGAGAGGGGAGGGAGAAATAAAGGTAAAAGTATATAGAGATAGGGGTTCGATGTTCAAGTTTGACTCGATTGTTGACATGATGAAAACTAACCGCAGTTTCAACAATGAAACAACATCAACTGCAATCCAGTTCACTCACACACACACACACACACGTGTCCTCTAACAACCTGCATGTCTACTCAATAAAAAAGAACGAACTATCATAGTAAAAGCAAAGGCAAAGGCAAAGGCAATCAATGTCAGCGAGTTTGTAGAGCAAAATCTCGAAATTGAAAACGAAATCAAAAGCCAAAGCCAAAGAGATGATCAGACAAAGGTAAAAATCCATTGAAAAGATTTCACTGGAATATCCTGTTGGCCATTGTTGTCAAAAATTCTGCGCATCTCTCTCTTTCTATCTTTGTCTCTTTTCTTGTTCATTGAAGTGTGTGTGTGTGCTAGATTCGTTGAAGGCTCCCCCACTTCAGCTCCAATCATTGAAAGACTTCTTCTTTCATTCTGCGACGCCATCAAAAGGTCAGCTCCGAGGGCAACTTAATGGCTACGACGCACCCAAGTGAGCGAATCACAAAAGCGAATTGCGCAGCTCGCTAGAGAAAGAGAAACAGGGAGAGAGTGATAGAGAGAGAGACTTCTTTCTTTCTTTGTGACAATCCGCGGAGCATGTCCAATGCGTAGGTGTTGCGCTACGCTAATTTTGTCTACCTGTTGTTTTTGGACAAACCCGCAGGGTTTTCCGCTTTTCCAACAAGTAGAGAGGAAAAATGCCAACAGCAACAACATTTTTGCATTGTGGCAAGTGGCAACCGGAACTAAACTAAAGAGAGACGCACATGTGTTTTTGATGCTAAAGGCGCGACAATGTCACGGGCCAAGAAATGTGTCACCAGCTATGTTAAACTCGGCTCAACCTTATGCTAAATGCCAACAAAGGCGCATGATGAGGCGGAACTAAATTCTTCCGAGCGAGGAAATGTGCAGAAAATGCGAAGGCGGATAATCCCAGCGAGAACAGTGCAAATTTTTCAAATCAAAAATCAGAAATCGAAAGCGTTGAAAGCAGCAGAAACTACATGAATTTTGTTTCGTAAAAAATCAACTACCCAACTTTGATGTTTCTATATTAATTTTTTTTATAATAAAAAAGAATAAAGATCGCAATTATTTACTTCTTATATTTGAAGTTCACTTTGAGCTGTCGACATACGAAAAATAAGTTTTAAAATTGAAAGTTAGTTATTTATAAAAACTTTAAAGAATCCTAAAAAATATACCAATTTTTAGTAATTAAAAGTGAAGAAATTTATTGTGCTTTCTCCAAATAATAATAGATTTTAGACTGAAGGTCTTAGTCGCTCTAGCTCATTTCAATACATTAAGGAGTTTTATTCATTACATTATTCATTAATAGATTCAATTAAGTGTTAAATATATAAATGACTTGTATAGGATTCAAAAATTTATATTTAGGTAATAATATCTTATGTTTTTTTTTGGGTTAACTTTGAATTTTGTTGACCATAAAATAATTGAATTAAATCATTAATCAAAACCTTATTCTATTAGACAACTTTAAACCAATTTCCTTTGGGAATTCATGTACTAAATTTATTGGTTCAGTATGTTCTTTGTAGCTAAATATGTTATGTGTTTTTTATACGATTTATGTATCTTTCGTTTTTAGTTTTTTGAATATTATTATAAGATTGCAGAATAATCAAAACAGCGAATAATCAAAAAACTACACAAAAAAATATCCAGAATTTAGATTAGATTACTACTGATTAATTTAGATTTCAAGAACGTTTCTTCTTTTCAATCGAAGAAGTAGAAAAATTTAAGCGAACTGTCTTTAAGAAATTTCGGTGCTCTTAAAAATCTCTAGATAAATATCAATAAAAGTTTGATATAACTAAATGTTTTAAATAAAATTTCAGCTTTATTATGTTTGTATTCAACATTTTACTTAAAGAATTCTGATCCCTTGATCCCCCTCAAAAAAAAATATTTTCCATTAGAAGACTATCGAAAATCTGCGCAGCTAAAATGAGTTCTTGAATCGTGATAACTGCGCTCCAATGTTATCACTGCTAATATGTTTGCCCGAGTTCTACGCTTGACCAAACTAAGCTGCGGCTATGGGAAAATTTGCCGAGTTGCCGCCAAGAAAACATAGTAAAAAAGTAGTAATCAGCAAAAAAAAAAGACAAAGTAGATTTAGTCAAAAATCGCATAGAGAAATCAGAGCGCAAAGCAATGCAAAGAAAGGAAAAGGCAATGAGAGAATGAGAGCAAAACAAAAGCAGATCAAGCATAACCCGCGCGATCGTAGCTCGGGGTCAAAGTCGAGTCGAATATTGTATCTGGATCGCAGGACGAAGACGGGGGCATCAAAGTAAAGTCACCGACCGAAGAGAGACGAGAAAAATGTCAACCACAAAAGTGCGGCTACAAAAAAAAACCAAAAAAAGAAACCGATCGATGGATCTGCATTCAGCGACCACAAAGAACTGATGAGGATAATGATGACGATGACGATGAGAATGAGAGTGAGAATGAGACTGAGACTGAGGATGACTATAACTATGACTATGACTACGATGATGATGATGATGTGGTTGACAACGATTGAGGTTAGATGTTAGAAAAGCCGACAAACATGGACTCCCTTCTTCTTCTTTTTTTTTGCGATGCTCTTGGCTTTGTTTTTGTGACTGCCTCCTACGATGCGATAATCGATTTATCAAAAAAGCAAAATACGCTTTGCCAAAAAAAAAGTAGAGTACAGAACATGAAATAGATTTCAAAGAGGAAGCCGACAAGCATTGAGCTCTGGTCAAAGGTAACGCGCATTGATGTGCATTAAGATGTGAAATTGTCACCATTGTCTCTCGCATTGTCTCGCTATGCAATGGCCCACATTCAGGTTGCCAAACAGCAAAGAGAGCAACAGCATCAGCATCGGCATCGGACTTAGAGTTGCAACCGTCGGCGGTCCGCGCGTTGACAGCATTAAAAGGTCACCGCAAAGAGAATGAACGCAACAACAGATTTTGATTTTGATTCTGAGCTCTACTTCTTCTATTCAATTGTGACACAATTCGCCAGCCTTTCGACCTGCTTGCCACACCCACTTGCAACATTTTCTTGTGGGTGTTGCCGGGCCAGCCAAAAAGGCAAGCAACAAAATGCATAATTGCCACAGTAGCTAGATACTTTTGTATCTACTAACACAAATGTATCTTAAAACTAAGCCTCCAAATGCAGCTACTGCTACAGATATATTTTTGTATCGATTGGCATTAATATATCTACAAAACATTGCAGCAATCTATAGAATAATAATGCAGATACATTTGTATCTATGAGCAAAAACATTTCCACAAAATGTAGCTACAAACTAAGCCTCCAAATGCAGCTATTGCTACAGATAACTTTTTGTATCTCTTAACACACACAATATTTGCGCAAAATGTACCTACAAACTAAGTCACAACTATATGGATACATTTGTATCTCTTCACACAAATATCCAAAAAACATTGCTACAAACTGTGCCACAAAAAACCAATTATTACATACTATATAGTTATAGATAAATTTGTATCTATATACCATACAGTTATAGATATATTTGTATCTAATTATTTTCATCTATCAAACGCTGGTAGCTGTAAACTATGCCACAAAAATGCAGTTATTATTAAAGGTACATTTGTATATATATGCAAAAATATTGCAACAAAATATAGATACAATTGTATCTATGATCATAAACATTTCCACAAAATGTGGTTTCAAACTAAGTCTCGAAATGAAGTTATTACTAATCACACATTCGTGTCTCTTAACACAAATATTGCCACAAAATGTAGCTGCAAACTGTGTCACACAACTAGAGTAGATACATTTGTATCTTTTGCGTTAACTACAGTTGTATATTTTAGCAAAACTATTTGCGCAAAATGTAGCTGCAAATTAAGTCATAATAATCAAGTAGATACATTTGTATCTATTAGCACAAAATGTAGCTGCAAATTATGCCACACATTATGCCAAACACTTCTACAAAATACAAACTAAGCCTCTCAATGCTGTCTCTATTAGCACAAATATTTCCACAAAATTCCTTAATTATCTTTGCATCTATTAGCACAAAAATATTGCTCATCTATCAAACGCTGGTGTGACAACAACTAATCGCAACTCGCATCGCATTGCTTTGCGTCTCGCTGTTTTTCGCCAAAAAAAAGAGAACTACAAGATACACGTACTACAATATACGGTATCTTGTAGCTGCAATTAAGCGCTAACAGCGGGCAGCCCTCGACCCCTATCGTTGACCTGTTCTATCCCTGATCTGACTTGCGCAGCAGGCATTTTAGTTCTACATTTTCCCTAGAAATCTTGCTATCGATTGAAACAACTTCTGATACGATAAATGTATCTTTTTTTGCTGCGGCACACGCTTCAGCATTTAGTGGCGCTTTGCATAGGAGGCGTCTCTCGACAGCCAGCCAGACAGGATGTGTGTGTGTTCAGGATGCGTGTGCGTCGATAGTCGATAATTATCAAATGTAGACCAAAGCGACGCCAAAGGACGGCGCATCAAAGTATCTATTACGCGACCAAGGCGTGAACAATTATGGCCCAAAACATTTGCCTCAAACACCGTTTACGCCTCTCTCTCTTCCTATGAAAATGCTTCTTTTCCTTCCGCCAATCTTTTAAAAATTCAGAGCATCGCAGCAGGTTGTCCTTTTAATTGAGGCCAAAGAAAGAGCATAACATTTTTTTTTTTTTTTGGTAGAACAAATTGAAGCAAGTGCAAGTGCCAAAGCGGTTTCATTGACCAAAACTCTCTCAACTCTCAACTATCAATTCAGAGGCGGATCGAGGCAGGTCAAAAGTCAAGTGCAAGTCGTCGGGCGCTTTGATACTACACAGCTAATTTTGCATAGCCAAAACAAAAGCAACATCGAATGAATGGAAAAACACAAAACTCGACATATAAATTGTCTGTTATTAGATTTATGAATAGCACATCGAATTAAATGGGAAACATCCGATCTTTTTTCTCAAAACTTCTCTTTTGAAAGACTGAATTTCTGTTATATGATTTTCTGAATTTCAAATTAAATGCATTAAATTCAGAAATTTTTATTTACCTTTGTTTTTGTTCTTGTATGTTATAATAAGTATTTAAAAAACTTATTTTAGTAAATACTTTTGTTATTCTATTTTTATATAACATCGAATTATACATCCGATCGCTTGTTCTCTCAACTTCTCTGTTTAAGGACTGAATTTCTATTCTCTCAACTTTTGAATTAAAAAAATTATTTTCTTATTTTTGTATACAGATTTGAAATTAAATGCATTAAATGCAGCAATTTATATTAAACTTTGTTTTTGTTCTTGTGTTTAATAAGTATATAAATATACCAAATACAGTATTGGTATATTTTAGTATTTTTGTGGTATATTATTTGGTATATTCTAAGACAATACCGCACTGATTTGTTCTTATTCATAATGGATAAATGGAATATATATATAAATGGAATATATTTATATTTAGATCAGCATTTTTTTTTATAATATTTAAGATACAAACCTAGATCTTCATTTCGTTATAAACCTGCCATCAACATTTTTTTCTGTACTCAATCTTCCATTTGCTACAGTTACAATTCAATAAACTGAACAGTGCAACTGTCGAGAGAAGAGAAACTCTCTTTTTGCTGCCTTACTTTCGCGTGTAAAGCAATCAAAAAAGTACTCGACGTATTTAGTTAATGCTTTCTTCATTGATCGATAAAGTCCTAAAAGTCCAAATGCAGCGCCAGCCAGTCAATGCATAATGAAGACAGACGCAACACGAAGACTGAATGAATGAATGACTGACTGAATGAATGAATGACTGACTCGATGATGCACTTGTGAGAAACGCAAAATGAAAATCGTAAAAGGGAATCAAGCGAGTGGAGATGGAGACGGCGCGTGTCTGGTTTGGGATTTTGGTTCGGGTTGTGTGAAAGAGTTTTTGAGCTGCATATCGTGACGTGTAATTGACAGGCAACACGCGTTTAAATCCAAAGACTCTTTGCCTGTCATCGCCTCGAGAGCAAAACAAATTTAGATATCTATGGACATTGACAGGCACATGATTCGAAGCAGTAGCCAGAAGGAGGCGGAGTAAACGAGACAACGACAACGATGAACGACGAACGACTTTGACTCTCTCAAGTAGATCAGCCACTGTCTTGAGCATTTGAAAGTTGCCAGAACTGGGCAAGTGCCCATTGAACACGCATTCAACATTGAACATTGAAAGCAACTTGACAGCAGCTTGTAACACATTTACATTGACAACAGACAGCAAAGAAGTGGAGAGTGCTCGACTATTTAGAAGATGGGCATTATAAACCAGCTTCAAGAATTAAGCATAAAATTCACATATTATAAAAAAAAAACAGCGAAAAGAGTCAAATGAAATAGTATAACTATTATTTTTGTAATAATTGTAAAAGAGGGAAATTTCTGTAAATATACCAAATAAAATACCACAAAAAATACCCAAGGCTATATTTGGTATATCGATGAAGTACTGCATTCTAAATATGAAATATACCAAATTAATATACCGCAAAAATACTAAAATATACTAAGGGCAAAAATTAAAAAAAATACCCAAGAATATATTTGGTATATCGATAAAGTACTGCATTCTAAATATGAAATATACCAAATTAGTATACCACAAAAATACTAAAAATATACAAAGTTGGTATATCAACTGTGAAATATCCGCTACCCAATTTGAATAAAAACTAAGCAGTGCAGTATTCTTAAAATATACCATAATTTAACGCAAAATACTAAAAATATACCGAAGGATGTATTGGTATTTTACTAAATTCAGAATATGCAAAACATAATAGAGTGCAAAATATACTATATTGTCAGTCAAAGCAGCTAACATCCGATTACATTAGAAACTTATATTTGCAACTAAATGTAAATGTCGGAACATTAAATAATATACGACCTTAAAAGTGAAAGTATATTAGTATATTATGATAATAAGAAGTTCGTTGAGTACTGTAATAAATTACATACAAATTTATATTTACAGATTAAATGACTATTATATATATTTGAAAACAAATGAATATTGGAATACAGAATTATAATACTAGAATATAGAATTATAAATAAATCCAAACATAAAATATATTTTAATAGTAAGAAGATAAACAAAATTTATATTCAAAATTCTTGAGACTAAATAAACGACTCTTGAAAACATTGAAATGATACAGAGAGAAGAGCAACTAGAAACCTCAAAAGAAGATAAACACATTAAGAGCAATATAATCTCGACTGGTATCGAAATAATATTATTGCAGTGCCAAAAATATGAAAAGGAAATATGATTGGCGTTTGTAATTACAAGCTAAACGGAAGGAAATGTGACAGAATAAAAATGTATTTTTCTTCATGTATTTTTTGCTACCTTTTATGCGACCCCAAAGAAAATATACATTGAAAATGTTTGTGTAAACGCCTAAATGCTGGGAAATGGCCATCAAAACGAGTAGGAAAAACCACAAAAATAACACCAGATAAAAAGGAGGAGGAGGCGAAGGGAAAAGAGAATTAGAAATAGAAATAGCGACACCTTCACAGGATATACGAACAAATTGAGTTGTTTCCTGTGCTGGCTTAGAATTGCAAACTCACGAACTGTCGACGATGGCGTGGCAAATATGATTATGATAAGGAGAACCGAAAATTGTGGAAATTATCGAAATTGTAAATTGCCGCGCAAAAGTGTCAGAATGGAGGATGGGAATTACTCGCATTACAGAGAAACAGAGAAAGAGAGAAAGAGAGAGAGAGAGAGAGAGAGAGATAGAGAGAGAGAGAGAGCTGTCTAAAATTACCAGCGTAATCAGAGATTTCCAACACCTTTTTTTTTCTCTCGTTTTGGTTTTAACTAATTAATTTTTTGTGGAGAAAAGACGAGGAAATGACGTGGGCGGCATGCGCAACGAATGCGCTTAACAGCTTTGCTTGCTTTCTCTCTCTCTCTCTCTGTCTCTCTCTCTCTCTCTCTCTCTCTCTCTCTCTCTCTCTCTCTCTCTCTGTCACACTCTCTCTTGTCCTCCCCCTTCAGATCCTGACCAGCAAATGGACATGCTTGACGCTTGGATTAGGCTGACGTAATGAGCTCTGATCCGTTAGACAGCACGCGTGCAACGCACACACAGAAAGAGAGACAGAGACTAAGTGCACTTGATGCTTGGAGGCGGACCAGCTTAGTGCGTAGCTGAGGCTCTATGTTAGTGCTCTATGCTGATGAAGACATCTTGCAGATACTTTTGTGGCTGACAATGCGTAGAGAGATATTTGACAGACAAAGTGAGATATCTTAGACATACATTTGATAGATAAAAATGTATCTGACAAATACTTTTGCAGATGAGAGATACTTTTGATGCATGCAAATATCTAATAGATACGCTTGCAGTTGCAACTGAACATTGAGATATCTTCGAGATACTTTTGTGGCTGACAATGCGTAGAGAGATATTTGACAGACACTTTTGCAGCTGAAAGTGCAAAGTGAGATATCTCATAGATACTTTTGCAGCTGATAATGCAATATATCTGGCAGATACTTTTGTAGCCGAGAGATACTATTAATAGATAAACATATCTAATGGATACTTTTATAGCTGGCAATACACATAGAGATACTTTTGATAGATACAAGCATCAGCGAGATACTTTTGAAACTGAAATTGCAGATAAAGATATCTCACAGATATTTGCAGTTGAAAGTTTACATACAGATACTTTTGTAGCTGACAATGCGTAGAGAGAGATCTGACAGACACTTTTGCAGCTGAAAGTGCAAATTGAGATATCTCATAGATACTTTTGCAGATAGATATCTCACATGTACTGACAGTGCACATAGAGATACATCCTAGAGATACTTTATATAGAAAGAAATATCTGACAAATACTTTTATAGCTGACAGTAGACAAAGAAATATCTAAGACATACTCATGATATATAGAAAAATATGTGACAGATATTTTTCGAGCTGACAATGCGCATAGAAATATCTCAAAGATACTTTTGCAACTGACAGTGTGCATAGAGAGATACATCTATGACACGCTTTTAATAGATATAAATATTTGATATATACTTTTATAGCTGAGAGTGATACAGAGATACTTTTTAATATATATCGGAGAGTGATTCAGAGATACTTTTTGATTGATAGATAAATGTAATAGATACTTTTGTACCTGACAATCCATATAGAAATACATCATTGAGATACTTCTGTAGCTGTGCACATAGAGAATCTCAGATTTACTTTTGTAGCTGACAGTGAACATTGAGATACATCTTAGAGACTCTTTTGACAGGACGGAAATATCTGATAGATACTTCTGCAGTTCACAGTTGCTTGAGGCTAATTATAAGCTACTAAATGATGTGATGTGATGTGTGCAGCAACTTAACATATATTACAGCTTCATCTTCATTCAGTATTTGCAGTATATTTAAGTATCTGCTAAATATCTCTAAGCAATACATATGGTTATTAATTATCTGGCGGAATTTGTCACCGCATTCACATTTTACAGAGAACCCATTGATGATAGAACCTTCTTCCATCTAATTTCGAATATCAACCTTTCCAATTTTATATAGAAATGTTCAAAGCAACTAAAAACGAAAATGTTTTCCCACAAAATGAGGAAAAAATGTTGAAGGGATCGATTGGAAAATAACATTTTCAATTCAGCACAAAGTCCCAACCTCAATCCAAATGAAAATCTTTGCTCAATTGTTAAAAAAAATTACTACGAAGCAACTTTAAAAACATGGGCTACAGTTAGGAAAGAGTTCTAGCAGGATGAAGTCAAATTTAAAACGATATTAATGACATTAAAAATTGGTTGAAAGCATGAAAAAAGTTACTGCTAATAAAGGTCTTTGGATAAAATATTTATATTACGTTAGTTAACACAAATTTTTCGCTAAGAATTAAGAATTAAATAATAAAAATAAAACAAAGGAAAATTTGAAATTTGTTTATATAATTATGATTTTATGGCTAATGAAAGTCAGAGTCGTAAAGATACATTTAATTTATTTTATTTCAATTTGTATGCCTTTGATTTCGTTACACTGAAAAACTCTATTCAATAGCGAATGGAAACTAAATGAAAACTAAAACTGACTAAGCAGAATTGCATTGGCAAAAAGGAGGAGAGTTTTCAAGGAACACAACAAGGAGCAAACACGCTGGCGATCGGTCATCCAAGTCCCTTTGGGCGATTGCGATTGGAACGCCACAAAAACAATTGGCACGACGATGAACAATGGAAGGGAATTGAGTAAATGAATTTGCGGTCGTTAGACGTGGGCTACCGCACACAACGCCACAAAATGCGCCCCTCAATCACGCCTCAATTGTCCATGGGCCAAGTTAATGCAATTTGCGGTAGCAGATGTGGAATAAAAAAAAAAAAAAACAATTCCTGAATCTTATCGCAGCGAATGCATCTCGAATCGGCGAATTCTCGAACAATGACAAAAAAAATCTGTTATAAAAGGAGACAAACATTTGAGAACTCAATTCAATAACAATTGACGAAAGCGCAGCCAGAACTATGTAGAAGACCAAAGGTTAAGGTTGAAGCCAATAATAGAAAGAAAACGAAATAAGATGTCACGCATATAAAACGCGGACGACGAAACAATGCCAATGAGTTTTGAATTGTCAACTGAAGGGACCACCAACAAAACTAGGGAGTGAGTTGATATCAGCGACAGAGAGAACATATATAGTATAGAATAGATAGATATATATAGAGAGAAGGTGTTTGTGCGCTCAGCGGGGGTTTTATGTATTTTGGTTTTGGCAATGCGGTCAAAACATTGTCCATGTCAAAACAATGCTGGTAAATGGCTGAAAACCAAGGACCGCACAACATGCTGCTGTCTCTGAGCCTTGAAATGAGCAAAAATGTGTTGGGTTCTTAACTGTTATTAGCATGCTGCGAGTAGGTTTGAGCCCTCAAAATAGTATTGAATATAGGTAAAAAGGGCCAACACAACAAAAGCTAAGCAGTTTCTAATTGTCACACAGGCGAACGAACGAATGTATCTATTAGAAGTGCATTCGTTGGTTGTCTTTTGCTCATTTGCCTGCTGTGTTTTGGCCTGTGGTTTTTAGCCTTGTTTTTGGTCAAAATATTTATACACAATTAGCGTTGAATATGCGCATCTATTTGGCACGAGAACAGCGAGCAGCTGTGTGACATTTACATTGCTCTCGGTTGTGTCCTTGCCTTCCTTCTACACACACCTGGCAACTGTCTCTCACTCTTTCTCTTTCTCTCTCTCTTGCTCCATTGGGACTTGTTGTGGTTAGCAAAAACGTAGACGACAACCAGCATCTTTTGGCAAAACACACGCGCCAGACACAAGCCAGTCCACATTATTATTATGCTGGTATCAATCTATCAATAACTGCATTTCTTGCTAAAAATCCCGAAGCCAAGACGCACTTCCTGTCTATGGAAAATTCTCGACTCATCTCGCTACTCGGAACTGTAATTGCAACTCTCTCTCGACTCTAGACTCTCGACTGTCGACTTCAGTAACTCTTCCGTTTTCTGGCGAAATTTCACTTACAATATTTTGTGGTCAGCTACTGTTCCGCCCTCAATCTAAATATTATCCTCACAACAATAATAAACAAAAGTAGCTGCCTCTTAACCTTTCTTTTTTCACACGAAACTGACACACACAATTGTCTTGTCTTTGTTTTTTTGGGGGGCTGTTACCACTTAAGTGGTTTAGCTTGCTTTTGCCCTTTTTTTGTATGGCAGAGCAAACAAATACACAGTCTGAGAAACTGTGACCTTTTTGCTTTTTATCGTTGAACCGGTTCAGTAAGTTGTTCAGAGGACTAACGTAAATATCTATCATGGTATTATTGAGAATCTTTGATACAGATATATAACATCAATAGAACTGCTGAAGTAACCTAATGCACAAATATAAAAAAAAGACTGCTGAACTAAGCTAAATTCATATAAACCATTTATTATAGTGTTTGAACTGGTTCGATAAATGGTTCAGAGAACTAACGCAAATATCTATCATGGTATTATTGAGAATCTTTTATTATATTTATTTTTATATTTATTATAATCTTTGAACTGGATCAATAAATGGTTCAGAGAACTAATGCATTTATGTTCATTCAAAAATTAGAAATTTTTTATACAGATATATAAATAAAGCTGCTCTTACTTACTCACTCTGCTCTTACTCCGCTTAAGTAAGCCAAATGCATATAAACCATTTATCTTAAGCTTTAAACCGGTTCGACAAACGGTTCAGAGTTCTTAGGCATCTATCTATGATCGTAACATTTGGAATTTTTATGCTAAGATATATAAACAAAACTGCTGAACTATGCTGAATTCATATAAACCATTTATCTCTATATATGAACCGGTTCAGTAAATGGTTCACCGCAAACTTCATCGCTATTTCAGCTAGTTAACACTAAAAATACTAAATTTGACTATTTAAATGGTGATCCCTGATTAAGCTAAATTATTTATTCATACTTCACAAATATTCTAAACCATTTTTATAATTTTCGAACCATTTCTAAAGTAGTTCATTCCCAATAGTCAGCAATATATATATTTCATTATGTATGCATAGCTTAGCTTTGGCTTCTTTTGCATGGCAAACACAAAAACAAATAACATACGCAGTCTGAGAAACTGAGAGCAACAAATTCACAGCGAAAATTCCGTTGCTTCTTATCCACAACTGTCGCCAATAAAAATGTACGCCTAATTTTTGCCCCTTTTTGCTTCCGCGCATGCGCAGACAGCAGAAGTCGCCACAGCAGGCACAACTGAATCAGTAGCTGCTTCTTTCTCCTCCTCCTCCTCCTTCTCTACCCCTCTTGAGCCCTCAAGAGGGGAATTCCCCTTTGCGGCTCTAGCTTGCGGGCCAACGTCGAGAGAGTCGCCTCGTTAGCTTTGGCATTGGCCGATTTCATTTTTGATTTGTGTCGGCATATTTTGCATACAACTCCAGGAATGGGTGCAGCAAGTGGCTAATGCGAGGGCTGCCCGTAGAGTTAACAAAAACACAATCGAAAAGACAGTTTTTTGGCTTGCTGTTAGCACTAGATGAAGAGACTGTATTTACTATGAAAACTAAATAATGCATTCTTTACTTTCGATTGAAGCAAATAAATATGCTAGAATATCATATACAGCAAAGCCTCACGATTGAGAAATTGGTATTAATTTACTTACAAGCTAAAATCTATAAATTCCAACATGCAAATTATTCAATACATCACTTGCTTTCAACGAATGTGTAACGAAGAAGTAGGAAAACATATTTTACCTTCGAACCGGTTCAGTAGGCGGTTCAGCAATCGAGCATCAGCTAACATTAGAAATACTTCATATAGGTAAATAATAAGTGTGCTGAAGTAATTTAAATTCATATGACATATATCTCTTTGTCTTTGAACCGGTTCAATAAGTGGTTTATGCGATGTACGCCATCTCGGTTTAAGCAAACATTAGAATTATTTAATATAGATATTTAAATAAAGCTGTTAAATTAAGCTAAATTCACATTCTTAATTGCATCTTTAGCTTTGAAGTGGTTCAGCGGCATTCATATAAATATTTCATATAACTATTTAACTGACTATTTAGGATAACTTAATTATATAATATATATTATATGTTATTCTCTTCAAATGTGAAATACTTGCGCTTCAATTTAAATGAAATCTTCAAGCATAATTTTAAAGAGTTTTCGATATGAATTTTGTAATTTAAGTTATAGATTATTAACCTTAAAAATATTCTGCAGGTAACAACAAAGCTTTCCTTTTTCTTTTCATAAAGTTTCACTCAAAAATAATAATAGTTTAGTTCTTAAGTTCTTCTTTTGAGCAAAGTTTCAGAGCCGTTGGCTAGTCAACTTCTGGTTACTTTTGCTGCCACACTCGAGTCGAGTCAATTCCCCAATGCCTGCCACAACTAAAGCAGCAGCAGCAACTGCGGAGTCCAATCAGCGCCGCAAAGGTGGCACAAGTAAATTATTTAACAATCAATTTCTTGCAGCGGCATTTTGCCATCTAATTATAATCGAAAAAAGGTCCACACAACAATCAAAAGAAATGCGCCGACAGACTAACTAAACCCAAAAAAAAGCAGAAAAAATAAATACAAAATGCAACTAAAAATGAAAATGAAATGGGAATGGGAATGAGATGCAGACAATTTCCCTTAAACTGAAAGAAATTCCAAGCGTTGCTCTAATTAAAATTGAAATGAAGTGTCTGCGCATGCGCAGCCAGGCCAAGGTTGAAGCTAAGTAGATCCTTTCACAGGTCCCTCGAATCTCATTGGATGTATAGCAATAAATTTTCGTAGCTCAAGTCGGAGTTGAATCTTTTAGGGTGGTCTTCGCATTCGAGGTCTTAGGTCTCGTCCTTTTGCTTGGCACGTTCGTTCGTTCACAATAAAAAAACGCATTTCTTTTTGTGTATTGATGCACTCATTTCATGCCAAAAAAAAGAAGAGATGAAAAAAATGCATCACACTAATCCCGCGTTGGCGCAGCCCACACACGTCTCTCAAAAGGATTAGCATAGCATTCATTTCTCCTTCTCGTTCTCGTTCTCATTCTTATGTATATATAGAATATTATTCTTATTATTATTGCCATGTCGAATGGCCGAATGACGACGACACAATGGCCAAGTGTGAGGGGCAAGAGGTTAAGGGTGAAGTAGTCCACTCACTCTCTCTCTTGGACAATACAAATTGTACAATGCAATGCGCCATATTTGCCATTCAAATGCAATTGCGCGTGTTAATCGATTCCAAGTTCCACACAAAGCAGAAAACAAAAACTAATTTCATGCCTGCTTACGCAGAAATGCAGCAGACGAAGAAGACGAAGAAGAAGTATTATTATTATTATTATTACAGCTGCGATTAATTAAGCAAACAAATCGAAGCGCGTATCAATGAGAAGAGGAGGCCGACTATTAAGTACGGTAGCTGTAAAAACAAATAACCTCCAGGCGAAGAGCACTCTGCATTCGTATTTCGCATTCGCATTTCGCAGACATTTCGAATTCGAGTTCGCATTCGTGTGCTTTTGGCCTAATTAATTGCCAATCATAAAGGCGAGTGCAATGCGCTCGTAAAACGAATCAGTTTTAAATGCCCAACTTTTGCCAAGTCCAATTATTCAAGTTTGCGCCTTAAGTGAAGATCGAAATGGCAGCTCACTTTGCAATCGTTGCACTATAATATCAGTAGGAAGAGGAAGAGGCTGCAAAACTCCTCAACTGCGAAACCGAGAGCCTGGCATTGGACACTCAACTGCAGTTTTGTTTTCTTTTTTTTGTCTTTTTTTTATGGGAAATGTGTGTGTTTGGCAATTAATTAAATTAAGTTTTCAGCGAAATGCCAAAGGCGTGAAGCAACAAGCAGCACCATGCAAATGATGCCGAAACGAATCAATAATACACTTGCTTTCAATACAAATTTGTAACAAAGAAGTAGGAAAACGTGCTACTTCTTGCCCTCGAACCGGTTCAGTAAGCGAACCGGTTCTGAATTTCAGCTAATATTAGAAATATTTAATATATGTAGATGTTTAATAACTATGCTTACTTTAAATTCATATAAACCATGCCTCTTCGCACTTGAACCGGTTCAGAAAGTGGTTCAGCAATGTACTGCATTTTGATTTCAGTTAATATTAGATATATTGAATGGAGATATTGAAATAAAGCTATTAAGGTAATCGAAACTTATGTGAACCATTTCTCTATGCATTTGAACTGGTTCGGTAAGTAGTTCAGCAATGTACTGCATTTCGGCTTTAAATAACATGAGCAATATTCAATATAGATATTTAAACAAAGCTGTTAAAGTGAGAAAAATTCACATTTTCCTTTATAACTTCATCTTTGAACCGGTTCAGAAAGTGGAGAAAGTATATACATATATATCTAAGGTGATTAAGAGCTATTAATATCAATAAATTTTGCAGTCACCAAATGTTATGCTATAACTTTACTGGTTACATTTACATAGATATGATTTAATAAAGCAGTTTTATTTTTCAAATGGTTCAGAAAACGGTTCAGCAATGGAACAGACTGAGGTTTACTGTCGAATCACATACATAAAACGATTGAATAACACTTCTCAATTAATCAGTGTTAATGAATTTGACTTATACATTTATAATATATACAATTTCGTATAGTAGTTAATTGTCAAAAGTAATAAACCGGTTCAGCGCTCAAACTCGTTGAAAATGGTTCAGCCATGGAACAGACTGTAATTTACTGGTGAACCATAAACAAAAAGATTGTGTAATACTTCTCAATTAGTCAGAGTCAAGGAACTAAACTAATGTTATAAAGAATTTCGCGTACAAGTTAATTGTTAAGATAATGAACCGGTTCAACGAGTAGTTCAGCATTCAAACTCGTTGATTATGTGATTAATAAATGCATAAATATGTTGAAAAAAAATCATGTATCAGAAAAAGTACTTCTATGAAAATGTTCACTTACTTATTGACGTTATCCTCGCTGACAAGCTGCAGCACATTGTCTCCTATGCCTCGATGTGGATAGAGTGTATCACTGGGAGCACACAGGAAGTCTTTGTGCTGTGGCTCGTCAACGTTAACAACAAACAGCGATAACATTTTAATTGTGTTGATCCGCTGATCGCTGATCGGTTCTGATCACAGCGCGAATCTGTAGTAGTATCTCTCAGCCAAAACAGTTGATCGCGCGCCCCGATCTTCAGTTGATCTGTTGATCTGCTCGCCAGTTTGTTAATGTCTTTTGGCAGCAGCTAAAAAAACGGAAAAAAAAACGAAGCAAATGAAAGAAAAGGGCTATCAATTGGCAATCGTGTTAAGAGGCTCTAATAAAGTTGCTCGCCTCTTGCGATATGGTTCGAATGACTCGAACGCAGAACCTCATCGATCTGTTTATGCACTCACACACACACTCAAACACTGGCAATGTTATTTATCTCTTAATATATCTTACATCAACTTATGTGGCGGCTGACTGATAATGGAATCAACTTGCCACTTGGCTAATCTTAAACTTTGCTGCTGCCTGCCTGCGCCTCCCTGCTTGTCACCCAACTCCTCTGTCGCCTTGCTGTCGATAAGCGCGGCAACATAAGAAATCGATTTAAGATTGCCAACTTTACCAACTGCACCAACAACCAACAGCCAACGGCCCTCATCTGTCCGGTTACATGGAAGCTTATCAGCTGGCAATGCGATGCTAACATTTGAGCTTTGCGCTTAACTCAACCAGATAGCAGATGCTGCCGCTGATTGCCGCACTTTATAGAGAACCAAAGTGATCATCATACTATATATGTATATGTTACATTTATGTGGGCAACATCCAAACTCATTCCGACAAATGACGCCTATTAAAAGCGAACCACAGTTGCTGCCACAGTTGTTCATAAAAAGCACTTCATAAAATTGCAAAATATGCTTAAGTCTTAAGAATATATTTCGTATTAGTTGCCCTCATTTGATAGTTTATTAAGGCAAGTAATGAAGTTTAAGTTGTTTTCAAATTATCAATAAATTGATTCTTTTGATTAAATTGATATTTAAATGCAAGCATTTGTATAGACTATTCCAAACAAAAAATAAAGTAGTCTTTCAGTCAGTCTTTCTATATATAAGAATTCATTTTTGTCTTTAAATTTCAAATTGAACTAAAATCGATTTCGATAGAAATTGTTTTGAAGGAATAAGAAGTTTTGCACATAAGAATACATTATTCATTTATATATTCGTTTTTAATGTAATTATTATTTCATTAAAGTAAAATAGAAACATTTAAGCAGCATATTGAATATCTCAAGTTAATAAATACTTAATAAATCAAATAAGAAAACTACAGTCGAGTTTGCTCAACTGAGAGATATCCGATTCTCTTTTTAAACAATACCAAAACAATGCGGCATTATTCTTAAAATATTCCAAATTAATATACATACTCCAAAAATACATTCAAATTATTCCAAATTGTCAATCACTGCATATACAATTAATACCCTCCTTAACAAATAACAAAAAAAAAGATCTTAAAGTATATAAAAGAAATCTTGCTTTAAAAGTGACATATATTTATTTAAATCTATCATTTCCAGCATTTATTGTAAACACTTACTTAAGTAGGTTTGTTGTATTGCATTATAAAATAGAGTTTGTATAAAATATATAATACAAAAGTATTACAAACTTAAAATACTAAATGTACTAAAGACTGCAAATTATCTTTAAATTAAGATCTCTTCAACTTGTTTCGGGCAACGAAATCTTGATATGCATGTGTATTCTCTATTACTATTATCTGTTTAGCTGCATCTCACATGTGCAGTAGCTGATAAGCATAGAGCTACCTGAGGATTTCACAATTCCCATGAGCATAGCACGTGTAAGCAAAAGGAAGAAAATGCCCCGTCGAGATGGATGGCTCATGGCTATGGCGATTCGCAGTGATTTTGCATAAACATTAAGACACATTAGAAGGTAAAAGACACACACGGGACGAGATGAGAAGGGACACTTCATTAAATAGTATTTTGGCTACCTAAAGTAAACACAAAGACACAGAAACTGACCAAGACACAATGCACAATGTTTTTGCTTTGCCTACGATGATCGATGAAGGAAGATGACTCAATCATTGTGCAACATGCGCCATGCATCATGAATGCATCCGTATGTGTGATGCAAATCTTTGTGATTACTCGTAGAGATATTTGCACATGTTATTCCCTGTTTGCCTAGATCAAAGATCAGTTTTGTCGATCACTGGACACGTGTGCTAATTACCGGGAAGAAGACGAAGACGAAGAACGGAAGAAGAACACAGAGAAATAGCAGCTGATGACGAATTGGTTGTAACGGGAAACTCCGCAGAGAGAAACAAATTTGAATGCGCATATCTTAAGGATGTGAATAATATGCAAAATGCAATCAAAAATCAATTCATAATCATTTGCAAGGTGCAGACATCAAAAGGCAAGAACAACAGCAACAACAACAACGAAAAAAACTCAACCCCAACTCAATGGCAACGGCAATGGCAATTCAATCAAATTTGTTATAAAACTGTGAAAGTCTGCGACAGCGATCGGAAACAGGACTCAACGTCAAACTGAGCACTGTGGCCTGTGACTAGTAAAAGAAGAAGAGAGAAGAAAAAAAAAAACGATACTCAAAGTATTTTGCATGTCCAGCGGCAAGATTATGCAAAATGCAGGAGCGATGATCGTTTTGCATACAAACTGTATCCACATTGCATTGTATCACAATATCACAATATCAATGTCTGGCGATCAGGCAGCAACTCCTCGGATCAGTCCCAAGTTCCAAGTCCCAATTGCAGTTCAGTTTGAGTTTGCAGCAGTTCCCCGTCTGAAGATCAACTCACGCACCACCGCATTGATCGACAGCAAGACACAATTCAATCATTTCAGTTTTCAGTTCACTTGCGCTACGTAGGACGCTGCCAGATCTTTAGCGCTAGATTAAACGATCAGCGCAGGAGACAGCAACAGCCACAACAACAAGAAGAAGAGCCATAGCTTCCAGCTTCAACTTGTTGTACTGCTTGTTTCACTTTATACAATACCCGGTTGAGCATGGAGGGTATAACAAACATGTGAGAAAGAAAAATGCATAACTGATTGAGCCGCAAGTATTTATTTTCAATTCAAAAGACTATTAAAAGTAAAAGATAGTACAGAAGAGGAATAAAAATAATAATAAAAAAAAAATAGTAATAATAATTATGAAAAATTAAAATAATATTGTGTCTAGAAACTGAGTGAAATATACAAAATGTTCGTTTTTTTATTGATTAAACACTTTATTAGAAAATGGCACTTTTGCAAATGGTAGAAAAAAAGTGCAACAAAAGTTTGAACTTGTTTGGAAGCAACAATTTTTTGAGGGACAATTATTTACTATACAACAATATTAAACAAATAAGAAAGCCACAGTCGAGTGTGTTCGACTATGAGAAAACATATATTTGGTATATTGGTTTATTATTACATTTAAAATATACCACAGAGTGCAAAATATACCAGATTGTCAGCCAAAGCAACTAAGACCTTTAGTAAGTGCTCGAATTTTCCCATATGAAACGAATTATATCTCTATCTCTTAGTCTCTGAGTTCTAGCTGTTCTAGCTGTTATAATACCCTTCTAACCTATGGGTAGCCGGTATAAAAATTGGTATTTTAGATGACTTACTAATTACCAATGTTTGTTAAAACTTTTTTATTTTACATGTTTTATTTAAATACAAAATGAATTACCTATACATATAGTATCTCAAAGTCGAGCACATTTTGTTGAGTGAATTTCTGCTCTACCATTTGCTACTGCCTACCATAATATGTGTGTAGGTCGATCGGCGGCTGATCGGTCGATCGCTGATCGGTCGATCTCATTGGACTGTATATGTAGCTGGGCTGGGGCCCAGCAAATTATTTCACTTGTGGCCAGCTCTTTCACTCTCTTTGGTGGTCTGAATGTACAACTTGATTTCTGTTTCCTTTGCTGCAATGGCAGTTTGATTTGTTTAAATTTAATTATGCAGCAATATCAACGATTGTCGATCGCTGTGCGATCCTTGTGCGTAGGT
Organism: Drosophila kohkoa; assembly: GCA_019972355.1. Classification (NCBI taxonomy): domain Eukaryota; kingdom Metazoa; phylum Arthropoda; class Insecta; order Diptera; family Drosophilidae; genus Drosophila; species Drosophila kohkoa. The sequence continues at coordinate 3,958,356 of BJEL01000071.1, read as the reverse complement.
AGCAAAGAAAGAGTCGACCTTTCTCTACCTCTCCCTCTCTCTCTCTCTCTCTCGCTCTCTTCGATCCCACTTTTGATTTGATGTTATGATGATTCCATGAACCTGTGTACGTACAATCACAATTTCTTGATCTGGTCCTGTGTTCTCTTTTGATTTGATTATCAACATTTGTTGACGTGTAGAAGGAGAAAGAGAGAACGAGAGAGCTGATCGCCAAATGATGATCGATGCCAATGTTCCAGCAGAATTTTACTTATGTATTTATTTTCGGTTTACTTTTTTGGTGGTTTTGTCGCATTTACATTTTTTTTTCTTGTGGTACTCTCATTCTTTGTGCTACGTATAAAGCGATCAATCAAAAATGCAAACAGCTCACGGAATGAAAATGAGTTGAGCGAGCGAGAGAGAGAGAGAGCGAGAGAAAGGGAAATTCAACAGCAATTCAAAGAAGTTTTGTTTTTTTGTTGTTATTTTTTTGTGGTTTGAATGTGACAGCAGACAAAATAGTTTATGATCGCTGTGTGATAAACTACATGGCAGGATATATGGATAATATAGTACACACGATCAATGAATGTATGCATGATGTGTTCCTCTCTCGCCTCCTTTTTCCCCTCCTCCTCCTCCTGATCCTGATCCTGCTGCTGCTGTCAGTTTGATGATGAAGAGTTTGTTAGAATTCGAATTGTCCGGGGCGCATCGTAAATTTTCGCTTCATCTTCAAAGCCAAAGAACTGATTTTGGCTTTCAGATTAAAAGGCATACACAAATTCGAAATTTAACGAATTACTTTTTAGAGCGCTGCAAATTTTGCTGTATTTATTGATTAACATATACAAAAACAAGTAAGAAAGATGAAGTAAAAAGTGCTCGACTGTGAGATACCCGGTAACCATAAAAAATAAAAGCAAAAAAAGCATAAAAAATAAAAGCAAAAGTATTTTTTTCAAAATATATCAAATTGATATGGGTAATTCTCTGGTAAATGTCGCGTGCGAACAGCTTTTCAGTGACAAAAAAAACATAAAATAAAACAATTTTAAAATTAAGTGAAGGTTATTCTTAAAGCTTTGGATTAGCACTATTTTTAGAGCTAAGATTGATTTTAGTAACTTATTCTGTTTTACGATAAAATATATCAATTCGTTCATTTTTTGGTTTTGCGTACGAATTTTTTAATTTTTGCAATTATCAGAGCAGAAAACAAAACAGAAAAAAAATTCCAAAACCTTTCTTAGCTCTAATAAAAGTACTAATCTACAGCTATAAAAATAACCTTTACTTATTTTTAAAATTGTTTCAGAATATGTTTTTTTTTTGTAACTGAACAGCTGGTCGCACGCGACATTCCTCAGAGAATTACCCATATACTGAAAAACACTAAAATGATATATCGAATGATATGATATATTTGGTATATCGAAAATTACTGCATTCTAAATACGAAATATACTGAATTAATATACCACAAAAAATACTAAACATATACCGAGTGCTATATTTGGTATATTGATATAGTACTACATTTCAAATATAAAATATACTACATTAATATACCACAAAAATACTAAACATATACCAAGTGCTATATTTGGTATATTAATATGGTACTACATTTAAAATATACCAAAGGCGTTTTTACCCAAACAAAAGTAGTTCTTATATAACTTCTAAAATTTTTATCCAAACGCAACCAAATTTTCAGGAATCATAAAAACTATATTCGGGTATTAAAAGTTGTTTATGGAATCGATTCATAATTTTACTTAATAAAAATAACATTTTAAAAAGCAAAGCTGAATTACAATATAATATAATATAATATAATAATTACAATATATATAATAATATTATATATATAAAATTCAACAAAAATAAATAATACAATATATTTTCAATCTTCAACGATTGAATCTATAATCAAAGTGTACTATTTTTGTACACAAATCAAGCGATCGCGAATATTAAGCATAACTTAGCGATCTACAAATAATATTTCGAAATACAAATACGGAAGATCATTAACAGAAGTAAATCCCATATTTTTAGTATATCTTCTTTTAAAAAGATTGCATTTTAATGAACGGAAATGATGATGAAGATATACGAATAATATGTTATTTACTTCCATTGACGATCTCTCATTTAAGTATGACACAGTTAGAGAACGATCGTGTTCGATCGTTTCCGCACAAAATGTAAATCACTTGGTTAGGCAAACAGAGACTCGCGACTATTGATAGACTGATAAATATGTATGTTAGTTAGATGGGATCAGAGTTATCTGTAAGTGCGATATGATAAATGTAAATGCCAATAGATACAGCGCACACAAATTCACTTGAACAAGACAACAACTAGATGGGTAAAGAAAGAGCGAGAGAACGAGAGAGTGAGAGCGAAATGTGGGAGATATGCGAGTTTATTTAAGGAAGATTTTGGCGTGCGTTGTTGTCTCTCTCTCTCTATATTTTTATGACACTCGAAACTGATATCGCGCACAGTGAAGGGGAATTATTTACACAGAAATCGGTCGTTTGGATATGTAAATATTAAATCTATATGTGGAATTGAAACGGTTAATGCAACGTCGACGACGACGACGACGACGTCAACTGACTTGTGCGTGGGTGTTGTGTGTGAACTTGCATAACTGTGTCAGGCCACCAGTTGGCAGTTGGCTGAGTTGACTTGTGTTGTGTTGTGTTGTTGTTTGCGTCGCGTGCTGTGACAACAAACCAATCAAACCGATCAACAAATCAACCAGGTAAACCTTTCCTCTCCTCTCCTCAACCTCACATCACATTTGCCACAAGTCAAAAGTCAACATTTGCCGAGTGTGTCAAACGCGCGCGCGCGTCGATCACATATTTCTCTTTTTTTAAATCAATAATTTTGTGAAATGAAAAACTCTTTCCAAAGATAAGCTCAACTCTAAAACTCAGGCCGGCAAATTCTCCTTCTGTTGCTCTGTTTGCCCGCCTACAACCGAAGTGAATACTAAATACTGAATACACCACGTCGATCAAGTCTCTCGCTCTTCGGCCTCGTCTGGCACGTCATTATCATTAGGACATTGCAGTCATATATCACAGAGAGCTGAGAGCTGAGACCATCATCTCGGCTGCTTCTCTTGATATATGACTCGCCCGCGCCTAAATTATGGTACGAAAAATAAAGAAACCCATCGGAATACTGTGCAAATAGCCGCCAGCAGCTTCAGGCTATAGACACAACACAGCACAGACAATTGCCAGAGTTGCGATCCGATCCACCTTCCGAGAAGGTGTTTAGATGCAAACGCTTCCAGTGTTTCAGAATTGAGGCGATCGTCGTATCGCAATAATAATCCACCTTCCACCTTCCATCTAATGCCGAAATGCAGCTTGCTTGTAATTGAAATTTATAATCGCCAGATGAAATTGCCCGATGCCCCATTGTGGCACAGTGGAGCCAATCGATCAGCAATATAGTGCATCGATCAGTGATGTTTTGTCGTACATTCATTAATTGTTAATTAATCTACTTTTTCACTCACTCTTCATCAATTTCTCTTCGAAGATTTCGAGCTCTTAACTCGATCGATCAATGAAACTTTGTCGTAGTTGTTTTGCAACTCTAGTTTTAATTTACTGCGCCATCGATCAGCGCAACTTTGTTAATACAAAATCATCGCATTCAATTCAAATCACGTTCATAATTTGTTTGACAAGCGCAACTACTAATCGCTGCACAAATTGCCAATCGAATAACAAATGAATATTCTGAAATCATTTTAATAAATGATTTAAATGAATTAAGCTGAATTAGCGGGAGAGTAAGTGCACTAAGAAGAATTTTAATATAATAATCTAATTAACAGTTAAGAATACAATCATCAGCTTTTCTATATGCTTTAAAGCTTCGTAATATTTCGATAATTTTATTAAAGAGAACTTTCATGTTAGGCTAAAGAGAACACAAACAATTAATACTTCCTAGTGAGCTGTGCAATGTGTTGTTGCAGCTTTTCGATGTAAAGAAAACTGAACTCATGAAACTATTGAAGCTCTACAATGAGCTTTTCAGTGCGCTTTAAAAGCTTTTCGTAACATTTTACATTTTCACTAGAAGTTTTCGATTATTTTATTAAAGGGAACTTTCATTTTATGCTAATAAATATATTATTCTAACTAACAATCGAACACACAAACTATTAATGCTTCCTAATGAGCTTTTTAATGTGCTTTTGCAGCTTTTCGATGTGCTTTTGCAGTGTTGCATCATTCTAAAAGCTTTTGTAATTAGATTATTAAAGTGAATTTTCCGCTTTTCTATGTGCTTTTACAGCTTTTATGAAACTGCTTGCAGAACATTGAACTCGTGAAACAATAAAAACTCCATAATGAGCTTGTAAATGTGCTTTTTAACTTTACAAGCTTTTCTATGAGCTTCTACTTAAACTACTTCTATACAATTTGCAGCACATTGAACTAATAAAAGAATGCATTGAGTAGAAAACCTAGTTTGTCTGCCTAATTGCTGATGTGTTCGCTGCAATTAGGCTCACTTAACGACGATTTGCTTTTGGCTTTCGTATGCAGAGTGTAGTTATAGTTGGCGTAATGTTGGTCTTTAGATTCCCACAACATTCAATATTAATGCATTATTTGCTTACAGGTTCAAAAGCGTTGTATACTTTTCACGCCCACTGTGCCGCCTTTTAAGCCGCCAGAGCGAAACAGAAATATCAGTCTCGACTGACAGGCGCAGCGTGTCGTCGCCTCCAGCTAGAGAAGAGCCAGACAGACAGCCAGAGAGCGATGTTGTAGTCCATTCATCTGACATGCTGTCGTCCTGCCAAGTGGAGAGACAGAGACAGAGAGAGGGAGAGATCAGTCTATCAAGCTGCGTGGCAGCGGCGACATCAACTAAAGCCGACGGAACCAAACAGCAGTCAAAACTCTGTCAGACAGTTTGTAAACAGTTTTCAAAGTCGAGCAGTGGCTACATCGCGATAAAGACGCAACAGCAACGTTTGCTTTAAGCCAAGACTTAGATGAAGAAGAGAACACAAGAGATGTCTGTCTGTCTGTGGGCTCCATTTTAAAAACTGTGTACGACATTTGCGCCATTATAACTTTATCGCTTTTCGGACAGATTGTTGTTTGGGGCCACATGACGTGAAGCGAGGACAGAGACTGACTGACTGATGGAATGACTGCCTGCTGATGATGCTGATGATCAGTATCATGATGAGCGTTTAATAGCATTAGTTGTGTTCTTCTACGCAGCAGTAGTTCCTTCAAGTCAATAAACCATTTCCCCACCACACACACACAGACAATTTTCTGCCCGTTGTTCTTCTTGTAATTGCTGCTGTGGCTGCTGTGCAGATTATTATTAACTTGGGGTTGGGGGGTAAGCCAGAACACTGTTTGGGCAAAAGCGGCAGCTCTTTAAAAAGCCATTTAAGCTTACAAGCTTGTTAAGCTTGTTGCCCCAAATCCGCTTGGGCACCACATTGTGGCCCAGTGCCACGCCATTTAATGCAATTTCACGTTCAGTTTAGTTCGCGTTTTTTTCTTTCTTTCTTTTTTCATTTTATCGCCGGCTAAGTAGCCACTAAACGGCAGCTCTTTAATCTCAACGACTTAGCTTCCAGTCTCGCTTATGAAAGCTCCACTTTCTTCCACAGCACAAAAGAAGGCATGTCCCACTGAGTTGCGCCCACCTTGTTAAGCGCTAAGGACAAACTTGTTCCCCACCAATATCTCATATAATGTTGCTGTACATACACCTCTGTACTGTATATGATGGTTACAGCAACTGTTGCTCGTTGCTCGTTGCTGGTTGCTGGTGCGTGCCGCCAATCGATGCCAGATTCCAGATTTCAGATTCCACTGGCTTTATTTTTAGGTATTTTGTATACCCACTACCTATGGGGTAGAAGGGTATTATAACTTTGTGGCTGCAGAAAATGTATGTAAGCGGCAGAAGTATGTAACTCCAACACCATAAAGCATATAGAAATATGCTAGATCAGCGTAAACAGACGAGATGATATAGCCATTTCCATCTGTCTGGTATATTATGAATGTAGTATTATAGCAATATATATAGCATTTGGTATATTTGTTTATTTTGTTGTATTTCAAGGCCAACACGATTACATCACTATACCATATATAGCATTTAGTATAATTTTAGTATTTTCGGTGTATTGTGCTGGCATATTAGTATTATATCGATGTAACATATGAAGAATTTGATATACTTTTAGTATTTTGGTATATTAATTTAGTATATTTAAAAAACAGTATATCAATATACCATCTGTATAATTTGGTATATTTTTTAGTATTTTTGTATTAGTATTACACCATATATATAGTATTTGGTATATTTTAAGTATATTATTTTGGCATATTTCAAGATTAATAGCCTTATATAAATAATACCACATATACAATTTGGCATATTTGTAGTATTTTGCTATATTATTTGGTATATTTTAAAAATGATAGTAGTATATTAATATTCCATATATAACAATTGGTATATTTTGTAGTATTTAATGTATATTTAAAGAATAAAAATATTATATCAATATACCATATGTATCATATGGTATATTTTGAGCATGTTGGTATAATAATTTAGTATATTTCAAAAACAATAGTATATCAATATACCATCTGTATCATTTCGTATATATATATTGTAGTATTTTTTGGTATACTTTTTTATATTTCCAGGAGAATAGTATTACACCATATATAGTATTTGGTATATTTTAAGTATATTATTTTGACATATTTCGAGATTAATATCATTATATAAAGAATACCACATATACAACTTGGTATATTTGTAGGATTTCGGTTTATTATTTGGCATATTAGTGATAGTAGTATATTAATATTCCATATATAACAATTCGTATATTTTTTTAGTATATTGTGTATATTTCAAAACCAATATCATTTGGTTTATTTTTTAGTATTTCAAGAATAATGTCGCACTGTTTTGCTTTAATTTAAAATAGCTAGCGGGTATCTCACCGTCGAGCACACTTCACTGTGGCTTTCTTACGTGTTTTTTTTTTTTCTTTACGCTAAATTGAACCGTGGCTTCGCATATTCTTGGGAGTCATCCCAACCTGGCAATCATGTGTTGCCGTGGAGCTGAGGAGCGTATCGCTCGCGTCTGGTTAGTAATTGCGGATTAAATGCATCAGCGAATCGCTTGCGAAATAAAATCTGATTAAGAATATTTCAATTAGCAGCGCGTTGCCTTTTGCCTCCAGTTATACCTGCTGCTGTTGCTGCTGCTGTGCATCAATAATTCCACCCGAAAAAAGCAAAAAGAAAGTTGAATGAAAATTGCACAGTCTGTTGTACTTTTTTTGATTGATACCCAATGCATTTTTCGCATGCTAATTAAGTCACTCGATAACCTGAGTCGTAACTGTCCAAGGGGGCTGTCCTTTTGGCCTTCTCAAGCTGCGCTTGCCGGCTTAATGAGATAAAACTTGATAAAGCGCTAATTTATGCCACATTTTTAAATGCTTCTCAATTTAATGGCAGGAGCATTACATCAAGCGCGTTTCTCATCATCTCAATATCCGCCTAGATTGATCATCGCTTCTGATAGCACTTTTTGTGGGAGATTTTTACGAGCCGCCGATGAGCTGATCAGATTTCAAGGCGATAAGCTCAAGCTATACTAGTGCATCTAAAAGAGATTGTGAAACTGTCAAAGTCACTGCAAGTTCAGCTTCAGATTTTATAGCTTTCCCATTAAATTAAGAGCTCACTTTGTGATCGAGATTCGCATATGCATAATGCAGGGCAATCGAGAAGACTAGCTATTAAATGAACAGTTGCAGCGACTGATATTCTATTGGGAAGCATGTCAAAAGGATGACAAAATTAGGCACAATAAACAATTGAAATAAACTAATTATCATCATAGAGAATAACACTTAAATAAATGTAATTGCATTGTAAATAATTGAGTACTTAGAGTTAGTATTTTTAGAACGAATGTATTTAAAAATACTAAAATTAAATGATTTTATATTATATTAAGGTGCTTAAGAATACTAAAATAACATAAGTTTATAATATACTGTGGTTTTTAAAAATATCAAAGTAACATTAGTATATTATAAACAAATTTCATATTAGTAGTATAAAGTAGCTAGTTTTATTTTAGTATTTTTAAGAAATTCAGTATATTATATTATTATATTATATATTATATTATATATTATTATCTTAATAGCTTGTGTTAATTTAGTATTTATTATATAAAGCTATGTAGTTTTATTTTAGTATTTTTAAGAACCTCAGTATATATATACATATAAACTCATGTTTCTTTAGTATTTTTAACAACCCCACTCGTGTTAGGAATACTAACCCTAAGTATTCAATTAGATTTATTTCATAATAAGAAAAATATTAAATAAAATAAAATTATTTTACAATACACTAATTTTATTTTGGGATTTTAAAAATAATATCTTAAAAATACTTAATAAAATACTATATCCTAAATTCAAAAAAAAAAAATGTAGTATTATAAGCTACTAATACTAGTTTAGTAATTTAAACTAATTTTATTTTAGTATTCTTAAGAACCCCACTTTACAGACATACATACATATACTGCTTAATGATTGTCAATGATTTTGCTGCAGCTATTAAATTTATTTTATAGTTTTTATATAATGGATTCTTACGTTTCACTCTCACTTGGCAGCGCTTCAATGAATATGACAGTCGTTAAATTAAAGTGCTGCTGCCCATTATAAAATACCTTTATTTATATGTGTACTTTAATCAACAAAACTTTCCCTAACTGAAATTGAAATTCCATAAGATATACTATATAAAAAAAACACTTGTGCATTCGCTTAATCCCTGGGGCAAAGCTTGCTACCGATCATTGCTACTGATGTAGATCAGCATCATCAGCATCAGCATCATCATCATTGTTCTGATTATGATCATTTGCGATCATTTGTGAAGTGCTATAAAGACGGCGGCAGCAAATGATGACCAAAATTATGCCATAAATGCCAAGGTAAAATAAAAGTGCCAGTCCAAAAAAATGTTCTGCGAGCATTCAACGCGCTTTCAAGGGTCTGAACTCGTAATATAATCGTAATCGTAATCGTAATCGTCATCGTCATCGTCATAATCGATCGTGGAATGATCCCTATGCCAAAGAAAAAACAAAACAAAATACACTACAAGTATATCATAATCCAAGGGATGCCACAATCAAGCCATCACTCCAATTCTTCGACTGCAAAAGTAACGCATGAAAAACACTTTCATTAAACAAAATTTTTATTGTGGCACCACCGAGAAAACTTGAACTGACCAACCGAACAACTGAACAACTGAGCAACTGAGGGAAGTGGCAAAGCAAGTTATATTCATTTATGGCGGTCAACTATAAAAGTTTGACCCAATTTCCATTGACCATTTCAACATTTTGTTGCTTGCCGCCAAAAATTGCTACAAATTACACATTTTGCTTGGTATCTCGACAAAAGTGTGCCGCATGCGTGCCTCATGCCTCATGCCTCATGCCTCACATGCAACGAGGCACAAGGAGCTGAAGGTGGCTGCTGTTAAGGGGTTAGCCAAAAACTTTTACTCATTGCAATTAAGTCACAACGCGCGATGCAGCAGATTAAAGTAAATAATATCAATAATAACAGCAGCAGCCGCAACAGCAGCAGCAGCAGCAGCTACAACAATAACTCATAAACTGTAATCACTTACACGAACGACCCAAAAAGCAAATATAAAAAGAACTGATAGACTAGGAGTTATGCTGTAGACAATGCATAGGAAAACTTAACAAAAATTCAACTCACCTTTATTACTTTAAATGTATCTTTAATACATAATTTACTGAGAACTTCATTCTGCTTTTAATATAATATAATATTTGTATGCCGATAGTTCTGAAATTTTAGGAACATACAAATTAAACAAAAATAAAGCCATTTTGCCAATCAAAACACTACAAAGTATTGCAACTATCAACTCTATAACATATTGTGTATATAGTAAAACTAAAGTCGACAGTTCTTAAGATATTTTAGTTATATTCTCGACTCTATCAAACTTGCTTTACTATATCAATTATGGAATAAAGTTTTCATTTCATAGAGAATGCAAAAAAGTTGTCAATAATTGAAGAAAACAAGTAATCTACTAAGAGCTTTCTCCTGATTTTTATATAAAATTTGTGTACTTTTAGTTTAATATTTTTATGCCGAAACGTTGAGTTATATAAAATTATTATCATTTTGCTATTAAATTTATTTAATACACATTTCAAATCACAAAAATGAAAGCAACTGCCATCTCTAATGTAATATAGAGTTCTAAACTTTGAAATAGCAGTGCGATAGAAATAAAATTAAAAAACTGTTTTTGCTTATTTCTTTTTGTTAATTGATAGCTTGCGTATTGTGTTTGTATATACTATAGTATATATTTTCTATATAGTAAAATTAAATCATAAATCTTAAGTTCTTTTTAGTAGTATTCTCGACTCTATTAAACTTGTTTGACAATTTCAATTCTAGAATAAAGTTTGCCCTTCGTAGCTATAGCAAATAAATGATCATTAATTGAAGCAAAGTTCTCAAGATACCCTCGCTTTATTTCGACGCTTAACGGAGGTATGGAAAGCTCCCTGAACCGCAACGAATTGGCGTCGCGCCTTATCGCAGTTATCCTTTTTGATTTATCTCGCCACTCACACGTCGCACTCTCTCGCCGTAAACCCCAAACTACTAATTGCGTTTACAATAAACAATTTTACAATTAAGTATGTATTACAACAACAACAACAACAACAACAACAGCAGACAAGTTGGCAAGTCCGGCAGCAGCGATGGCAGCTCGACAGCGCAGCTTAACAAAATTTATCGATTGACTTTTCTTATCAGATGTGACGTGCTTCTTATTAGGCTTTTTTCCCCCGGTTGTGCTTTTGCTTCTGAATTTGCTTGCTTGCTTGCTGTGCCCCTTTTGCTTTCTTTCTTCGTAGGCCAAATGGGAAATTGTTTGACTCGTCTTATCTGTGCACTGAGAACTGCGAAAGAACAACAGCAACAACGTGGTTAACTTTATCAGTAACTTTGCATCTGGCAACGCTGTTTCGTTACTCTTTCCTCTCTTCTCTCTCTCTCTCTCTCTATCTATCTTTATCTCTCGCTTTTAATGCAACTGGCATATGCCAAGCGCTTTGCCAAATAGTTGCAAACTTATTTACATTTAATTTGCATATTTGGAAATACACAAGGCGATCTTTCTCTCTCTCTCTCTGCCTCTCTCTCTCTCACTCTAGAGTTAAAGATTTTAGGGTTGTCGCATATTTAGCTGCCAATAAGCAAATACATATCGAAGATGTTGTGTGCTGCCGACATTGTTTGTCAAAGCCCAACACAGATTTGCCATTTGTCCAGTTGAGAAAAGTTAGTAATAGTCTACCATTATAGATAGATGAAATATCGATTTTTTCTATCTCTAGATCATTATAAGTTTTACCTTATTAATTGATTATTAAGATTACTAATAAATAATTACAAAATTTTTTTTTAAAAATTCACACATTTTAAATAAAGTAGAATATAAATCATAAAAGCATGATTGATATTTGATTTTATATCTCACATATTTGTTTACTATCCTTAATCTAAAGAATTTTACCTTATCGCAATCTCTCATCGACTTTTAATATATATGAGGAAGAAAATTTAGTTTATAAAAAGATTCAGTATGTAATCTAATAAAGGTATATTTTTGTTAAATTTGTACAAATAGTTAAAACAATACTACCTAAATTGGTAATATTAAGAATAGTAATTATTAATGAAAATAGCTTGCTAATTATGTTAGTTTAAAAATCAATTTTAGTTCTGGCAAAGATCTTTGATTAGCCGCTACTCAGAAAACTTTACCGTCTAGTTTTATTTCAGCTTGATCGTCTACTAACATTTTCGCTTGGCTGTGCTTGGGCACAAACTACGCGTATGCTGAAAATGCAGATGAATCGAGCGAACGAAGCTGTTATCAATAATGTTTGTGTGTGCGTAAAATGTGTTTGATTGCCGCGAAGAAGAAAAAACGAAAAAGTAGTTGTTGGTCGGACTTATCGACAACAAGTTGTTGCTGTTGTTGCTGCACATCGATAATCATTAGTTAAGTTGTTAACTGATTTCGTTTAGAGATTTGTCAAGCTGAGCCGCAGATTGGTTAAATGTCCCGACGCTGAGCCGGCTTTAGTCGTTGTGTTGTGTTTTTTGCAAATATTTTAATGTGATTTATTGACAACAACAACAGCAACAACAACAAGTTTAACAATAAATCAAGCGCTTTGCCAACTAATGAGACAGATTGCAGCAAGTAAAAAGAGAGTCCAAGCGAGACAGAGAGAGAAAGAGAGAGAGAGAAGTAAAACAAGATCAAGATGCGAGATCGAAATCGAAATTGAAACCGACAACAACCAAGAGTCGAACTTTTGCAGTCGAAAGGTGAACTGTGGGTCAAGATCGTGTGGTCGTCGTCCAATGCTTCCAATTACAACAAATGATATTTTATTGGTATTTGATGAGCGTCGAAATGTGCAATTGCTTGGCCAATAAATTTTAAGCCAAGCGGCTTCTCGAGTTCCTCGAGACAATTGCACTCGTTATTATTATTAAGCCCAACGCTCATTAGAGATCGATCGATTGATTCCAGCAATCCATCCATCCACCAGCCCACCAACAAAGAGTCCATTCGCTTGTGTGCTGTTCTTACTTCTTTTCCCTTATTTTTGTTTTTGTTTTTTTTTTGGTTTTTTTGCAACGTGTGTGGGAGCCTTGAGAGAACCTTTTGCCACTTGACTGCCTGTGGCATCGTCGCATTGCGTATAATTCCTAATCCCGGGCAAAGAAGCACAAAAAATAACATCACATAAATAATGCGAAATGCAGTTCACTTCATCTTCGGCTCATCATCATCTCAATTCTCAACCTCAACCTCAACCTCCTCCTTCTACTTTAACTTCAACTTCAAGTAACATTCAACTTATTCTTCGCCGTCTGCAGTTTCACAATAAATCACGCGTTTCGTTGGCGGCCCAATTAAGCGCACTCTCCAACAACGAACTCAAGGAAACATTTGTATCTTAGTTGGCTTTTTCTTCCTTTTTTTTGTGTGGTTCTTATGCAACGGTTTCTGTTCCAGATGCAACTCAATCAGCTGAGCCGCAAGTTTAAACGTAATCCACAAGTTAACAGTCTTTATCACATGTGTATTGCGTACTTTGTACTTCTTTAGTAAAACCATAAGAATTCTAAGTTTAGTAAAGTTTGAGTGTAGAGTATGAGAGATTAGTTTAAAGATACTAATATAAAAGAAAATCTTGATAAACTTAAACTATTTTGGAAGAGGGGTATGAAGTTGAAAGATTACTTTTATGATGCTTATTTAAGAAATGGTTTAATATATATTAAACAATATACATATAATTTCCGCAAAATATTTTAACCATCAAGTGATTTTCTTGATTGAAGTCTTATGTGGTTTTTTAGATCACACTTTCAATTTTATATGATTTAATAAATATTTTCATTGTGAAATGCATTTGCATCTAGCAGATACATTTGTATTTTACAAATGCTCGTCTTACTAACTTAATAGAATATATCGTATCATCAAATGCATTTGTATCTTAGAGATACTTTTGCGCAGCAGTGACTTCTCAATTGCAATTGCAACTTACAGATAATTATGTAGCTTTAAGATACTTTAATATCTTTATGGATGTCAACATATCGTTTGTGTCAAGAATTGAACTGCAATTGATTTTCTAGCATCAAATGCATTGTATCTCACAGATACTTTTGAATCTTTTGCATGACAAAGTGACTTTTTAACTGCAATTGCATCTTGCAGACACTTTTGTATCTTTGAGATAATTTTGTATCTTCCAACAGCTTTTTTTCTATATTGCATCTTGCAGATACTTTTGTATCTTTGAGATACTTTTGTATCTTCCAACTGCTTTTTTAACAACAATAGATACTTTTGTATCTTTGAGATACTTTTGTATCTGCCAACTGCTTTTTTAACCGCAATAGCATCTTGCAGACTCTTTTGTATCTTTGAGATACTTTTGTATCTTCCAACTGCTTTTTAACTGCTTTTTTAACTTGCAGATACTTTTGTATCTTTAAGATACTTTTGTATCTTTAAGATACTTTTGTATCCTTGAGATACTCATGTATCTTCCAACTACTTTTGACAAAGTGTTTTTTCAACTGCTACTGTAATTGCATCTTGCAGATACTTTTGTATCTTTGAGATACTTTTGTATCTTTGTGGTACTTTTGTATCTTTGAGATACTTTTGTATCTTTGAGATACTTTTGTATCTTGAAACTGATTTGTCAAGACTTGAATTGAAATTGATTCGAAAATATTTCTACCATCAACTGCGATTGCATCAAGCAGATACTTTTGTATCTTTTTTTTGTGTTTCATTTCATTATCAACTTTGCTAATCAAGAACATTTTCTCCTCTTCTTCTTATTTGCAGCACATCACAAAAGAACAACAAACAACATATTTTATACTCTCTATGCTATATTTTTTTGAGCACTCTCGACTGAAGCTTCCTTACTAGTTTTTAAATTAAAGTAATTAACGGCAATCAACTTTGATTTGAAAAAAAAACAATGTGTATAATTTATTTGTTGCTAGCTACAAGATTCAACGCATTTTCACAAAGAAACACAGGATATTCAAAAGAGTGAGAAGAATGCAGTAGAAGGCCGAACCGCTGACCAATCCCGAACTGCCATTATCCGTATACCGTAGTCCCTGAACCGAGGCGAAGCCAATACGATTCTTTCCCAAATCGAATTCCGCGTAGTACTGCCTCAAAAAGACATCGCCCAAGATCCAGAAGTCGATGCCATCGGCAGCCAAAACGCCCAGCGAACATTCCCCATCCGAGCTGATAATATACGCCGATGGTGGGACACCAAACACATTGCCGGCAATATTGAACTTGAGAACGGGCAGCGAACTGATCGAGTCACAATTGACTGAGCCATCCAAATCGCTGGAGACCAAACTGAAGATCGTTTCATACGCAGCGCTGGGTGCGATAATCAAAGAGGTGCCCGTGTCGGCCACGGCGGAGCACAAGCTGCACAATTGAACGCCAGAAATGTAGGCGCTCTGCACGGTGAACATCCAATAGTCCTCGACGGTGACGGGGACATAGGTCATATTGCCGGCATAATATGCCGGATCGGAGCCACCAAAGATGAGTTCACCGCCGGAGCTCGAGGTGGCATCGTCTGCCAAATAGAATGAGAAAACCGGTTGACTTATCAAACCTTGCTCGTACATATTGTAAAACGGAGGCATGACGCTATCCGCGGCCAAAGAATAGTATCCCATGCCCAGAATGCCATCGAAATCCATGCCCTCGAATGAAGAATCCAACTCAGAAGTGACCATGGCAAATGTTTGATTCGTTATCGTTAGTCCGCTGATGGTCACCGTATCGGAGGCAAGAACACCGGTAATTCCACCCGATCCATAGGTGAGCTTAATGCTCTCGCCATTCGCCACAAAGGTCGACGATGTGCTGGGATCATAGCTATCGGTGCCATAGCACGCTACACTCGTGCAATTGTATGATGGCACCCACAAATTCGCCGATCCCGTGTCGAACAGCACCATAAAGATGATCGGCGGTGTGCCAATGCTTATTTCACCATAATAATACATATTCTGTGAGTTCATCAACGTCTCCTCGCTCAGTTGTGATGATGCCGTTGTCGTCGCCGTTCCATTTGTGATGTTCTGGACCGTATCCAAGTTGGTTACGTATCGATTACGCATCTGCACCACTTCGGACATGATTGTAGTCCGATTAATGTGAGGATTCACTTTCTTGTGCAACGGCATGCGATGCAATTTGGTTGCAGCAGCAGCAGCAGCAGCATCGAAAGCAACGGACAGCAGCAACGCGCTGCCGAGTGTGAGTAATAATGCCCTCGACAACAGCATATCGCTTGGATATAGTACACCTCGATACTGAAACCACTGGCGACGATGGCACACAATTTTATAGAGCAGACGGCGTGAACAAAAGCCGCAGTGCTTTTTGTTATCAGTGTTTGGGGAAATCAATCAAATCGAATGCAAATCTGACATAGATAAGATTGTTTATATCGAAAACGAACACGAACACGAAAACTTAAAAGCTAGTCACTGTGATGGTATTTTAAGCGCCTCCAAAACCACAAAGCACGCTCAACAAATTCCCCCCCCCAGTAATAGATACAGGTGCCGGTCGAAGAAGCTTCGTCATCGATGACGATGATAGCGCGATAACGATAACATAAAGAAAATTAAATCTTATTTGCAGCGTAAGGGACAGAGGACAAAGAGAAAGAGAATTAAAAACTAATCAAGTTACATTAGAAAAGCAATTGTTTACCTAAAACTCATTTAGTAATTGAAAATTTAACACGAGGTATCTTCAAAGTAACATTAATATATGGCAAAATGACTTGTATAATTGCTGACGAATATTGGTAATGCGGAAGTAAGGTATTTATAAATCAAATCTAAAATATTCTTCCAGAATTTACCAAAAAAGCTACTGTCAAGTGTGCCCGACAGTGAGATATCCGACACCCGATTAAAACATGATCAAAACAGTGCAGTATTAATTTTAAAATATACCACATTCCACTAAAAATACTAAATTCTATATTCGGTATATTGATGTAACACTGGTCAAAATTTATTAAACATACCAAAATATACCGAATGTCATATTTGGTATATTAATATAGTGCATTAAAAATATACCATTGAGTACAAAATATACCAAACTTCTACAAATAACTACAACAATTTATATCTAATCGGTGATGACACAAAAATAGATTGTTGCCAGAGAACTGAAATACCCTCATATAATTTGCGGGACTGCAAATCGTGAAACTTAAAAAAAAACTTTGTGGTAATCATTTTATACAAAATTAATATATTCTTTGTATATTTAGATATTTTTAAAAGAAAATAATAAATTATTAAATTCCAAGAAATTTTAAACAATTAAATCTACGCTATAAGTGAAACAATATAAAAAATTAAATATTGACAAATTAAATAAAATTTTGGAGACAGCTTAAGATTACCTATGATGCATTAGATTCGATTTTCATTTGTCATCAGTGACAGTTTAAATGCTTAAGCCACTGGAGCGAATCCAACGCGATTATTTCCCAAATCGAACTCAGTGTAGTATTTTCCAATGAAGACATCGCCTAGGATCCAGAAATTGGTGCCTATATTTTGGAAAGTTGGCACGCACTGGTTTCCGAACTGAATAATATAGTCAGACGGTGTCAGGGTGAATTTGCCGGTGCCAATGTTGAAGGTAATGACAGGCAACGATCTGACACTGGAGCAATCGACCGAGTCGTCATGTCTCACCCTGAGGATCTTGCGCAACAGTTTATAGGCATTGGCAGGGGCAACAATCAGCGAGGTGCCGGTATCAGCAATAGCCTGACAATGGTTGCACAGCAAATAACCTTTAACAGAGGCGCTAGCCATAGTGAATTGCCAGTATCTCTGATTAGAGACGGGCACATAGATGAGATTTCCCTTATACAGCGACGGATCGGAACCACCGAAGACCAATTCACCTCCATTATTGGAGGTGCCAGCACGAGCCAAATAGAAGGAGAATACTGGATGTTTAACAAGTCCCTGCGAGACCATGTTGTAGAAGGGAGGCACAACATTGTCCCGAGAAAGAGACTGATATCCCATGCCAAGAATACCATCGAATTTGGCATTATTGAATTTGGTTCCGGGCTCGTTGGTGGCCTCAGCAAAGGTCTGACTAGCGATGGACAGTCCATTGACATTGACGGTATCGGTGGACAAAAATCCGGACAAGCTGCCACTGCCATACCTAATGAAAAATCTCGTGCCATTCGCAACATAGCTGGAGGACGCTCTTGAGTCGTATTCATTGTGCACTTTGCATGCGTAGCTCGAACATTTTTTCGAAGGTATCCACAGATTGGACGAACCGGTATCGAAAAGCACCTTAAAGTCCTTGGCTGGTGTGCCAATGGAGATGACACCATAGTAGGCCATATTCATCGAATTGGAAAGGTGTTCGTGGTTACTAGAAGAGGTCTGGGGCAATCCATACTTTGCCCGCAGATGTTCCACCTCGGCCTTAATGTTGCCGCGCGTCTTCACAAAGTTCTCCACCTTGAGCAAAGGGACGCGATGCAGTTCGGCGCAGGCCACAGCCAGTAGAACAGCAACAATTGTGATTACTTTTTGCATTATGTATTTGAATGTTGCCTTATGAAATTCGACTAATTTTGAAACACTTGGAATTCGCATATTTATACCAAATTGCTTATCACAATCATATTGGAAAATATTCAGCAAACCGCACAGCACCCCCAGCAAGAATTCCATGCAGGCATCACGATTTAAATAGGAACAGAAGTGAAAGTTCGTCAATGTAAAAGAGAGAGTAAAACAATAGCTCGATAAGAATTTCAAAAATTATATTAAAAATGCAGGTCTTAGGTAAATAGCAAGGCAAAAGCAGAAAAAGAAAGGGGGAGTCGATCTCCATAATTAGCAATCAAGTTTTATTAGTCAAGTTCCACTTAATTTGGATGATTCATCATTCCGATAAATAACATAAGCTTTGCTATGTAAATTAAGTTTTATGAAAACATAATTTTCAATGGCAAAGCGTTATTATCGTTAAAATATAACTGCATGCCACACCAGAAAATACTAAAATATGCCAAATATATACTATTGCATTCAAAATATACCACAGAGAATAAAAAATACCATTTTCGATTAAAGCAATAATGCAAAATAAAGCAATATCCATTAGCTTTGCATTTAAATAAAATTTAACAAACGGATTAATTTCATTGATATACCAAAAATACTGAAATATACCAAATATATACCATAGAGAACTAAAAATACCATTTACAACTAAATCAGTAATGCAAAATAGAGAAAAAGCCATAAGCTTTGTCATCTAACTAAAATGTAATAAACTGTTCATTTTGAAAGATGTACTAAAAATACTGAAATATACCAAATATATAGTACTACATTCAATATATACCATAGAGAACTAAAAATACCATTTACAACTAAATCAGTAATGCAAACTAGAGAAATATCCATAAATATCCACCTTTGTCATTTAAATAAAACGAAATAAATAAATAATTTCCAAGAAATACTGAATTATGCCAAATTAAATATACCAAATACCAAATATTCAAAATATACCATATACCATAGAGAACAACTAAAGCAATAATACAAAATAGATAAATGTCCATAAGCTATGCCATTTATGTACAATTTAATAAACATATTATTTTCAATGCTACACCAAAAATATACTGAAATATACCAATTATATACTATTCCACCCAAAATATATTATATGGAACAAAAAAATTCATTTGCAATTCGAGCAATAATGCAAATTAAATCAGAATCAGAACTCTAAACTCCCGCACAATTAAATAAAAAAAGGTGGCCAATGATATTACAACAGTTTATGCGCACAAAACACAAAACTAACTACAAACAGTTAGATCCAAAATGTTTGTTCTATATATAATTTGATTTTCGTTTGCTATCACTGATAGTTTAATTGCTTAAGCAACTGGAGCGAAACCAATGCGATTGTTGCCTAAGTCAAACTCAGTGTAGTATTGTCCAATGAAGACATCGCCCAAGATCCAGAAATCGGTGCCCATATACTGGAAGGCCGACTGGCACTCGCCATCCGACTGAATGATGTATGCAGATGGTTCCAGGGTGAAGCTGCCGGTGCCAATGTTGAAGGTGATCACAGGCAACGAGCTGACACTGGAGCAATCGACCAGACCCTCATCGTCCACATTCAGGATCTCGCTCAGCAGCTCATAGGCATTGGCGGGGGCAACAATCAGAGAGGTGCCGGTATCAGCAATAGCCTGGCAGTCATCACACAGCGAATAACCATCGACAGAGGCGCTAGCCATGGCGAATTGCCAGTATCCCTGCTCAGAGATGGGCACATAGACGAGATCTCCCGAGTACAGCGATGAATCGGAGCCACCGAAGATCAGTTCACCACCGTTGGTGGTGGAGGTGCCAGCACGAGCCAAGTAGAAAGAGAAGACCGAGCTGTCGACAAGTCCCTGCGAGACCATGTTGTAGAAGGGAGGCACAACATTGTCCTGAGAAATAGACTGATATCCCATGCCGAGAATACCATCGAATTTGGCATCATTGAAGTTGGTTCCGGGCTCGTTGGTGGCCTCAGCAAAGGTCTGACTAGCGATGGACAGTCCATTGACATTGACGGTATCGGTGGACAGAATTCCGGTCAAGCTGCCAGTGCCATACTGAATGGAGAAGCTCTCGCCATTGGCCACATAGCTGGAGGACGCACTTGAGTCGTATTGATTATGGACTTCGCATGCGTAGCTGTCGCAGGTATTCGAAGGCACCCACAGGTTGGAGGAACCCGAGTCGAAGAGCACCTTAAAGTCCTGGGCAGGTGTTCCAATGGTGATGGCACCATAGTAGGCCATGTTCATCGAATTGGAAAGCTCCTCGCCGTTGACGGAACGGGTCTGGGGCAGTCCATACTTGGCACGCAGATGCTGAACCTCAGCCTTGACGTTGCCGCGTGTCTTGACGAAGTTCTCCACCTTGAGCACAGGGACGCGATGAAGTTCGGCGCTGGCGACGGCCAGGATAACGGCCAGAAGTGTGATTGCCTTTAGCATTGTGTATTTGGTTATTTGTCTACTGAAATTCGACTAATTCTTAAGCAGTGCTAAGTCGAATATTTATAGCAAATTGCTTATCACAAGCGTATTGGAAAAATTATATGGCAAATCTGAGTATTTCGATAAGATTGTTAATATCGACGACACAAGTTGAATTCAATTGCCTTGACTGAGTATTTATTATCTATTCAGGTGTGCTGCACGGACTTCACTGACGATGATGACTTCACTGATTCTCCGATTCCAATTTCGATTCTGATTCCCTGAAGAGGGCATTAGTTCTTTGGCACTTTATCGACGGCGGCGCTGTCGGTGTCTGTTTGATTGCCCAAAGGGAAAGCTCCAAAAGTCGCTCAAGTGCTCTCACACCCCATATAACATAATATCTATGTACATACATTACGCTAATCAATATTACGTTCTCAATTTGTCAACCCTTCAAGCTCACGTATCTAACCCATTTGTTTTCGCAGCACCAGCCAAGACAAGCTAATCAGTTGCTTTGTTTACGAATTTTCATTTTTCGTTCACTTCTACTATGAAATGCAAGCCTGAAAAACCCAAAAATTACAGATGTAATCAAAAAGAAGTTAAAATTTGGCTGTGATGTCTCCATGACAGTCTTCATAAAGCGAATAAATGCATCGATCTTCATACGTATAAGGTATGAAGACTCAAATAAATTCCCACTTTATCTACATAATTACTCATTATATTAATTGATTCATTTGTTTTGTATTAAATAATTTTCTTTTTATAGAAATCTTTATTTAAATGTATTTTATTTATATTCTACAACAATATAACGACTACCATAAGCATTGCTGGAAGTAAACTAGCTGAAAAAGTTCACCTTTATCATTATTTTTTCTTTATTATATGTATTTATGTTTATTTATATTTATATATGTATTTTTATTGCTACAGCTTTTATATTAATATAGTTAAATTTTTATAAAATAATCTCTTTATTGTGTTACAAACAAACATAGTTGAACTAAACGATTAACAAAAGCAAATAGCAAAATAAAAAACATATTCATTAAGTAAAGAACATTTAACTAGTCGTAGTCTACCTATTAAAAGCTTCAATTTAACTGTAATAAGGTAATAATTTATTATTATTATCTTGAAAGCACATCACTAAAGTTGAATGTTAACAATCTCCATTCTGTAATACATATTTTATATCAGCTCTCTCCAAAAAGTTGCATAGCAAATTCTTTATATTATTTTCCTTCTTCCCAACATTACAACAAAAAGTAATGAAGAACTTTCGACATTAGTTGTTTTCAACATAATAATTTTAACAACCGCCCGTTGTCATTGCAAACAACTTCAAAACTCACACCCAAATCGACCTTCATTACAAAAATAACACACCTTAGTGCTATAATCGTTATAACCTCGCTTAAAAAGGCCAAGAAGTATTACAACACCTCCAATCACAGCAATGTAAAGTAACTCAAGTGTTTTTCCACTCCTCTGTAATAAAGTCAACTCAAATCAAATACGATACGATTTTACTATAATCACATTTCCATTTATTGCAATACTTAAGCCACTGGAGCAAATCCAATGCGATTGTTGCCCAAATCGAACTCGGTATAGTACTTGCCAATGAAGACATCGCCCAAGATCCAGAAATCTGTGCCCATATACTCGAAAGCCGACTGGCACTCGCCATCCGACTGAATGATGTATGCAGCTGGCTCCAACTCGAAGGTGGTGCCGCCAATCTTCAGGCTCAGCACGGGCATGGAATCAATGGTGGAGCAATCAACAAGACCTTCATCGTCCACGTTGAGCAGATTGTTCAAGATCTCGTAGGCATCTTCGGTGACGACAATCAACGAGGTGCCGGTATCGGCAATAGCCTGGCAATCAGAGCACAAGGTCTGGCCATCGATGGTGGCCCCATCCATGGTGAATTGCCAGTAACCCTGCTCCGAGATGGGCACATAGGTCAAGTCACCGGTGTACAACGATGCATCGGAGCCGCCAAAGATCAATTCACCGCCCTGTGTGGTGGAGGTGCCATCGCGTGCCAAATAGAATGAGAAGACCGAATCATCGACCAACTTCTGTGAGACCATGTTGTAGAAGGGAGGCACAACATTGTCCACGGCCAACGATTGATAAGCCATGCCGAGAATACCATCGAATTTAGCATTATTGAAGCTGGTGCCAGGCTCCGAGGTGGCCTCGGCGAATGTTTGGCTCGTGATCACCAGTCCATTGACATCGACGGTGTCGGTGGAGAGGAAACCGGAGAGACTTCCCGAACCGTATTGAATGGAGAAGCTTTCGCCGTTGGACACATAAGTAGATGATTTGTCGTGATCGTATTGATTGTGATTCATGCAGGCGATGTCAAAGAACCAGCATTTGCTCGATGGCACCCACAGATTCGATGAACCCGAGTCGAAGAGCACCTTAAAGCTCTGCGGAGGTGTGCCAATGGTGATGGCACCATAGTACGCCATGTTGATGTAGTTGGAGAGCTCCTCCTCGTTGACATCACGGGCCAGGGGCAATCCATACTTGGCACGTAGATGCTCCACCTCGGCCTTGACATTGCCGCGTGTCTTCACGAAATTCTCGTGCTTGTAGATCGGCATGCGATGCAGTTCAGCGCTGGCCAACGCCAGGACGATGGCAAAAATTGCAATTGATTTAAACATTATTGTCGACTTGAATTCAACTAATTGGATTCCGCTGCTCTGACTCTTATTTATACCACGATGTGAATGATTCGGGTTGCGGTTCTAATCAACATTGGCGTACGCAAGGCAATCAAATCACAGCACAGATTCGACTCGAGATAAGAGGTTAATATCTGCTCCTTTGATTGTTATTGTTATCAAGCAAGCCGCAACGATCAGACGATCAGACAAGTGGCTCCTTTTCTTGGCTCGTTTTTATTTGTTTTACGTCATCGCTCATTAGGTTTCATCATCAGCAGCAGCAGCAGCAAAAGTAATGCGAAATCTCAAGTGCGAGACAATTGGCCACTTTATTAGCAGACGAGATATTCCTAACAACATTTCTTATCACAAAACTAAGCAACAACAATTTTGGGGAATTATAAATTCCAAGAATATTCCCTATATTGATATTTTGCGTGTGTCGCAAGAAAAGCGTCTTGATAACGATTTCGAAAATCTCTTAATGCCTGAGAACCAAAATTAAATAGTTTCTTCAATTGATATCCGCTAAATATGTTTTACATCACCTTATTAACTTTTGCATAATCATCCATCTAATCGCTTACTTGAAAATAGAACGTTGTAATTGCCCCATTTAAACAAGTTGACGAAGTCTCTTAAAGTTTTTATACCCGCTATCCATAGGGAAGAAGGGTATTATTAAGTATATTTATTCTTGATCAGCGTATGTGTGGTATATTTTGTAGTCTATGGTATATTTTAAATGTATTATATCATTATACCAATATATACCCATACCCATTTTTGGGTGAATATCTTGTATATTACGCACTCTTCGGTATATTCTGAATGCAGACACTATATCATTATACCAAATACTCTTTAGTATTTTACGGAATATTAATTTGGCATATTTTAACATACATATGTAATCTGGTAAATTTTTCCAATCTGGTATATTTTATTCTCTATGGTATATTTACTAAAGTATAGCACTATATAAATATACCAAATATACATCTTAGTATATTTTTAGTATTTTGTGGTATATTAATTTGGTATATTTTAAGATATATTTTGACAATTTGGTATATATTGCACCGTCTGATATATTTTGAATGGTGTACTATATTAGTACTAAATAGTACTAAAATAAATTGTTAGTATATTATTTTGGTATATTTTAACATATAGAATCTGGTATAATTTATCAATCTGATATATTTTATTCTCTATGGTATATTTACTAAAGTATAGTACTATATCAATATACCAAATATAGATCTTGGTATATTTTTAGTATTTTTGGTATATTAATTTGATATATTTTAAAATTAATTCCGCGCTGTTTTGCTTTTATACAGAATGGGTAGCGGGTATTTAACAGTCGAGCAGACTCAGCTGTAGCTTTTCTACTTGTTATCTCTGAAGTATTCCTCTTTTCCTTACACTCCACATATTTTCGTGTTATAAGCACTCTTTAAGAAACAATATCTCTTGAGACTCAAGTTGGGATTTTCTCCATCGACAAATGCAAGCGACTATTTTAATCGATAGTGTGATTAAGCCATAAGCCACGTCTCGCAGATACGTGCAGCAAGTGTTTGTTTTAAAGCATTTTCAATCTGTTCGTAACATAAAATATAATACATATACATAAAGGGCAACAGCACTCAGTGCTATCTTAAAAGTAGCGCATTCATTGTTTATATAAAGCTTTGTTAAACCAAACAACTTGAAGCTCTTGCGCCTCGTGTTCCAATTGTTATCTGTGTAAATGGCATTTGATGTGCACAATATCTGATTCACTTTTGTTTCTAGAATGGGTCACGCATTTAATTGAGTTTTTGGTTTTGGCTTTTTATCAGTAATTGTTTATTTCATTCGTTGGAAATTGTTGATATTTTCCATGACAATCGAATGTATAAATAATCTTCATGATCATTTGACTTCAATGCAAATATTAGCATTTAATAACCATATAATTATTTACAAGGTTTACATTTGAGGTTCGCTATCAGCGACCTATTATTTTTTTTAATTATATGTTGTTTTTATTTTATACATTTTTTAATAGATATGATAAAGAACAAAACCCTTTTATAAACACACATTGAACTAATTAACTTTGGAATTCAATTTAGAGAATACCATTCCAATAAAGTTTTTCTAGGTTATTCACTTTATAGGGAAAACATATCAATTGTTTTTAATCACTTATTCCAACAAAACTTTTCAACTTTGCTCAGATCGCATTTTAATCATATCTTCAAGTATTATGGCACGCCCCAGATCCAACAAAAATATCAGATGATGATAGCTTTTGCTATACCCGAAAACAAAAATCATACGAACACGATTTTAATGGGAAAGAAAGGCGAATATTTAATTCTAATAATATAAATACGTACTCGAGATATGGTACTATCAATTCCCAACCAGATATTGAAAACAAACCTAACTAAAGAAATTAATAAAGAAATCCAAAAAAATATTTACGTACTTGATTGGTAATATTTCATACATTTTTGACATTTTTGGTCACAAGTCTTTTGATTCTAATCAGCTTATTAGCAATTATAATTAATAAATTTGAATTTCAAATAGCACTTATAGAGCAAGCAAATTTAAAAGACTTATGAAGCGGAGCAAAGCAGAACTTTTAAGACTTTTAACAAACTTTCTGTAATTTTCAGTATTTGACAAGTCGAAGTATTTCAGTATTTTTAAAATACTAAAAATTAGAAGAAAAAATTGATAGTAGTATTTTTTAATTTCAGTATTTTATACATACTGAAAAGTAGCAGTATTTCAAATACTTAAATGTATTTAAAAAATACTGAAAATTATAAAACAAAATTGAAAGTAGTATTTAGTAGTAGTATTAAATTCAGTATTTTCGACATACTGGAAAGTTGCAATATTTCAGTCTATAGAAAATTCTGAAAAGTACAGAAATATTTTTAGATAGCAGTATTTTCTAAATTCAGTATTTAAAATATACTGAACAGTAGCAGTATTTCGGTATTTAGAATATACCAACAATTACAAAAATTCTGTTTAAATTTCAAGACTGTTTTTTTTTAATCAAAAAATGAATTTATAAATCTAATTTGAAATAGAAACACCTTTGCTTTCCACCGGAAGTGAAACGACAATAACTGCTTCAACTAAATGCATGCTTAGTTATTGTGATGGAAATTGATAGAGAAGATCATAAAGTAGCCGCCACTTAGGCGATGCCAAATGCTAATTAACTTGCCAGAAGACAGGCAGCATTACTAATGGACTTGTCACTTGCTCAATAGATAATGCTCAACTCTGGCTTTCTCCATATCCTTCTCTCTGTTTCACTCTCTCTCTGGTCAGTGGGAATATTTATGAGCTGGCTGGCTGGACCCACCAAGTGGCTGAATGAAACAAGAGTTTGGCACAAAGAGTTATTGTTTTGAATATGTGCAGAGAGAGAGGGAGAGAAAAAGAGAGTAAGAGAGAGAGATAGAGAGTGTGCAGTGACTAAGTGTATGCTGCACAGTAGGTAGGTGTAGCTCTAGTTGATGTGCCATGACCTAATGTTGCACTACACACAATGGGCCATGATCAACGCTGTTGGCAGCGGCTCGCACTCTTTCTTCCCAACTATATGTGTGTGTGTGTGTTGTCCCCGTGTCAAGTGAGATTCGTTGCGCTACCAGCAACGGAGTTCAAAATAGAGTGAAGCAGAGAATGCGCATTGTGGGTGTCTCTCGAGTCGAGAAACAAATTGAAAATTTATCACCCCAACCGATGATGATGACTTGTGATGCCAAAGCAAATGCATTTTTTACACTTGCCGCAAAAAGTGTCACAAAAGGGCGGCACACAACACAACACGACACAGCACAGAACAGAGCGATGCAGTGGCATTCAAGCGTTTGCAAATTGATTTCAACTGGCAATGATCAGAATGCCAAAGATGCGGCATTCAACTAACTTTGAACCCAGCTGTGCTCAAATCGAGAGCAAACAGCAAAACATTTCTCGACTCCCTCGACTCGATCGGCTTAATCCTAACTGCAACTGCAACCTATCCAATTTCAAAGCAAATTCACACGCAAAAGCCGACAATTGGCTTCAAAGCTCAACGCAAAGTCATTGGCCTGTTGCACAGCATCTTGGGCCAATGCCGCACGCGAGGGTTGTGCCTTAAGTATGCCTCAAAGTAATGCAATTAACTAACTCCAAAATATATATTCAACGAAATGTCAGCAAAGGAATTCAATTGAATTGAAGAGTACTCACTTTGATTTAACTCGTTGTTTTATGCTTTGATCTAGCAGCCTTTATATTCAGTTCAAAAATGCGCAGCACTTGGAAAATTTAATTTTTTCTCAGCTTAAGCTGTGTTCATTCTATTCACTTGCAGCACTGAAATCAAATATAAATAAATAAATTCATTATTTTATTGAATTATAACAAAATGTATATATAAATACAATTCAATTTACTGAAGCAATTCAATGCATAATAAAACCATACAAAATATATGAAGAAATGTATGTAAGTACATTCACATTGTGAATTTAGATTTCTCTCTAAATAGATAATAAACTGCATTATTTAAAGCACATAAATTGATTTACTACGCTGAAAATAAACCAATTTATAAAATAAAGAACTTTTATCTTAAATATTCTATTCTCAAAAAACAAGACAACACTTTAAAAGCAAATTCTTGATACTAAGAATATTATTCTCAAAAATGCCAAATTCCCAAAATAATTATAAATTCTATAATCCACCAAAATTCCTATAAAATTTGTACCCAGCTGTGACAGTTTTCGTTCATAGCACAGTTAAAAAAGTTGCTGCAATCTTCATTACAGTTTAAGAGAGAGACAGAGGCCTTGGGTTTCAAATTTTACTCGAATCGATGATATGTAAGTAAAGTGATTAACATAAAACTGGATAACTGAATGCGCAAATTAAATAATAAAATATTAAAATAATAAATTAATAGAGAAGAAAAGCGTTCAAAAATAATGTAATATTTATATATATAATATTTTGTAATAATAGTTTTGGTTATAAAACTATAAAATTTTAAGATACTATTCTCTTATTAATAAAAACTTAGATCTTATATAAAAATGAAGATTTTGGTTTAAAAAGTGCGCCAAGAATGTGAAAATCTTAATATCTTAAAATCAGAATATGTTTTCAAACATTAAGATATTCATATTCTTGACGAACTTTTTAGACCAGATTTACTTTACATTACATGTCTCAAAGTTGGAAAAAGTTTAATCATTGTAATCTATCATATATTCTATTCTATTCCAATTCTATTCAGTTGAGTTGCAACTTTGAAATCAACTCTCGTTTGGCGCATAAATCGCATGAAGAATACGCAAAATTGCCTGAAGCTCGCGACGCTCTTTTTAACTTCAATTTCCATTTCGCGCTGATCGATTTTTTGCACGCAAAGTGTGAGGGAGTCATCCAAAAAAAAAACAGAAAAAAAAAAAGCATTTGCGATCCGATGTCCGATGCCCGCGATGCCCGACGATTCTTTTGATTCGTAGTTAGCCATTGAATTTATTGTGCTGGCCATTGCAATATTTTATTGTTTGCGTGGCAAACAAGCAAACTTCTGCACCTCAGAAGTTTTGGGAGAAGTCGTTTCTTCCTTCCTACTCCAACTGCAACTCCAGCTGCGACCAAAGTCGTTCTTGGTGTCGGTTGTGGTGCGTTATCAGCTACAGCTCCACCTTCAAAGCGCCGTTGGCTACCAGCTCGCATTACACACATACAATGGGGGAGGGGGCAGGGCAGAGGGGGAGGCGAACATGCAAAACAATAATCAATGCCGCGCTGACCGCCATTCCATTTAAAACGTGTTAAAGAGGCAGCCAACAACAACAACAACAAGAACGAAAGCGATCCAAACGATCCGAAAAGCTTCTTCTTCCTCCTCCTCCTCCTCCCTCTTGTTGTTGTTGTTGTTGCACACGCCTACACTGCGCCGCCCTGGCTTATTTGATTTTAGACGCGTTCATTTCGCACCCAGCGGCACTTGCAAGAGTTGGGTTTCGCATTGGATTTTGGGTTGCCTTCTTCTTGTTGGTGTTCTTCATCTCCGTCTCCGTCTCCATCTTCATCTCCATCTCCGCTGCAAACTGAATTTATGATGTGATTTCGATCATTTGACATAATCTATTTAGCGTACGCGCATCGAGAGCGTGCACTAAACAAGCCAGCTAAGGAGGAGGCTGCATCCAGTCTGAATCTTTCGACTCCACCTCTCGACTCAACTCTCTCGAGCATTGCGGGCATAATTTGTAATGAGATAATTTTATTTGCTTTGCCCAATGGTTTGCAGTTTGCTTTGGTCCCCCGCTTCTTCTTCTTCACCTTCTCCTTCCTTCTTTTCACCTCAAGACACAAGCTTTGGCGATAAGTGTATCGCTTTGGGATGATATAACAACCATTATAACTCTCTGCCACATGCAAGTGAAATAATTTGCAATGCAGACATAATTGAATTCTAGGGCTAAATACCCTAATATATTTCATAGATTTTATAGAAAAATTTATGATAATTTGTATGATAAATCATTGGGGTAGTTAAGTAAAAATAAAGTATTTATGTTTCGGTATTTAAATTAAAGCTGGGAATTCAGAGAAGTATGTTTAGTAAAAATTAATTGAATAATGAATTCGAAAGTGTTTTTAATTATGATTAATTTTGGTTAAAATATATTAAACTAATGTAACGCAAAAATAGAGCAAATATATAAAAGGCTATATTTGGTATATTGATATATGTACATAGTACCACATTTAAAATATACCATTAATTGCCAAGAATACCGACGAAATTTGCTATATAGAAGTTAAATTAATTGACTAATGAATTCGAAAGTGTTTTTAATTATGATTGATTTCTTAAGATATACCAAATTTATGTAACGTCAACATAATTCAAATATACTAACGACTGTATTTGGTATATATATATAATACTACATTTAAAATACACTATATAGTGCAAAATATACCTATAACTAAAATAAGTATGACAAGAGTCGAGTGTGCTCGACTGAGAAACCCTCTGTGAATAAAATTAAAACTGTGCAATATAAATTTTAAAATATACCAAAACAATATACCGCAAAAATACTAAAACTATACCACAGGATATATTTGATATACAGTACTATATCAATATATCAAATATATAATTTCAAAATATACTATCGAATACAAAAAATACTATATTTCATACTTCATCGATATACCAAATACGACCTTCGGTATATTTTTAGTATTTTTTCGGTGTATTGTTTGGTATATTTATAGAATAATTCCGCACTCCATTTATTTAAAATGAATAGCGAGTATCTCTTTACTTGTTTCAAGTATTTAATTCATAAAAATAAATATAACGTACATATATCGTATTCGTAAGAATCGAGTTTAGTAACTATTCTAAAACACACTTTAAATGTAACATTAATAAATATTATGTTTAAATACTTAATGATTCTTTGCAAAGTCTTAAACCCGAGCAGCAGCATCGTTGACTGCAATTATTTGGCATCTCGAATTTTAGTGCAAAATAATTTGCTTGTCCGACACACAAAAAAATGCTTGTTTCCACTTTGCAAAAAAATTGTTGATTTTTCATTAGCACAAAGCAACAAAAGGGAAGAAAAAACTCCTGGTGTGTACCAAAGTTTAACACGTTCTTAATTTGCAAGTTGAAATTTATTCAAATTGGGCTAGTCCGAAAATTAACGAACAAAAAAAAGTCGAAATAAGTATGGAAACGGAAATTGCTTGAAAGTACTTTTAGGCGTGTAATTTA
Organism: Drosophila kohkoa; assembly: GCA_019972355.1. Taxonomy (NCBI): domain Eukaryota; kingdom Metazoa; phylum Arthropoda; class Insecta; order Diptera; family Drosophilidae; genus Drosophila; species Drosophila kohkoa. Next base: position 3,926,949 of record BJEL01000071.1, on the reverse strand, counting down.
AGAGACAGCTTGCTCAGGAGGTTGATGGCCCAAAATAAAAGTGCTGAGTGCAATTATCTCACATTGTGCGCCAAGCAGAGCCACAAACTAGCCCAGAGGTAAACCATAAAAAAACAGAAAAAAATATAAAGAAAAAAGAGAGCAAACATTGTGGTAGCAATTTAGTTAGCCGCCCCTAAAATGAACATCCATTAGCTTTTATTGATTTTCGTGCAACATTTTTCTAATTTGCAGCCCGAAAATGAATGCAAAAGATGCGCCACTTGAGTGTCCAGCCAGTCAGCCAATCGGGGCAACGTCAACGTCAACCTTGGTGGTAAATATTGCCTGCCTGGGTGGTCTGAGATGCTGAGACAGAGCTCAACTGAATACCGCTGATGAGGATGGCGACGCCGGCGCTGAACGCTTTTTAAAAACTCGAGCTCAACTCGATCTCTCAAGCATGTAAAGCAAATGAGGCGCGTTTTATGCAAAAAGCCAAAACCAAAAAAAAAAATATAAATAAGCAAAAGCAAGACAAAAATTGCAGAAAACGAGTTGAGATCCGCGGCGGCGGCGGCGGCTTCGACCCATCAAGTGAGTTGTGATGGCTATCGATCAACGTGCTCCCAGCTCCAGCTCCAGTTTTGCCCAAGCTTTTCCCATCTCCCATTCTGGCAGTGGCAAAAGCGAGGCAAATGAAAAAAACAACAACAACAACTGGCTGGAAAGATTACAATCAATGCGTGTGTGCATAATCCCGAAAACGATATTGAGGAATACCGTTGAAGTCTGCATAAAAGTGCAGCTAAACTAGCAGATACCCTGTTAATGGTCCTAATAACTTGTGTGTGTTTACTAAGCGATCTTCATCAAAAATTCAGAATACTTAGCTTATATTATTAACTGCCTAGTCTAGGAAGCACAAAACTCTAACATTTAAATTAGTACACAGAAAGAAAAAGTGCTAAAATCAAGAATAAAATCTTGAACCAAGAACGTTTATTCTTAAATCAAGATCAAAATTTTACAGTAATTCTAAAACTATTCTTCAATCAAGATTTGCAAACTCAATTTTTCCTGTCTATGTAGACATATGTTAAGTAAGTTATAGCAACAGAAATAAAAATTATCTATTTTAAACCAATTAATTTAAATGTATATATTTATTAGTTATTTACGAATGTTATTCCAAAATAAATATCTTCTAAGAACATAAGAATAAACTAACTATAAACAATTTATTTATTCTATATTTTAAATAATATATTTCTAAGGTACAGTTAAAAAAAATAAATTATACTAAAGAGATTTAACAAATCGTGTTTTTAAGATTTTAACGAAATGTCAGCACTACTAACTCAATTTTCTCAAATTACATTTTTCCATGACATAAATTATTAAACAATAATAATAAAATAATCATAAGAATAGTAATTTTACTACATTAATAAACTAAAATGCCCATTTTTATTACAATCATTATAAATCATAACAAGAAAGCTACACATTTTGAATAAAGTCACAATAAAGCGGTATTAATTTTTAAATATACCACAAAAATACTAAAAAATATACCAAATGTTATTTTAGGTATATTAATACAGTTCTAATAAGTTCGGTGATATACCACAAAAATACTAAAAATATACCAAAAGTTATTTTAGGTATATTAATACAGTTCTAATAAGTACACTGATATACCGCAACAAATACTAAAAATATACCAAAGGCCAATTGAAAAATGTTCTTCCACCTTCAGTTTGACATATCCTTTGCCTTCTTTACAGGGTATAGCGAAGGAATACAAAGAAACAGTTACAGAACAGAACGCGCTAATAACAAACAATTAGTAACTACATCCAGCACTGGCATTAAAGAAGCTCCTCACACACTGGCACACACACTCGCACACACACTTACACACACACATTGGCACACACAGTTGACCCACATCGGTAGCCGAGGAGAAGGAACGTAGCGTGTGGCCCATCAAACAACATTTCATTAGGCCGCAGATTGAAGCAGCAACTTTAATTACGCAGCGCAGTAAAGAAAGTGGTAGCCAGGATGTAGCCAAGGGAATGGATAAAAAGGATATCGATTTAGCTGTGGGCCCTTGCTTAAATCCCAATTAACAACCCTCTCACTAACTCACTCCTGCAACACGATAGAGATCAACTAAGCAACGACCCTTAGAGCTACTGTCTTTCACTTTTGTTGTTGCTGTGTCGCTTGTTTCCTATCGCCTGGCTTACTAATTGACCCCAGCAAGGGTTAACGCGCATTCTGCGGTAGGTGAAAGTCGTAAAAATATCCCAAAAAGGAACAAAAATTAGTTATGCTCGTAAAAGATTTTTTTGGTTGCCAGTGTCAACCAAGGAAAGTCCTCTCTGATCCTAACTCCCAGATATGCAGGACCAAAAGAAAACAACGATCATGACTTACGACTCTTATGCAACTCTCTGTGTGGGGCAATCAAATTTCTCTGATGACTCACAAAACTATTCAGTATAATCGAAGAGATGCATCTTTTACACAGCATCAACAGCAAAACTACGAAATGCACTTGCATTTTAGTATTTAGTATTTCTTTAACTTAATTTGTGCTCGCGCTGCAATTCACATTTCAATCATGATAAAAATTCTAAAATACAAAATTGAATTGCTCCGTTGTGGAGAGAGGATGGATGGAAATATTCTAAAAATTGTAAATTCAATTAAATTGACAAATTTTTATGTACTGCTTAAAACTGCAACTGCAACTGCAAAACTGGTCGCTGCTTCCCAAATGGCTGTGGCATAAATCAGCGCCAAGCTCAGTTCGCTGACAACTTGCAAACACACTGAGTTGTCAATGGCAAGGGCAATGGCAAAGGCAAAGGCAACTGCCAAGGAACAACAGCAGTAGCAGCAGCAGCAAAACCCGATCCTCAGACCCAACCAGACCTGTCTCAGGTCTCTTCGACTTTTCAACGATTAAAAATTCGTATTAATTTTTATGTGCGAAACGAGCGAAAACGCAGCTCACTGGAAAAAGAGGTGATGACCATGTGAAGCACCGAGTAAAGTAAACAACAATTGTCAATTGACTAGACGAAGTATTAATACGCTATTAACTCGATTTAGAATATATTGTGGTTAATTATCAATTATCATTCTAATATAATGGCAAACCAAAAGAGTCCAAAATATACCGGATTGTTATTCAAAAACTACAGAGTACAACATATACCATAGTGTCATTTAAAATCCGGTATATTTTTACTTTATTGTATATTTAGAATGCAGTGCTATATCGATATGCCAAATATAGCCTAAGGTGTAATTTAGCATTTATTTGGTATATTTATAGAATATGGTTTTATTGAAAATGGGTAGCGGGTACTGTAAAATGTTAAATGACAATATGGTATATTATGTACTCTATGAAGTATATTCTGAATGTAGTACTGTATCGATATATGTACTAAATACAACCCTCGGTATATTTTTGTATTTTTTCGGTATATTTTCAGAACATGGTTCTATTGAAAATAGGTGTAGCGGGTATCACACAATCGAGCTCACTCTTGTACTCTATATTATGTTTTCAGTGATATACCATTTACAGCCTTCAGTATAGTTTAGTATTTTGTTGGTATATTTTCTGAAAATGGTTTTACTACAAATATATAGCGGGTATCTTACAGTCAAGAACACTTCATCGTAAAATGTTATATGACAATATGGCATATTTTGTATTCTATGGTATATTTTTAATGTAGTACTTCATTGATATATTTTTTTGGTATATTTTTAGAATATTGGAAATGACTTCAATTAAACCAAAACAAAATATACCAAAAACAACTAAAGCGGGCATCTCACAGTCGAACACACTTGACTATAGCTTTCTTACTTGTCTTAAGTTTTGAATAATGTTAGTAATACTTCTAGTCTAAAATTCGTTTAATAAATTAATATAATACAAATAAAATCTTCTCTATATTTCCTTCGCTCCACTTTCATGACAAACCCAAAAGAATCTCCTCAAAACAATAAGAAATCTCAGTGATAACTGTGCCGGATTAGTGTGACGGTGCAAAGTCAAAGCTTGGCCAAAGGACACCGGGCACAGGGCAATCCTAATGAATTTGATATGCAGTTGCAGTTGCAGTTGCAGTTGCAGTTGGGAGTTGAAGCACGCTTTGTTTGTGTGGATGGATATGAGGCAAGGATAGACAATGGGACGCAGCGCGACAGCAGGGACAATGGCGAGAGGAACAATCGTAAATTTGTAATTGAAAACGTATTTGAAACGTATTTGGCCATTGTTGTGCGCATTGTTCGTTTTTCACACGCACCAGACAATGGTGCGAAACAAAAATAAATGTGAATCGTTTTTCCCAATAGTTTTGTGCTCTTTGGGTTTTCTTTGGAAAATTGAGAACGGCAACGCGTGTCACTATTGAGATGGTGCCAGACTTTATGGCATTTATGCTATAGCAATAATCGATCTGCCAATAAATTAGACCAGACTCTAAAGTTGTCAGCGCTGCAGTCGCTCAGTCGCAGTCGCAGTCGGCGTCGCAGTCGCAGTCGCTGTCCTTAAAGTGCAATGCGCTGATCCTGTGCGCCGGACATCCGTCCTCCATAATCAAGTTTTTGGATACAATGCTCGTTCGCCTCGTTTTCTCTCTCTCTCTTCAAGTTCACTTACCCTAAGCCAAACCCAAACTCAAACCAACAAAATATAAAGAATATAAAGCAAAGTCCAGCTGTGCTCAGGTGTCTACCGCTCTGGCTGACTATGTGTGTGGGTTCTCTGCACTCTCGATGATGTGTCCTTGTTCTTGTACTCTTCATCCTGATGATGCTCATCATCGCTGACAATTCAATTCAATTTTCGGTCGCATTGCCTGGCCGGAAATTGTTTTGGCAGACAGCGTTTCCCGCATTTGCCATCTCTCGACCATCGCTACTCCTCTCCCTCCCTCCCTTGGTCCATCCATTATGCTTGCTCCTACTTATGCATCATCCACATCCACATCGACATTCAACTCTATGTTTGGTTAATTGAGTTGTTCTGCAGAGAAGTGCACAGAGTGTTTTTGGGTTCATTACTTTTTATGCAATTCATGGACATGCATTGTGCTCACTTGCATCCTGTTGTCCTGGACCACACACTCCACACACATCCACACAACCCGCTGCGTTCACTCACTCACTGACCAAGCAAGGTGGTCTCTACTCTTCTCCCACGGATAAGAACACAACAAAACTACTCCATATGTTTAAGATGTAATCAATGCACAACAAATATTTATTATGAGATATACTAACATATAGTTAAAAAAAATAAAAATATATATTAATATATTCATTCCTTCTTCATTTTAAGTATTCCAACAAAATATTCGACAAACATAAAAACTAAAGCTGCAAATAAAACCTGAAATAGATGCATAAGACATTTGTCTGTTTAATAATACCAATTTTAATACCCATTTAAAACAATTTTCACTTATGCTAGCGGATTGCAAATATCCTAGCTGTTATAACCAAACAAATTTCCACAATTTGCTACACTTATAGCCAATAATTCCAAGTTTCTTTGAAAACAATTATTAACCCTATCTATAAACAAAATTTTAACAAGTAGTAAAGATATATTAGAGTTTGCTCAACTTTGAGATACCTGCTACCTTTTTCGAATAAAAGCAATTTTAAAAACATACCAAATTAATATACCATAAAAATACTACAAAATATACCAAAGGATATAATTGGTATATGGATATAGTTCTACATTCAAAATATATGAAAATGTGCAAAATATACCGAATATTTTAAAATATACCAAATCAATATACCGAAAAAATACTACCAATATATAAGGAGTGTTGTTTTTGATATATTGATATCCATACAACTAAATTCAAACAAACAAAACATACCAAATAAATATACCATAAAAATACTAAAAATATACCAAAGGATATAATTGGTATAGTACTACGTTCGAAATATATGAATAAGTTGAAAATATACCAAATATTTGAAAATATACCAAATCAATATACCGAAAAAATACTACTATTACATGGAGTGTTGTATTTGATATATTGATATCCATATAACTAAATTCAAAATATACCATAGAGTACAAAATATGCCAGATATTGACGCTATCAAGAATATAGATACTTTATAGGAGCTTACCAATTTCGTTCTGTCTGTTACATACATTTCATTGAGGCACTAAATTGTAATACCCTTCTACCCTATCGATAGCGGGTATAAAAATGTTCTGCTCTCTAACGCCTTAAAGTGACTATTTCAATTTTGAATGGCGACAGAGAAAGCAGATTTAATATTTACCAAAGCCTTAATGTGCTTTTGAGCAACAGCTTATATTTCTCAGTTTCAAAAAGAGCTTTTGTGATATTAAGTTTCTACTTTCTAAGCGTAACCTTCACCTCATTAACATCCATTTCTCAAGATTGAAAGTTTTTTCGAAAGCTTGCAAGTCCGTCACAGTCTGTTCGTCTCTCTTCCCTCATCTGGCGGCTGTTGGAAGACTTGTTGACAGCTCGCGCGTCTGTTGAGCTGGTTAATCTGGAATGTTGACACGCAGCCGATAAGAGTCAACAACTTGATATCTGATGGGCCAGCTAATCAATAGCTTTACAACTCTATCCAATCACTGACACAGCCAGCCCCCCATTTTGCCGCCATACTCCGCCTTCCCTCCCTCTCTCCCTCTCTCTCTCAGTGTCGAAGTGGCAAGTGGCGAGTGGCAAGTGGCTTGGCTAGTGGCCTGTCGTGCTGTGCACGCATCAATTAAAGCCGCACCAATGTTTTCGCACCCGGTACGCAAATCGATTAATTCCGCGCCTAAATGCGATAAGCCTTGCCGCTCCTTCCCCCCCCCCTCCCACCATACGTCATCGCCACAGTTGGAGAAGAAAAGAAGTTGCTCAGAGAAGAGTCGGCAGCAGCAGCAGCCAATATTTAACTTTGAACTAATTATTTCAATGGAAAGGCAAATAAGTTGATTTTGCTGTTTGTGCTGCTGCTGCTGCTGCTGCTTCCCCCCACTTCTTGCCCCCATCAGCTTCTGCTGCCGCTGCTCCATGGCATGGCATGTTTTTTTTAATTATAAGCAACACGCAGGCGGCCAGCCCAGGCCGTTGACTGAGCATGCGCGTGGTCACATTCGACATGCTTCACCTCAGCCTCAGCCTCTGAGGCTGAAGCTGAAGCTAAGTCTCAACGTTAACCACATCCTCAGCCTTAGCTTCAGCCTGATCCACATGCTCATCCAGTTTTAGGAGGCAAAAGCAAAAGCTGATGCGCGCGCGATTTTTGCCACTTAATAGCGCTTAAACACGAACATTTTGAATTGTTGTGTGTGCCAGAGTCTGAGCCTCAGCCTCAGCCAAAAAGGAATCAAAGTGCAGCGCGTAATTGCGCGGCCAGCTACCCAACGGGAGCAAACCAAGCCATCCCAAGTCAGCCCCAAAGAAAACAGTGGAAGCGAGGGGGAGGGGGAAGCAAACAAAAAAAAAACAAACAAAACAAACAAACAACAAACAGCTCAGTGAATCCCGGCACAAATTGTGGTGTGAACCAGTAGAAATACTTTAGACATAGCCAACAAGATACCCTGGAAAAATCAAGAAATATTTCTAACAACAAATAAATAAGCAGCAGAAATGCATAACTCTAAAAATTATAAATTGAGCACAACATATACACAGAATAAAACTGTTTCTTAAAACAAGAACATTCGTCTTAACAATTATGTCCTTAAAATAAGAACACTTTAAGAACAAATTATTAAAACTATGAATATTAATATGAAAAATATGAAATTCTTAAAAGAAGACCAAATGTTAGAAATTATTTATTTATTTTGGTGATATAGTTAATTAGATTTTTGGTCTTACGACTACAAGATTTTTTCCTCTTATTAATAAGAACTTGGGTAGTTCATTTTGGGTTTATCACAATACGCTTAAAAATCTTATTTTTCCCTTGCTTCTGAAATGTCTTCTTATTGGTGTTTTAAAGCAGTCTGAAACAGTATCAAGCATAATTTATCTTATGTTGAAATTTAAATATTCTTAAAATCAAGATGTGTTTTATAACATTAAGATTCTAATATTCTCGTCGCAGGTTTTAGAGCAAAATTCTGAGTACTAAGAACAAAATCATGATTTTAAAACATTTTTTTCCCTTTTGGCAGTGCTACCAAATAACAAAGTCTGATTATATTATTATTATTGTAATCGTAATGTCATTTTAGTTTTGAATTCAATATTTTCAAAATTTGAAGTAGTCAAACTCGAACATTAACATCGCAAGTAAGTCACCAAATAACTAGCGCCATCTGTTGTCAGGTGGACAAACTAGCAATGATGAAAATCATTTGCAATCGTTGCAACCCGATTGCTGCGTGTGTTATAAGGAGTATAAGGCTTCTCTTGTTGCTGTCGTTTCGCCAATTTCTGCCGTCGTCGTCGTCTGTACATAAATTAATTTGTGCGCATAATGCGCCATAGAATATCCTGGGCCCAGCCTCCTCCACATGTGCGTGGTTCCAGCGCATTCATCAACAGCCATTCGCATTTGTTTGCTGACAATGAATTGCACACACACACACACACACAGCTATGGAGGGGGGGGAAGTGATGGGGAGCAACGGGCATCAGGGTCCAACTCAAATTAAAATTCTTGTGGCCTGGCGCATAATTAAAAGTCGGAGCTTGCTTAATGAAGTAATGCGGCATTAGACAGACGACGACGAAGGCGACGACAAACAAACCTTTCGACCATATATCAATTGCCCCATTGACAACGGTTTCGCGCAGAAACAAAAAAAAGAAAACAATAATAAAGCCAGCAAGAAGAAGTGTAGCCATTCAAATACTATATAATGAACAGTTATAGCTGAGACGCTGAGCATTCTATCGAAGTGCAAATACTCTACTTGAAATGCACACAATATGGTATATTTTGCAATCTATGGTATATTTTGAATATAGTATCAATTTACAATATATGTATATAGCATTTGGTATATTTTTAGTATTTATCACTATACTTGAAATGCGCACAATATGGTATATTTTGCAACCTATGGTATATTTTGAATATAGTATCAATTTACCATATGTAGCATCTGGTATATTTTTAGTATTTTCCACTATATGGTATATTTTGAATGTAGCCTTTGGTATATTTTTATTTTATTAGCACTCCATGGAATATTTTGAATGTAGTAACATATGTTATATTGGTATATTTCTACTAATTAGCACTCTATGGTATATTTTGATTCTAGTAGTATATCAATATACCAAATATAGCCCCTGGAATTTTTGCGATGTATTGATGTATTTTTAATGTAGTACTATATCAATACTACAAATACTTGGTATATTTTTAGTATTTGTGTGGTATAATAACGTCTAATATTTTTTGCTTTTCCCGTGCAATTGAAATTTCTACTGATTGGTGTTTTAATACAATCTGAAACCGTATCAAGCACAATTTTTGTCACTACCACGTGCTAAAATTTCAATTATTCTTGGCTTCAAATTCCGTTAAAAACACACATAATAATATTTCGCTATTTTTTTTTTCCTTTCCAAACTTTAATTCATGTTTTAGCTGTCGACGCTATTTAAGCTTCCTCAATGCTCCATCGGAAGTGTATATTTTAAGGGCTTCGTAATGAAGCCACGCGAGTGTTGGCAGCAACCTTTAGTCCCACACGCCTTGGTCTGTTGTTTAAGGACGGGACCTGTGGGATTTGCGAAACGTGGCTTTTTCTTTTATGGGTTTGTGAAAGGCGCGCTGCTCTCTATATAATTGCCCATCATTATCGCTGATGAGAGCGCGCAACACCAACGATGTCTGCAGAGTTCACTTCCTTCCCAAACAGAAGACAACACGTGCAAAGACAGCATAAAAATCACAAAATCAAATCGCGCACAAATCAAATACCATCGCCAGACTGGCTCTTGATCCTACTCCTGGCTGATCCTTTTGCCTTCTTGAGTTCTTGGGTTCTTTCTTGATTCTTCACAAATTACCAAGCGCCCTTTGCGCAAAAGTTGCAGCCCAGTCAAAATTGTGTTTAATGAGTGACTTTAGCGCTGGATGATGGCCCAAACCTGCCGCTACTCCATCAAATGCTACTGCTTCATCCACTCCTTTGTCCTGTTGCTGTTACTTCTGAGGTAGCTTAGCCATTATTCAAGCTTTATTTATTTTCGCCTCATCCGCGAAAATTAAAAGTTTGCTGCGTCCCAAGTCAAAAGTGCAAATTTTCGCAGCCCCAGCGCGCACCGCCAAATCTCTTTCTTAACGTGCAACCGAAAAGTGCGGCAACAAGCAAGCGTTGAACGTTCAACGTTGAACGTGCAACGGCAGCCGCATCAGACGTCATATTAGCGAATCAACTGACAAAGCATATGAATATCAACAGCGTTTGAACAAGTGGATTAAGACCAGCAAAGTCAAACTCGAAGTCGAAGTCAAAGTCTCAGAGTCAGAGTCAAAGTCAGCGGGTTCTCAGTCTCAGTCTCTCAGGCGCAGACAGAGGCACACACAAAGGTATTTTCTGATTCTTCTGTGGCAACTTCATAATTAAAATTGGTTGCCGAAATTGAGTTCGTAAAACAAGTCGAAGCTGTGATGCTCTACAGAGAATAGAGAACTCTTAAAAGCGAAACTGTAACACTCCCTCTTACTACGGATCTTAGTAAATTTGCCTGAGAATCTGCAATATTTTGCACTGTATGGTATATTTTTCAATTTATGGTATATTTTGCGCTCAATGGTATATTTTACACCATATGATATATTTTGGCTTTATGGTGTATTTGGAATGTATTAATATAGCAATATACCAAATATAGCCCTTGGTATATTTTTAGCTTTTTACGGTATATTAATTTGGTATATTTTAAAATTAAATACTCAACTTCCTTACTTGTTTAATAAGTTTAAATATATTATAATTTTATTCTTCTTTTTATCAAATGGTTAAAAATAAGCTAATGGTTAGATAAAGCTAAATTATGAAGCTAAAGAGTAGAGCAATAAAATTAAATATACATGTATAAAAAACACATTGGAATTAAAACAAATATAAATCAACAATACTATAAATAGAATAAACATTCATTATAACTGTCGATAGAATAATACTAGAATATAGTTTAAATTTCTTATTATTTTTTTTTAATTTTTGATTTAATTGTTTTATTTTTAATTTATTCAATAACAATAATGTAAAGTCTTATTAAATTTTTAAGATTTACAAAGTTTATTCTACTTAAACAAGTTTATTTTACTATATGCAACATTGGTACAAAGCTTAGTCTACATAGTTTCTTTTGCTTGTAGCGAGAGCATTTGAAATTAAATAAATAAATAAGAAAATGGAATACTCAACGTGAATAAAGAACTCTTTTATCATTACAATCATTATAAAATAGCTGCTATGCTCATAATAATAACAGCAGAGACCAAAAGGACGCCGGACAGACAGACAGACAGAACAAATGTTGAGCTTAAATTCCAGTTCCATTTTAGACGATCACAACGATCCCAACGATCCCGATGAGAGACGTCGCTGACCTGCTGGCTGACTTGGCTGCCTTGGATGCCTTGACTCCGACTTCGACTTCGGCTTCTTGGCTTCTCGCTGGCCAAATCGAGTTTTGTCGAATGGAGTATGGAATGGAGTATGTTGGCATGTTTTCATTCATGAGACTCCTTGCTGCGCTTAAGCCGCTTAAGTTCTCTGCGCAACTTGTATTTTTGTTGTATTTTTCTTTCATCTTTTTTTTTGCTGTTTGTTTGTTTTTTTTTTTTTTTTTTTTTTTTTTGACTAATGTGCAGCTTACACTTGACTGGCGCACAATCAACACCATCAGCATCAACCTTCTGGTCGTTATCATCATCAACAGCAGAAGCAGAAGCAACAGCAGCAGACGTAGGTTAAGGCCTGGCAACTCATCACATTGCCACTTGGCAGTTGCCACTTGCCACTTGCCACATGCAGCAGTTGCAAGCAGTGCGCTCCCCAGCCTCGATCTCTAACCGAATATGGCGATTACTCGCATTAAGCCAACGCGTGTTGCAACAGCGTAAAAATTCGCAAATTTACTGATGCGTCTGTCGATAGTCGCAAGGCGCCTCTTAGTAGTCACTTGCCACTCGCCACTTGCCACACAGCTCTACTGGCTGGCTCTACAGCCAAATGTACCGTTTGTTTTATTTGACTTTGCAACGCCCCCAGGGCAACTGAAGACAGAGCCTAACGGCGCTTCAGATTTGCCATCGCTGTTTTCCATGGAAAGCATCAGCACATCAGCAGCATACTGCCTGTTGCATGTTGTTGCACAATGCATGATGCATGCTGCATGTGGCAGCGATTGCAGCTACCGTTTTGGCCACCTGATGAATGGTTCAACGGTGGAGAAGCGCGCATCGAATTGATCAAACAATTAACAGTCGCAAATTAAACTAGATTTATCGCAGTATACGATGGACAAACAAGAAAACAAGTTGGATACCATTCGGATGTATAGGTTTATAGGGTATAAATATACTGCAAGGTATATACTGTAATGTATTTACTGAAATGTGTATACTGCAATATATACACTGAATTACATATACAGCAAAAGCTATACCATAATATACCAACTATATATACTGCAATATAAGATAGAAATATACTCTAATATAAGATATAAATATACTGCAATGAATATACTCCAATGGATTGTATTGCAGAAATATAGGATACAAATATACTGCAGTGTATAAGCTGTGATATAAATACTGCAATACATAATACATATATACTGAATTACATATACTGCAAAAGCTATACCATAACATTCCTACTATATATACTGCATTATAAATACTGCAATATGATATAATGCTATACACAAAAATACTCCACTGTATATACTGCAATATAGATACTGAATTACATATACTGCAATATATATACTACAATATACCAACTATATATACTACATACTACAATATAATACTGCATTATGCATACTGCATAAGGTATAAATATACTGCAATATAAAAACCGAAATGTATGGACTACAATATACCATAATATACCCACTATCTCCATATTATTATAATAAAATTTTATACTTCAATAGCAATCTTTTAAGTAAACTCAATTCTCAACTTAATTAATCATAGATAGAATAGACTGGCGAAATTTATCTCTAATCTAGTCGAAAGTTAAGTTAGGCAAGTACAAAAGTTAAAGAATGCAAAGCATTGATCAGTTAGCCCATGAAGTACTGACAGCTGCCCATCTATGATATATTAAACGAATGATTCTCTAACAGATATTACATTGTCTTATCAATTGTAGTCGAGTTTCGACATGAAGAGCTTTTCTCTTCCCTTTTGTCCCACTTTTTCTCTGTCTCTCTCATTCTCTTTCTCACGTCTCTCAGAACTTACTTTGATATTCCATTATTATCTACCTGTGTCTGTACATTTTTCCAGTCTAATTTGCCAGGCCAAACCTTTAAAAATGCAAAAGAAAAAAAAATAACAAAAAATCAGCAATCGCAATTTATGGCCCATTAACTAAATGGCACTCAATGCGCCCCAGGGGGGCGGCGCGGGCAACAACAGCCCAGGAGCATATAGTTTGAATAAAGAGGGGAGAAGAGGAGCTGAGGCTTGTTGCATTGGTCATTGTGGCATTGGCAATGGCAATCAAATACCAAATGCCGGCCCAAAATTTGCAGCACATAAATTAAAACATTATTGAGCAAAAATGTATAACGAGCAACACAAGTGCTCTAGTTGTCAGCAGCAACACTATTAGATACCCTGTAACTTAAAAGTACCAACAGTCAAAAAATATACTATATGTGAAATTAAAATCGAGTATATAAAATGATGAAGCCAACAAAAATTGATATAGTTGCCACTCTATTAGATATCCCATAAACCGAAAATACTATAAACCAAAAAAAAAAAACTATAATAAAGTTAAAATACTGCATCTAAAAACAATGATTAGGCAAAACAAAATTTATAAAGTATTGGAATCAAAAACAAAGTTAGCTAATATCTTGAAAATACTATAAACAAAAAAATAGACTGTAATCAAGTTAAAATACACCATTTAAAAAACAATCATTAAGCCAAACCAATTTGTTTAGTATTTAAATTAAATCAAAGTTAGCTTTTAACTCGAAAATACTTTGAGCAAAAAAATATACTAAACTTGAAAATACCATAAACCAAAAAATATACTATATTTAAAGTTAAAATACAGCATTTAAAAAACATTGGTTAAGCCCAACACAATTGATATAATATTTAAATTATCGCAAAGATGGCTTTTAACTTTAAAATACCATAAACCAAAAATATACTATAATAAATTTAAAATTCACCATCAAAAAACAGTGATTAAGTATAACTTATAACTTGAAAGTACTATAAACAAATAAATATACTATATTAAAGTTAAAATATGACATTTAAAACCAATAATTTAGTATTTAAATTAAATCAAACTTAGCTTATTGCTTATTTACAGGGTATAATTAGTGAAGAGACGACGTTATCGAGCAGCCTCCCAGCTGGATAAAATGTAACAAATGCAAATTGAAAGTGCATTTCAGCTCAGTTTTTACTTTCGGCGCAAAGAGAAGGAGAAAGCAAGAAAGGAAGCAGGTATTGACAGCACTTAGTTAGTTAAATATTCGCCCGCAGTAGCTATTTAAACGATGGCGAAAAAGGACCCAGGCAATTACCTGGGCACTGGGCACTGGGCACCAGCATAAACTGAGAAGACTCCAGTGTGTGCCTGGCATGGGGGCTCACCCAGAACCCAGTGATGGAGAGCTGGAGAGCAAACCAACAACGTGGGCCGCATGCAAAAAAGGTACAAAAAAAAATAAAGACTCGAGACTGAAACTGAAACTGAGACTGCTGCAAGTTGAGTTTTTAATTTGCTGGCAGTCAAGCAAATACGACAGCGTTGATGATCCTGTTAATGAGGGGCAGGGCAGAGAGAGAGAGAGGGACAGAGTGCAGACATCAGTCACTGAACGTGCCACAAGTCGCTGCTGGCGCACGCTCGCTTTGCTTTGCTTTTGCTTTTGCTTTGCCTCACTCTCGACTCCTGCTGACTGGCGTATGCAAAAACGTCAGCGTTGACGCAAAATCAAAAGATCACACAGGATCAATTACAACTAATGATATGGAAAGACGACTCTCAACAGCACTCGACGCGATGCGACGCGACGCGAGTGGAAGACTTTGTTTTCTGAGTGATCTTCACGATTTTTTTCTTTACTTTTTTTTTCGCTTTATTTTTTTCAAAGTCTCTCTCTGTGAAACTGAGGCGGCTTGCCTCGCTTATACATAAAATGCGGGACCCGGTGCTAACAAGTTGCACAGCTAAAATTACCCAATTGATGATGTTGTTGCTTGGTGGCGATGCGATGCGCAGCAGCAGCTGCTGAAGCAACATTGGGGCATCATCATCATGTCGCATCGTTGTCACCTCATGCCAAAAAATTGACCATGTTCTCGGCATAATTAAACTAATTGTTCTGATCTGTTCGCCTTTTTCGTATTTTGATCTTTGATCTTCAGTTCTTCAGTTCGTCGCACGCCCGGTCAATGATCCTCCTCAACGAATATTCCCCTGGGTCCAATTCTCAAGTTCACCACTTGCACTTTAAATGTAGAAATTACGCGTATTTCCTTTCTTACCCCAATCCCAGACAAAAAAAAAAACAAATTCCAACTCATACAAAAATTCTACACGCAAGTTATGTCATCAATGTGGCAATGTCCCAAAGGAGCCCCCAAAAAGTTAAGTAATCAAAAGTTGATTGAGCTCAAAGCATCAATAATATATTTGATATCGTAGTGTAGTACAGCTTCGCTTTTTCATTCTGTTGTGTCATGTTCAGTCTTTTGCCCCGCCAGTTTACTTGATCAAGTTTAGCCAAATGATAATAAATAAATATGCCGAAACACTAATAACACGCTTAAAGATTGGCGCAAGTTGGCGCTTCCTGTGCAGATCGCTTCCATTCCATTCGATTCGATTCGATCGTTCGCATCGAAACTCAAACTCAAGCCCAACTGCAGAGTCACCAACAGCAGAGACCAACCAGCAACAGCAACAACAGCAGCAGCAGCGTCTTCGTCGTGTGTCGGATGCGATTTAATACAATAAAATATCACAATAGTCCTCAGGTCATTTAGTTAGACTTGCAGTTTATCATATACACACACACACACACTTAGGAAACTTGGTCTGCTCCTCTTCTCTTCTTTTGCTCTCCCTCTCTCTGTCTATCGCGCTATCTCCATCTCTTTCGCGTGGGCTCTGTTATAGCTGGCAGATCTTCAAGATTGATGTTAACGGAAAACGTCGTTTCTCTCTACTTCGCGATGTCTGTCGATGTCGAGTGCGGATTGTCTCTCCGTCTGTCTGTCCGTCCGTCTACCTTCTGTATCGATCGATCGATCGAACAGCCGACAAAGTTGTCATTTCAAAGCTTACTCAACTCTAAGTCTAAATATATTTCTATTAATCTTAAATACAACCTAAATAAGAATTCAACAATTATAAAATTGAAATATATTTATGTCGATCTTAAATATAAGTTATTTCGAATAAAAAATTGAAATATATTTCTTTCAATCTTAAATACAAATGAATTAGAATCAGACAAAATATATACTTTAATAATATAGGAAAACTTCTGTTGGCATTAAAACTTTTAGGCTACTTCAATCACCTTCTTTATTTATGTTTTTAATTAATCATTTCCACTAAAAATATTTAGCTTACACAAAACTCATAGCATCCGTTTATTCATAAAATCAGATTGTAATCTAATAAAAATTATTTAAAAAAAGAGAAGTATGTATTTCAACTACAAACTTAGATTGATAAAATAAAAGTAATAATATTTCCATACAAAAATAACGAAAATTACAAGCTAGAGGTATTGAAAATTTGGTTGCGATCAGATAAAAATTGTGGAAGTATTTTGAGAAATTCTTTTGTACCTCTTGGTTATTTTGGCTAACAATCTGGTATATTTTGTACTCTTTGGTATATTTTAAATGTAATCAATATATCGAATATAGCTCTTGGTATATTTTAGTATATTAATTTGGTATATTTTTGGATTGCTTTTATTAATAACGAGTAGCGGATATCCCACAGTCGAGAACACTCAACTTTCTTGCTTGTTTCTTAAGTGAAGTCGGTTATAGTATGTAAAATATTTCTATCTTAAGAGCTTCTCTCGATTGCCAAAGCTTTTGCGTCACTTTTGTGTGGTGCACCAGGTGAATTTGCTATTAACAACTTGTTGCATTGTCTGCTGCATGGCTGCTTCTGCTGCCGCTGTTGCTTCTTTTGCCATTTTGCCATGTAGTTAACATAAATGTGGGGCCTAGAGAGTGTCCAGAGTTCGCAATGCACTGTAATTGTTGTTGTTGTTGTTGTTGCTGCTGCTTCGGCTGCAAGTGTAAATTTTATTGCATTTCAATTTGGCAACGAGATTTCCCCTTTCTTTTGTGCATTGCTGCAGCACCGGAAAGCGAACTCATTTTTGTGATTTCCGCTCGTCATTTCAGGCAGGAAGTTTCATAATAAAGACGATCTCTTCTACGTGTATGTATGTGTGTGTGTGTGACTGTGTGTGTGTGTGCTTGCTGACGTCACAGCAGACATTGAACCCGCGGGGGTCATATGGATTATGCTGCTGCAGTTCAAGTGGCAAGCAACAATGCTCCATCTCTCACTCTCTTTGCTTCTCTTGCCTCAATTTGTTGCTGGCTTTCGCTCGCTTTCTTTACCAATGTAAATACATACATGTGTGTGTGTGTGTGTAAGCATGTCCTGCTCCTTGGGCACGCGCACCTGTAAGCCAGCAGCTGGCAGTTGAATGCAAGGATCGCAGGTGCAACATTTACCGTTTGCTGCATTGACCGCGGGCCAAGAAAGAGACCAAAGCAGGAGGGGTTTGTGGAGTGTTTGGGGGGAGAGGGGAGAGGAAGCAAAGGAACAACGAAGGAGCTAAAGGACAGCGCAGGACTCTGTTTTTGATTTGCCTGCCTTTTGTGCAATGCTCTTTCCGAGTCAGTGCATCGAAATACATATTTGTAATTTATGTTACAAAATATTTTCATTATGCCCCAAGAAGGGATGACATAACCCAAAATAAGAGAAGAGACACAGAAGATAAACAAAAAGGAGTAGAAAAGGAGCAAAAGTGTAGAAGAGCTGGTTAAATTTATGGTCTAGCTGAATTCTAATTAAGCCAAAGTGATGTCAGCTCAAGATAGTAGCTGGACCCTTTGCCCAGTGGCAGGTAAAGGAGACAGAGCAACCGCTGCAGGTGCTGCAACAACAACAACAACAACAACAACATCGACAACAACAACAACATCGATATCAATAACAACACACTAAACATGACATAAACACAACGACAAAAACCGTAGGTGGCACCACTCGCGCCTCTTGTTCTCCTTTTGCAGCTTCTTGAGTAGTTGTATTTTGTGTGATTTATAAGCACACCGAACTCATGTTGATCTACAATCTGGCATTATAGGCGTTTTATTATGCAATCAGTAGCCAAACAACAAGAAGCAGAAGCAGCAGCAGCATAAACCAGATCTATATCAACAAAATCGACCCATATACAATTTCACTTTCATCTCGAATTTGTTGCTTGACAATTTCCTATGAAACATTCCAAATTGAATTTGAAATTGATATGTTGACATTGATATACCCATCTATAAAAAATTAGTTCAAAGGACATCGAGGCACGAGGGGGTGTGCCCAAAAGGCCCAAAAGCAGTTCTCATTTCAGTTGAATTCTCTACTTCTTAAATCTGATTCGAGACTCCTTGTTGGGAGTTGATTGATTGTAAATATTACGAGATTACTTGAGATTATTGTGGCATCATAAATTACACTGAGATTACCTCAAGGAAACTCATGGGAACATTAAGAAAATCGTTACAAGTTGATTGTCAAGTGATTCAATTTTTAGCCCAGCAACCAGCATTATTTTTTCTGTAAATTAAATGTACTAAATATTATAGATATTTTAACAATGGGTTTATTTTGAAAGAAAATTAAGTTGAATATTTTCGTATTTGCATTTCCATTTAATTTTTTTTAAATGTTGCATTAAGTCAAACGAAGTATTCTTATTAAAAAAAAAAAATTATATAATATATATAAAAAAAAAATTCAGCTTTATCTCGCTTGTTATTTTTCAAAGGTATTGTGACATTCGTTCTAAGGCAAAAAGTATCTCATAATAGATTTTGTATTTCAATTCGACTGTGAATAAAGTGTAGACATTGAAATCAAGGAAGAAAGCTACATCCGAGTGTGCTCAACTGTGAAAAACCTGCTAATCATTAAGAACAAAAGCAAAACAGTGCGGAATTCATTTTAAAATAAATAAAATTAATATACCAAATGCTACGTTTGGTATTTTGATATAGTACAAAATATACCATGGAGTACAAAATATACCAGATTTTCAGCGTTATTTTTTCGTACAAAAGAATTTCTTAAATAACTTTTACAATTTTTATTTGATGCCAACCAAATTTTTGAAACAAACTTGATTTGCTCACAAACATTACAAGTTCTATCGATTCTAGCTCTATCTCTCATATAACAATACTTTAGCGAATCTAAAATTACCGAATATACTTATACTTCGAAAATGAAAGACTGTAAATAAATCATTGATAGGTTGTTAATTAAAATAGAAGTATTAAAGAATCATAACACTTCATTAACAAAAATTCAATTATCAATTACTAACACTTTTCAAATTAAGCAATTTTAATTAATTTTGATGAAATGTTGCCTGTTCATTTCCTTCCGGAGACCAAAAACACACAAAAAAAAAGGGAAAGAAACGAAAAACGTTTATTGAAAATTAAGTTGTTTCGAGTTGAGCATTTGTTGCGCACAGTTATTTCGATGCGATTTGGCAAGCAGCGATGATGAAAAACAAAAGAGAAATTCCCACACCCTGGACACACACACACACACATACAGACACACATACACCTGTAGTCGGTCTAAGTACCCTTTAAAGCTGATTAATTGAGCTGCTAAAGCGCCGTTCAACCAGTTCCGAGTTTGCCATTCTCTCTCTCTCTCTCTCTGTCTCTCTGGTTTGTTTGCTTCCCGTTTGTCGGTTGTTTGGCTTGTCATCATTGAGGCAAACAACTTATAAACACGCGCAAGGTGGTCTCCAGTGGCCACTGGCCAAGAAGTCAATTAGCCTAACAAGACAGGCGGCCAAATTGTGCCTTAGACTAAGGTAATACCTGTTCGACCAACCACAAAACACTAAAAATCCAGCGCAGTTTGGAGTGTGGCTTGGCTATCAAATTAATTTCTCAAACTCAAAGTCAATGCTCAGGGCGCTGCTGTGTGGTCTATGCCAATCAAGCACTTTACGCCCTGCCTTCATTAGTCCCAAGCCGCCCGAACAAGTGAGTGTCTCCGAAAACGATCCAGCGATCCTTGGATTCCCTTCAAATCCTGTGTGCTGAACCAATGTTTATCGCCACGTCGCCACAGATAGCGCTGGGCATCAAACGATGCTCTCTTCTCAAGTCTGAAGTATGAAGTCGGAACTCGGAACTGCACTTTGAGAAAATGCATGAAACGAGTCGCTGATCAAGTGAAATGATATTTGTAACATATTTTTAGTATACTTTAAGTATATTGTAGTATATTTGCAGTATATTGCAATTCTAAGTATGTGGTGAGTATATTTTTATGTTTTATATTTATATTATATTCGATTTTAAATATATTACAATTTCAAGTAAGCGTTACTTAAAAATATACTGAAAACATATGACCTGCTTAGCAATGTTATATACTGAAAATATACTAAAAGCGTGCTAAAATTATGGAGAGATATACTAAAGCCCGAATATCAGAAATATAAAAACAATAATACTAAAATGATCAAGACAACATAATTTTAATTAAGTAATTTAAAACCAAATAAATGCACTTTAAAAAAATGTATGAAAAGAGTCGCTGACCCAAGGAAATTATATTTTTAATATGTTTTTGGTATATTTTCAGTATAATAGAAATGTAAGTACCACCTACTTATATTTCAAATTTAAGTAGGTGCATTTATACATAGCTAAATTTTGTAATATTCCAAAAAAAAAAAGTGTCAACTACTTCAATTTGTATAGTTTAGTATTATTTTCAGTATATTACAAATTTAAGTAACACCTATTTAGATAAGGTGAATACATAAATACTTAAGTACTACATACTTAAATTGTTTATATACTGAAAATATACCAAAAACATGCTAATAATATGTAAGAATTAAACTAACTGAAGCCAGAATATCATATAATGATATTTATAATGTAAATACTAAAACGGTAAAGACAAATATTACTAAAATGATCAAGTAATTTAATTAAGTAATTTAAAATCAAATGCATTAACATTTGAGTTTCTTTCTTCTCTGACAGTATTTGCATCGTCTAAGGCTGCAATAATATTTGCAATTTTCAATTTCAACTTCTTCATATTCTATCAAAGTTGACATTTCTCTCAGTGTGCGTGTTACAGATTGCAGTGGCCCATTATAAATGTGATTTGTGAGCGCGGAATTTATGCGGAATTTCAACATTTCGGTGTCTAGCATCTCTCTGGTCTCCACACAGCAAGAGCGTAGAGCGCTGGACAGTAGTAACGAGCTGGCGAAATGACTTAATTAGGACGCTGCCAGCCAGCAGCCCAAAATGTTTATGAGCCAGCTTCAGAACACAGTCGGGTTCTAGATGCATCTCCCATTTTTAGCATCATGATCTCCTCTCTCGCTTCTGCATTAACAATTAAGTTTGCAACATGCGGCAACATAACTGAGGCGCAAATCAGCACAAAACATGCTGAGTCGATCCGTTTTTGGAGTGCCACAGAGTCTCTTTTTCGCTCTTATCTAAATAGGCGCGTCCGAAAAAACAAATGGTCAAGTGGCCTAGATAGCAGAGAGTTGGCATGGCGAGTCGATCTCTCTCTCTCTGGCAGACAGCATCTTCAGTGAGTCGTCGTCGTCGTCTGGCTTGTCGTCTAATTTGTGCACAGTTAAATAAACAAACATGCCAAAAGGATCTTCGGACACTTGACTCGACGGCATTGTGTGTCGGCAAAACATCTAAAGTCCCATTTCACTTTCGAGCCGCCTTTTTGATAAGCGACCAAGTCTCTCAAGTGTCGCCAGCATCGAACCACGCGACCAAAGTACACGAAAAGAGCAGCTAAACTAGAGCGAACTAATACAAAAAAAGGCAGTTGGAAATCGGATATTTAAAAGAGCCATTTAAACACGACTACAAAATCGGAAGTGCTGCAGAGGCTAGAATCTAAGATGAGTTAGAGGAAATTCAAATATAAAGTTCTTAATATAGATGAGCAGAAAAACTAGGCAACAAGAAAGGAAACGCAACAGACTAGAGTTTTGAGTTAGAGACAATTCAAATATAAAGTTTTTAATATAGATCAACAGAAAAACTAGGCAAAAAGAAAGGAAATGATACAGAATATAGTTTAAGTTGAGTTAGAGGAAATTGAAAATAAAAACTTATTATAGATTAACACAAAAACTACGCAAAAGAAAATTTTAAACTGAAAATTTCAGAGAATGATGATAAAATTCTACCTAAAGTGAAATCAGCAACAAAAATCTCTCTCTATAAAAATCTCGCTCAATCTTTGCCCCTCAACAGCTGTCACTGGCCCCACGCACAACAGCTTAAGCAATAGCAAAAAAAAAACCCTTTGACATGTCCTGTTTAATCCTTTCGAATACCGAGAATACCGAGAACAACGAAAAAGAAATTGCATAAAAAACACGATACACAAAATCGCAACATTGCACAAACATCACGCACAATTCGCATCGCTGTTTTCCCAGAGTTGGAGAAAGAACACGGAATGGAACGGAGAGAAAAAAAAACGTGAGAGACAATCTTGAATCTCTGTTTAAGGAGGAGACATTCCCAGAAGCTGGAACAACAGAACAACGTTTTGTGTACCAATTTTTGTGGTTTCTGCAAAATGTTTTCTAGGCTAACAATGGACACAACACAGTATATGGCAGTGATATATCTTATTGACACAGCCTGCAAAGCAGCCAGGACGAAGGACGAACATAAGGGGCAATTGTTGTTGTTGTTGTTGTAGACTGATATTTGCGCAATATTCTTGAGCTACTGCAGCAGCTAAGAAAATGTTTTGGCTGCTACTCAAAAAGGATTATGCTCTGTGCCATAAATACGAACATAAACATTTGCACAACCAGCACAAGAGAAGATTGCACAAATCTATATTGAAGAAAAGGTAGCATGGGTCGATCTCTTAAGTAAAGCACATCTAAAAAGAGTTGAACTGCATTTCGTAATCTGCTTAACGAAAGAATGCGCATAACATGTCACAGTTAAAACGTTTCTATTTAACTTTTTGCTATACAGAGAATAGGGATAAGTCGTATGCATTTTTATTATTTTTAATCAACTTTGATTTGATCATTTTTAATAAGTAAGACACTCGCTACCTATTTTCAATTAATGCACAACAATGCGGAATTATTTTTTAAATATACAAAAATATGATAGAGGAAATTATACCAAAATATACCAATTGCAACACTTGGTATTTTTACATGAAAATATATCATAGAGTAAAGGCAAAAAAGTGCACAAAATTATACTGAAAGAATTATAAAAATTTATTGAATGCTACATTTGGTATATAAATTTACTTTTACATGAAAAATATATCATAGAGTTAAGGCAAAAAAGTGCGGTATATTCTTAAAATATACAAAATTATTATACTAAAAAATGTAAAATTATATGGAAGGCTATTTCATCAAAAATATATCAATATATCATATAGTAATGGCAAAACGAAGAGGTATTATCCTTAAAATATACTAAATTATCATACTGATCAAAATACCAAAATATACCGAATGCTACACTTGGTATATAAATTTACTTTTACATGAAAAATATAATATATCATAGAGTTAAGGCCAAATAGTGCAAAAACTATACTGAAGAAAAATATCAATATTTATCGAATGGTATATTAATTTACTACATCATAAATATATAATTACCATACTCCAAAAAATACCAAATTATACCAAAGGCTACATTTGGTATATCAATACACTACTACATTAAAAAGTATATCATAGAGTGTAGGCAAAACAATGTGTTATTATTCTGCAAAAATATTCAAAATTTTCATACTGAACAAAATACCATAATAAACCGAATGCAACATTTAATATATCAATAAACTATTACATAGAATATATACCATA
Organism: Drosophila kohkoa; assembly: GCA_019972355.1. Classification (NCBI taxonomy): domain Eukaryota; kingdom Metazoa; phylum Arthropoda; class Insecta; order Diptera; family Drosophilidae; genus Drosophila; species Drosophila kohkoa. The sequence goes on along the minus strand of BJEL01000071.1, from coordinate 3,902,509 downwards.
GAGTATAGAACATACCAAACTACAACCCTTCACAAGCAGCTGATAAAGTCAGTCTACACAATTCTGTAAATAATTCCATCTATTCCAATATTTTTAGCATTATTTAATTAAAACTTTTACTCCATTAGAATGGATTAGTACTATTTATTTCACTTGCAATCATATATAATTCTTAAATCTTCCTTTTATCAGCAGTTTGTCTAAAGAGATCTGAGCTCTGATAGCATAAAAAAAAAATAGTTCATACAGTAAAAGGTCAAAAACTGGTGAGCTATTAAAAGAGAAGACAATCAATCGTGCATGTAATATAAATGCCATACTATCTAGTTGATTTTTGTTAAATGCCATTCGTAATTTCCGTGGAAAATGCATAAAGAATGGCAGAATGAATGGCGAAGGAGCCAAGAAATTGTTGCCGTTGAACAATGCATGAAATTTTTTCACAATTTTTCCACAGCCAAACAACAAACGCACAGCATGTGGGCACATTGATCGCATTGGGCAATCATCCCAAAAGGTAACCCAAGAAGTCACAATGAGAAAAGCAAACGCATCCCAAAACAATGAGTTCGATGTGTAAAACTGAGAAAAACTGGATGGAAAATACAAGGAAACTTTTTTAATTGAGCAAAAATACAAACAAGTGCAAAAATACGAATGGCAGAAGAGATATGGGACAGGAGACGTGAGACGAGGGACAAATAATATGAAAATAAACAAAGTTGTGAATACAAGAAGCGTAAAATATAATAAGAAAAGAAAAGAAAGAAAAAAACGGGGCGTTTGTCATGTTTTTGTTTGGCGAGGGCTTGTTTTGAGTAAACATTGCAACATGCCAAATAGAATAGGAAGCGAACACAGTTGATTCCCGTTCCCGGGGTCAGAGACCAAGATCAGGGAGTGAGTCCATTCACAGGTTCAACATGATATCGGAGGCCAAGTCTGGTCAATCAATTGTTGCACCCAAAACAAAACAATCTGAAACTGCAGAATGCATAAAGGAATCAACTAAATGCACAAATCATTTAATCAAACAAGAAGATGGAAGGCTACTGTCTGTCATCAATGGGGCAATGAAATTCCATGAAATTGTAGAAGAACTAAGAAATATAAAAAAACAGAAAAGAACCAGAGGCAACTTATGATTAATCATAAAACAAGGGCTGCAGCAGGAGTAGGAGCAGGAGCAATAGTAAGAGCTAAAGCAGCTGTAACAATATCTTATCGTAAGGGCCATAATTTGTCGTGCGCAGGTTGTTAGAATGACAGGGCCAAGTTAGTATCTTATCGTAAGCAGAGAGCACAAGCCAAAGTGCTACAACAGCGATTAAAGGTTAATTGTCGTCCGTTCCTGAGTCTGTTCCAATTTCAAGTGCGCACACCACACGCTCCTGCTGCTTCTACATCTTTACATACAACTCAACTCGCAGCAGTTGGCGACAGCAAGTAGTCGCCGTTTGATGCTGATCCTGATCCTGGCGCAGCGGCATACTTCAGTAGCTCATAATCCTTGAGCTACAATTCACTTTTGACGCATTCAGCGCGCTCTAAGATCGCTCAAGCGATCATTCAAGTGCATTTAAATCCTCATTCGATCTGCAGAGAGAGAGAGAGTAACAAGAGCTCGATGTCTAACCGCATCGCTTAAATGCAGCGGCCCGTAAATGTTTTTCAATCCCAGACAGTGAGTACTTTCAAACCTTTTTCTTTCTTTTTTTTTTTGCCAATTCTCAAGGATGCAATGAAGCGTGGCTTCCACACATACACATACACACAAAAGGAACGGGTTGTGGTAATTATGCCAAATGTATTTTCTACAAAAGGGAAATATCATCATTACCATCGTCATCGCTATTGCCAACATCATCATCATCATCGTTATCGTTAGCAAGCAGGAAATCAACGCTTGACACAGAAATCATTGAATCAAAGCAATGCCTAAAGAGTATTGAATTTAACAGCCATCAAAAGCAGCAGCAAAATTGGAAGAGTTAAAGCAATAGCTACAAAACTGATCAGCAACAATAAAACAAGGATTATTAAGTGGGGAAAACAAAAAATAAAGGAGCTTCAATTCAAAAATTGAAATCCAAACTTTATGAAAAGATTGATACTTTATTTTTATACCCGCTATTCATAGGATACAATGTGGTATATTTTGACCAGTATGGTATATTTCGAATAGTAGTAATAGTACTTCAACAATATACCAAATATGGCCTTCGGTATATTTTTGTATTATTGCAGTATATAAATTAAGTATAATTTATGAGGAACGGATTATTTATTGCTTTGGCTGACAATTTTGTATATTTTTCACGCTATAGTATATTTTAAATGTGGTACTTTATCAATATACCAAGTATAGACTTCGGTATATTTTTAGTATTTTTGTGGTATATTAATTTGGCGCATACCACACATACATATTTCAATATACCAAATACATAATTTGGTATATTTTTAGTCTTTTTATTGTATATTAATTTGGCGCATACCACACATATATCAATATACCAAATATATAATTTGATACATTTTTGTATTTTTGCAGTATATAAATTGAGTATATTTTATGAGTAGCGGATTATTTATTATTTATTTGCTTTGGCTGACAATCTGGTATATTTTTCACTCCATGGCATATTTTAAATGTGGTAGTTTATCAATACACCAACTATAGACTTTGGTATATTTTCAGTATTTTTGTGGTTTATTAATTTGATGTATATCACACATATATCAATATATCAAATATATACTTCGGTATATTTTTAGTATTTTTGTGGTATATTAATTTGGTATATTTTAAAATGAATACCGCACTATTTTACTGCTATTAAAAATCGGTATCGGGCATTTCACAATCGAGCTCACTCGAATGTAGATTTCTTTATATTAAGATTAGCAATTTAAAGTCGCAGGAATTTCACCCTAAATTACTTTATAGTAGCTCTACACGAAACCAAAGAAACTGGTAAAAGGAAAAGGATTCAAAGCTGCGTGCACTAATTAAGATCCATCAATGCCAAACCCCGCAAAGATCTTTACGCTTCCCTCGGCGCTTTGCCTAAGAGTAACATGTAAAAATTATGCTAAAAACGCGACCTAAACTCAAGTATTTCGAGAGTGTCCATTTAGGAGTTGGCCCAAGTCGTGTCGAGTTGAGTCGAGTCGAGTTGAGTTGAATTGAGAAGGCATCCTGCATGGCTAGATGATATATAAGGCGTAACGCAACCAGTTCATTCAACACCTGCAGCGGCGCGACTTCAAAACGCGCGTGCGCGCACAGTGGCACTGACAAGGGGTAGCTGCAACAGAGCGGCACAGTGGCAGCAACAGGGGCAGGGGCAGGGTAAAGGTGCTAGGTGATAGGGGACACGCGGACATCAGGCGGGCAGCAGCAAAGTCATTGATTTCATTTCTGTGTGTGTCCCTTTGCCAGTTGTGCCACACGCGGCTCATTAATATGTAAGCCTCAGTCCAGCCGCGTCTCTCTCCCTCTCTCTCTCTTTCTCTCTTTCTGTTGCTGGCCATGGCTATTGCTATGGCTAGGACTCTGACTCTGACGATCGGGTGCCGACTTCTCTGCAAGGTCATTTCGTTCTACAAATTAAAGTGGTTGAATTTTTGTTTAGCTCTGTGCATTCCCCCTTTATTTTTATGTATATTCAAAATTCCATTCATTTTTCACAGAGCGAACGGGTAATATAATTCTATGGCTTAATGTGTAACGCATTCAATGATCTATTTTTTCAACCCCCCAAAAACTGTCTAGAATTCAACATCCATTTGATCCCTTTTGAGCTATTTCAAATTTCATATAATATTCATCGATTTTTATCTAAGGTTTGTTGCTTATCTAAAATCAACCAAAAAGGATTTTTACTCAGTTTTAAATCAGAATTGAAAGATCAATGATTATAGTTCCATTAAATCGAATGAGCAAAAGCACTGAAAAATACAAATAATAAAAATAATACACTAAAATTCATTATTCTGACTAAGACACAAAAGTTTGCAACCTTGTTAGTTATTTCATAATTTCCAAGGGCATTTTTACACAACTACACAAACATATTTTTGTTTCCTTTCTTTTTATTTTTTGTTAATTTCAAATTTCAAATTTTTAGCTGTTATCCCCTAAAGACCGACAAAAAAGTTTCCGTTTAATTACTGGTCGCGTAATTTGCATAATTCCGCAACGCTCTTGTCACTGATTAAATTCCGTGTTTGAAGGACCTTTTGCGCGTGCGCCGCACCCCTCATGGTCCATTATCCTTGGCATCCTGCATCCTGCATCCCTTTTTAGCAGCCCAGCGGCAGGCAACAAGTTTGATGCATCACCCATGCAACAGAACAAAATACAAGAGAAAAGAGCTTTTTCGATCTAATCAGTTATTCAAATAGATTTCATTTCAATTTCCAATTGTTCGCGTATTAATTTCGCGCATTGTACTCTCTTCCTCTTCCTCTTACACTCAACCCCCACCTCCCATCCCATCTCTAACCCCTTATTACGCATTGTTGTTGTAGTTGTTGTTGTTGTTTTGTTTCGCGTTGGCTATTGTTGCGCCTGCGCAGTCACCCTCTCGGTCCATTGCAAAAAAAGTTGCAATTACGCACACACACAAACAATACACACACACACACACACACAGACATTCCTTTGAATAAGTTTTGCATTGGGGTGAGAAGGTGAAAAACTGTTGCCATTGGTTTCAGCTATGAAGACTGTTGAATGCGCTATGCGGGAAGCTTTAATCTCCTACAGGAAAGCGGAAATACCTAATTGTTGTAATTAAATAAGCTTTAAAAGCAAATATATGATATATGTAGATAAAGAATTATATATATATATATAATTATATATACTACACTGATGAAAAGATTAATTTCCAAAATGAAGAACATTCATAAAATAAGACAACTTTAAGAAATTCTTAAAATGAATAAGAGTAATATGAAAAATGCGAAATTCTCCAAATAGAACCAAAAATATACTAAATTGAAGTTACAAAATTCTGTAATCCATAGAAATTTATATAAAATTTGTATCTAACGTCGAATGTTTTCGTTGATAGCTCAACTAGTGCAGCTGTTGCGAATCATTTTATATCAAAGTACAAATAAATAAATAGTAGAAAAAAAATACAAAACATTTTTGTCTTATCTTATAAGACTTTTGGTCTTTAAACTTTAAGAATTGCTCCTCATATTAATAAAAACTTGGAACTCATATAAAAGGTACTGGGAATCAAGATAATATTAAGGTTTTATGATGTTACCACCAAAATTCTTAGTACTAAAAACAACAGAGAATTATAAAATAATACAACTATCAACAAATACTCAATATTTATATAATATTACTTCTTTAGGAGAGGCATATACAAGTTACCATCAAAATGGCAGAATATCATCGAAGGCAACGGTACATATAACACTTAACTGGGACAATGCTAACTATGTATGTTAAAATCGTTGTCAAAAATCAATAAAGAAACCGGTATGTCATTACCAAATAAACTAATATATACTCCTGAAAAAATTTTAGCTGCAATTTCACTCGGAATATGTAAAGATCAATATAATGATTTCAATACGATGTTCAAGATCATAATATAATATTTAAAAGTAAAATAGCATAAATAACATTTAGAAGGATAAATGATTATCAATTCTTCTTTTTAATCAAAAGACTCTTTAACATCGATAATATACGAATGGCATTTTCTATGAGATAAATGAAAGCACTAACATTTCAATAAATGTCCAAAGAAATGTTGCCATCTATAAGATAAAAGAATTCTCAATTTCTTAATGGCTTTTAAAGACCATAAAACTGTACAATGACAACTCAAACGATTAATATTTCGATGAAGAACAAACGCATACGATTGCCTCGCCAAGTCAAATGCCCCACGCACAATATTTGACTGTAGCGCACAATAATAAGGACGACTCTAACAAAAGCCCAAAAAAAAAAAAAAGGAGAAGTAGGGGAAAAAGTTGCTGACGACGCCCCGACAGAGCGAAGCGAACACCACCAAGAGAGTGTAACGCACAAGCACAAATACAAATACAAACAGAAACACAAATACACACAGATACTTGTGCATAGCGTCACTAATCCTGTTGGAACTTGAGGATGCGAGGGGAGCGTAGGCAGAGTAAAACGGATGACGGCGCGCGCGCTCACGCACACTCCAAAATAGCAGCGCAAAGCGAACTCAAAGGTGGACATTTGTTGTTGACAAAATGCCAGAGCAACAGCAACAACGTGCAGCAGCAACATAAAACTCCAATAGGGGTTGCACGTACCATTTGCTGATAGTTTGATTGCCACCAAAGAACCAGAAAGGAACGAGGCAATTTGAGCGATTGCAGCAGGAGCAGATGTTTTTCGCGGCTGCCAATGGCGATCCAGTGGCCCGGGCACGGGCACGGGACACTCGGGACACACAGGACACGGGACACGGCCAACAATGGGCATTAGGCAGGCAAGGCAAACAACAAAGAGAGAGAGAGCGCGAGAGAGAGAGAGAGGGCGACTGATCCTTCCCGGGGCCACTGTGCACAGTGGTCGTTGTTGGCGTCAACAAAACCGGTCTCTCTTGATTATCCCGATTCATTTGTTGATTCTCGCTCTCTCGCAACTTAGATTGAGCCATGTGAGAGGGTGAACATAATTTATAGACAGTTCAACCCCCCACCCATAAAAAACCACCCAATGCCATTCCCATGTGCTAGAACATTCCGCAATACTTTCCTTCTCTTTCCCTCTCCCTCTCTCTCTCTCTCTCTCTCCCTCTCAGGTAGCATTTATTGTTTCGATTCCCAATTCCTTTGCATATAAACTCGAATTCGTATCCTGCGCACGTGCGCTTATCCCATGCACCCCGATTTTTGCCATTTGCTGGAAAATTTCAATTTCAATTTCAACTTCAATTACAATTTTCGCTTTTCACTTCGACTCTGCTACTCCTTATTGTTCTGGCCAACTGGACGTCGACTCTTCCGCACGAACGCACACTTTCGGCGCACGCGCCACTCCTTTTGCCCATATAAGGGAACCCAAAAGACAATGGCACACACATCTATCCATCTAGCTATCCATTCGGGGGATCTACACTACACACAACTGCACTCAAGTGGTTAGTTTTGCTGTTGGGACTAGTCCAAATAAAGATTAACGATCTGAAATTTTCAAACGACTTTACGAGCTTTTGAATCAATGTTAGTTAACTATACAAGAATTGCATAATCAATATTGTTAAATAAATAAAAACTAACTGACACTTTAAAAAATTAACAAAAAAATTATAATAATATAAGTAAGAAAGACTAGTGTGCTCGACTGTGAGATGTGTGGTATTAATTTAAAAATATACCAAATTAATATACCGCAAAAATACTAAAGAAAAATCAATTTTGAATAAAAGCAAAGTATTGTAGTATTATTCCTAAAATATACCGAATTAATATACCGCAAAAATACAGAAAATATACCAAAAGCTTTATTTGGTATATTTATATTGTACTGAATTCAAAATATACCATATAGTGTTGAATACTAAAAATATACCAAATGCTATATTTACTATATTGATATAGTACTACATTCAAAATATACCATAGAGTGTAAAATATACTAGATTATCAGCCAAAGAAAGTAGACGTATAACAAATGCTGTGAAAATATGATTATACCTCTATCTGTGAGATTTAGGTGTTCCTACAGATGGACAGACTGACATGGCTATATCGTCTAGTATGTTGTCGCTGATCAAGAATATATATACTTTATAAGGTCGGAGATGCCTCCTTCTGTCTGGTGCCTATATTTCCAGCAGGCACAAAGTTATAATACCCTTCTACTTAACGGGTAGCGGGTATATAAACAACACAATAGTAAACCCATAAACTATTAATCTAAAACTTCTTTTGCTTTCAAATTTAAGGTGTTAAAAACTGTTCATAATTAGTACAATTGTATCTAAACATCAAATTGAAAATGTAAAGCATCGTACTAATCAAGTTAGTTACTATATTACTATTATCATGGAATTTTAATGCTTATTCTCAAAGTCTTCCACTTGGCTTTTCAGCTTACGATTCCCACTCTTATTATGTTGATTCCCACTTGACATATCCTTGTTAGCCCCCCAGGGCTTTTGATTCATGCGTTTTCTCTCAGACACATTTTCGGTTCACCAACTTGGTGACTCTGCAAGGGATTTCCGCTTGAAGTTTCCTTACTGCAATCGAATGCCCAAAAGTGTGCACTCATAAATTCATAATTCCTTATGTGCACTCAACACAGTGGAGAAGCAAAGCCGACAAAATACAACAAGAAAACGAAATAAATGAAATTCCTGAATAGAAAAGTCAATTTATGTGCGCACAACTGTGTGCACAGATGCTGCTGCTGGGCTGGGAGTCCTGCGGATACAGGAGAGCTAAGGACATACGTAGTACTTCTTCTTGCATGTGGAGGGGCACTTGAGTCGACGACAAGTAGCAAGCGATGAGGAAATTCGGGACTACCGTGTACGGGAACGGAACGTCATGTATTTCATCAGTTGGCTCTTGTCTCGATCGGATTACAACACGACGACGAAGAAGAACACTTCTACTCATAAAGCTAATTTTATGGCTGGAGGAAAAAGTGAGAGAAAAAAAAAACGGTGCTTAAAATGTTTTGCTTGATTGATTTACGGACAGCAAGTGTGAGTTGACGGACGAAGCTGAAAGGGATGTTTGAATGTGTTTCTGCTTTCACTTTACATTTCCCAAAAATTTCACTCTTCATCTATATTCATATTCTTTCCCTGATTCATTCATTCATTCACATATTCGGTTCCCATTCCCAGTGAAATCGATGCCCACAGCATGCAAATAAATCCCGAATCCCGAATCCAAGCCCAACAAATATCTTTAGGGCCTCTTCTCTTTTTAATTTTGTATTTACACAAAATGTTGTATTTTCTCAAGCCGCCAAAGATGAAAGTCAAAGACGAGGAGCATCCTGGACAGGATGTGCGCAAGATTGAAAGTTGAAATCGTATCGGGTTCGATGATGAAAATCTAGTTAAACATTTGCACGAAATTGTTGAGAAAACTTACTAAATTTTTGCTTTCATTTTTTGTATACTGTTATGGCAGCTAAGAAATGATGTTAAGGGTTGATCGCAATCCGAACCCAAAAAAGACCACAACAAATTCTCAGTTATTTATTATGCAGCACATATGCATAATGTGTCGGAGCCCCTTTCGACAAAGAAAAAAATTAAACTAAAAACTGTATTATAAAACAAGTAAGCAGAGTAAATCATTTTCACGACTTTGAAATACTCTGTAAAATCAACATTGAAGATCAATCTGAACTAAATCATTTCATTCATTCATTTCAAATTTCATTTCAAATTGTTATAAAAAAACGACTTTAGCTTAAAGTTTACAAAAAATGTACTGCATAGTGCTACCCTTTTGCCATCTTTTAATGACAACAGGGTATGAGAAATAATAATTATTATAATGCTTATAATAATAATCGCCCGACTTGACATATTTGTGAGCAGCGCATTAATGTGATTTCAACCCCGATTGATGTTAGGGCGACGAGTTGAAATTATAAATCCCAAATGTACAAAAAAGGGGTTGCTTGATCATCAACGTGATCATCTCAGGCTGATGACGATCATCATTATGATCAACAGCAGTTCTCAAATTTATTTATTTAATATTATAATTTCTACTACGGGCGCTACTTGACTTGCATAAAGCACACCAAACAGAGGAGCAGCTTCTTCCAAGATAGACAGAGTGAGAAAAAGAGGGAGAGAAAGAGAGATCGAGATCCTTTCAAGCCTTGCTCGGGGCGTGTCGCGTTCAGAACGGCAAAGTGGGAAGCAACCAAGTCAAAGCGTCGTCGTCGTCGTCGTCGTCGTCGACGTCAGCAACAAAGGCGATCAAGGATCAAGAAAGGAATACGCACGCACACCACTATTGACTCCTTTTCAATGTGCAAGCAAAAGAAGAAGCAGAAGAAGAAGAAGAAGAAGAAGATGAAGAGATGAAGTTAAAGGAAGGAGCTAAAAGCCGGGGCAAACCGGTAGTTCTTATCCTTGCGCTGCTTCCTCTTCGGTTTCGTAGACGTTTCCTTGAACTTTTCAAGTGAACTCAAGTTTATAAATTGTGTAGCAAGTACACACACACACACACACGCACACACAATGAGCACTCTGGTTGTGTGTTCAGGTCCATGTTCAACTACCTGGCACAACAAACAACATTAAAAGCACCGTAAGCAACACACACACACAATTACTGTGAAGTATAGTCAGAAGGATCGAAGAGGATCTATTCCCCAAAAAAGATTGCTAAACTAGTTTCAAGCTTTGTGCAACACGTCGAGAAACGTAAGAAATGTATTTTCCCACCGTGCACAAGAGCACCCTACTAATTGCTCAAAACCAATGCTCAATCCTTACTCAATAGGTACAGCCCATTGCTAAACGCTGATCTTGTCAATTTTAATTAGAATTTATAGCCATACAAATTTGGTAGAAGAAGCAAACTTAACCCAAGACTCTTACTCTTACTTTTACTTTTACGTTTCTCAGCATTCTTTAATTAGTTCAACAATTGGCAAATGATTTCGCACAAGAAAACAGAGAAGACAAATGTGCAATGATTAAGAATTATGATCATAGGACACCCCTCCACACCCCTCACAGGGGGTTGGCAACAACAGTACCCTCATTGTAGTAGATCTTTCATTCGCAAAGAAAACCGAGAACAGAAAACCGAGCATGCCAATTTGAAAAGGCGACAGGCGTAAAAGTCTCACGCGGCACTGGAAAAACCTAAAGACGAACAATGCGAATAACACCCAAAGTGATTAAGTGGAAAACTTGCGCGAGTTGACGTCTTCAATGCACAACATTTGTCAAGAAAAGTTATGGGAACATTTTGTGTGAAGTGTGATGAAAGCTGGAAATAAATTTTGAATGTTTCGAACTAAGAATTTGGGAAATAAACTTCATAACCCTAAAGAGTGAAGTGTGATGAAAGCTGGATATACATATATCTTGTATATTCCAAATTCCAAATTTGGGAAATGAACTTTATAAACCTGAACCTGAATGAAGTGTTAATCGAAGCGAGCTCATAATTATGCTACCTAAACCTGAACCTAAATGAAGAGCAGATAATTAAAGACACTTAAGGAGCGAGCTCATGATGATGCCTAAACTTTTCTTAGGAAATATCTAGTTGAACCTTCAGTGTGTGGGAACCAAGGTGTTTACCCAACTGACTATACCTGACAATATAACTCATTGGGAATTAAACTTCATAAACCTGAACCGAATGAAGTGCTAAACTAAAATTATAAAGAGACTTAAGGAGCGAGCTCATGATGAATTGAAGTTCCGGGATTTTAACATAAGGTGATCTATGCGCTTTTATATATATATATATATCTGACTATACCTGACAATATAACTCATTGGGAATTAAACTTCATAAACCTGAACCGAATGAAGTGCCAAACTAAAATTATAGAGACTCAAGGAGCGAGCTCATGATGAATTGAAGTTCCGGGATTTTACCATAAGGTGATCTATACGCTTACGTGGGAACCAAGGTGTATCTGACTATAGCTGACTATCTAGCTAGAACTATCACTACAGACCGGTGAAATTATTAAAAGACTTAAGAGACTTTTGCTGGAAAATATGTATAGTTGAGGTTGCAGGCTTTTGCCATAAGGTGATCTATGCGCTTGTGTGGGAACCAAGGTGTACATACTATATAACTAAGACTATATCTGACTATCTATCTCATTCTAGCTATTCCTATCACCCTCTAACTTTTAGCTGGCGAGCTTAATAGCGATTGCAGTCGCTGTCGACTGAGTCTGCTGCTGCTCTTGGTGTTTATGTGTGTGCGAGGGGCGGTATATAAACACGACACGAAACGTTATATGGTTATGTAAAAGGCAAAAGGCGCAAAACTTGGACCGCAGCAAACCACCCTTATGGGAAGGTAGTGACTGGAGAAGGCACTGAAAGTAGGAGCCGAGGTAGAGGAGGTACGATCAGATGTTAGTTTTCCCAAAAGCCGAAACTGACAGACCAAAAACTAACTGACTGACTGACTGACTGAGGTGTGTGTGCGTGTGTGTGAGCGAGCTGGCAAAGCGAGGGACACCCAATACCTAGGGGATGAAAAGTCATGTGTGTGTGTGTGGTGTGTGTGTGAAATAAATGCCGTTTGTTGTTTTCATTTCATTATGTTTTACATAAGCGACAGACGCAGGCGCAGCCAACGTCAGCCACAGCAGCAGCAGAAATAACGTATCCTTCGGGTATCCTTCGCTGCTGCTGCTCCTGACGCTGCTATTATTATGTTCGTTGTGCATTGTGTTGTGTGCGCCATCAGTCAACGAAGTCATTTCCGTTGCGCTGCGCAGCGCTGCCAACGTTCGACGCTGACGTTGACGCTGACGACGACGACGCAGCCGCTGACGCCCCATGACATTTTGTCGGGCACGCGACACAGAACGCTAGCAGCTGTCCTACCGTAAGGACCTATCTACAAAAATACAAAAATACAAAAAAAAAAAAAGCGAAGGAAAACCAAACGCAATTCGAGTCTCAGTTCAACTTTAGTCAGCCAGCGAAACAGAGTTCAGAGAAATGGCTGCTTTAAGCTTCAGCCCATCGCCACCGCCAGCAACAACAACCCAACGCAGCAACAACAACACCTCCTCCAACAACAGCAGCAACCACAGCAAGGAGAACTCGGGACATCAGCAAGTGAAATCTTTGGGTGTCAGCAAACCGTTTCAAAAGATGACTGTTCACAATGTACTAAGCGAAAGTGGCGCCAATGCGTTGCAGCAACAACATTTTAGCAATCAAAACACCATCATACGGAAAATCAAGGACTTTGGCATGCTCGGTACCGTGCACAATGCGACAGCAGCAACCACACCAACAGCATCAGCAACAGCAACATCATCGACACGCAAGCGACCACTGGGCGATGCCAAGTGCAATGTGAATGGCGCCAATAAGACGCCAGCGGCAACCAAACGCACCAAGCTCAGCAAAAAGAGTCAGCAACAAACGCAGCAGCAGCAACAATCGCAGCAGCAACAACAACCTCAGCAGCCACAACCTCAAGCAAAGCCACTCACGTTGCGTCAGCAGGAGAAACTGGAGCTGATCAATCGACCAGCGGGAACTCCAGGACGCAAAGGTTTGCCACTGCCACAAGCGGTGGCAAGGCGCAACGCCCGCGAACGCAATCGCGTCAAGCAGGTGAACAATGGATTTGCCGCGCTGCGCGAACGCATTCCCGAAGAGGTGTCCGAGGCATTTGAGGCCCAAGGCGCCGGACGTGGCGCCAGCAAGAAACTCTCCAAGGTGGAAACATTGCGCATGGCCGTCGAGTACATTCGAAGCTTGGAACGTTTGCTGGGCTTCGATTTTCCGCCGCTTGGCTGCAGCAATTCAAATAGTTCGTCGAGTGGCGATGATAGCTTCATGTTCATCAAGGATGAGTTCGATGGCCTCGACGAGCAATTCGATGATTCGCTGAGCAACTATGAGTTGGATGCACCGCATTTGGATGACTCCCAATCGATGGCAACAACAACGATGCTCGATGGCAATGCAGCAGAGCCAACAACAACAACGGAGGAGGAGTTGCTGCCGAGTGTGACAACGTTGAATGGTTTGCAATATGTGCGTATTCCGGGCACAAGCACGTATCAGCTGCTAACGCCGGATATGCTGACAGCGAGTGGACTCGGAGCTGGCTCACAGGATAGCTCCAGTTTGGATGAGGAGCATTTTAATGCATTAATTGCCACAAATTGCCTGAGCAGCAGCAGCAACGGTGTTGCAGCTGCGCCAGCTGCCCCAAGCAACGGTGAATGTGTAAAATTTACCTCGACTTTATCGCGATCGCCCGTGCCACTAACAACAGCAACAACAGCAACAACAACAACAACCAGTCCCAGCAGCTCGCCAGCAACAACACGACGCAGCAGTTCATCATTGCATCAACCACCGAATGACGACGACGACGCCGCCGCCGCTGCTGCCGCCGCTGTTGCAGTTGCAGTTGCAGTTTCACCTGTCGCCGTTGCCGTTGCTAATGAACTCTTGTTGCAGGCGTGTGCCGCACAACAACAACAACAACAGCAGCAGCAACTGCTACAACAACAACGTCAGCAGCAGCAGCAACTGATCAAACAGGAATACAGCGAGGGCGATTTTAGGCTTGTCGCCAACAACAACAACAACTGCAATTCTCCGCCAGCAATCAACAACAACAACTTCCAGCAACAACAACAGCAACAGCAACTACTTTGCTCCCCCGTGTTGCCCGCTTTCTATGACCAAGAACCCACAACTTCATTCTACGATAATGTCGTTGTCGGTTTGCCCAGCTTCAAAAAGGAATTCACCGATGTCCTGCACGATCAATCGACCAACACCGCCGGCGGTTGTCTCTCCGATGAGAGTATGATCGATGCCATCGACTGGTGGGAGGCTCACACACCCAAATCGGATGCCGGCACCGTTGGCGGCCTCTAAGCTTAACCTTTCACACAACACAACACAACACAACACTTTTCCCGCCTGCTCTAGTTCTCCTTCCTCCCAATTGTAAATAGCTGTAGCTGTCACTAGTATAGTCAACTTAGTGATAAACCGAGACCAAAACATGTATCCCAAAACTAAAACAGAAACCTCGATCCCAAAAAAAAAACAAAGACAACAAACTACACAAAACCATCACGTTAACTTTTAAATTTAGAATTCATATTTAAGATTTATTACCTAAATTTTTTTTTCTTAGACTTAAGTCAACCTTTTTTTTGTCTAGCATTAAGCTGAGATGTTGACGATGTTGAATTAAAAAGTTAATTATATATGCTCTTAAAACCCAAAATCAAACAAAGTTTTTTTTTATCATTTTAGTAACAGCATTTCAGAAGTTGAAAAATTTGATCAACGTTCGAGGGCGTGGTAAAGTCACAAAATGGAATTCAACTCAAGTAAGAAAGCTACCCGCAACTTATTTTAAATAAGAGCAAAATAGTGCGGTATTATTCTTATTCTTCAAAAATATACCGCAAAAATACTGAACATATACCAAGTGTTGTATTTAGTATATTGAAATAGTACTACATTTAAAATATAGCATATTGCTAAATACTACAAATATACCAAAGACTATATTTGGTATATTTATACAGTACTACATTCAAAATATACCATAGAGTACAAAATATACCAAATTGTCAGCTGAAGCAACTAAGACTCGTAGTAAGCATTCATTTTTTTCCATATAAATTCCTTAAATAACTTCAACAATTTGTATCTGAATTTACAGAAATCATAAATACTGCAATTAATATTGTATGTACAAAAAATCTGGCTTCACTAAGCCCACATTCTTCAAGCTATATAAAGGCTGCAAACGATCTCGAACTATTTCCATTACTAACAATAATTAACGAGTTTTGAATGACTTTAAACGAAAGTTTGCCTGAATTAAAAGTCTATAATGGACTTTTTCCGTGAACTGATGCCATCAAGGACTCGTTAAATTTTCAAATGTTTTAACGGTTTTACGTATTTAAAAACGTTTTTTTCTGCTGTAGTGTAGTACGTTTAATGACAATGAAACATGCACCGTCATTAGCATTAAACACACCTATAGACGGGTATAGATACGACAGTCAGAGGACAGTTTCCAGAGCCATATGTTATACGCCGTTGTTGATGTGATGTGTGTGCTCTATGGGCCAAGGGGTCTTAGTTAGAGCGTCCCATCCCCAGCACAATGGACAAGAGCAGGGACGCAATGAGAATGAAAAAAAAAAACGAGGAATTAAATCAGCATATCATGTTCATTTTCATAAGCGGCGAACCATGCAAGGACACACAGGACACTCTCTCTCTCTCTCTCTCTCTCTCTCTCTCTCTCTCTCTCTCTCTCTCTGCTAGAATATAGCAACATTTGCATAAGCGATCGCTAGGAATTCAGGCTGGGTTGGGAAGTTGTGTTTTTCTCCACCTCTCGTGCTCTGTTGCCATGAGAGACGGTAAGGTACAAGGCACTGCGCTTGAGCGCACGTTACTTTTGCTTTTATTCAAATGAGTGTCGAGTCGCCCCCCGTGTGTGTGTCTCTGTGCCTGCCATGTCCTGATAAATGACAGCACAGCACAGCACAGGCCAAAACGAAAACAACCCGAACAAACGTGGGAATGTCCATGGGAATCGTTGCAAGTGTTTTTCCCATTTTTGGTTTTTGTAACCGCAATGAATTTTCACATGCGGAAAATCTCTATGCAAGTTCTATGCAAAGCTTCAGGGTAACGAGGGGCTAATTGATGATGGCAGAGTTTATAAGGCCAGAGATTATCAATGTGAAGAGATGGGAAAAATACAGTACACGATAACGAACGATTTGCATTAGAATAAAGATGCGAAGGAAAACTATTAAATCGTATTTAGAGTACAACAAATTTAAATGTGATGTTTGTAATACTCAATGAAACAATAAAACAAATCTGTCTTTGAAAAACGATCAATATATGGTTTGTGGACTTAATCAATTATAGAAATAGAAGTTCATAGAAATTGCATTGTATAAAAGTTGTTTATCATTAAATGTATTCCATTATGCAGTTTTCCAAAATTAGCTTAATTAGTTGAATATAATTAGGATGTAATTAAGAAAATTTGTTTCACTAAATTCGGGAAAGACTAAAGACTATTATAAAACGTTAAAGATATCGTTCAGAAAATATTCTCTTAATAAATTCACTCAAAGACTCTTATATAATTTAGATGTAAATTGGGACTAAATTTACGAATTTTTAAGACTATTATATAATGTGGACCGTTTAACTCTTATTAAGAATATATTTTCTTAGTAAAATCACAAATTTGAAAGACTATTATAAAATGCTGACCATAAAGATCTCATTCAGAAAATATTATCTTAGTAAATTCACGAATTTTAAAAACTACTATAAAATGTAGACCGTAAAGATGTAATTCAGAAAATATTCTCTTCATAAATTCACGAACTTTAAAGACTCTTATCTCATTTAGACCCTAAAGATTGCATTGAATGGGGGACAATATCGAAATCCACGAAATTTCTACTACAATTTCGCTATTAAAACCGTATTCAACGTAATACATTAAATCTTTGGCGGCTGGAGACTCCTAGTAGACCATTAGAGTCAGTGTTAATTGCATGTCGTTTCCTTTATGTGCTCCTGCGTTCTCTCACCATCCTCTCTTTCTCTCTGCCGTCAACTGTGTGTCCTGCGCCTGCGCCCGCGCATGCAGCTGCCATTTGGCCTGGCGCTCGGGGCACAAGACAAAGCCCGCCAAAGCGGAGATGATGCAAAATTATCTACAAACACACACACTCATAAATACTTATAGCCAGAGGTAAAGAAAAAAAAGAAAATCAACGAAGAAGGTAAGAAACGAACGCGAGAGAGAGGGGAGAGGAGAGGAAGATGCTGATGTGGCAAAACAATGCGGCAGTTGCATCTTCAATTGCATCTGCAGCGCCCGTTCTTGGACTCGAATTGGGTAATACGAGTGCCTGTGGCTGTAACCGAGAGAAAGAGACTCGAGAAGCGCCTACAACCCCCATTCAGACAGTCGAGCAGTCAGTCAGTCAGTCAGTTCAGGTCCAGAGTAAGATTCTAGGGCTCTGATCCCCGCCCGTTGCAATGTTCCAGGTGTGTTTGTCTAGGACTCGTGCACCCTTGTGGGTGCCTCGCATATTCTTTTTGCTATGTTATATATAAAACTAACTGTTCAGCAGCGCAGCGCCGTTATGAGTGAAAATCCTAAGCCTCGGGGCACCGTTATGCTTATTAAATATTGGACCAGGTAATGCGACACGCCCTTCATCTCTTTTTTTCTCTCTCTCCCTCTCCCTCTCCCTCTCTCTCTCCTTTCTGATCTCACCTTCGATTTCTGAGCTCTCGTATTTCGTATTTTGCGTTTCCCGTTGGCTGTCAAAAAATCAATTTGATTCCTGCTCCGTTATGTCCTTTTGTAATGAGCTAAAGGCTTACGCCTGATTCTGATTCTGATTCTGATTCTCTTTCCCCACAGTTGCCCTCAACTCGTGCCCTTTACACCGGCTGCGTCCTTCTTGCCGCTATATTCGGTTTCATTCTCGGTTCGCAGATTCAGCTTGTAAGCTGAATACAGTTAGGTGCTGCCCCCGCTTGCCGCTGCCGTTGCCGTTGCCGCTGCCGTTGCCGTTGCGGACACGCCCAACAGGCGCATCATGTCAACCATTGAATATTCATAAATCATTTCATGTAATAACTCATTATCCATCCATGTGCACACACACTTGGCGTGTGCGTCAAGCCAGCCTGCTTCAATTTCAGTCGTTTGGCATTCTTCACATTGTCGCCAGATCCTGCGCATATTGCGTTACGCTCCAGGTGCTCCTCATTGATCCTCTGTCGGAGTTCAAAACACGCGCTTCAATTATATCGAGAAGACAATACTTAACTGTATATATAGATTTATCCCTTATAGTATAAATCTGGCACTTCAACTAAGAAGAAGTGTTTATCAACAATATATGTATGTATTTATAAATTTATCTTATAATTGAAATCTGATATTTCAACTATGGAAAAGTAGTGATATAATAGTAGTGATACAATATAGCAAAACTATAGAAGTAGCTTCATTGGAAAAGAAATAATGCTGAAGCTAAAAAGAGAATCTCTTCCACTAAAATTCTGCATTATATTCCCATAAAAATATAATTAAGATAAAGTGGAATATGGCAACTAATCTCAAAATCTACAGATCCTCTGGTTAAACTCAAAACACGCGCTTCAATTATATCGAGAGCAACACCGCAAGATGATACTTAACTGTATTTATAGATTTATCTCTTATAGTTCAAATGTGATATTTCAACTATAGATTTATCTCATATTGTTCAAATCGGATATATTAACTAAGAGGATGAAGAAGTGATTGTCAATACAGCAAAACTATAAGAGTAGCTTGATTGGAAAAGAAATTCTACTGAAGCGATAAAGTATTTCTTCTTTTAAAACTCTACTCTATATTGTCATAAAAATATGATTAAAATAAAGTGAAATATGGCAACAAATCACAGAAATAGAAAAATTGCGAATTTCTATGTTTATAATAGCGACTACATTTTCAAAATTTATAATACATAATTGCAATAATAAGAAACATCTTCTATAGTATATACACAACTCAAAACTTCATATAATATAGTATAGAATACGATATGCTGAATATGATGAATCGATTAAGAATTACTTCCAAATTCTTCTTCTAAAATTCTGATTAATATAAATTGAAAAATTGCAACTAATTTATTCAGAATCTACAGAAATAGTTAAATTGCAATATCATACTTTTAAAATTGCGAAATAATAATAACTTCATATTCTTAAAAAAAAATATATAGAATAGTAATAATAAGAAATATTCATATAGCTCAGAGATTTATATAATTCAAGTCTAGTTAATTAGACAGTACATAAGATAATTGGCATAAAAAGAGAATTCTAATATAAAAATCGGATATAATGAGATAAATTTGCATACAAAATTCGGATATAAAAAACGAGATATATTGAAGCACTTACCACATAATTTTCTAAGACGCTTAAGCCGAAGAGAAATCTTGGCCTTATTTTGTAGTAAGCGCAAGTTGTAAGTAGTTTTCATTCATGAATGCGGTTTGCCTCGGCTCGAAGTTAAACCTTGCGTCTTGCAACTGATCTTGGGTTTGAAATCCTTTTTGTTGGTTTTGCGGTGTCAATTAAACGATTTGGTGAATGGCTTAAGCACTAAGCCGATATAGCCGATATATGTATGCTCGATATAGCCGCAACTTAAGCATCCTCGAGTGGCTGCACTTCACTGGACAATGAGGCACTTAAGTGTGCGCTTTGTGCCTAAGTCCTTAAGCGCTTAAACCAGGTCACTCAGCTCTTTCTGTCTCTGCAGCAGGTTACAACAATCGTACTCCGCACTCAGCAGGAGTACAACAACGGGGCGGGGTTTAACACTTTCCAAAAACCAACAACAACAAAAAAAACCCGCTTAGCATACGGGGAATTATTTTCTTTGCTTTGGTCGTGACTGCGGTTAACCTAAGCCCCAGCGATCTTCGCATAATCAAGAGCATTCCGTTGTGAAAGACGATTTTTGTCGAGTTCCATTCATGAGCTAGAAACTCATTTACATAATTTTCGAAGAGACAAAAAAAACAAACACATAAGGCAAACATCTGTTTTTTGTTACTATTTCTCGTGCTCCTCCATCTCCAAAAACTAGAAGTCTGGCTGCACATGTTTGTCACTTGGATGATGGTAAATTCAATCCACAATCCACGTGTGTGCACGCTGCTGTTTTTCTTCAATTGCTCCTTGTTTTGACTATTGCGCCCAGGGTGGCGGCCTAAAAGGACAAACATTGAGTCATCAACTCAACTCAATTGTCTGACCAACACAGTTTTGACAGTTGGCTTAAAGACGAACTCTCCAGGCAGCGTTTGCATTTGCTGTATTGATTGAGTTGTTCTCTCTCGATCTCGTTCTGTTCTTATTCAGCACATTCCTCGAAGTTGTTTCTTCCTCAATGCAATGGCAAGTATTGTGCAGATCTTGAGATTTGCCAAATATAGCAATGTGTGAGGTCGCCTCACATGCACTGCTAAGAGCTGACAATTATGTTACTCTGACAATAAATGCCCGGAAACAGCTCAATCATTGGCCCAACAAGCAAATAATGCACTCTGCAATAATAAGAATAATAATGAGTAAACTCTTAGAACTCTATCTATATTCATTGTGTATAAGAATTTTGAAAAAGTGAAACTCACACAGGGTCTCAATGAATTTCTCTTTATGGGGGATTTCCGATTTAAACGCATTTCGCCATCCGATTTGACGATTTTACCGACCGATTTAAAAGCATTTCGCGATCCGATTTTACGTATAACCGACCGATTACGCGATCCGATTTTCACATTTTAGCGAATACCAAATAACCGACCGATTATATATTCATTTCATACACTTTTTATTGATAGACGCACTGAACTCACATCACAATATTAAAACAATCAAAAAAAAAAAAAAAATTGAAATAAAAAATCAATAGATTTCTTGTGATCAAAAGCACTTTCACCAACACACTGCATTATCACTTTATACATTTAAGCAAAAAAAAAAAAAAATTAAAAAAAAAGAATCACAATTTTTTTTCTTGTGATTTCAAGCACTTTCGCCAACACACTTAACTTTATACTTTTAACTTTATACTTTTTAATACACGCAATGACATCACATCACAACATTAAAACAAACAAAAAAAAATGTAGAAAAAAATAATAAATCACAATTTGTTCCTTGTGATTTAAAACACTTTATATTTATTTTGGTACACACACTGAAATTATAGCACAACACTAAAACAAAAAAAAAAAATTACTAAAAAAATAATACATCACAATATTTTTCTTGTGATCTAAAACACTTTCGCGAAAACACTGCATTCTCACTTCACTACACACAGATAACACATTATTATGTACTTTAAAAAAAATATATTAAAAAAAAAATTCCATCACTTTTCACTTTTCACTTTGACACTTGACACTAGAAGCGACGAAGCTATCACTGCTCTTAACCAGGACGCACACGGAAAATGTTTATTGGGTAACGCGACGGCGATTGTCTTACTCAGTTATTGCGCAATAAATGACTTAATCACCGGTCACTAACTGCAATCACAAAACGTTTGCTGGGTAACTCGGCAGCCATATTGCCCCGCAATCCGTTGTTGTAGTTGTTGCTGGGGCTCCGCTGCCAATTGCAAACTGCATAGCAAACGATTTAAAAAGCAACACTTGAGTATTTACATACTACAAACGTATGCAAATCACTTTATGATAATCAGGCGCAACACTTTAACTAAAAACCCGGACAACAAACGACGCAATTTGCGTTTTTCAACTGCACGCGCGATCGCCATTTTTTTTTTTGCGGGCGCTTCTAAGGTCATTGTCGCAATACACTTGATTTTTATAATTAATAAACTGCCGCGCAGCGTATAAGTGAACTTTTACTCGATGCTTCACCGTATTTATCGTATTCACCACGTATTGCACACTTATTTCACCAGAAAAAACCACAATATAGCAATTGCCGCGTAAACTAATAATTTGGCGCACTTCGCGAAAAAATTAGCGATGCAACTAACGTCTGCAATTAATTACCAAGCGGCGAATGTTAACGGTCTGTTAAGCAGAAGAGCAAAGCTGCTATCTCGCTTTGTCTAATTGTGACTACTAGCAGTGACAAAGCTGACAGCTGTTGTCTCGCTTTGATGCTGCATTATCCTATTTTGGCATTCACACTTGTGGGCGTGCATTGTGCGAGCTGTGACGTCACAGACTCAAGCTTAACATTCGATATGAGGCAAATTGATCAATGTTATTGCTGCTCCTAGCGCTGACCATGCTCCTCCTTTGCCCAAACCCCATTGAATGCAGTTAGTGCGTTAATGCGTCGCAATCTGCAAATGCAACGTCAAAATATTTATGCCCCTTTGTCCTTGATCCCATTTGCAAGCGACTTGGACTTTGCAGAATGTGCATATTTGTTAGCATTATGCTGTACCTTTCACTAACTTAAGTTGACACCTCATTTCATGTGAACATTTGCGTATTTTTTTTTTTTTTTTTTTTTGGGGCAAGCGCTTAAGTAATGCGATTAATCGACGAGGTTATCGGCGACGATTGTGACAAATGCAAATGCCATTGTTAGCATATTGTGAACGTTTAATCACGCATGCAAAAATGTTATGCGAACATTGGAACCTGAAATCGACGGCCAAGTGTATCGCTTATCGATATGCATATTTGCGATCATGACTGTATGTGTGTGTGTGTGTGTGTGTGTTTCTGTGGGTGTTTTTGTGTTTTAGTGTGTCGGCTTTCACTTTTAAGCATATGTGTGTGCACATTATATACATAGTATATTACTCTTATCCAATTTTCCAGACTCCAGCATCGTATTACGAAACGGAAATCCTTTCGGTTTCAGCTGCAACTTCCTTTTTTTTCGCCCGCTGCTAACAAGATTAATGAAGGGGGTGCAGCGCGGCCAAAAAAGGACAACAACGAGCAGGTTCGTACACACACACACACACACACACACACACACACATAAACGCATGCTCGCACATACACAAACGGCGTCACGCCGCCAAACGTTTTTATACATTTTTTTCTGTTTGGTCATTGTCCTTTTTTGCGCTAGGCAAATACCCCGACATATTTGAAGATCCTTAGCAATTTCATTTTTTATAACCATTTATTACCTGTGTGTGTGTTGCCCCTCGGCCGGAAGTTTGTACATTCGTTTTGCTTTTTATTGCAATTGCCGCCCCGGGTAACCTAACCTCAAACCCCTTCTTTTGCCACGGTTTCGCTTGACATCCTTTCGGAACCTGTCGCGTGTTCTAGACGAAATGTATTTAACAAAACAACAAAAAGGAACGAAATCGAAAACTCTTTAATGGGTTTGTTAGCATCTCTGATAAGCAAAGAGGCCGGCAATGATCAATGGAAATGTAGTTTGAGGTTAGGTTCGACTGGCAGTGTCAAATTCATCTGAAATTGAAAAAATTATGAAAACTAGCAATCTATATTGCATTTTTAATAGAAATTATTTGAATTTAGCTGTCAATAAAAAGCAACCACATTGATTTCTTTATATTTTTGATCAATGAAAATGCAGTTTGAGGTTAGGTTCGACTGGCAGTGACAAATTTATCTGAAATTTAAAAAATTATGAAAACTAGCAATCAATATTGCATTTTTAATAGAAATTATTTGAATTTAGCTGTCAATAAAAAGCAAACACATTGATTTCTTTATATCTTTTATCAATAAAAATTCAGTTTGAGGTTAGGTTCGCTTGGCAGTGTCAAATTCATCTGAAATTTGAAAAAATATGAAAACTAGCAATCTATATTGCATTTTTAATAGAAATTATTTGAATTTAGCTGACAATAAAAAGCAAACACATTGATTTCTTTATATTTTTGGAGCACTTGTGGCCACCTTTGCATTCATCATATATTTTTCATTATTTTTGGGTTTCGTCTAAACCATGTGACTTAATAAATACTAAAAACAATGGATATTATAAGCACACAATAAAAAAAAAATCTCACTACTAACTAAGTTTCTCTAATAAACGATATAGCATATAGGAATATAGATATACACCGTGTATACCAAACAAAAAAAAAAAATCACGAAAACAACAAGAAAACTAAGCAAAACTTTGAGTCTTGCTCAAAGGTTTTTGTTGTTTTGTTCACTTCATCCATCTCCAAAAAAAAAATGTTTTAAAAATGCGTGTTTATTGTATGTTAGTTCCTCGTTTCGTTGACTCTTTGGCTAATGAATTGAGGGGCTTTCGATTGACTGATTTGGAGCGTGGTTCGTTAAACGGGTTCGTCAGGGAGTCAGGGGGAAAATGTACAGACTGTGAGGGCTCTACGCGACTGTGGGATATTTACGCTGCTCCAACGAGATGTTGAAACCATTCTCGAGCTTCAGAATGATATCAGCCTGGAGCTTAAAGTCCGCCTCCGTTTCGTTGGAGTGGACAATGAAATTGCGCACCACCGTCGAGAGCAGGACCTTCAGCTTCAGCATGGCATACTTGCGACCCACACAACTGCGTGGCCCAGCGCTGAACGGAATGAAGCTGTAGTAATGACGATTTGCCATGCGTTCGGGCAGGAAGTTATCGGGATCGAATTTGGTTGGATTGGGATAGATATCGGCACGACGATGCACACAATATTGGAGCACAACGACCGTGGTTCCCTTGGGCACCGTATAGGGACCGCTGGTGAGCTTCACATCGTGATCGAGACGACGAGCGATAACGGGTACTGGAGGATACAACCGCAAGGTTTCGAGGATGACACGCTCGAGGTATTTCATTTCCATGGTGTCGGCAAAGGTGCAATCGCGTTGCATTTGATCGCCAAAGATGGCCTTCTGTTCGGCAAAGACACGCTCCTGGATGTCCTTGTGGATGCCCATCATGCAGAGGGCAAAGCTGGAGCCAGCCGATGTGGTGTCGTGTCCCTCGAACATGATAGTATTCACCTCATCCATAATATCCTTTTCGTTCCACTCGATATCGGGATTCTTGGCCATCTCAACCATGGCATCGAGCAGCGCCAACCGACGCTTGGCACCCACATCGTTCTCATCGATGTCATCCAGATCGTCGCGTAATCCCTCCGCCGGTTGCTTCACGGACTGCGTCTGTTCGACCTCCTCGACAATGGCGCGTGCCTCGGGCTGGAAATTATCCTTGCGATCCTTCACCACATTCCGGGTCATACCCAAAATGATGTTCATCATGCGATCGCCCTTCTCACGCAGCTTCGTGAACTTGTAGATCGAGTCCAAGCGATACAAGAGCTTCACCTGACGCTTGTGGATGATGTCGCACATATCGACCACAGCCTGAGCGTATTCGAAACTCTTGTTGCCCTCGGGCAGCTTCTTCACACCCATCGCCGTGGAGAGGAGAATGTCGACGGTCGTTTGGGACATGTAATCGTGGACATCGAACGTCTTGCCCGCCTCCTTGGCCATGCGAGCGGACACCGCCTTCGAGTGTTCAACGAAGGTGGGCACAAAACTCTTGAGGATGCTCTGATGGAACGTTGGGGCAATCATCTTGCGATGATGGCGCCAATGATGACCGTTACTGATGAGCAAACCATCACCGAACCAGGGCTTGAAATATCTATATTCCTCAGCCTTGGTCAGATGCTGATGTCCGCTCAGGATCAGCTCAATATCATTGGGATTGGTGAGGAAGACGAGCAGCACATTGCCCAGCCATGCCTTCATCGTTTCGCCATATTTGTTCAGATAACCCAGTCCGACAGCCAAGATGTCCGCATTACTCAAACCAACCACCAAGTGAGCCTGTCCCAACAGCGGCAATATGGGTGGCGTAGGGATATTGGCGACCATCTTGTATTCGCGGGTGTTGCGATGCCAATACTCGTAGAGGGCCATCACAACCAGGGTGCCAATGAGTCCGGTGAGCAGTGGATTCAATCCAAAGCCACCGGCGCTGGTCGCCTGCTGCAGCGTCTCCTGCACCGTTTCCACCGACATCCTTCTTCGAAAATATTCCTTTTTTTCCTTCTTTGAGGATCTTTCGTTCTTTCACTTTCGTTCTTTTCACTTTTTGTGTTTGCTCGCTGCCCCCACGACGCGTTTCCAACTGCTGCACGAGCTCAACTGTGTGCTTTCCTCTGCTGAGCTCTGGGGTAATTATACTCAGCCCGGACTCCAGCTGGACTCTGCTTCCGAGACGTAAGGGTCAAGTGTATGCGTGTTCGATTCAATTTGCATTTGCAAATCAAATTCGTTCTATAATCATTTTGTCATTGTCTACACAACAACTTAAGCAACGTAAGTACACAAACTCTTCTTTGTGTTAATTTCTAATTTGATTTACTTACAAAACAATGCTTAATTAATTTACCTTCGACTTGGCTTCGTTTACAACTTTTATTTTATAGCAATTATTCACTGAACTACATTTCCGCATTAAATTTAAACATGAATACAAAATTGTACATCTTTTATTTACAACTTTTTTTAAGCTAAAAAAATCATTGTTTTACAGCATCAAATTTAAACATATATCCCAAATTTAACATCTTTTATTACACATTTGTAATTTTAAGTTAAAATTTCTAAGCAAACGATTTTCCAGATTAAACATAAATCCAAAATTTTACATCTTTTAATTTTAAGCTTTTTTCTCGTTTTACGTATTCTAAGAATTTATTAAATTTGACAAAAATAAAATAAATAATAAATGAATATATAAATTATATAGTATATCAATTTTAAGGATTATTATTTTCTGTTTCTTTTAGAAAAATTTTAGAATATAAATGCATCCTCTGTGATGAGTTCATATAATTAAATGTTTTTTTTTTTTTTTTTTTTTGATCTATTATTATATTTTCTTGTTAATTTCTCATAGAGGACCTTTTATGGGTCCCCTACATTTCTTTATCTGTGATGTTATAGTATACTTTTTTCATTATTTGTGCAGTTTCTTCAGTTAATAAATATCTAAATGATATATCATTATTTTTTAAATAAGCACAATATATTAATCATTTTTTAAAGAAGTATTCTTTTTTTTTTTTTTGCTAATTTTCAAAATCACTAAATACAGATATTTATTTGTCACAATTTTCTTTGGGAATACTGATCTATCAGTGTCAGAAAATCAATGATAATATAATGTAATGTTTAAAAACTTAATTATAATTTTTTAATGAATGATTTGTATATTTTTATCATTCTTTAATTTGTAATCTAATAAATAATATTAAAAAGATAAGTTTTATATTTGTTCAATATTAAATTTTCTTTATTTGTCAAGTAAGTTAATAAAAATGAAAGCGAGAATTCATTTGCATAGTAACTCTAATTCCACATTCCCTACAATTTAACAATCAAAAAGAATCACTTCCGCTCAGGATGGATGCCCTTGATCTACACTGATCTGATCCTCGACTGTATGCAAAATAGTTGCTACCTGTTCCGCAAAAAAGACAAAAACAAAACTCAAAACTACCTGCAACGGAAGTGGGTGATATTTTTTCTTCCTTTCCTTTATTTATTTCTTTTTTTTTTGGTTTTGTTTTGCGCGTTTCCCTTTTATTATTTGTATTATTTCGATGGCTTTCGCTTTTCATTTAATTCAATTTCAGCAATATGTTTCTTAGACATTCCCTTTCATATACCCTGCAAAACAATGACGAACTTCAGCACGCACCATCTTCCTGACGTAAGTACTCTATGAACATGTTCTGAAACTTTGATGTGCTTACTTGTTATACCCTATAAATGTGAGTTCTTTTTGTGTATTGAGGAAAAACAGTCTCTAAATAAAATCAACCTATATGAACTCAGCATTTACAAAGAGCAAAACCATATAATTTTGATAAGTTGCATGTTTTTTATGTAGATATCAAATTTAATTTACAACGATCTATTTTTCGAACACATTCTTATGCCATTTTCCATTTAAGCATGCTCACTACAAGTCCTGAAAATTTCAACAAATTTCTACGACGTGTTTTAATTGTAAATCTCTTGATTTCAGTGCGCTTTTTTTTTTACGTGGTATCTGCTCATCGATATTGGGTTGCCTTAGCCTGCAACACCTGAACGTAAATGCAAAAACCGAAATGCGCAGAAACAATGAAGAGGAAGCTGTCGCTTTTAAGGACTTGCTCCCTGTGTCTCTGCTATTCCTTCCCTTCCCCTCAGTTCCTGTTGTTGTCCTCGTCGAATTTTAAGTGCTCTTCCTTTCTATTTATATTTACATTTGAGATTGGATTCATATCGTCTCATTGTTCTGTCACAAACGCGTGTGGAACGCGTGACGGGAACTGAGCCCTTAGCCTCCTATACCAACTACCTCTTAACTCGCACCATAACCTCACTTTTACCTAGCTTGAGTCTAGAGTTAGGCTTTTCACAACGCCAGCTGCAGAATTTTTCAAATGGAGTTGCTAATTGGAACTGGAATTGACAATGGCATAAATTGTGGTTTATAAACAAGTCTTATAGGATCAAGTTCCATCGAATTTTTCTTATTTACCTCAATTTGAATTAAAAAAAAAAACTAAAAAGATTTCCCCAAACTTTAGTAAAATTACTATTCCATAATTTACAATGACATAAATTGTGTTTAGACACCATTATATAAGACAATCTGATTTTTAAAATAAAACTAAAAAGATGTATTTTTTTGGTTTAAATATATGAAGCTGAACTTTAGTAAAAACTACTTTTCGATAAATCATTTTGATTCCCACAAGTCAAATTTTTTAATAAAGCTAATTCTCAATTTGAAGTTTATGAAAATACTCATAATTAAAAATACTTTTCAGTAAATCTTTATTGTTTCCACTAGTCAAAGCTTTAAAATCGCATAAAATAAAAAAATATATTACAAAATTTGTATATATTAAAATATCTAATCTTTTATAATTGCGTTAAAGTAAAGTTTATAACATTTCAAATATCTAAACGTTTTTAAATGTAATTATTTTACTAATTCAACTTGACAAAGATTCTCTTTTATATACGTTCTGAAAATTTGATAAGTTTCCTTGTTATACCCTATAAATTTGAGCTATTTGTGTAACCCAATGATTCTTGAGCAAAACAAGTCTCTAAATAGACTCAACCCATGTGAACTTAACATTTTCCAAGAGCAGAAACGTGAAATTTTGTTTGGATGAATGATTTTTTTTTTTTGGAGAAATCAATCTCAATTTTTCGAACACATTCTTAACCCATTTTCCATTTAAGCATGCCCACTAAATATTCTAAAAATTTCAGCAAATTTCTCTTGATAAAGATTTTTACTTTATTTTTCTACACTTTAAGTTCCCGAAATTTAAAAGCCATTAACATTTTTTATTTTATATATTTTATTGGTTTTTCATTCACAAAAAAATGCATTTGGAAAAAAAAAATAATAAAAATGAAGTGTCTTCTCTTTTTTGATTTTTCTTTTTCTGTGAATTAAATCGAATTTGCATTTTGAATTTGAATTGGGGGATTTGGGTTGACAAGAAAGGAATACTTAAGATTACGCTTAATGATGTTGTTGTTGTTGTAACGAAACGTGTCGATATATGCATATATCTAATCTGAACTTTGTTTGCGATAATAAATTAAATGAATGCAATTAAGTGCTGCTGCTGTTGTTGTCAATTGTTTTGATGATGTCGTCATCATCGAATGCTTCAATAATTTACGCGAAGTATTTTCAATGTTTGAAATGTTTATGTAGTATGACTTTTATCGAATTGCGTGTGTGTGTGTGTATGGATTAATAATGTAATTAAATAATGCATAATCATAATTAATAATAGTTATAGTAATCATAATTACTAGATTAATGTAGGTTTCTTTTATCTTTTCTCTTGTGGTTTGTGTTTACGGAATCGCATTACAAGCTAAACATTGTCTTTTATAAATTGTTTTTGTAGATCGCATTTGTATCATCATATGGACCTTTTTGCCCCATAACAGAAAAACGGAACACACGCCAACAAATCTAAACATAGAAACTGAGCACGAAAGAGACGGAGACGGAAACGGAGACAAAAATAAAGAGCACAACTATATACAAAAAAGAGAACGAAACACAAAATAAAGAGACAGAGATATACAAAATAATATAGAGAAGAGTGAGCACGCGATTTGTGGTTTGGTTCCATTTTGTAGGGTGTCTTGTAGTTGTGTAGTTTAGAGTGTTGTTGTTGTTGTTGATGTTTGTTCCGAGTGATATATGTCCTATATAACGTCCTTAGCCTACGTGGTTTCATTCAGATGCGCACACTGCGCATCCTGCATGAGCTGTGTAAGTTTCTGCGTAAACGTTGGAATGTCCTGCAAAACAGAAGGAGAGAAAAAGTTTAGTTTGGGATATTTAAAAATGGAATTTACATATAAAATTTAGAAAACTTCAATTTCTTCGCACTACTTTTTATGCTTTAAATATCACCTATTACATTTTTAGAAAACATTTTGTATTTAGGAATTATTACATTTTAGAAAAGTTCAAATCTCCAGCTTTAGAAATAGCTCTAGTTAACTCTTTTTATCTTTTGGTATCACGATTCAAGTTTTTAGAAAACATTTTGTATTTCGATTTCCTAATTTTAAACCTCTAAATATAATACTTTGTAGTTAGTTATTATTAAGTTCAAAAATTTTCTAGCTTGGTAACAGTTCATGCAATTCCTTTTATATTTTAAGTATCACTTATAAAGTTTTTCGCAAAGATTTTATATTAAGTCTAGTCTAGAAAATTTCAAATCCCCAACTTATAAATAGCTCTAGCAATTCTATTTATATATTAGTTATCACTTTTTTAGAAAATTCTGTAGTTATTAGTAAGTTCTTTGAGAATATTTTGTATAGAGTTATTATTAAACTTAAATACATTTCAAATCTCTAGCTTGGAATCAGCTCTAGTAATTTTTTTTTATATTTTTAGTATCACTAAAGTCACAAGACTAGCAAATTTCAAATCTCTAAAAACTTTCTAGTTACTTATTATTAAGTTTAACAAATTTCAAATCTTTAGCTTAGAAATAGCTCTCGGAATTATTTTTATAATTTACGTATCTCTTAAAATGTTTTTAGAGAGCATTTTGTATTTAGTTAATATTAAGTGCAGCAAATTTCAAATCTCTCAACATTTTGTAAAAAGTTAGTCTAGCAAATTTTAAATATCTAGCTTGTGAATAGCTCTGGAAATTCGTTTTATAATTTAAGTATCACTTATAAAGTTTTCCGAAAATATTTTGTATTATTATCTATGTAGTCTAGCAAATTTCAAATCTCTAGCTTAGAAACAAATATTTAGCTGTTTCTATTCTTCTTATATTTTTAGAAACTAATTTTTATAAAGTTTTGTAGTTATTACAAAGTTCATTAAGGACATTTTGTTTCAGTTATTTTTAAGTGTGTAAAAACATCTTTTGCAATTCGATACTAATCTTATTTAAGCTCTGTAGGAATCACATAATAAATCTTTTATAATTCTCTACTTTCATTTTACTTAAGATGAGTAAGAATCACATAAGACAGATTAGAGGAACAGATGGATTAATTGACTACCTAATTGGCTATTAAAAGCTGTACTACAAGACTTCTACTATTTAAAATTCGATTTGATTTGCTTGCTTACAGTTGTCTGGCATATATCCTCGAGTGCACTCTGGGCCACCGGCAGCGAGGCATTGAGGAGGCTCTCGTGCAGTTGCCGCCTATCCACCTGACCCATGGCATACAGGGCCTGTGCGATTAGATCAAAGTGCAAAGCACCTTCGCCACTTAGCAATAGATTGAGCAGCGCACGCTGAAACGATGCCAACAGTTGCTCCTTGAACAGGACACGCTGATACAATCGACTGCGTTCATTCACATTCTGCATCGATAAAAGGACGCTGCGCACATTGCTTGGATCGGTGCCACTCACAAGCATCTGGCCGTATGCATTCATGATGGCCATAAAGTTCTCCGGATGCAAATTGTCGCTGCAATTGGCGACGCCATTGCCATGGCCGTTGCTCAATTGATTCTTGTAGAAGAATTGCCATTTGCAGGTGAGCACGCTGAAAAGGAAGAGGAGAAAAACAATGATTAGATTGATGAAGTAACTAACTAACAGGTAACAAACATACTGTTAACTTAGAATTAACTAAATGAGAGTCAACTAACTTAATGTTAACTAACATACAGTTAACTTACATATTGTTAACTAACTTTCTGTTAACTAACATACATTTAACAGACAGTAAGCCAACAAACAGTTAACTAACTGAGAGTTAAGTTAACTTAGTTCACTAACTGACGGTTAACTAACATACTGTTAAAAAACATACAGTTAACTCTCATTTAGTTAAATTACATACATTTAGCTAACATACAATTCACTAGATGACAGTTAACTAACTTAATGTTAACTAATTCTTGTTAACTAACTTACAGTTAACTATCTGAGATTTAACTAACAGAATACAAACAGACAGTTAACTAACAGACAATTGTTTAACATACAGCTAACTAACTGACAGTTAACTAATTGAGAATTCACTTACTGACTAACTTAATGCCAATTATTTCACAGTAGAGTGACAGTTAACTAACATACAGTTAACTAACTGACAAACTTTATGCTAATTAACTGACAGTAAACTGCCAATTAACTAACACACAGTTAACTAGCTGATAGTGAACAAACAGACAGTTAACTATCAGAATGTTAACTAACGTACAGTTTAACAGATTGTTAACTAACAGACAATTGCTTAACATACAGTACACAACTAAAATACAGTAAACTGCCAGTAAACTAACAGACAATTAACTAACACACACACACAAGTGTCTCGCTTTACCTGTCGAATAACGCATAGAGCAAACTCGTGATTTCGCTACTATCGGTGGCCGCATTCTGTTGCTGCAACAGCGGCAATATTTGCTGTGTGCTAAAGCTGAGGATGTTGGGCAACAGCGCCAACGAAGCGCTTCCCGGTTGCTCCACAATCAGTTGAAACATTTGCAGCACCTTCTCCATCACCGCCAGTCGACTCAGCGTCAATTGTTCCCTACGATTTGGAAAGAGTTAGCATGATAAAAAGAGAAAGAGAAAGAGCTACTCACCTGCTGCTCACATCGATGAAGAGCGTGATCATCTCCTTGATGAACTGCGCACCCAAGTGCATCGGCAGAGTGCGCAGCATGCTCAGACTGAACTCGGCCACCGTGATGGCCATGGCAATGCTGCTCAGTCCATAGCTGTTGAAGATGATCAACGCCTTGTTCAAGATGGGCTGCCGGAAAGGGAGAAAAGCAAGAGTTAGAAGAAGTTAGAGTAAAAAACGTTATTTCTAATTACAATAAATACTTCATTTAAGAGCCTAACTTGCGACCCAGTTAATTGGAAATAAATACATAAATAAACTAAACCATTTAAACTATGGTCTTTATATACTGAAATTCCAAAGGGAAATCCCTAACAATTTGAAATAAAATAGACTCATAAAACACTATTCGAATCTTCAATCTATAATTGTAACAAAAATATCATTTCTATATCAAATATATAAAATGAAATAGATTCAAATTTAAGTTAATAGACCACTTAATATTAAATACAAAGAAATACATAAATAAAAATATTGTTGAACTATAAAGTACAAAATGTACAAATTCCTAACAATTTAGAATTATGTATAACTAAACTAAACAATATTAATAAAATATCATTGAGCAGATAGCTATTAAATACACATTTAGTTACATGAGAAAATCATTGCAACTAAAGTAATATAAACAAACTCAATATATTATGACAGTGTAGCTCATGAGTAGCTAACTAACAGACAGTTAGGTTACTGTTAACGAACACACATTAACTAACATACTGTTAACTATCTGACAGTTAACTAACTGACAGCTAACTAATACGGTCAATAACATACCATTAACTAACGTACTGTTCACTAACACACAGATAACTAACAGACTGTTATTTAACAAACACTTAACTAATATATAGTTAGCTAACAAACTCATAACTAACTGACAGCTAACTAACTGACAGTTAACTAAGTCATTAATAAGGATATATGTATATAAATGTAATCCTCATATTTGTGTTGAGGATTGGTTTATTTTTTATATTTTCTACCCCTGTGTTGTTAATGTACTTTAAATATGCTGTAACTAAGTAAAAGTTAGCTAACCTACAGTTAAGTAGCAGACTGTTAACTTACTGACAGTTAACCAACTGACAGTTGGTTAACATACAGCTGTCTGTTAACTAATATACTGACAGTTACCTTAGTGATAAATAACTAACTGACGGTTAACAAACCGATACTTAAATAACTGGCAGTTGACTAACAGACATTTACCTCAACTGTAACTAAATGATAGTTGGCTAACCTACAGTTAGGTAACAGACTGTTAACTTACTGACAGTTAACCAACTAACAGTTGACTAACATATGTCTGTTAACTAACATCCTAACATACTGACAGTTATCTTAGTGATAAATAACTAACTGACGGTTAACAAACAGATACTTAACTGACAGTTGACAGTCGTAGTATTTATTTAACTGACAGTTAACTAACACAAAATGAACTAACAGACAGTCAACTAACAGATAGCTAACTAACTAACTGTTGACTTATAACACGTGGGCTGAAAAGTCCCGGGCCTTACACATAGATTGTGCTAGTTTTATTGCAGCCACCTTTTTTTCAGTTAATACAATCCTTCAGAAGACAGCTGCTAAAATTTCATGGAATTCTATTCATTAGTTTGGAAGTTATTGAGCTAAGAGTGACACTACTTTTGCTATTTTCAAAACAATGGATCCAAAGCAATTTCGTGTTCTAATCTTACACTGTTTCTTGATGAGAAAAAATACCGTTCAAGCACAGCTTTGGTTTGAAAAGTGTTATGGGGACTCATCTCCATCAGAAACAACAATTAAACGTTGGTTTGCTGACTTCAAACATGGTCGTAGAGACACCGATGATGCAGACCCCAGTGGACGTCCAAAGGGGGAGGTCACACCAGAAAACATTAAAAAAATCCACAAAATCGTTTTGAATGATCGAAAATTAAATTTGCGTCAGTTAGCTAACATCGTAAAGATATCAAAAGAACATGTTGGCTTAATATTGCATTTGCATTTGACTATGAGAAAATCTCTTCAAAATGGCTGCCGCGTTTGCTCACTTTTGACCAACAACAAGAATGTGTTCACGATTCAATGACAGTGACAAAACTATATGAATTTAAGTTCGAATTGCTCCCACATTCACTAATTCGCCAGATTAGGCTCCCAGCGACTTCTGGAGGTTAGCAGTCCTGGAAAAATGCTCGCCGATAAAAAATTTCGCACGCTTGAAGAGGTTATCACTGAAATTGAAGCCTATTTTGAGGCAAAAAATAAATCGAGCTAAAAAATTTATATTGAAATGTTACAGCGGCTCTGGAATGATTGCGATGCTCTTGATAAAGATTAAAATTATGTGTAACGCCAATTTTGATCCAAAAAAAGCAAGTTTTCTTTGTCAGGCCCGGGACTTTTCAGCCCATGTGTTATACATTTTCCTAAAATAATATAATATACATTTAACTAACACAAAATGAACTAACAGACAGTTAACTAACAGCCAGTTAAATATTGGGCAGTTAACATATAGTCAACTAAACAGCCAAATCACAAATGTACTGAACTATTTAGCTAATTCAAATGATTTTCGCTTAGTTGCTAGTCACGTGCAGTTGCTCACCTTAAATGTGGTGGCCAGCATATCCTTGGCACTGGCGCCCGTCGCCTTAAAGTACTCGATGAGCGCCGTAAATGTGCCCAGCAAATTGAGCGTGGCCGCCGCCACTTTGCTCTCGCCCGCTGCGGCCAGATCGAGTTCAACGAAATTCCTGGCCAACGAATCGATGTATTCACGGAGCATCCAGAGGCGTCGAGGATAATCCTGCTGGGGTTCCGGCACCGATTTCCATGGCAGCACCATGTAGCTGACGAGACTGATGTGAACGTTGATGCACACTTGTCGCGGCAGCTGGGCGCCGAGGCGTGGCCCCGCCTGCATTAGACTTTGGATCTCGGGTATGTCGAGCAGACACTTGGGTCGTATCACAGTCGCAATGAAGAGCAGCACCTCGCTGGCCGCCTGCTGAACGATCGGCGAGGCGGCCGACAACGAATTGTTGCACGCAAAGATGCTGCCCAATATGGCAAAGAGTCGATGCAGCAGCTGTTCGCTGTTCAGCGACTTTGACAGCGGAAAAATGCTGCGTATGGCCAATAAAACTTGAGCGTAACTACAAAAGAATCATGGGAAAAAAGATTTACATTAATCTCAATTCAAATTCAAAAAGTATTCAGAAGGGTAAACTCATAAGAAAGCATGAAAAACTCATCCCAAAAAAAAAAGAGATAAAATCGATTACCTTTGAAACTCATTTGATTTAAAATCTGAACAGAACTACAAATTGACTAATGTGTAACTTATTTAAATTCAAATAAAACCATTTTCTATTTAAACTCCCATCTCATTTCAATGCAAATCTCAATCCTCAAGTGCTGCTAGGAAATTACTAGGAAATCTAATTTTAACTGAAATTCCCATCTCATCGAAAAGCTAAAAGTTGGTGGCTATCCAAACCATTTCAATTCAAATCTCAAGCTTCAAGCTAGCTGCTTTGAAATTACTATAAAGCCAAATCAAATGAAATCATCCACAAAACACCAATCTAGCTTGCTGCTATGAAATACATTTAAATTCCAATAACAAGCTAAGCTGTCTGCCAAAAATTCAGTTCTAAGCAAACTAAGTTTATCGATTCCACTTTTCCAGTAAGCTGATTGCTAAGCAACTCATTTCGATCTCAAATACCAATCCTCAAGCTGCCTGCTATGAAAATACTAGTTCGTAGCTATAAAATGCATTTAAATTGCAATAACCAGCTTATTGCTATGCAACTCAATTCAAATGAAATTTCAATGCTTAAGTTGGGTGCTGTGAAATTACTATAACATAAAAGTTCATGAACAAAACACCAAGCTAGCTCGCTGCTATAAAATGCACTCAAACTTCCAACAAGCTAGTTTGTATGCAACTCATTTCAATTGAAATCTGAAAACTGGCTATGAAATTATAATACTAAAAAATCAAATTTCACTGATCCATTTAAATTTCTAAGCAAACTAAGTTTATCTATGATAGTTATTTCATTCTCACAGTAAGCTAAGCAACTTATTTCAATTCAAATCTTAATCCTCAAGCTGTGTGCTATGAAAGTATTATAAAATTAAATAAAATTAACAAAACAATAAGCTAGCTCGCTGCTATGAAATGCATTTGAAGTTCAATAAGAAGCTAAGCTTGTTGCCAAAAAAGCAAACGAAGTTTATCTTTGCCAGAGTTATTCCCCTGTTCTAGTAAGCTAGTTGCTATGCTTAACTTATTTCAATTCAAATCCCAATCCTAAAGGTGGCTGCTATGAAGTTACTGTGAAATCAAATTTCATCGACAAATGCATTTAAATTTCAATAACAAGCCAAAAAATTCAGCTCTAAGCAAAATAAGTTTATCTAAGTCAAAGTTCTTCTAATCTCCTTGAAAGCTGGTTGCTAACAACTTTTTTCAATTTAGATCTCAATCCTCAAGCTGGCTGCTATGAAATCACATCAACAGAACAGCAAGCTAGTTCGCTGCTATGAAATGCATTTATATCAATTCAATATCAAATTAAGCTTGCTGGCAAAAAATTCAGTTCTAAGCAAACGAAGTTTATCCATGACAGAATTATTCCAATCTTCTAGTAAGCTCTCCCAAAGCTGGGTGCTAGAGAATTCCGTTCTATTTCCCTCTTCTATTTTCTTTGACGCCCAACAAAAAACAACTTACAGGTTATCCAAATCAGTCTGAAAGCTCGCCTTGTCCGCATCGTGGCTGCCCACACGATTGCTGGCCAGCAGCTGCAGCGTTTGCAGCAATCGATCCGACAGCACTTGCAGCTGGCTTTCCATTTCATCCACCACATCCGCTGGCGCCGTCGCCGTATCCATTAGAGGCGCCAATCGGACCACAGCCTGACACACGGTCGCAAAATCTCGCAATATTTCCCCAACATTGGCCATCTTCAGCTTTCGCGCCGCCTCATAGCAACGTCCACTGCCATGATCCAGCGCCAATTCCAGCGATAGCAAATACGTCTGTGGCCGCGACCAATGTGCAAACACTTGGGCAAACACAATGTGAGCACCGCGCGTGGTCGCCAACAGTGCCAGGCACTCGAAGCATTGGTCCAGGAACTGTTGCCACTCCGTTGTGGGCGTCTGCAAGTATAAAGAGATCTTATCAGTATAGTTCTTAAAGAAATATAAGAAAAAAATAAACAAGTGAGAAAGCTAAGAAGCTAAGCAAAACAGGCCAGTAATATTAAAATATACCAAATTAATATACCACAAAAATACTATAAATATACCATTGCATTTATTTGGTATATTTATATAAACTACAGTTTAAAAATAAAATATTCCAAATTAATATACCACAAAATTACTAAAAATATAAGGAAGGTCATAATTGGTATATTACTATAGTATAGTACATTCTAAATATACCGAAATTATATACCGCCAAAACATACTAAAAATGTCAAGAATATTTCGTATATTGATATAGTACTACATTAAAATTATACCAAAGTCAGAGTGGGTATAAAAAAATAAAAGGCAGCAATTAATGGATTCGTTAAAGAAATATATCTTCTGTCTACTTCACAAAAGAAATATATATAGATCTATACATAAGAATGTTCTTAACAAATTCTTTAACTATTAAGCAGCAAATCTTATTTAAAGAATGCTTTCTGTTAGGACTTGATAATTTGCCTTAATTTTGAAGGTTGATATTCAATTAGAGATTGTAAAACAGTTTTTAAACTTAATATTTAAAATGATTTCAGCTGAAAACTCTAACGAAGTTTGGGTTTTATGAACAGTAAATTTTTGTATGTGAACTTATTGAGAATGTTACACTTAGAAATCAGCTATACATAGAACATTTGTCAAAAAGATCGTAATGCTCATATTTCCAAAAAAAATACTGTGCAATTAATTAACCACGAGTAGCTTAAATTTATGGCAAAAGCGCAGAGTAATCTAACTTTGCTGTTATTAAATGAATGTAATAAATAGGAATTTGACTGAATTTTGAAAATTGATATTCAATTAAATAACGTAGCACGATTTACTGAGTCTAATGTTAAAGAAATTGATTGAATAGATTCAAAAGCCAAGCTATGCGAGACATTTAAACTGATCTGCGATTGAATATTAAAAGTAATATTAGAAGTGAATGGAAATCATAGAAAACTAATTTAAACTGATCTGCGATTAACAATTTGAAACTATGAAAATCAAATGGAAATCATAAAAAACTAATTTAAAGTAATCTGCGCTTCAACATTCTATGGAAAATTGAATGTAAATCAAAGGAAACTAATCCTAAGAATACGCACATCATCCTCCATCAGTTCGTTGTCGAGCAACTCCAGCTCCGGTTTGTTGATCTCAAACTGTGTGCGTCGCATAATCTCATCGACCAGCTTCATCATGACATCGCCATGATAGGCGGTCATCCTTGTGGGCTGCTGTGCAATCACTTTTATAATAGGCGTCCAAATGTCCAGTTTCTCGGTAAAATCCAGAGCACCGTGCACTATAAAAAATATGAAATATTTCAATTGATTCTTTATAAATTATTATCAGATATCAATTCTCACATTTGATGGTGCAGCGATAGAGTTGATCGAGAAATGATTCAAGCATTTCATTCTCCTGCAGCAATTTGCCCGCATATTTTGTGGTATAGAGACGCAACAGTTCACGAAACTTATCGCTATACATTTCACTTTGCTGCTTTGTCGTATTGTGCTGCTCCAGCAATCCACTGACGCCGTTCATCAAGGTGCCCGCATACGGCAGCGGCTTCTGCAAATACAACAGCTCATTCAGCACCGAGAGCGCTGCCAGCGAGATTGGTTCTTTATCGTGGCGCCATTGCGATAAGTCGAGTATGCTCATCAGGAAATACTCAGAGATCAGATCGGTGCGTATCC
Organism: Drosophila kohkoa; assembly: GCA_019972355.1. NCBI lineage: Eukaryota > Metazoa > Arthropoda > Insecta > Diptera > Drosophilidae > Drosophila > Drosophila kohkoa. The sequence continues at coordinate 3,862,085 of BJEL01000071.1, read as the reverse complement.
AGGAGACCAAATGCTGCACACAGCTCAGCAGCTCCAGCACAGAGGAACTGCAAAATGCAAATACCAAAAGTGGGTTTTAGTATATATTGTTGAAATTCAAATTGATGGAAAACTTGTTGCATCTTCTTTTTACACTTTTTGAAAAGGTCAAATTTGTTAATCTTCCTTTTAAATTAGACTCTTCGAGTTCGACTTGTTGGATTAGTTATGAATAACATCTAAATTGACATACTAAAAGTGTGTTTTAGTATATTGTTGAGGTAAAACTTGTTAATCTTCTTTTTAGAATTACACTGTGAAAAATTGGCTTCTTAGATTAGTTATGAATAGCACCTTAATTGAAATACCAAATTTGGGATTCGGTATATTGTTGAAATTGATGATATATTAAAAGAGGAAAAACTTTAGAATTTTCTTTTTTTTAATTAGAACAGCTTAGCTTGATAGGCAATTAAAAAACGAACGAAAAACGAATAGTGAATGAATAATCTCTAAATTGAAATACCAAAAGTTTGTTTTAATATATTGTTCAAATTCAAATTAAGAAAAGCTTTGGTAATCTTTTTTTAGCACTATACTATTTTGAACACTTAGCTTGATAGACAATTCAAAACACGAATTGAATAAGTAACCTTATATGACTTACATGTATTTTTCCAACTGTCAACAGTATCCAATTGGAACCATAGTCCAATTTAAATTCTTAGTTTCAACTCATTTTTAATAGCAACTTATTTGCAAGTTTTTGCTTGCCAACAAGTTGTTTAGTTATCAAAATTGGCAACAACATTAAAGTAGCTGGTGAAGAGTTATCTTGCTGATAAGTTATACAATCTCCGATTGGAAAGTAATTTCCACAATAATTATACACGTGGTGGCTAATAGGAAATACTGCATTTTGAGACCTGTTTTTTCTTATACGCATTTCTAATAAGCTTCTTCATTTGGAATTCATAAGTTAAGAAAGTATTTGAGATACATTTTACTTTATAATGCAAAGATAACTGCAACTTATGTGGGATTTAAAGAATTGTTTTTCATTCAAAATATCTCCACAGTTGTTACATGAGTTTGAGAATTTGAATTATGTTACAAATTAAAAACAGAACAGTCTTTAATAATAATATAAAATGCTTCCTTTTATAAACGTACCATTGGGGCCGCTAAGCAAGATTTGTGTGTACTTCCCCTTAAAACACTATTTCAACTATAATTTGCTTAACAGCTTCACTGGCAACTATCCGTAAAACAGACAGGATTTAAAAAGGAAAGCGTTTAATTCAGCTTTAGTGGTATACTCATCTCATTTATGGGCCACACTCAATTAAAAAAGCTAAACTTTTTTAAATTCCTATTGGATTGGCCAACATTAAGGCCGCTAAGCGAGATGTAACTATGATTTGCTCAACTTTCACTGGCAACTATCCGCAAAACAGGCAGTAAACCGCATATATTAGTGGCAGTTAACTTAAATTATTGAATTTCTTTTATTAACGAGCAATTAAGGCCGCTAAGCGAGATATACTTCCTCTATAAACAGAATTGCAACTATGATTTGCTCAACTTTCACTGGCAACTATCCGCAAAACAGGCAGTAAACCGTATATATTAGTTGCAGCTAACTTAAATTATTCGATAACTTTTATTAACATGCAATTAAGGCCGCTAAGCGAGATGTACTTCCCCTATAAACAGAATTGCAACTATGATTTGCTCAACTTTCACTGGCAACTATCCGCAAATTAATGGCAGCTAACTTAAATTATGATGTTGCAGCTAATACATACCTTAATTGATTGTCATTTGGCAGCGCTGTGGTTAGACTGAAGTCCATGAATGTGCTCGGTATGGTGGTTTGAATGTCTTTGCCATTGATATGACAGACGGCGATTAACAGATATTTGGTGACCAGATCCATAACATCGGGTAAACACATGGAAATGCTACACACACACACACAGACACACAGAACGAGTGTGAGTGAGAGAGAGGGGAAGACATGTGGATACAATGGATAAATTGACAGAAGGCATTCCAAACTTACCACAGCTGAAAGTATTGCTTCCATTCGCTATTGAGATCACCACGATTGCTGACCACCTCCTCGGATGTGACGCGCAACAGATTGATGCCCAAGGCGAATCGGGTCTTTGTCAGCTCCATGCAATGCTGCATATAATTGGGATCCAGTTCGGGAAACTCGCGTTTACCCAACAACGCGATCAGCTGTGCCAATGTATCGCGATGTCGTCGCGCCCCGCTCAACACCGATAGCTGGGCATAATTGTGCCACAACTGTTCCCGCAACAGGGCGCGATCCGCTGGCGTCAATTGCGTCCAACGTCGGGTGATTGTGTGCTCCAGGGTTGAGGTGCTGAAGAACCAAAGGAATTGATTCTCCGTGAAACTGTTGCTCGCTGTGGCAACCCGTAAGCAGAGTTGCCATGCCTCCGGTTGCGATTTGAAGGCCAGCAAATTGGTTTCAATCTCACGTTTGCGTGCATTGCTCGTCGTTGGCTGGTAGAATTCATTCAACAGCACTTCCACCGACGTCATCGATGCGGCGTGCTATCAGAAGGAAGGGAAAAAAACATATGACGCATTTTGTGGTGTGTGTGTGTGGCATAACTCTTTTCATTTTTTTTTGTGATTTGATTATTAAGGCTAACGCCCCATTGTCGCAGTCACAGTCGCAGCCGCAGCCTTATTTTTCATTTTTGGCTTACTGGTTAGCCTTAGTAGACCAAGAGAGAGTGTAAGCGAGCAACAGAGAGAGAGCGAGAGGGACACTTACCATTTTTGTTTAGCGGTGTGTGCGCTCGTCTTCCCCCCTCCCTTGATCCAAGTGGGTATGGGTGTGTGTGTGTGTGAGTGTGTTTGTGTGTGGTGTGTTGTGATGTGATGTGATGGTTTTTGTGCTCAGTGCTCAGCGGTGATTGGCGGTGGTGGCGGCGACGGTGGCGGCGGCGTTCTATGCATCAATCAGCAGTCGTTGATTGCAATAAATCTCATGATTTTTGCATTTGAATTTTAGTCTTTTTTCTATTTTTCTTTTTATCAATCTTTTCCTTTGTGTATATACGACTTGCACATATCGGCAGTGTTGCCAGTGCAATTCGGCTTTAGCGTTGCCACATCCGTTGCAGCACTCCTCTGCACACTTTTAACAGCACGGTGAACTGTTAACAGCGACCAGTATGCCAATCACTGTTAACGCTAGCAAAAATTCAAAATAAAATAATATACGCTAACTTAATTTACTCAAAATAATTGTTTATGACTTTGACTAGTAGCACAGCTAGCAGTTATTAAATTTTATTTATTATTATTTAGTAATAATGCAGCGTACCTAGTTGTCTTAAAAAGGCATAATCTACAGTATTTTATATGAATCTTTGGTATTTAAATACTAGTTTACTCATTTCATAACGTACACTTAATTATTTCGTATTTAATTGTTTGTTATTAACCACAATTCAAACAAATGCAAATAATATGACTAATAAAGGGAGCACTAAAGAGAGTTATTTGCTTCCTACATTCATATTTAGAAATAAACTAAAACATGGTGAGTATAATTGCGCTAAAAAAAAAGTAGTATATTTGATTAATATTTTATAAAAAACATGATGATATAATAAAATAATAATTGCTATACTCATAAAAATAAGTAGTTTTAACTTATGCTTCTACTATATTAGGCTAAAATAAATGTTAATAAAATATATATTATATAACGCATTTTCGTTTAAATTTATTTAAAAAAAACAAATTTCCGTTATGCGGTTGCGTATTTAAATCAATTACTTTATTGCTTTACCATGACTACTTTCATATTATATTACTGAATACATATTAAATTTAAGTGGTTAATTAATTTCCTTTATAAAGATAAGCTCCTAGGCTAACAAATAATTTCAAATAAAAATATATTAGTTTTAATATATACTTTTAATAATAATACAAGTAATAAAAATTATTTGTATAATAACAGCTGATGTTTTCCAGTCCACCAATTTGCTTTAGAAGTGTAACCAGCTGTGTAAGCAATATTTCTGGCAAGAAATAGTATATTTGAAATAAGTGATTTACGGTCACACTGATTATCAGCTGGAAAACCGAATGCGAGTACCAGAGAAACAACGGTAGAAAACGAAAGAAAACGAATGGAGCGATAGCAAACGCAGTGCACCAATTTTTTTTTAGTATGTTGAGCAGGCATTAAACAACTATTAATTATTAACCAATTGTCGCTGTCGTAACGGAAACGTAAGAAAAACGCGAAAGCAAAAACAAAAAAATAAATAAAATGCACAGGCGGTCGGTGCATACAACTATGTGGAGAAGTATCGAAGCGTAAAAATCAAAGTCGGCAATCAGCCAACATCAACAACAACAACAGCACCAGCACCACAAAGTCATCACCAGCCACACAAAAGCATCAGCAACAATAATACAACGGAGAAAACATAATAAAACTAAAAGGTATGGCCCATGGCCAAATGAAATGCACAAATACCACAAAGAAGAATTACACTTGAAGTTTAAGTACATATTTAATAGCAAAGGTCTTGCAAATGAAATGCAATGTCTGCGCATGTTTGTGTGAGTGTGCGTGCGCGTGTAAATGCAAGCTTATGGTGGGGGCGGGGGTGCGTTAGGTATTGGAATAACAATAATAACAACAACAGCAGTTGCATGTAAGCAGTTTTAAGTGTGCCCAGCTAAAAGATCGACGATTCTAACTCTTTTACTCTTACGTATCCACATTGCACATTTATGCATGTGTATTGTATGCGTGTGTCACAAGCCCTTGCAGTTTTGTTTTGCCGTCTGACTCTGTCTCTCTCTGTCGCTCGCATTGTTTGCTGGGCGAGAGAGAGAATGTTTCGTGCATTGCTAAAATAGCCATTGTAATTTCGTTTTTGTTCTTTCCTTTTTCGCTATTCTTTTTTTGGGCAGAGGCACTTGCATTTTGAAAAACCGTTATGTGTCTGTGGTTTGTACATATGTGTGTGTATCCTTGTGGCTTTCTTTGTGTCTGCTTTGCGTTTACATATGAAGTGTGTAACTGTTATCAGCAAAAATAAAAAACAAAAGCTTGGGTCAGAAAACAATGGCCGTCCACCACTCACATATGTACATAAACTTTCAAACTGTTTTTATTTTTTGACAACGTTGCTCAAAAACTACAATCGTATATTTTAATACCCGTTACGTACATATGTATTTGCAGCAGGGTGTAATAATTTCATGGCCAGCTAAATTATCAACTGAACTATTTTATCATCATTTCAATATACATACATATGTAAGTTGTTCATTCTCCAACAACTTGCTTTGTCGGGTATTCGGGAGTCGAGCAACTACGTTCAAAAGCAGCTTAGTTGTTAATGCTTAATCATAGATGTGTGATATTCGTGTATTGGTAGCATTTCTTCGCCTCTTCTTCTGCTTTGTGACTATTGGTGCTCTGCTACTACGCACTTTGCTTTGCACGCTTATTGCGTTGTGTTTATGATTTCTTTTCCCTTTTTTTTTCTTTGGCTTTGGCTTTGCCTTTGCTTTTGCGTTTTAAATCTTATCAGCAGCACTCTCGCACACACACACAAACACATGCGCACATACACGTTGCTATAGAAATGTTAACGAAGCACAAAGCTAAAGCTCTCAAAAACGACTTTTTAACATTTTCAACTGCCGTTGGCCTTAGCCCATTTCCCTTAGCTCCCCCTTCCCTGTTCCACCCCGCCAATTTATACCCTTTTTTGCATGCCTCATTATGCACTTTAATGCGCAGTCAATGACCGTGCGACCTATGCAGGGATGTCTGCCTGTATGTGTGTGTGTGTGTGTTAGGTGGATCAGAGTAAGAATAGTAGAAAGGAGGTGTCACCCACTCAGAAATGCATGAACAACGTTTATGTGGCAGCTTAACGTGACTAACAGAAGTTTTGCCCGTATAAATTTACAAACACACGCATACTTATTTAATGTACGTGTGTGCATTTGACCCCATTAGGTTAGCACTTAAATCAATTCCCTTGCATTTAGTTTTGTTACCGGACTTCAATTCCTAACAACTGCACTGCATTGGGCAGGTCAATGGGTGATGTGATGGGCGGGAGAAAAAGTAATAGAAGCAACGCGTGTGTGCGTCATTGCGAATTAACACCAAACGTTTTTTTTTTTTATTTTTGTTTTGTTTTGTTAGTAGTGTTGGCAAATGAAGGGCATTGAAAGCTTCGGCGTTGCTCGGTTGTGCTCTTTGCTTTGTTCCGCCTGCGTGTATGTGTTTTTGTCAGTCTCTCTCTCTCACTCGCTCGTTCGGCGTATGTGTGTGTGTGCGCGCGTTGCATTTGGCGTCGTGTGTGCTTTACAGCTGCTGTCCTTGATTATAGCTTTTCTTTGCTTTGGCAGAATTGTGGACTACTCGCTTGTTGTTGTTTCTGTTTTTGTTTTTGCTGTTGCTGTTGCTTTCTGCTGCCTGCTTTGCTTGCAGCTCTTTCGCCTAATATTTGTTTGTATAGTTTTGCTGCTACTTCCACTGTTGTTATTGTTGTTGTTGTTGCTGCTGGTGTTTTTGTTGTTTTGGCTTTGGCTCTCGCTTTGTTATTATGATTTTCTTTGTACATGTGCTTTGTGGGGGCCTCTCTTTGTGTCTGTATTCTCTCACTCTATCTGCTGCTGTTGTTGTTGTTGGTTCGCCCTCGTTCTCAGTGCTGCCAACTGCCAGAAAAAAAAAGTTTTCTATGCAGGCACTGAAATAAAAGCTAAATACGCGTAGTCAACAATCATGCACTACAACGAGTATGAGAAAAAATTCGCATTTATATTAGGTCTTTATTTTATTGCAATAATAGAGTTTGCTAGTGAATGTTTTCAAAATGAAGTTAGTTTAGAGTCTTTTTCTCTCGTCAAGACGAACTTGTGCTTGTAATAAATCGATAAGCTTGAAATTTTTGGCAGTAATTACGTACGATACAATAATAATAGTTAAAAATTAGTCCCATAGCCGAAATTGCAGCAAGCTGCAAGGCATCATAGTTAAAAAAAAAAGCTAGATTTGACTGAAATAAAGCGCAGTTAGCAACACTGTGGCCAGCAGGTTGGCGCGTCGCGCTCTCTCGATAAACTTCGCTTGCGCTCTCTATCGCTCTCGTTCTCAATGCCTGCCTGCGCTGTGCTCTCTCCCTCGCAGTCACCGTCGCCGTCGCTTGCGTCGCAGTTTGCTTGTTGTGTCGTCGTCGTCGTCGTTGCTGTCGCTGCTTGTGCTGTGTGCTGCTTCTTATGCTGCTTTCAGATGTTCGTGTGCTTGCTGCGCTGCTCGCTGGGGGCTTCCAAACTCTGTTGCCAGTTAATTTTCAGTAACTAGTTGAAGTAGACAACACACACAAAACAGCAAAAAAAATAAAAACGGAGCAAAATCAAATCAAAAGGCAAGAAACAGCAGCAGCAACAACAACAAAATCGACTCCAAAAATTAGCAAAGTAAAGAGAAAAAAAACGCAACAAAAATCAAAAAGCAAAGCAAACGCAAAAAACAAAAACATCAGCAGCAGCTCCATGTTATCTCTTGTTTTGTGTGTATGTGTGTGTGAGTGTGCGTGTTTTTGTTGAAATTGTTTTGAAAAAGTTTCGTAATTATCTGAAAATGCAATACAAATGAATTGCAGTCAGCTGCGTGTGTCTCTTTGTGTGCGTGTGTTTGGTTTGTGAGTGTGTGTAGAGCAGCCACAGATAGAATATAGAGAGAAAGCATGCAAAGCAAAAAAAAAAAAACAAATTTGATTTTCATTTCATTTTGAAATTTGCTTTCTTTTTGCCCAACAAAATATTAAAAATACATATCACACACATGTACGTCGTATATACACACACATATGTATATGTATGTGTATCTCAATGTGTGTATTGTGCCATCATTATTAGACAGTCACGGTCCCCCACAGCAACAGCAACAAATACAACAACAACAACGAAGGCGACAGCGATATGTCTTGAAACGAAATTGCAGCTGAGTGTCATTTGGTTAGTCAGGCAACGCTGTGTTGTTCTTGTTGTTGTTGTTGTTATTGCTTGCTGCTGATCTTCCAGAGCTGCGAGAGCGTGGGCTACACACTCGCATACAATTAATACACACGGACACAGAGAGACCAACACACAGCTGAGAGACCAGCAACAACAAACAAAATCCACTGAAAAGCAACGCAAATAACAACACTCCATCCGTGTGTATGCCTGTGTCTGTGTGTGTGCGTGAATACAGTGAAACTTAGCAAAGAACAAGTAACAAAATTTCATTTCCAATTGAAAAAAGCTCCACTGTAGTTAGAGTGTACACAAACAAAAATAAGAAGAGTCACAACCAGAGAGAGAGCGAGCGAGCGAGAGCCGAAGACATTTGGAATTAGCTCATCCCAGCAGTGAGATAGAGAGCGCATGTGAGCAAGAGAGCTCAGAGAGCTTGACCAGCAACATCAGCAGCATTTTACAGTGAATGCTGGCAGTTAAACGTCCAGTTTAGCTGGGGAACTTAGCACAAAATATACCTACATACATATGTATGCACACACATGTGCCTGCGAAATTTTTGAGTTGAAACAGTTGTGGTTTTAATAATGAGATGAAACAGTGCAAGAATATGCCAAGTGATTAAACTTTTTTGCGTAGTTTCTGTGTGTGTTGAACAATTTTTGTGCGCACTGTATATTTGTTGATATTTTGCAACTGTTACGGGGGTTGTTTCGCTTACACACAGTCACACTCACTCATACATACATACAGAGTCATTCCCTCACTTGCTGGCTCACTCTTACTCAGCAGGCACAGCCGGAGTCAGCCAATAACATTAAACAGCTGAGCTTGTTTGGAAACAAACAGCCGTCTGCACTCCCCTCCGTCCCCACACCCCCTTCCACCGTTAACACGCGCAAAATGATGAACACAGAACAACAACAGCAAAAATATGTAATGGGTGAAACAATTGAATTTGAGAGTGCGAGAGCGTGCGTGTGCGAGTGCGAGTGAGCAAGAGTTGGATATTTCCATTTTTGTTCAATGCCTGATTGACAGTCAGCCTGAAAGTATGCAGTGTGCAAAGTGTTGCAATTGTCCTTGGATGCGTTTTGCTTGCCCTTTTGCTACTGAGCACTTACTTCCCCCCTCGTACTCTTCCCCCACCCACAAAGTGATGGCAGGGAGAGCCCGAGCGTGAGTGTGACAGAGAAAGGGTGCTAGTGGGTGTCAGCAGCAGCGACGTCACACTTTGTTGTTGCTATTGCGTCTGCATCATGAGCTGCGCTGCGCTGCTTGCTGCGACGCTGACATAGTTTCGATTTGATATGGGACAGTGCAAGTGCGAGCGAGACAGCAATGTTATTTGACCTACATTTCAGTTCATAGGCAAAAGATGCAGCAGCAGCGCAGCATGCCTGATAGCATTGATAACGCACTTTATATAATATACATACACATGTGAAAAGTCATTTAATTGAAAGTTGTTTATTGAAAGTATTTTTTGGTTTATTTTGCAGACGGGACAGCAGCAGCTGGGAAACATTTTCAATGAGTGTGCGGCCATAAAAGGAAAACGCGAGCGGGGAGCAGTTGACAACAACAACAACAACAAAAACAAAAAACACTAGACAACAAATAAACAAACAACAACACAAACAGCAATAGCAACAAAAACAATCACCGCCTTAGCCTTAGCCTTAGTGGATACAACGAGAAGTAGGAGACCAAAAGACGACACTACAAAAACAACAAAAAGAAAAACAAAATCTTAACTTAAATTACCGTATTGTTAAAGCAAAACACGCAAATCAAAGATGTCCTCGCCCAGTGCTGGTAAACGACGCATGGACAATGACGTCATCAAGCTAATTGAATCAAAACACGAGGTCACCATCCTTGGCGGCCTCAACGAGTTCCATGTGAAATTCTTCGGACCCCAGGGCACGCCCTACGAGGGCGGCGTATGGAAGGTGCGCGTCTATCTGCCCGACAACTATCCCTTCAAATCCCCTAGTATTGGGTTCGTGAACAAAATCTATCATCCGAACATTGACGAATCATCGGGGACCGTTTGCCTCGATGTGATCAATCAGGCCTGGACAGCGTTGTACGATCTGTCGAACATCTTTGAATCGTTTCTCCCACAGCTGTTGACATATCCCAATCCGGTGGATCCCCTGAATCGCGATGCCGCCGCCCTCTATCTCCACGAGCCGGCGGAATATCATCGCAAGGTCGCCGACTATGTCCAACGATATGCGACCGAGGATGCGCTGCGGGCGGCGCAGCAGGAGAGGGAGAGCAGCGACAGTGAGTCGAGCATGTCGGATTATAGTGAGGATGAGGCCCGAGATATGGAGTTATAATATCGGTTTAACTGGATAACTGTTTAGATGGAGAGATGCAGAGATGGAAGAGAGGGAGAGGGAGAGAGGAGGAACAATCAGATGATCGCCTAATTAATAATTTCGAAAATGCAGATAACAAACATTAATTATGATATATATATATATATATAGTATATATACATATATAAAGAACGTGATTCGATGATTGCGCAGATCGTTCAGATTTGCGCACACATACTTATAAATAATACACACACAACCACACACACACACGCATATATATATAGTATATCTCTATATATATGTATGATATGTATATGTGCATGCATATATGCATATATATTTATTTATTAACGTAAGCAACAAAAGTTTGAAACAATTCTTAGTACTATAGCAATTAGTAGCTGATAACAACAACAACAACAAACAGATTAATAATTTTGAATTGAAATCTAACGCAATTAAATGGTTCTAAAATGAAAAAAAATACAAAAATTACAAAAAAAAATATAGAAATATATAAGAGTACACACACACACACACCCACACACACACATAATCAACCCACTTGACGAGGAGAAGAAAACAGAAAAGTTTCGGTCAAATGCATTGTTTGTTATCCTAATATTATGATTATTATTATTATGCTTATGTTAAAATTATATAATTATCTAGGCAACTAAATGAACTGTGTGTTAATTAAAAAAAAAAACAAAAAAAAATGCAATAACTCACTTTTTACTTTTACTTTTTAATCTCTTCATATTTATTCCCCCCCTAAAATTTCACACCTCCAATTTTTTTTTTTTTTTTTGTTTGTTAAATAAGTGCGATGGAACAGAACTAGAAAAAAGCAAAGTTAAACAAAGTTCAGTTAATTAAGTAATGAAAAATCAAATTAATCATAATAATAATAAAAAAATATACGAACACAGATTTTCAACTAATTGTATTTTACCGTGTAGAGTTGTGTATTCTAAGTAGTTGTGTTCAACTTGAGGATGATAATGATTTACCGACTTTTTGTATATACAAATAAAGAATTACCTATAATATAACTATCAAGATTTTTCCAATTTTCTCTTCGCTCTGCTCCTCTTAAGATTTTTAGCTACAGTGTTGTTGTTTCTTCCAATCTTTAAGTTTTTCTTTTTTATGAATACACAACTCTACACACACACACACACACTCCCACACACACACACATACATATACGAAGTGTACTTGTAGAACACACTGTTCACATTTTGGGATCGAATTGTAGTTGGTAAAACAGTGAGCATATAACCCTGAGATGGTTTTTAAGCGAATCAAACAAACAAAGCAAAACAAAACAAAACATTTAAAAACAAGTAAATCTAAAACGTAATTTTTAACATACTATATATACATAAATATATATATATATAATTATGTATTGTGCTAACATTAACAATATTTTATGCTTAAGTTTAACAAACAACAAAGTGTTTATGAAAAATGATTATGTAAAAATAAAAACAGCAAAAACAACAAGAGTCAAATGAGTTTTTCTTTTGAGGAGATTCGTTAAATGATTTCAGAAATGGAGTAGAAAAGTATTTTAACTTTGTGCAGGCAGAAGGAGGTATTTATATAATCCGGCTGTCTGTCCGTCCATCCATATGAACACCTTGATCTCAGAGACTATAAAATATAGAGCTACCATTTTTTATGACAACACTTTTAAGATTTTCACGCAGATGAAGTTTGTTTTAAATTTTTGCCACGCCCACTTCCGCCCGCGAAAAACAATAAATATCTTATAAAAAGTGTAATTTTGAAGCTGAAGTCGCCAATTTTAGTTAAGACAATAATAACTACAGTATTTATGATTCCTGCGAATTTGATTGCGATCGCATAAAAATTCTTTTTAAAGAAATACTTTTGTATGGCAAATTACGCCTACTACAATTGGATGTTCTTTGCTTTAGCTGACAATCTGGTATTTTTTGCATTCTATGGTATATTTTGAATGTATTACTACGTCAATATACCAAATGTAGTCTTTGATACAATTTATATATGAATTTGGTACATTTTACTATATCAGTATAACAAATATAGACCTTGGTATTATTTAGTATTAGTTGAGGTATATTATTTTGGTATGTTTTAAGTATAATACCACACTTTTGCTTTTGTTCAAAATTGTTACCGGATATCTCATAGTCGAGCACACTCTACTGTAACTTTCTTACTTCTTTAAAAGTAGTACAATGCCGATATAACAAATATGTCATTCGATATATTTTTAGTATATTTGCGGTATGCGGTGTTATATTTACATTGCGAAAAGCTGCTAAAAGTATACTCAGTATTTTTGTGGTATATTGTTTGGTATATTTATGTTGCGTAAAGCTGCTAAAAGTTTAATTAGTATTTTTGTGGTATTTTATTTGGTATATTTATATTGCGAAAGCTTCTAAAAGTATACTTAGTATTTTTGTGGTATATTATTTCGGTATATTTATATTGCGAAAAGCTGCTAAAAGTATACTTAGTATTTTTGTGGTATATTATTTTGGTATATTTATCTTGCGTAAAGCTGCTAAAAGTTTACTTAGTATTTTGGTGGTATTTTATTTGGTATATTTATATTGAAAAATGGGTAGCGCGTGTCTCATAATCGAGCATTATTTTATATATAATTCTTCTTTAAAATTTTAAAATAGTTAGCTTCCTTATTTCTTTTATATATTTATAAAATTCTAGTTTTGAATTTTAAATTAGTTTCTCAAGGACTCGTAATTTTCTTACTTTTTTTTATATGTATATAAAATTCTTGTCTTAAATTTTAAATTAGTTCTTTAAAGAACCAAAAATACAAATAACGTGCAACTTAAAGTCGCAAAACTGTTTCAAACTAGCGAAAGTTGGGATTATCTTAAATCTCGGAACTTCCCTAATTGAATCCGTCGTGAAATTATGCAAGTAAGTGTGTTCGAGTTAACCCCGATTTGTGTAACCTCAATCTCGATATACCAAATATGTAATTCGGTGTATTGTAAAATGCGAAGTGCGTATCTCATAGTCGACTTTAGTTTTCTAACTTATTTTTCATATGCAATTTTTTTTTAGATTTTAAATAAGTTCTTTGAGGAGTGTATCTTTTTTATTTCCTTTTATATATATAAACTTCTTATTTTAAATTTTAAATTAGTTGGTCAAATAGAAACTAAAATACCTAAATCTTTCAACTAACAAGCAACTTAAAGTTACTTTGAAATCCGTCACAAAACTCTTTCAAGACAGCGAAAGTTGGATTATCTTAAATCTCGGAACTTCCCTAATTGAATCCGTATGCAAGTAAGTGTGTTCGAGTTAACCCCGATTTGTGTAACCTCAATCGCGTTTTGGTTGAGTCCCCACCACTGAGATATAGTATACCGTGAAGTATGTCCTTGTTTTGTCAATAAAAAGCAAGTCCTACCCTATTAGCATGTCTATTGGCTCTATTTTTGCCAAATGCGAAACTGACATTGTTGACGGGTTTTTTTTCTTTTGTCAACACTCAAACACACACTCACACACAAACACACATTTCTTCACATTTCGTTCGCCTTGGAAACTTGAGTTTGTTGATTGGCTCAAGAAGTCGTTTCCCTTTTGTTTTCATTTCCTTTTGATTTTGTTTCCTGCTCCTGCTCGCATTCCACAACGTGTCCCAGGACCACTTCGCAAAATCGCTCTTTTCGCTTTTTTTTTGCCCAGTTATCATCCCAGTCGCAACAACAAACAGCAACAACAACAACAATAATTATGGGTATCTTATCTCAAATAAAAAGATCTACACAACAAAACACGCAATTAAATTTTTTTTTTTTAAAGTGCGACAGTGAAAAGTTTGAAAATCACGAAAAACAAAGAGAATGATATGAAAACCTAACAAAAGCAGTTTTAACTTGATCGATTAAGTTGTTATATAAAGAGGGAAAGTGGACTACAAATTAGTGCAAAATTCTATAAAAGATTTATAGTCGAAATAACCGATAAAAGTTCATTTAAAATGGCTGCTTTAAAGTGAATTGAGTAAATAGGGTTGTCAAGTTTAGCAATTGTATATTAATCTAGTATTACAACAGGTTGAAAGTATGTCATTGCATGTGCATCAAATTAATTCTGTGTTCAAGAATGCTTTAATTTGTGGTCATGTTTCTTTTTCATCTTCAGAATAAACTAAGATTTTTCATTATGCGTTCGTTTATAAAGCATTTAATGAATAGAGTTGCCAGGGTGTTTTTTAGTAAGATAAAAACAAAAAGTAAAAGCGTACAGTTAAATGTTTCCACTATTCCATATCCACTTCAAATATATATTGCAAGTGCCTTTAATGTGTAGAGTTGCCAACATTCCGCAAATTAAATGAATAGGTAAATTTATTTCAGCTACGAAAACAACTATTACTCGCATCTAGGATCTTATTTAGTAAATAGGGTTGCCAGGTGCATTGAATTATGTAAATAAGTTTTTCTTTTTTGTCACTAAATGTGTAGAGTTGCCAACTTTTTGGAAATTATTCACATTAAACGATTAGATACAATATTTTCAACCACGGAAATAACTTTTACATGTCCTCAGGATCATATGTAGTAAATAGGGTTACCAGGTGCATCAAATATTGTACTTAAGTTTTTTCTTTTTTCCTAATAAATGAATCCTCATACAATAGTTTATGCAATTTTAGTGCTTTCATGTTATGTCCATATCTTGTATGGTTCTCTTTTTGGTCATGTTTCTTTTCTCTTCTTCAGAATAAAGTAAGAATTTCCAATTATCATAAATGAAAAGCGAGCGTTTATAGAGCATAGAGTTGCCAGGTTTTGTTTTAGTGAAATAAAAGCAAAACAGTTTATTAGAATTCTTCACTAGTTAAAGGTTTCCACTATTCAATATACACTTGAAAGATCTATTGCAAGTGCCTTATATGCGTAGAGTTGCCAACATTCCACAAGTTATTCACATCAAATTCATTTTAGCCACGGAGAGCAACTATTACATGCACTTAAGATCATATGTATATTATATGTATATAGGGTTGCCAGGTACATCAAATTATGTAAATTATTTTGGTCCCATTTTTTCTTATAAATGAATCCACACACAATAGTTAATACAATTAAGTGTTTAAGCCTGCACAGAGTTGTCAAGCTTTCCGAAACGCCACGTACTTAAGATCATATACAGTTAATAGGGTTACCAGGTGCATAAAAACTAAGTAAATTATTATTTTTGTCTAATAAATGAATCCTCACACAATAGTTTATACAATTTTAATAGATTGGTCTGCACAATTTGAAAACAGAGTTGTCAAGCTTTCCACACACGTTAATGCACTTAAAACCGAGTCAAATCCTAATCCGAAACTGACACAAATTTTGATTTCATAATGATAATATTTTGAGAGAGAATACGCGTAATTTAAAAGAAGCGATCGATAGGGTTGCCAAGCATTCCGAAATGGACAAGCACTTAAGATCATATACACTTAATGAGGGTTACCAGGAGCATAAAAACTGTGCAAATTATTTGTTTTGTCTAATAAATGAATCCTCACACAATAGTTTATACAATTTTAATGGATTGAAAACAGAGTTGTCAAGTTTCCCACACACGTTAACGCACTTAAAACCGAGTTGAATTCGAAACTCACACAAATTTTGATCTAATAACGATAATGTTTTGAGAGAGAATACGCGTAATTTAAAAGAAGCGATCGATAGGGTTGTCAAGTCTTCTAATTTTGTCGTATGAAAAGCACCGTAACGTGACCGTAACCTCTGACCTGGCTGGCTGCAGGACACCAGCGCAAACTAACTAATGTCTGTGTAACAGGCAAAGGCCAAGAGAAGCCCAAAGGTCCTAAAAAAAAAAAAAAAAAAACATTGCAAAAGGGTTGCCCAACGAGATAACAGATAAAAACACATGTGTGTGTGTGTGAGTTTGTGTGTGTTTGTGCATGTGTGTGTGTGTGTGAAGTCTAGACCTTTGCAGCGGTAACACCCATTATATTTGTTGTTGTTTGGGGCAACGGCAAATCAACAAATTATATCGCAAGCTACGCCCCACATTGTTGCATACTTTCGAGCGCAACATTTTTCACACACACACATGCACACACATACATGCATACTACACATTTATATATGTATGTAGTACATAAATTCCTGCTCACATTTGCCATTTGTACTGAGCACTAATAAAATTATAGTACCCAAAACAGATACCGACAATAAATGCGAGCAAAAAACAAACATAAAGCATTCCATTCCATTCCACTATCATTTTCTTCTTCTTCTTCAAATTGGGGGGTCTTGAGGTCTTGATAACTCCCATTCGAAGGCATATTCATTCATTGGGGCTCTCGATGAGTCCATCAACTCGTGCAATTGCGACGAGTTACAATAAAGTTTTTGCATGAGTAAACAACACATTACTTTCGTAATGGCATCGGTTAAAGTTGGTCTTAGCAGCGGGTTTTGTGTCTTAATGATTACACTCTGAGAAATCGGGGAAGCATATACTAAAGTGAGCAAGCCATTATGGGTTTGGGTTTCTTGATAAACACTTATAGTATCTTTCATTATACATATATCGGTAATTCTCTGACGGAATCTCAAACAATTTTAAGCATAATAACCTTTGCTTATTTTTATTGTTCTAGATTAGAGCTAAGGTTGATTTTAGGAACTCTTTCTGTTTAACGATAAATTATATAAATTTCTTCATTTTCAAATTTTATATTGCTGTTTTTGTGGTATATATTTTTGGTACTTTTAAAGAATATAATTTTTATTGAAAATTACACTCGACTGTAGATTTCTAATTTCTTTAAGAATGGTTTGTTTTGAATGTAGTATAATATCCATATACCACATATAGGGTATGGTATATTTTAATATTTTGCTGTATATTTTTGGTACTTTTAAAGAATATAGTTTTTATTGGAAATTACACTTGACTGTAGATTCGAACTTCTTAAATTATGGTTTATATTTAATGTATGTTTAATAGCTTTCTAACTTGCTTAACAATGTATACCATATTTTGAATGTAGTAATATACTAAATGCAGATTGTGGTATATTTAATTATTGTGCGATATATTTTTGGTAACATTTGTTCGAATGTTGCTTCTAAGCTTATTTTACAATGGTATATTTCCATATATCCATACACTATATTTTAGTATTTTGCGGTATATTTATGATATATTTTGCGAATATATTTTCATGGCAAAATTTTATATTTTCAATTTAGTTTAATACCCATATATCAAATATAAGCTGTGATATATTTTTGTATTTTGCGGTATATTTTTGGTATCATTGCAAAATGCTACTCAACTGTAGCTCTATTACTTCTTTAATTGTGGTATTGAATGTAGTACAATATCCATATACCGTGGTATATTTTAGTAGTATGTTTAATATATTATTTAATAGTTCTCTAACTTGTTTAATTATGGTATATTTTGAATGTAGTACAATTATCCATATAGAATTTAGAATTTTGCAGTATATTTTTGGTACATTTAAAGAATGTGGTTTTACTGAAAATGACATTCGACTGTAGCTTTCAAACTTGTTAAATATTATACATTTTAAGAATTTGACACTCAACTGCAGGTTTCTAATGTTATACAATATCAATTTACCAAACACAGATTGTGGTATATTTTAGTATTTTGCTGTTTATTTTTGTCAACTTTTAAGAATACGATTTTATTGCAAAATGACGCTCGACTGTAGCTTTCTCACTTGTTCAATTATGGTATATTTTGAATGTGGTATATTTGTAGTATTTTTCGGTATATTTTTTGGTAACTTGTTTAGTTTTCTAACTTGTTTAATAATGGTGTATTTTAAATGTAGTGTAATATCAATATACCAAACTCAGACTATGGTATATTTTAGTATTTTGCGGTATATTTTAAGTATATTGTAAGAATATTCTTCAATTAAAAATGACATTTTCTGTAGCTTTCTAAGTTGTTTAATATGGTATATTTGTAGTATTTTGCGGTATATGTTTGGTATCGTGTTTAATATCTTTCGAACTTGTCTAATACAAATATACCATATTTAGAATGTAATAGAATATAAATATACCAAATTCAAACTGTGGTATATTTTAGTATATTGAGGTATATTTTTGGGAATTTTTAAGAATATGGTTTTAGAGCACCTTTGCAGCTAACTTGTTCAATTGTGGTATATTTTTAGTATTTTGCGTTATATTTTTGGTAACTTTTCAGAATTTGGCTTATTGCTTAATTATAAAGTTCGGTAATAGGAATCTACGGACTATCATTAGTTTAGCATGACATAGCATTTGAAGGCGCTCCAATCGATATTGTTGTCGCAATTTCGCGCAGTGTATTTGTATTGCACACAATTTACGAGCAATACGAGAAGTTTATTATCCATTTTGGTGGCAATTTATTTGCATATTGGCCTTTTCTTGGCACCCCAGCCAGCCAGCCAACACACAACCATATGTTGTGTTGGTCTGAGTGGGGTGGACGGGGGGGAGTGTGGATGAGCGTGTCGATGGCGTGGATTGATTTGACTTTGACACATGAAAACACTCACACACACACATAAACATAGAATCTATGTGTGTGAACACCCCGAACAGTGGGCATAATGACATGTGCTGTCGCTTTGTTTGGCAGGCAAGGCGGGTGCCTCAAAGGGTCGCTCCCCAACACCAACAGCCAAGAGTGGAGCAGGTGGAGGAGTTACAAATGGCGCGCAGCCAACAAATGCAGCCACACCAACAACAACAACAACAGCGGCAGGAGCAACTGGCGGAGGAGGAGTCGGAGGAGGAGGCGGTTGTAGCCGATCCACGTTACATGCGAACAAAACGATACTGAAAACGGTTTCAGTATTCCTTGCCAGCGGCAAACGTAACTCGAGCAACCAGTCGAAGGCCGCAGCGGCTGCTTTGCAGAACAAACGACAGCAGCGACAGCGCAAAATGGACGAACTGAGCGGCAAAATCAATCCCAAGCTCTTGGATAATCTCCGCAAGAAGACGCGTTTCACCAAGTAAGTTAGCCTTCATTCAACTTCAGAGCTACGCAGCATTCAATAATTCAAAGTTGAAAGTGTTGTTCGTCTTTTATTTATTCCTTTCAATTAAATGGTGTAATGTGGCAACCAAGTGGTGTTTAAATTAATCCCATTCCAAGTGCTAAGCTTCTTTCTTTAGAAGGTATAATGATTAAACACCTTAATCTCGCTTAACGGCCTCAAGTGAAGCTGCCAAAGAAAATTAAGTCAAAACATTTCCAAACAAGTGTTATCTCAATTAATTCCATCTTAAGTGCTAAACTTCTTTGATAATTAATTGTGTTTTTTGCTTTCAAATAGAGGATTATATTGGTTAAACAACTTTATCTCGCTTAACGGCCTCAAGTGAAGCTGCCAAGGAAAATGCAGCAAACATATTTCTAAGCGTAATGTGCCAACCAAGTGTTGTCTCAATTAATTCCATCATGAATTCTAAACTAGATTAATATACTGGTTAAACACCTTTATCTCGCTTAGCGGCCTCAATTAAGGCTGCGAAAAAAATGCAGCAAAAACATTTGTCAAGCAAGTGTTGTCTCAATTAATTCCACCTTAAGTGCAAAACTTCTTTAATAATGAATTGTGTTTTTTTGCTTTTGTATAGAAGATTATTCTGGTTAAACACCTTTATCTCGCTTAACGGCCTCAAGTGAAGCTGCCAAAGAAAATGCAGCAAACATATTTCTAAGCGTAATATGCCAAGCAAGTGTCTCAATTAATTCCATCATGAATTCTAAACTAGTTTGATAAAAATTGTGTTTTTTCGCATATACTGGTTAAACACCTTTATCTCGCTTAGCGGCCTCAATTAAGGCTGCGAAAAAAATGCAGCAAAAACATTTGTCAAGCAAGTGTTGTCTCAATAAATTCCATCTTAAGTGCAAAACTTCTTTAATAATGAATTGTGTTTTTTGCTTTTGTATAGAAGATTATTCTGGTTAAACACCTTTATCTCGCTTAACGGCCTCAAGTGAAGCTGCCAAAGAAAATGCAGCAAACATATTTCTAAGCGTAATATGCCAAGCAAGTGTCTCAATTAATTCCATCATGAATTCTAAACTAGATTGATGAAAATTGTGTTTTTTCGCATATACTGGATAAACACCTTTATCTCGCTTAGCGGCCTCAACTAAGGCTGCGAAAAAAAATGCAGCAAAAACATTTCCAAGCAAGTGTTATCTCAAGTTATTCCATCTTAAGTGCTAAACTTCTTTGATAATTAATTGTGTTTTTTGCTTTCAAACAGAAGATTCTATTGGTTTACCACCTTTATCTCGCTTAACGGACTCAAAAGAAGCTGCGAAAGAAAAGCTTAGCTAAGTGTTATAAAAACATTTAAAGGTGGTTTCAATACCAATCTCGAAAATTCAAAATATAAAAGGTGAATAGCCATTTAAAAGTTTAGCATATAAAAAGCAAATAGCAATTTGCTGAACAAAGTGATGCTGTAAGTAAAATTGTATTGAAGCTAATATGACCGTTAAATGAAATAGGAATGTACTTTGAATAGTTTCTATGATTAATAATTAACTGTGTGAATATATGCAAAGATTTTTCTAGATTGTTGTGAATGTTATGATATATATGAAAAGATTTTTTTTCAGGTTAGCTTCCTCCACAATCGCAACAATTTATTTAGCCTTTTGATAATTATTTGCTGGTAAAATGCTTTAAACTAACCCTATTATATTGAAGTAAAGTCTATTCAGCTAATATTCAAAATTATAAACTTTCATTTTATAAATGAAGCGAAGAATTAACATAATCAAAGAGTACAAAGATAAAAAATCATATTCTCATCATATATTTATAATCTTGAATATTTTGTACTCTATGGTACGTAATGTGTACCAAATATAGTCTTTGGTATATTGAATGTTGTACTATATCGATACACCAAATAATTTGATATATTTTTTAGAATATAGCTTTATAAAGAAAATGTTTAGTGGGTACCTCGATTGTGATTTTTTTTTACTGGTTTTTGGCAGCTTTGAAATTTACATTGCTGCCTCAACTTGTCAGCTTTCTTAAGCTTGTCTCAAATGCGCAAAGTTTTTTATTAGAGAATGGGTTTTAATGACTTAACAGAGTAAACTTGCATTAAATTTTATGATAAATCAAGCAAGTAAGTTTTTGCTCATACAAAAATACAGACAAATGGATATGGCTTTATAGGGTCGTAGATGACTACTTCTATATATTACACACATTTTCCTTCAGGCACAAAGTTATAACATCTTCTTAGCCAATGAATAGCGGGTTTTATAAAAAGAAATTTAAGAGCGCTTTTAATTTCAATTGCTGGGGACATTTATAAGATAGAAATAATTATACATTCTGTTGAATTCTTTATTAACTAATTCTGGTCGAAGACCCCAGCACTTTATTTTCTGTTATCAAATGTAGTATTTAATACTAGATAAATAGAAAATTGTGGCTCTCCTCCTTATTGCTTCATGCTTTTGTCCTTTTACAGAGATGAACTCGACGCACTCTGTCGCATTTATCGCAAGCTCGTGTCCAACTGCCAATATGCGGCCAAAACTCTTGCCTCCAGCTCCTCGAGCGCCGCCATCGCCAAACCTCATGCAGCCGTCGAGGTAGTAGCAAGAAGGCTGATAAAAAGTAAACTTTTTCTAATTTCTTATACATTCTTATATATTATTTGACTAGGGCATTGATCGCATTGTGTTTCGCGAGCTGTTGCACAGCACCTTTGACATTGTGACCGAGGAGATTCTGATGGAGCGCATCTTCTGCAGTTGGGACAAAGCCCACGAAGGTTTGCCGCTACGTCTTGAGGGTTGGCTCATCGGGTTATCGACCTTTTTGCGAGGGACGCCAGCGGAACGTGCTGCATTCTGTTTTCGTGTTTACGATCTGAACACGGATGGATTTATCACCAAGGATGAAATGTTTACGCTGCTGCGGAATTGTCTCATTAAACAGCCACAGGACGAGGATCCAGATGAGGGTGTCAAGGATCTGGTGGAGATTGTGCTGAAAAAGTTCGACATCGACAAGGATGGCAAGGTATGTTTAAAGGGTGTCTCCCCTTTTTTATATGAACTAGTTTATTCCTAGTCGAATATATCCCTCGTTGTTTTCAGGTCTCCCTGGATGACTTTATGGGCACAGTTGCAGCTGAACCTTTGCTTATCGAGGCCTTTGGTCAATGTTTGCCCACGGATAGCGCCGTTGTCTCCTTCTTCTCTACGCTACAAGTTTAAGAACTCGTCGAAGACATCTTTCGTTATACCCTGTAATTCTTAGCTTATCACATAATACACGATTAAATATGAAAAGATTATTCATAAAGTTGTTTTTTATTTACATATTTTATTCAGCGTGTTTAAGTAGGGGAATTAACCTTCGGATTAACTTAAGATTTTTTATTCAAATTAGTCTTAAACTAAACTTCATAAGCATTAACAAATTGCATTTGCTAAGATTACTCATTATAAATTGCATTTTCGTTTAAACTTGAATTAAAGTTTGTTTGTGTCTACTAAAGTCTTAGTCAAATTCAACTTTATTAATTTACAAACAAGTTATAGAGCTCGACTGTGAGATACTGTGAGATATTTTTATTATTGTGTGGTATATTATTTTGGTATACTTCGAATTAATATACCGCAAAAATACTAAAATATACCAAAGACTATAGTTGATACCGATTTTGAATAAACGCAAAATAATGTGTTTTTAGTATTTTTGCGGTATGTTAATGTGGTATATTTCAAAATCAATATACCAAAAAAATACTCAAAATATACTAAATTATATATTTGGTGTATTGATTAGTACTACACTCAAACTAAACCACGGAGTGCAAAATATACCAAATTGTAAGTCAAAGTAACTAAAACCCGTATTAAGTCAGTATTTTATCCTATGCACAAGTATTTTTTAAATACTTTCCACAATTTTTATCTACCCACAACCAAATAAATAAATATAGTGGCTATTGCATGGACTGAACATCTCCAGATTCAAAATTACGCATATTATTCGATTTTTGTCAATTTGTGGGGGCGCAAGTAGGCGTGGCGAAAATTTGAAGCAAATTTGGTCTGCATGCAAACATAAAAAGAGCTGCCAAAAAAAAATTATAGCAATTTGGTATCTCTTATAGTCTCTAAGATTTAGGTGTTAATGCGGACGGACGGACAGACAGAATATATATTCTTTTTGATATCTCTTTCTTCTCTTTCTTTATAATACCCTTCTTCCCTATGTTTTACATGTTTATAAATGAGCCAATGCAAAATGATTAGCGTTATCGCTTTAAGTACAAAACATTTTTGCATCAGCATGACTTTGAACATTAGTTGTTGCATTGTTATTAAAATGAGCATATAATTAATGAATCTATATTAATGATGGTGCATGCAAATATGACAGCAATCACTTCCTTAAATTGATAGAGACATGAACTATGATATTAATAACTGTCTACAGATAGAAAGAGAAAGGTCAAAGCCATTAAAAAAGGTTCTTTTCTTATCCTAATCAAGTACATTTCATTTACATGCCAACTGACAGCGATAATCTTGAAGATTTTCATTAAAGAAAATGCATTTAGTAGTTTGCTTGAAAGTTGGACAAAATGCTGAGTCATCGTGATTAAGTAGCAAATGTTCGATGTCGAAGTCGAAGGCGATTTGTGGCTTATAAATTGTGAGTGTGATAACTATTTATGGATTATCAGAAGCACCACCAATAAAAGTCCATAGTGTACAGTGCGGGTCAGTTGATTAGAGACATTTGTCGAAGACAGGAAATTCACAAAGATAATTTTGAATTGTTGTTTTTGTTTAAATGACTTCACTTGAAATCCAAGAAGTATAAATATTTATTACGAGTGAAGCTATTGAGTTGACGCGCATTGTATCATGATAATGTCGAGTGCTCTCTGTGTAGATCGAGTACGAAATGCGGCGTTTGTAATCTGTCGATTAGAAGTTGGCCGTACCTAAGGTCGCTCAACTGACCCCCAACTGTCCAACCAGATACGGTTAAAGCAACCGATACAACGTCCGACGGAAAGAGATGGAAAGAGAGATAGATAGAGAGAGAGAGAGATACAAAAACACGCACGCTAATGCGACTCAGATAGCTGCGGAAATGCTTGCTGGCATGTGTGTAAGTAGATATCTATTAGATTGTATCTAACAGTGCATTAAGATACAATTATATGGCGCACAAGATACAGATGGGTTAATGAGACATATTTCAAGTTCAAGTAAATGTATCTCATAGATACACATATCTTTTTTCTTATGTGTATAGTTCAAACTATAATTTCACTTTATTTATAATTGATTTTATGTGTATTTACCTATTTTTTATTTAAAACTATAAATTATACCTATTAGATTGTATCTAACAGTTCATTAAGATATAATTATATGGCGCACAAGATACAGATGGGTGTACTATATGTAACTGTATCTTGTAGATACAAATATCTTTTTTATTTATTTATTTAAAGGTTAGCTATAATTAAAATTAATACTAACGCTATTGGCAAAGCAATGACAGCGAAGGCCTTCAGCTTAAAATATCTTTTTTACTTTACATCGATTTATGTGTTTAGTTCAAATTATAATTTCATTTTATTTTCTAAAATTTTTATGTGTATTTACTTATTTTGAATTTAAAACTATAAATGATATCTATTAGATTCAATCTAACAGTGCATTAAGATACAATTATATGGCGCACAAGATACAGATGGACTTATGCAGCAAATTTCAAGTTTAAGTAACTGTATCCCGCAGATACAAATATTATGTATTTTTTAATAGTTCAAACGAAAATTTCATTTAATTTATATTTATATTTTGTACTCGATGGTATATTTAAAACGTAGTACTATATCAATATACCACATGTATTTTATTTTTGGTATATTGTAAAAATTATACCGCACTGTTTTACGATTTTTTTTTTCTTGACTTCGAACGAATTCTATAATCAATTTATATTTATAACTTCAATATTTGTTTAACTTTTCAAGTTATTTCTTTATTTTATATTCAACAATTAACATAATCTATTCAAATCTATAATTTCCTTTTATTTACTTTTGCTGCTCATTTATTGAATAATTAATTCTATTAATAACATCATATATTTAGAAACATTTAAATAAGTATTTTAGCTTTATACTTTTGCACCCATTTGATTTTTTTGCATAATCAATTTCTATCTTCTCGTTTTGCATTTAAATAATTGAATACATTATTTTTATTTATAACTTAATATTATGAGTGTTTGCTTTATACTTTTTGCACCGAATTTATTTTTGAATATTCTCTATTCTTATCTTGAACTTTCCTTTAGATATGTATTTGTCTTTGCTCTTGCCTTTGTTTTCAATTAGTTGAATGATTTATTTTCATCTCCAACTTCATTTAATTCGTATAACTTATTTACTCGCTAATTTTTGCATCCAATTAATTGAAATAAATTCATTGAATTCAGAATTTGTTGTGCATCTGCCAGCTTGGAGTCATTAATTTTTTGATGTTGTATTTATTTTAGTTGCGTATATTTCGTTTTGTAAATTGCCTTTCCTTTTTGTTGTTTTTTTTGTTGTTGTTGGATTTTTAACTTCCAGTTTCATAAACTCGTATATGTGCGTAGATATTTTTAATCATACAATAATAATATAATTATACTTTATACTAAATTGAATGTTTCTTACCATGCTAGTTTTTTTAATCGTTTTTTTTTTTAAATATTTTTTTTTGCTTTCTTAGTTGAGTATCTTTTTATACCCGCTACACATAGGGTATAGTTGATTTGTCTGACTATCTGGTATATTAACATACCAAGCATAGCATTCGGTATATGCTTAGTTATTTTGCGGTATATTAATTTGGTATATTTTTAAATTAATACTGCATCATCATATGAGTATACCAATTATAGCCTTTGGTATATTTTAGTATTTTTGCGGTAAATTATTTTTGATATTTGGTATATTTTAAAATGAATACCGCATTACTAAAGCTATATAGCAACTGTATTGTTTGGTATATTTTAGTATTTTTGCGGTATAGTAAGTCGATATATTTTAAAATTAATACGTTACTTGAATTTATCAACATACCAATCACATCATTTGGTATATTTTAGTATTTTTAGGTATATTATTTTATAATTTGGTATATATTAAAATGAATATCGCCTTACTAATCAATATCAATTTACCTACTATAGTCTATGGTATATTTAAGTATTTTTGTGGTATGTTAATTTGGTAAATTTAAAAATTAATACCGAAATACTATTACATACTTGTATATTAGGTGTCGAGCACACTCGACTGTAGCTTTCTTACTTGTTCTGTTTGCTGTTGTATCTTTATATCTTCATATCTATATTTTTCAAGTTATTTTATCGCCTTAACTAACTTACAATCTATATTAGTATCTGAGTATCTTTGACGTCTGTATCTTGTATCTTTTCTAAACCCATTTGCCTGTATCTCTGTTTATTGATGCCGCTTTACTTATAAATTTTCGCTCTGTTTCTAAGCCAGAGTGAATCAATTTTTATACCCGCTACCCATAGGGTAGAAGGGTATTATAACTTTGTGCCGGCAGGAAATGTATGTAACAGGTAGAAGGAGGCATCTCCGACCCTATAAAGTATATATATTCTTGATCAGCGTCAACAGCCGAGACGATATAGCCATGTCCGTCTGTCCGTCTGTGTGTCTGTCCGTATGAAACACTGGATCTCAGAGACTATAAGAGATAGAGCAACAATTTTTTTTCGACAGCATTTGTTATGCACGCAGATCAAGTTTGTTTCAAATTTTTGCCACGCCCACTTCCGCCCCTGCAAATCAAAAAAATCGAATAACAAGCGTAATTTTAAAGCTAGAGTTGCGAATTTTGGTATATATAATAATAACTATAGTAGTTATGATTACTGATGGTTGTGATCAGATAAAAATTGTCGAAGTTATTAAAGAAATACTTTTGTATGGGCAAAAGCGCCTACTTACTAGGGTCTGAGTTGCTTTGGCTGACAATCTGGTATATGTGCCGTCTATGGTATATTTTGAATACGGTACTATGTCGATATACCAAATATAACATTTGGTATATTTTTAGTATCTTTGCAGTATATTCGGTATATTTTGAGAAAATATCGCAAAATATATTGCTTTTATTCAAAATGGGTAGCGGGTATCTAACAGTCGAGTACACTCGACTGTAGCTTTCTTACTTGTTATTGCTGGATTTCGTGGTTGATTGACTTTGAGTAAGCTATATATGTTACACATATGAATAACTTGGTGTCTTTCCTGGAAATGAAATAATTTCCCCCTCAGAGTAACGTCATATCTCACTTGTTATCTTTATATACAAATATAGTGTAGGAATTTTCATTTTGACTTTGATGACTTATGCTTCATATCGTATTTATCATTTCTGTTTGCTTGTTTGTTTGTTTGTTTGTCTTGATCAATTTCATGTTTGGCCGGGGCGCTAATAAATGTTGTTGCATCAACATCAACGACAACAGCTCTAGACACCATTTGAGTAAGTTGAGCTAAATTATTCGATTAGTCGCCAGGCGAAACTTGCAGCTCGCAGCTTTGCAGTCGCGTTGCACTTGAATTGCGAACAAAAAAAAACAAAAAAAAAAAAAAAACAGAAAAAAATCGCAATTGCGCCGTCACGCAGAAGATGCAACGGATCGAGGCAGACCGGAATGAGAATCAGCCGTAATATAGACAATAAAACAATATCAAATAATACGCTTACTTAGTTATTTACTCACTTGCTGCTGCTGCTGACGTGACGTATACGTAATGTGACACACATTCTCGCTAAAGCTGCTTTTAACCTTGCCACTTTGCAGTTACCTGTCGCACAGCTTCTACTTCTAATTCTAATTCCAGTTTCAGATTCAGTTTCAGTTTCGAATTTCTATCAAATTCATTCATTGAGCTAATCGAGTGAAACGAGTTTCTCGACTTCTCGACTTCTCGCCGCTTGCAATTTCCTCAAACTGCAATTAAACAACGACATTAGCTCAATTGCAATTGGCGAGTGGATTTATTTCGTACTTGACCAAGACCTTAGTCACGTTTCTTCCGTTTTCTTTTCAATTAGTTGTTAATTAGATTTTGCGATAGTTCAAATTTTGGATCAAATTGTAAGTTTGCAGCTTTACGAAATTGCGATAGTTGTTATAGAAATCAATGCGATACTTCCTAATATTACTTTATTGAAAACTAGCTTAGTTTGTGCCTTGGCCAAGACCTTGGCTACGTCTCTTCCACTTTATTTTTAATTCGATTTTGCGATAGTTCAAATTTTTAGATCAAATTATAAGTTTGCAGCTTCACGGAATTGCGATAATTGTTGTTTAAGTACATCTTTATGCGATGTTTCCTAATATCACGTTAATGAATACGTAATTGATACCCAATTAAGCTATGCGATAGTTGCTGCTTTAGGCCATCTCTGTACGCTATTTTTCAAATATTGCATTATTGATACCCGGCTTAGCTTGCTTCTTTAGTCCATCTCTATGTGGTACTTCAAAATATTGAGTTATCCAGCTTATCTGTTGTTACTTTAGTCCATTATGTAATTGATACCCATCTTAGCGTTGATTTTTGCTTTAGTCCATCTCTATACGATATTTTGCAAGTATTGCATTATTAATACCCAATTTACCAGTGTAATAGTTGTTTCTTTAGTCCAACTATACTTCCAAATATTGCGTAATTGAAACACAGCTTCGCTGTACGATAGTTGTTATTGAAGTCCATCTCTATGTGAAACTTCCGAGCATTGCGTAACTTAAACCTAGTTAAGCTGTGCGATAGTTGTTGCTTTAGTCCATTGAATTATTTAAACCCAGCTTTACCGTGCGATAGTTCCTGCTTAAGTTCATCTCTATGTGATACTTCCAAATATTACGTAATTTAAGCCTAGCTATGCTGTGCAATAGTTTTATCTTGAGTCCATTTCGTAGCTTAAACCCAGCTTATCCGTGCGATAATTCTTGCTGTAGTCTATTTCTTTGTGATACTTCCCAATATTGATTTATCCAGCATAACTGTATGGGAGTTGTTGTTGAAGTTCATCTCCATGCAATACTTCCGAATATTACGTTATTGAAACCCAGCTTAGATAGTTGTTGCTTTAGTCCATCTCTAAGCGAAGCTTTCACAGCTTAGCTATGCAATAGTTATTCCTTTATTCCATCTCTATGCGATACTTTGAACTATTTCGTAATTGAAACGTAGCTTAGTTGTAGCTTAGTCTGATTATCGTTATGATTTATTTCATTGTTGCAACCAGTTGCTCGAACGTGTAACTAATCGCTTAACGATGGTTATATTTCAAGTGTGAGATTTGTTTGACACTAATTGTCAGTGAAATATGGAAATGTGGCTGAAGTCAATAGCATTTAAAATAAATTTATTTTTATAAAAGTAATGTATTATTACATAGCATTTAAAATGTTTTTATACAAGAAATGCATTAAACAAAGTTTACATAGCATTTAAAATCATTTTTTTTATAGGTTTTTATAAAAGAAATGCATTGAACAATTGTGAGCCAAGGTTGTCTTCATTTTACTTGCAAACATAGACTGTCCGATATTTCTTTTAGCATCGTATTACATATATCTTAACATTACTTTATTATATTTATGTTATAATTATGTTAATGTTATAATATCTCTAGCCTCTCTCTTATGTGTCCAACACTCCCAGCCCGCAACAAATATTCAGTACGATATTCAGATAGGTTATCTTTAAGCGATAGTTCCACTCCATTGTGCGATAGTTCTACTCCATGAGCTAAGATTATGTTTGAGGGTTTTTTCTTTGCAAATTCTGATTTACTTATGATCGTTATAAGTTCAAATAAACTCAAAATATATATTTTTAATGATTTATAAATTTATGTATCATATATATTGTTTAGCTGACAAATATTCAGTACGATATTCAGATAGGTTATCTTTAAGCGATAGTTCCACTCCATTGTGCGATAGTTCTACTCCATGAGCTGTTGCAGTCAACAGAGCGTTGCTTATCGCCCACTGGCATCATATCAGCTATTGTTCTTGTTGTTGTTGTCGCTGTTGTCATACTCACGTTTGCCTAAACGGGAGTCGCGTCATGTCACATATTGATATTGACTGTAGATACTACGTAACGCCCCATTGCCCATTGCTCATTGCCCCTGTTATAACTTTGTATTGCTTCGGATCGGATCTATTGGTACAATATTCCCATTGTGTAATGTGGGAAGCTGTCACGCTGTGGGTCGTTTGCTGGGGTTATCTGGGGTTATCTTTTTGAGTGCTCTAGTCGCATTTTGAATTTTCCTACACAGAACGGAGAAAAGTGAAAGCTAAGGACGCGCTTTGCGATGAACTTTAAGTGCTTCCAACGGACATTGACACGATTAATTATTGGCAGGCAAGACAAAGTGTTTGTAAGAAAATTTTAATGTGTTCTGACACAGTGTATGCTCGACTATTGTATACCCTTTCATTTCTATTTTAAACTATATATATAATTGAGTACTTTTATTTTGCTCCATCTTATTTATTTAGTATTATTGTTTTTTAAGTTCTTAATAATTTAGTATATTACTTTTTTAAAGTCTTATTAATTTGAATTTTTTGAAATTAAAAAAAAGTACGATACTGACAAGTGTTTGCTCAACTATTGCATAATATGTTATTTGAATTTTGTAGAGTATTTATTTAACAAATTCAGTATTTTGTTTTTGCATTCTTTTTAATTTCATATTTTTATTTCTTTAAGTTCTTATTTTTATTGTGTTTTTAAATTCATAATAATTCAGTGTTATATAGTAACTGTATATTTCTTCAAGTTCTTTTTAATTTGGTATATTATTTTAAAACGTTATTTTTAATATGGAATTTTGTTTAAATTTAATTTAGTAATTTTTTTTTAATTCTTTTCAAATTAGTATTTTTTAATCTTATTATTTTAGTTTTTTTTTTATTATTTAAAAAACTTCAAATTGTTCTGTCAAGTGTATGCTCTGTTAGTGCATACCCTGTATTTTTCTATTTTATAGAATATTTCTTAGTATTAATTAAATATTTTGATTTTTGTTCATTCATATTGAATTAGTATTTTCTTTTCTTTAAGTTCTTTTTCGGTTAGTATTTAAATTTTTAAATTATTATTCATTTGAAATTTTCTTTTAGAATTCTTATTAGTTTAGTCTTTTTAATTTATTGATTTTTGTAATTTAGTATTTTTAAATCTTATAAATAAAGTTTTAAAATATTTATTCTTATTAATTTAGTATTTTGGCTATATACTGTTTGAAGTTTATTCAAAAATAATCATTTACCTCCACAAATAATTGAAGTAACCTCTGGAAACTTTACTGCATGCAACATATTTATGCATATCCCATAATCTGTAAAACTTCAGCTGCCTAACACTTCTGGTTGCTCAGTTCAATGGGATGAGTTAGCTAAAACTCCTCAATCTAATACTATTCTTAGGGTATGCAATATGCAGGCGCTTATCGCTGACTCGATTGCAACACACAGAGCAACGAAAATGTGTTCTGTATCTGGAACTCTATTTGTAGCCCAACCTAATGAGTGAGTGCGAATGTGAGTGTGTGAATGTGAGTGTATGAGTGTGCAAGTGATTTTATGTGTTGGGTGTGTTTTTTGTCTAATAATATACCAAAAATATAGGCTGGCATTGTTTATAAATATTAGACTTTTATGCCTGTAAACATTGAGTGCTGATTTAACACTCACTACATTCACCACAATCGCACTCACTACACTCACACTCACTACACTCACACTCAGTACACTCACACTCACACTCACACTCACTACACTCACACTCACACTTACTACACTCACATAATCAGATTCTTCATTGAGACTCAGATTGCGCGTTTTGTGTTCGTGACTCTCGTTTTATGTAGATCAGCAGCTGGTCGAGTGAGTGAGTGAGTGTGAATGCTTTTTGAGTGAGTGTTTTAGCATTTATGATGAATACTGTATACTGTATATGATGATATACGTAGCACGTATAGAATCACTCATACGACTCATACAACCGGCAAGTAGCATTCGTGTTCTGTTTACTTTCAGTTCGAATTCGTTAACAGACTCTAACGGTCTGAAGTGTGTCCCAGCGATCTAAATATTCATCACAGATCCTGACACGTAAAATATATAATTTCCAAAGAGAAACAAAAACAAAACAAACAAATACAAATATGTCCAAGACCAACCAAAGGTTAGTGTAAAATGTGTAGAAAAAAAAATACAGTGAAATAAATAATTCTTTGGCTAGCAACTGCAATTGCTGAAAATAATAATCTTATCAAGCTAATACATGTGTATGAAAGTTAAAACATTTATTTTTTGTTGTATTTTTTCGTTGAGACACGTAATTGTGAATTACCAAATATGCAAATGTGTGTGTGTGTGTGTGTGTGAGTGTGTTGATAAGCAGCCTAAGAGAGAGAGAACTATGACCCCCCAAAAAAAAAGATCTTTGTGTATTATTAGACTGATTAGCCATGTCCAAGAGCTGTACCTAAAAAAGAACTTTGGTATATAACTATGATAAACATGAGGTGGAAAAATACTAAGAGTATGTTTAACTACCAAAAAAAAAAAGAAAAATACTTTCACTAATCTTAAAGGACTTGACAAAGTAAATTCTCAGAAAGTGAAGTCCAAAAATTAGAACTCAAAAAATGTTTGCAAAATTTGAGGTTTTTCTTTGTAAATTCTGATCTACTTATGATCGTTATAAACTCAAATTAAATATATGTTTTTAATGATTTATAAATTTATACATTGTTTAGCTGAGTGGGACAAATTTTCAATAGATTATTGTAAATTATTTTTGCCTTCCTCAGCATTATTCATTAGTGTAACTGATAATCGAAAGTGCAATTGATTCATCCTTAAGTTTCTTAATCACTTTGTGAGTAATTAAGATTGCGATTTGCGATTGCATATCAGATTGCAAATGCAATATTTTTAAATAGTTGATTAGTAAAAGCAAATCATTCAAAGTAAAAATATAACAATATAAAAGTTCAAAATGTGTCATGTATTGTAAATATGGATATTGAAGTAAATTTTCTTTTTGTTCTCTCTTTTTTTCTTTACAATCATCTATTTTAGCAATAAGTAAAATGTATAATTAATATTCAGTTAATAGAAAAAGCAGTAAAAAAAGTGAAATAAAGTAAAAATCAAGTCAGATTGATCAAGTTTATAAGAAAATTAAAAGCACTACAGATGTGCACTTTGTGCAATGTTAATCCAAAATCCAAAAACCGGTTGCTAAATGATTTAGTAATTGAAAAAGCTTTTACTTTATGAACGTTAATCACACTCAAATAAAATTTGCCTTTAACTTACATTATTTTACATTCATTAAGAACCTCAAGTATCCTATAATTTGTTCTCAAGAATTTGACAACTGAACCTTAAACAGCAAATTAGTTGAGCGTGAATGCGATTAAACAACTGGTTGAGCAATTAATTATTTTTTAAAGACAGTTGTGGAAATAAAAATACAGTTTATTAGCTAATGATATATCATAAAAAATGTCTAGCAATTTCAACCATTTTATTGGCATCTTTCAATGGAATATGAAAATCTTAATTGACAGCACAATAATCTGGCAATTATTGAAAGTAAACAAATTGGAATAAAAAGAATATTAAAATAAAATTGATTTAGTTAGTATATTATTTAAAATAATATGTTTGTCTAAACAAGCTGAATTTGTGTTATTTTGTATTTGTAATAAAATATAGTTGAAAAATTAAAGACAATATTATTCTTTGCAAAATTTGATATTATTAATACTTTCACTTATTTAGTATACTATATGAAATAGTATTTTTGTATATTATATGAAATAGTATATTTGCCTAAACAATCTGAATTTACATAACTTTGCATTTAAATCTTGCTGCAAAAATGTTTTATTATAGATTGAAAAAAAAGTTTGTAAATCTTGATCTTTTCGATCTTTCAATAAAATGTTGAAAACGATATTTTTTGGTTGAAAAAATCTAAATCAACACTTTGTTCTTCAATCATCGTTTTGAGATTACGAAATCTTCTTCTGAGATCGAAAAAATCTTAAATTCAAGAAATTTGTTCATGTTTATATTATTTTGTATTCGCATTGTAAACAACTTTTATAAATATAGGTATATTTACTAAACAGTAGAACGAAATCGCAAATTTCTTAAACCAACTTGAGTTTTTAATCTCAAAATGCTTAAATGATTAAATTGAATACCATACGATAATTAAAAACTGTTTTTATTTTAATGAATATGTGTTTAATTAACATTCATGATATAAAGTTGTACTTATTTGTTTATAACTACTTACGAAATACTTATGACCGAATCGCAAAGTATTTGAACCCAAAACCCACATAAATAATGATTCACGACAGCTTTAGGAATTGATGAAAGAATTAAAAGCGTTATGAAAGATTCGTTATATCTAGTATATTTGGTATATTTTGTCAAGCAGTATTAATTAAATACTGAAGGGCATAAAACAGGTAATGAAAGATTCGCTACATCTAGTATTTTTTCTATATTTTGTGAGTATCAATTTAATACTGAAAGTCAAAATGAATTATTTTTTTCAAGTACATTTTCTTCTGCGACAGATTCATAATGTGAAATAAATGAAGTTGTATTTTAGATATCAATCAATGCAACTAGTTAAATAGACTTTTGTTGTCTTTCATTAAATGCAGT
Source organism: Drosophila kohkoa (assembly GCA_019972355.1). Taxonomy (NCBI): domain Eukaryota; kingdom Metazoa; phylum Arthropoda; class Insecta; order Diptera; family Drosophilidae; genus Drosophila; species Drosophila kohkoa. Next base: position 3,826,802 of record BJEL01000071.1, on the reverse strand, counting down.
AGCTGAGTGAAATTTATTTAGCCCAACTCTGCTGAGAGTTGAGTTCTTTTGGTTTTCATCTAGAGTTCAGAGCATTGCACATTACGTGCTGAAGCTGGAATTTACTAGCATTTACATACACAAGTCTCAAAAGTCAGCGGGTGACGATGGCCAGCCATGGTCAAGGTTGTAAACATGATGTTTACTTTAGTTATTATGTGCGGTAACTAAGGTTAGACCGTTACGATATGAAAGAAATTAGCAAAAATGGGGGCAGCAAAAGCGAGCTGCAAAACTGCTGACGAAGCTTTGAAAAATCTGGCGACCAATAAGAAATATAATCAAGCTATCAGAAGAACTCAACATAAACACGTTTTCCCAAATGTAATTTATAATTTATATTATAAAACATTAGAAGTTGGAAAAATTTTTCGAAAAAAATGAATTCAAAAATAATTTTTATTCAGAATTTAGAAAATTCGGTTACATTATAAATACAAATTTACAGAATCATATTTATTTGACTGTGCTAGTTAAATCTGAGAAACTAAAGCACCAGAAATAATGAATCGTGACCAAGGGTCAGCTGACCACAGATGAAGATAAAACAAAACAAGTAATAGAGCTAAAGTAGAGTGTGCTCGACTATGAGATACCCGCTATCCATTTTTAATTAAAGCAAAACAATGCGATATTAAATTTTAAAATATACCGCAAAATACTAAGAATATACCAATGTATATATATTAGGTATATTGATATAGTAGTGCAGCATTAATTTTAAAATACCAAAAATAATATTCCAAAAATACTAAAATATACCAAAGAGTATATTTAGCATATTGATATATGTATGTAGTAATGCGGTTTTAAATTTAAAAATATACCGAATAAATATACCACAAAATACTAAGAATATACCAATGTATATATTAGGCATATTGATAAAGTAGTGCACATTAATTTTATATAATATTCCAAAAATACTAAAATATACCGAATATATTTAGTATATTTAGCATATTGATATACAATGCGGTATTCATTTTAAAATACACCAAATTAATATACCGCAAAATACTAAAAATATACAAAAAGCTATATTTGATATACATATACTAGTACTTTAAAAATATGCCTTAGTAGTCATAGTATACCAAGTATACCGCAGAAATACTAAAAATATACCAAAAGTCATATTTGGTATGTTGATATAATAATATTTATTGCCATTGAAATATACCAAAATACTAAAAATATACCAAAGGCTACATTTGGTTGGTTACTGATACAGTAATATATTCAAAATATACCATAAAGTGTAAAATATACCATATATGTTATATCTAAGTGTTCATACGGATGGACGGACAGGCGGTCATTGCTAAATCATCTTGACGCTGATCAACATATAGTATATACTTTATATTAATCTGTCTGTAACCTACATTTCATGGCGGCACAAAGTTATAATACCCTCCTTCCACTATGTGTAGCGGGTATAATAACAAAAACAAAAAAAAAAGCTAATGTCAATGCGTAAGAGTTAATTTTGTTTAGTTATGGGTTCCGGCTAGCGCATTTACAAGCGAACTAGAGATCAGCTCTAGCTCTAGATCTCATAATCAGCACAATAATAAAAATAATAATATGTTATATTATTATAGTTGTGGGTAATTAGTTCATAACACGCACTTCCCCATTTACCTAATGCCCTCTCTCATTCGCTCTCTCTCTCGCTCTTACAGCGGCACTGCCGGAAGCGCTGGCAACAACAATGATATCTACAACATTGTGCTGCTCATCGTGGACATTGTGGTGCTTGTGGCCAAATTCTGGATTGCCATTGTCGAGGAAGTGTTCAAGACCTTCACCACACGCCCACAGTCAAATGTGGCCGGACAATTTGTGCTGATTACAGGCGCCGGACATGGCATGGGCAAGGAGATGGCATTGCAATACGGTGCATTGGGTGCCAAGGTCATCTGCTGGGATGTCAACGAGCAGACAAACTCACAGACCGTCAAGGAGGTGAAACAAGCTGGCGGCACTGCCTTTGGCTACGTTTGCAATGTGGTCAAGCGCGAGGATATCGTTGAGCTGGCCGCCAAGGTGCGCAAGGAGCATGGCTTCATCAGTGTGGTTGTTAATAATGCTGGCATTATGCCCTGCCATCCACTTCTGGAGCACACCGAGCAGGAGACACGTCTCATGTACGACATCAACGTGCTCGCTCACTTCTGGGTAAGTCAGAATATTAAATAAACTTCTTTGAACCGATTAAGAGCTGGAAATAAATAACTGACTGATTGAACTAGCAACGCAAAATCCAAACGGTAACATCTAGGAAACTGAAACAACATTTAGCAATCTCGACATATAATGCGATAGTTGAGTCTTAAAGTACCTTCAAGTGATAATATCTTCGAGTTTTGTGGATGTCTTAAAATTCATATATTGACTAATTAAAAACACTGATTAACTGACTGAAGAGATGGTAAAACTTAAAAGGCTGTAACATATTTTAAGAATTTCGATTGTATAATAAGTTACGAATAGTTGAGAGTTGAAGTACCTCCAAGTTATTATAGCTGAGAGGCTTGTGAATGTCTTACAATTTGACAAATTAATATTATTCTCAAAAAAAAAAAACACTGATTAACTGACTTAACGGAACAATAAACGCGGTAAGACCTAGGAGGCTGTAACATAATTTGGAAAACTCCAATGAGATAATTGACATTTAAAATATCTAATTTAGCAAACAAAAGTTATTCTTTACCAAAACAACACTAACTGACCATACTAAGAATGTTCAAAACCGGTAAAACGGTAAAACCTAGGAGGCTATAGCATAATCTAGGTTCCTCGATTATATAATAAGTTAGTTGAGTCTTAAAATACATCCAAGCTACCGCTGACCGAACTATCAACATACAGTCCAAGTGGTAATAGCTAGGAGGTTTTATGGGTGTCTTTAAATTTATATTTTGACTAATTAAAATTAATTCATAAAAATAAAAGTTCTGATTAACTGACTAAACGGATCTATGATATCCCACAATCTAGACAGTTGTTTAAAGAGATAATTGAGTCTTAAAATGCCTATTTTAACAAACTGAAATTATGTTCTACCAACACAGAACACTAACTAGCCGTTCTACAACTTGAACAATAAGAGAGGAGAGTGTAACATAATTTACAAATGGGAATTGTATAATGAGATAGTTGAGTCTTAAAATTGTAACGAACTAAAATTATTGCTTACAAAAATAAAACACTTGCTAATACTATGAACGTCCACAACTGGAATGGTAAGAGCTGGAAGGCTGCACCAAAGTAACGTCAACTTTGGTTACTTTATGACCAATTGCAATTTTAACATTGTTATAAAGTAGTCTCTAGTTTGACTAAGAAAAATCTTTCTAGTAACCGTACTATGAACGTCCACAACTGGAATGGTAAGAGCTAGAAGGCTTCACCAAAGTTGACTCTATTGAAATTTTCAAATTAGTATAAAATGGTCTTTAGTTTGACTAAGAAAAATCTTTCTAGTGACCGTACTATCAACTTCCAAACGGTAAAACCTAGGAGGTTGCACCAAAGTTGACTTTGGTTACTCTATGACTTCACTTTCTTGTAGTTTTTACTGACTCTAAAGCTAATTGCATGAACTCTTCTTTCGCTACAGATCATCCAAGCCTTCCTGCCCGATATGGTGGAGCGCAACGAGGGCAGCATTGTCGCTCTCTCCTCCTGCGCCGGTCTCTTTGGTCTGCCCAATCTGGTGCCCTACTGCGGCACCAAGTTCGCTGTGCGTGGCTACATGGCCGCTCTAGCTGAGGAGTTGCGTCTCAAGAATCCACAGACTAATGTAAGTATATACCCTTGATTTTTATGGGAAAGCGATGAGTAATGAATGTAGAATTCTATTCAAAATGTTATGTGTCTAATGTGTCTCTTATTTCACACAGGTTAAGCTGACCACGATCTTCCCCTACATGATCGACACTGGTCTATGCAAGAATCCACGTTTCCGTTTCCCCAACCTGTTCAAGTTGATCCCACCCCAGGAGGCGGCTGCCTCCATCATTGAGGCACAGCGAGAGGGTCTCGAGGAGGCGGCGATTCCACGTCGCTTTGTTGCCATTGAGAAGATCGGACGCCTGATTCCCAGGAAGGCAATGCGTTTGGTCAACGATTTCCTCGACACGGGCGTCGACTCTGACAAGCATTAAGCTCGACTCACAACTAGAAGAAACCAAAATGAAAGAAACCAATAACAAAAAACAACAAACTGTAAAACGGATGAACGAAGAAAATAACTAGAAAGTAAAGGAAAGAGGAAACAGTTCCATATGACATTCAGATCCAATGAATTAAGTCTCAAAAGCTTTATCGATTTATCGATCTATATATAAACATATATTTTTTTTTACATTTATCTACTTACTACTCTATATGTACATACAGAGCGAGAATTTAGCAAGCTTAAAGGTTGTTACTTAATAAATAATAAACTTTTATGTAGTATACCAAAATTTTTGGAACATTCGTGTACATTTGTTAATAAGTTTTATGATATATGGTTGATTGGATTTTGGCGAGAGTCCAAGATAATTTCGGGTCTCTCATGAAAACATAAATATTGAATATATAATATATTATTCAATTCAAATAAATTTTTAGCAATTCGTTATGGTTAAATCAATTTTAGGCGATTTAGATAATTTTATACGGAATTCATTTTGTGCGAAGTTTTTTTGTAGAAAAATATCAGTTGGCTTTATCTAAGTCTAAAATTTGGGTACAGAGTGAGACAAAATATCTAGATTTAAAAAGAAGATTGCAAATCTTGATTTCAGATCTTTTTGATGTTAACAAAAAAAAATCTTGAAAAACAATTTTTGGTTTAAAACAAAATCTTAAAACACAATTTTTTAGGTTGAAAAAATTTTTAATCAAGGTCTTTATGCTAAATTTGTTTTTAAGATAGACCCCATTTTATTTGAAGATTTAAATCTTTTAAAATAAATAAATATTAAAAATATAAAAAATATAAATAAATATATTAAAATATTTTATTTTAGAGTGAAAAATAAATTGCAAATCTTGATTTAAGATTTGTTCGATGTTTCGATAAAAAAATCTTGAAATAAGATTGTTAGGTTGAAGAAATCTTAAGCCAAGATTTTGTTGTCCGTTTTGAGATTACTAAATCGTCTTTTAAGATTGGAAAAATCTCAAATTCAAAGATTTTGTTCTTGTTTCTTAGAATGTATGAATTCCTTTAAAACTAAAACTTACATAATTTTATCCTAATTAAAGATTTTGCCTTCTTGCTCCAATATTGAGATTTTCCTAATTTTGAAACAGGATTGCAATCTAGAATTTTTATAGAATTTTGGTCTTGATTTAAAAAAAAACTTTCTTGGTTCAATTTTGTCATCATATAATCTTCATTCAAGATTTTATTCTTCCATTTAGCACGTTTTTTTTTCTTTCTGTGTAGAACCATATATATAAATATTTAAATTAAAGCTTAGAAGAGCTTATATATAATTTTTTGTATACAAAAAATATTAGTTGGCACTAAGAAAATGTTGGATATGTATTTTATCACTTTAGATACATTTATGTAAGTTCAGTCTAGTTCAGTTTAGTACTTTTTTTTTAAGAAATTCTTCAATGTGAAGTGCATTGAAATGCTTCCAATTGCTTTATTCGTATAGACAAGTAAAATAATAGTTAATAATAGTTCAGCTTCAAGGGCTTCATTTACTTCTTGCCCTTGGCCTTGGCGGCCTTCTTTTTGGCAGCACGCAATTCGCGGGCTTCCTTTGAGGTGATGGAACCGGCTCGCTTCTTGCGAGCCTCCTCGAGCTTTGCCTGCTCGGCGAGATTATCGAGATAGTACTGCTCGAAGTGGGTGCGCTCCATCACCTTCTTTTCGGCGGCTCGTTTGCGATCGACGGCCTCGAGAGTCTCGTGGAATTCGGAGAGGGCGACACGAAACTCCTCATCGGACTCGATCATCTTGATGAACTGATCTGGATTGTCGGGATCAAGCTCCAGATCGGGCATATATTCCTGAACAACAGGCGCAGCCTTCGATTGGCGCTCCTCCTCCTCCTCCAACATTTGTGTGCGACGACGCAGCTTGATCTCATCGACACGAGCCTCCAGCAGCTTGCTGCGCGTGATCTCTCGCTCGAACATCTAGCAGAAAGAGTGGCATATAGTGGTATAAATAATTTCGGATAACTAAAGCCCGATTCAGCGTAATATAATAGTTAGCAATTAAGTTTAAGTATAAGTACAATAAAATATACTAAATTATAGATATGACATATAGGTAATGAGCATGCAACTATAAAATAAATTAATGTTCTCATAGGTTATTTACAAGCTACAATCGCTACTCATTTTCAATAAATCTAAAAATATACCAGATTAATATACCGCAAAATTAATCAAATGTATCGAAGACTACATTTGATATTTCGATATACATACATACAATGTATGTTCATTTTCAATTAAATTGTATTCTAAAAATATACCGAAATAATGTACAGAAAAATTCTATACTAAAGATTATAACGAAGGCTACGTATATTTGGTATATTGATATAGTTATACATTAATTTTTAATAAAAACATATTCCAAATATATACCGAAATAATATACCGAAAACATACTAAATTATACCGAAAACAACATTTGGTATATTTCTACGTTAATTTTCAATAAAACCATACTCTAAAAATATACCGAATTGATATACCGCAAAAATACTAAAATATACCGAAGGCGGCATGTATTTGGTATATCAATATAACATAGTTCTACATTCAAAATATACCATAGAGTATAAAATTTACCAGATTGTCCGCTAAAATGCAGACAAAAGTTAGCAGTTGAATAAACTAAAAAAAAGTATCGTATGTCCAGCTGTAAACATTGAAATAGCAGTGCGACAGAAATAAAGCTACAAAACGGTTTTTATGCATATTCCTTTTTGTTAGTTGATTGCTTGGATGTTGTTTTTGTAGCATGAAACAGAGATAATAAAGAAGCAAAAAACCCGAAAATAATTTTTAAAAAAATTGTTAAATTTTGAAATATAAATACAATAACTAAATTGTGTCTGAAAGTTGCGTTCATAGTAGTATTTTTCATTTTAAGCGCATAGCTTGTCAGCACTGCTATTTTAAAGTTCACAGCTGTAAAACCAACTCGTTTTTGTTACCTATAAACAATATTAGTTATGAAATGGATAATTACTGATTACTTTTATTAATATAAACATTAAAAGATCTTCGTGAACTAACATCAGTTCTTAAAAGGTTTTTCCTATATTAGTTTTAGTGTCTTCTAAGAGCATACCAACATTTGGGAATAAATTTAGGATGAGAAGGAGCTATAATAACATACTTAGAACATTTAGCTTTAGCTTTAATTGTCTAGAAGCTTTTAGCTGTTTACTCCCCAAATTACAGGCAGACGAATGGTCAAAAGTTAGTCTGGAAAATTAAAATCTACTATCGAATGAATCTACTCCTATTACTCATCAACTACATATTGATGTATAGCAATTGACTTACGGCTGCCATGAGAGCCTTCTCCTTGCTGCTGGTGTGCTTCATCGCCTCATCGAGATTCATGATGTGCGTATCCCCGTTGGCTAGAGAGACGGCCAAATGCTGTCCGCCCGGCTGAAATACGACGGCAGTGACCGTCGAACGGAAATTGACGCTATAGATGGGTTCGCGTTGATTCAAGAGCAAATCCCAAAAGTCTAGAACGCCCTCTTTGTCGCCGGTGACAAAGAGCGAGGCGCGTCCCGTGCTCCAGGCGCCGCACATCAATTGATTGCGCTTCTTCACATACATGGTGCTGGGACGATTCTTGACCTCCTCGCACCAGATGCGGGCAATCCAATCGCCCACGATGAGGAAGTTCTTCACAAAGAACGGATTGCGATGAATGGTGCGAATGGGTCCAGCGCATATTTGATAGCTGCCCACCAGCATCTCGACGGGATTCAAGCCCTTGCGATTGCCCACAAACACGTATCCCATGGCGCTGCCAGCGATGAAACGCACCGGAATCGTATACTCAAACTCCAGCACCGTACAACCGTGAGCATCCTGACGATTCTGTTTCATATTCGGAGTGGTCTCCAGGAATATCTCATTCGATGGCATCTTGAGATCACGTGTATCCCAGAACTTGATCGATCCATCCAACGATGCGCTATAGAACTCTGTGTTCAGCTTCGAGTGGACCCAAGTGATCGCCGAAACCCGTTGACGATGTGCCGCCTCCATGGGGCAAATGCCGGTGGTCATTCCGCTCTCTAGCATATCCCAGATGCACACTTTGCCCGTGTACGTGCCAGCCGCCAGATTGTTCTCCTCCTTGGGACAGATTTTGGCACATGAAATCACCTCCGTGCTGTCGTAGTAGGATAACGGTTTGATCGGATTCTTAACGTCCCACACATAGAAGGCATTCGTCGAACCGTTTGTGGGATCCTCGGTGACCAAGCGTGACTTGCGATCATCATCGACCAAATTGTATAGATTGCTATACTGTGTCATGATCTGCTTGTTGTTGTTCGGCACCCAATTGATGACGGACATGTGACGCTGTGGACGCCACATGTCATGGATGATGTTGATGGTGCGCGACTTGAATGGCATGCAAATGGTGCGTCCCACCTCGTAGGGTATATCGTCGAAGAAATGATTATAGATATTGATGGCATTGTTCTGACGTGCCGTATTCATGGTGGTGCGTATCAATGTCTTCACCTCCTCGCCCCAGGCATCGTCACGTTCGACCTTCTTGCGATGTCGCAGCGTCTGCTCCTCATCGTTCATGTTCACCTCCTTGGGCCAACCGCCCTCGTAGTGAAACATGCCATGCTCATCGTAGGTGGCATTCTCAGTCTCCACCTCGCTGCTGGCCATTATCGAGCTCAGCTGCATGCCCCGCGTCTGCGGATTGCCCATGATGTACTTCAAACGCAAGCGGCTGCTCGGATGCACGCTGACCATCAGCTCGTTGCGATCCTCGAACATGCATTGGCGCCCAAAGCGACGACGCTCGCGCGTCAACACCACCTGATTCTGATACATGACCGCTGATCTGATCTAATCTATAATCTCCAAAAGTTACTGCAAATAATATCAAAGTTAAATGCGGAAATGTTTTCGTTGGCGTAACAAAATTTGTGTTTGGAATTTTTTTTGTTCTGTGAAGCGCTTGCTATGATCACTACCCAAAGGGTACATAGATGTTAATTTATACCCTAAAATACTTTGTATAGCTTTATTTATTTATTTATTTACATGTTAATTATTATACAAAATAATATAATAACTAAAAGAAAGGGAATGCTAGCAACTAAGGCCATCGACTGTTGTATAGCTTTGATTTTGGCCAAGTCAAATTACTTAGTTAACGTATGCGCCTTAAGATAGGCAACATTTTTTTCTTTTCCAGAATAGCAAGTTGTGGCGAACATAATAGCAAGTGATTTTCCCTCTCACCCATAAAGTTTAGCTCGAAAAGCCTAAAATTTACATAAATATTTTTGACACTTTTAATTATAGGTCATGGAATTAGCACTAAACTATATCTAATTGGAATATTCTTAAACTTAGAGCTTAAAACTTACACATTTCAACAGTATATATATTATTTATTTAAAGAAACTAAAAATATTGTTAGTTTATACTTTAATTTAAAGTTAAGCATATATTTTCTTAAAAAAAAATCTTTTAAGCTAAATTCAAAAATATGTGTTTTAGCGCCAAGCTGATCTACCAAAATACAATTGCCGACTGGTTACACTGCATTTAACATTTTGGTATATTTTTAAAAGCTTGTGCATATTTTAATACCATTGGTTAATGATATAATTTGTGTTCTTCATTTCCATGACAAATAGTAAATATGTATAAAAAAAAATAAGCAATCAATTTAGAAAAGCGTCTTTTATTATTTACATTGCTGTCAATGAGCAACACCGAGCTAGAGCGCAGTTAATCGTTGTATCGATAAATGCAGCGCTGTTATGGCAGTGTCGATAGCAGCGTCGCTGTTAGTTGCAGTGCTGTTAGTCAATTAACAGACATGGTAAGTTGTGCCGCCTCGTTGTGATTGCCAATTATTGTGTAGTCGCGTGTGCGCGAATGGCATGCCTCACCGTGTACACAAACGCATACGCAAAACGCGCAGTGGAATTCCGTCGTTGTGATTCCTGGTGGTCACCAGCAGAAGTAATCCGTAACCCGGTGGATTAACCAGTGCAGAAAATGTCACCCAAATACACGCACGCCATTGTCGCCAGGTAAGCAGCCCTCTACGACTGGACAGTGAAAGCAATTGCAAAAGCGAGCGCCAAAAGCAAGCAGGTGTTAAATTAGCACCTGGGGCGGGGTGGTGGTGTTGTTGTGAGGGGGTTGCTTGAATGAAGAGCGTGTAAAGAGCAGCAGTAAATTGTAAATTAGGTCATGATGTTGCCTAGCAGCCATGGCATAGCTTTTGGGTGGGGCATATGCTGTGGAGGGGTTGTTGTTGCCGATTTAACACCCTCACACACACACACACATACAAACAAACAAACACGCACTGACCCCGTGAATGAATTAATGCTCTATGTATGTAGTTATTTGTTGTTATTGAATTTAATTGAGAACATTTTGTACTAATATATTCTGTATTGTTGTCTATTGTTGTGTAGAATCTCGAATGCGCTGCAAGAGAGTGGCAGCTTTGATGTGCAATTGGCGAAACAACAGCACGAACAATATTGCGCCTTATTGCGTGAAATCGGACTCGATGTCATTGAGCTGCCACCGGATGATGCTCTGCCCGAGGGCGTCTTCGTTGAGAGCAGCGCCGTCGTCTGCAATGGCGTTGCGCTCATTGGACGCTCCGAGAATGCAAAACGACGACGCGAAGCCGACAGCATGGCCATCATACTGAAGAAGGAGCTCGATATTCCCGTTATTGAGATTGACGATCCACATGCTCAGCTCGACGGTGGCGATGTGCTCTTTACGGGTGAGCAGCAGAGGGGTGAAAGGGTATTCGAAGTTAGGAATAAGCTTAAAAGGAAGGCTAAGATATTTGTAAGCACTTGCTGTCTACAATTTAGCCTTGTCCTGCTGTCTGTCCGTCCGTTTCTTTAAAAATCTTTATCTCAGTGTCTAGAAGAGCTTAATACATCGAATTTAGGGATAATACAACTCAAGCTAGTTTCTTTTAAGAAACTCCTCAAAATGTAAACAAACAAAAAGTGAGTGTAATTAATGTTAAACCAAACAGGCTAAGGTATCTGTAAGCACTTGCTATCTTGTCCTGTCTTATCCTGCTGTCTGTCCGTCCGTTTCTTTAAACACCTTTATCTCAGTGTGTAGAAGAGCTGGAGATAATCAAATTTAAATGTAACACAGCTTAAGAGTATGACAAAATAAGCTAGCTTTAAAGGAATACCTCGAAGTGAAATACAAATGAAAAGTGATTTAAATTAACGTTTAGCTTAGCAGGCAAAGAAGTTATATGTAAGCACTTGCAATCTAGATCTGATTTGTCCTGCTGTCTGTCTGTCCGTTACTTTAAAAACCCCTAGAGACATCAAATTTAGGGATAATACAGCTTACAGTATGACAAATTAAGCTAGCTTCTTTAGGGGAACTCATCAAAATGTAATATAAGGCTATATCACAATACAATATAGACTTTTGCTGATGTCTGTCTGTCTGTGCGTCGCTTTAAACACTTCAATCTCAGTATCTGGAAAGCTAGAGTTATCAAATATAGATAGATATACAGTGGGGAGCAAAATTGAGTACATGTTTGCATATTTCACATTTCGGAGTGAATGATAAAGAAAACAGTAAAGCAAATGGAAAAAAAGTTTATTCTCTTTATTCAATATATAATTGACTATACATTAACGAGAAAAGATCAACGAAGAAGTGCACAAAGAAGAAAAGAAAGCTTGAAAACAAAAACAACTCGTATGTACTCATTTATGCACCTTTGACATTTTAAACTTCTTATCTGCAAACAAGATCGTTAAATGGAATTTTTAGTAAAAAATTAATATTTCGTCCATAAACCTTTATTTTTTATGACGCTTTCAATACGGTCTGGCATACTCTCCACAAGGTTTTCCAAAATTTCTTTGGGTATACGGCGCCACTTCTCATGCACCCTTTCCCATAAATTTGCGAGGTTTGATGGAGCTGAATTATATTGTCCCAATCGTCTTTTGACTATTGACCACAAATTTTCGATTGGGTTTAGGTCAGGGCTTTGAGCCGGCCACTGCATCAACTGAAAATTTTGGTCCATTAGCCATTTCTGGACGACTTTTGCAGTGTGCTTCGGGTCTCCATCCTGCTGAAACACGATTTCAGCTTCGTTGTAAGCACTGCGATCAATAAATTCGGGAAGATGGTTCCTCAAAATACTTAGATATTGCTCTTTGTTCATAATCCCTTCTATTTTGTGCATTGGTCCAATGTTCCACCAGTTGAAACAGCTCCAAACCATTATATTGCCTCCACCATGCTTTACAGTCTGCTTAACGTGGTGTCGTTGGATTGTTTCACCGGGCCGGCGCCAGCAATATTGTTTTCCATCTGATTGGAATCTATTAAACTTTGTTTCATCTGACCAAATTACCCGCTTCCAGTCATCTATAGTCCAATTTCGGTGCTGTCTGGCAAAACATAAACGTGCCTTCACATTTTTGGCCGACAACGCAGGTTTATTTTTTTTTACTGCTGCAACATATCCAATTCTTTGAAGTGCTCTTCGAGCTGTCCATCGACTTACATCTTTATTTATCTCTAAAGAAGCCCCCTTAGGTGTTAAGAACTTGTCCTTTCTCATATTAGCCATAATATGACGAGCATCCGCATCGTTTAAAAGTCGAGGACGGCCTCTGAGAGGGGATTCAACCGAAACTTTGCGTCTTTTTTGGACACGTATGACCACCGACTGACTTATTCCGAGTTTACTGGATATTATCCGGGACGAACATCCTTTCTCGGTAAGACCTATTATCGAATTTTCCACGTCCTGACTCAATTTACGCATAATTTTGAAATAATAATAAAAATTGCTCTTCACTTTCAATGTAACCACGTTGACACTTTAAATCATAATAAGCACATTACAATAAGTCTAAGAAACAAAGCAAAAGCAATAAGATGACAATTAACGGTAAATTTTTGATTCTTTTGCAGATAAGAAGTTTAAAATGTCAAAGGTGCATAAATGAGTACATACGAGTTGTTTTTGTTTTCAAGTTTTCTTTTCTTCTTTGTGCACTTCTTCGTTGATCTTTTCTCGTTAATGTATAGTCAATTACATATTGAATAAAGAGAATAAACTTTTTTTCCATTTGCTTTACTGTTTTCTTTATCATTCGCTCCGAAATGTGAAATATGCAAACATGTACTCAATTTTGCTCCCCACTGTAGATAGCTTACAGTATGACAAATTAGCTTTTTTTTAAGGAACTCCTCTAAAATGTAATACAAGTAAAAAGTGAGTTTAATGTTTAAGGTGAAACAGACTGCTTAACGATCACAATGCTTAAGTGAACATTTAAGATAGCTAATCGAAATGTGCTTATTTAGTATAATGAATTTAAGACTAGATCTTCATATTGTCTATCTCAGTTTAAACTCATTTTATACAACAAATGTATTATAAGTGGTGATCCTTTCATTTCGCTTAACTATTCCATAATTCTTATTGAATTTGTTTCGCTAGGACGCGAGTTCTTCATTGGCATATCGTCGTTTACGAACGAGGAGGGCGCACGTGCCGTGGCCATGGCATATCCTGAATATCCAGTGACACCTATAAGAGTAAGCAAATTCATTCCCTAACTTTGTAATTCCAAATAAAAACTTGACTCTTCTCTTGATTGCACTTGCAGGTGAACGGCTCGAAGCGTTTGAAGTACTACGTGACTATGGCTGGGCCGGATGTGCTGTGCGTCAGCACGAGTCCCACATGCCAGGAGATTGTGAAGCGGATGGAGCGTGAGGCGAGTTTCACCTATCAGAAGCTGACGCTGCCCGAGGAGAGTGCGGCCAACATGTTGTACATCAATGGCACCATTGTGCACAGATCACCAACTGAAATTCCAGAAGCTTATAAGGTACAAACACGTTATTTGTTTTTTTTTTTTTTTTTTTGCATATACTGAGTCTAAAGATTTATCTATTCTTTGCAGACTTTGAAAGAGAAAATCGACATTCCAACACGTAACATTAACATTAGCGAATTTAGCCAATATTCCAGCGGTTTGAGCTCCGCTTGCTTGCTGCTGCGACGCTGGAAATCCATCAGAAGCATTTGAATCTACTTCGGCATGCCGAAGACACAAAAATACCCTGGCAGAGTGATGGCAAACTTGTTGTGACAAAAGTGAGTCTATGCGAGAGAAAACTAAAATCATTAAATCAACTTTTTCTTTACTTTGCGCCAGCTATATGATAAAATCATCGAATGCGGCGCACTTCCTTCAAGTTCCATCGAGATAGCTTCAAAATTAAGCGAGCTGCATGCAGCAAAGCTCGCGGACAGACGGAAAGCAGGACAAATTTATGATTAGACGGCAAACGCTTCACAAACAAACGAACTGCTTGGAGATAGTAAAGCAAGGAACAACTGCATGTTATTTTGTATCTAAAAAATACGCACAGCGCCTGTTAATTCTGGCAAACTCAGCAATAATAATATCCTCGAATAATTCATATATGTATATTTAAATTTTTAAAAACGTTATTTGTTACAACTTTAAGTGATAATGTTAAAGTATTTATACACACCCACACACACACACACACACACGAATCTTCGCACACATTCAAACTAATCTTTAGATTTTTGTGCTATGAACTTCGAATTACATTTCATACTCTTTTCATCATACACTCTTTATACATACATATTTATACATATATTTAATACTTTTTTATTGAATGGACATCGAGTCCTCAAGCTAACGAATGACCTACGAATGTATCTACTTTACAAGTAGCTGTTAAATGTGTTCACTGTACTCCCATAATAATATAACATTACAAACAACAACAACAAATTATCATAATAATAAATGAAAATCATTTGTAATTTCTTTACAAAGCCATCAAATGTCTTCCTCTTGCCTTTACTATTCTTCCAAATCTTTAAATTTTAACTATCGTTTGGTTTCGATATCTCAAAATCATCGCATGAAAATTTTCGTAAGAAATTTGTCGAAAATCACCAAATCCATGATATCTCGGAAACTACAAGGACGATTTCAATGTCTTTTGGCCAGTTGGTGGGCCTCGTCAAAAGCTTTTGTTTGGCACAGGACTCGCCAGGATACGGCCGAGATATGGCTACTTTTCTATTTACAAAAATGTCCTTTTAACTCGGCTCCTATAAGGATTTTCGTCCTTTCGATCATATTTTCGGAAGTTTCGGTCCAAGCTCTATATTCATGCCAAAGGACATCCCTGTCGTCCTTCAAATGGCCGAGATACAGGACACTTTTTGATTTTTCACCAATTTTTCTAAGCCTCCCCCTGTAAAAATTTTTCATCCTTGATGGAAATTTTTTTTGTCCTTTTTTGGAAATCCTTGAATGCAGATCGATAGTATTGCACTGTACGAGTAGAAAAATGCATGTCCTGTCAGGATACGCCAGGATATGGCTGAGTTATGACTATGCAAAAGTTGGTTTGTGGCAAATTTTTTGCATTGATTTTTTAGCCGTTAAATTTTGAATTTGAATTTCGACAGTTGAGAAAACATTTTTTTACTTACCTTTGCGGCAATTTTTTTGCATTGATTGTTTACTTACCTTTTTCCAATTAATGCGTTCTTTAATGTTTTTTACTTATCTATTTTTCCCATTATCCTTCCAATAAATTAAAGCATTCTTGTTTTTTTTCAATTATTAGCTCTCTTTATTCTTTTGTCTTAAGGAAATGATTCTTAAGGATAATTTGTTTTTCTTTTAATGGTTTTATTAACAAATTTCAATGTAAACATTTAAGTACATTCAAGTTTACTTTTGCTAAAATATCTCAACAAATTAATAAGTTTATTTTATGACTATTTAAATTAAGGTTATAATAAAGGAATTAACTATAAAATACATTTATTTATTGACTGATAGTCTTTAGCATACGTAAACGTATAATTAGTTAATTACTATATTATTATCTACTAAATATAAATATTTATATAAACACCAATAATCAAAACTAATAAATAAAACTAATACTATACATTTTCCTGATGTATCCTGGCAGGACATTCTTGTACTTATCTATCTTCAAGGATTTCAAAAATTTCACAAACAAAATTTCATAAATTGTCTAAAAAAATTTCAGAACGTTAAAACATAAATGAAATTATCTACATTACTTTCTTAACTTCTTTTGTTATTACCTAATTCTAAATATATATAAAATTATGAATACTATATTGATAAATATAAATTATTTCATAAATTCTCGAAAATAGTTTCCGGTCATAAAACATAAATGAAAATCTTTTCTTTACCTTCCTAGTTCCTTTTGTTATTACCTAATTCGAAATATTTCTATAAAAGTTCGAATACTAAATAATAAATATAAATTACATCAAAAATTATAGAATAGAGGTTTCGGACATCAAAATATAAATTAAATTCTCTACATTACCTTCTTGACATGTGTTCCTTTTCCAAAGGATCCTCTGCTGCTAAAGAATAAACAAAAAATAGGTTAATAAAAGGTATTTAAAAAAAAAATAAGAAAAAGTGTTATGCAAAAAGAGAAAACCACAATTTTGCTATGATTTATAAACATTTTATATTCGCACTTAAGATTGTAAATATACAAAATACGTACACATACATACATATAATATACATATATAGAAAGTATTAGTTACTAAATTTAACACGTTTAAAAAAACACTGCATTTCACAATACTATTAATTAGATCTGGAGTTTGTTGTTGATCTCGTTGTTGTTGTTGTTGTTGTTGTGGGTGGTTTCTTTCGATGATGGATAATAATAATCTCATTAGGTTATGACGCGATTACAGACTATGTGTGTAGGCCATAATAATAATAGTAATATTAATAGTAATAATAATATTATTAATAATAATATAAATACTACAAGTGTACAGCTAAATGTGTGTGGCGTGTGTGATTGAACGATAGTCCGATAGTTGATAGTAATAGTAATAGTTATACGATAGTTTAGGTTATATGTATAAAGCAATATATATGAACGATTTGCATTGCTTACCGACTATGTATAAAGCGTTATAAAAAGTACAAATCTAATACTATTTAAAAGGTGTGTGTGTGTGTGTGTGTGTTTGTGCCTTATAATTCTATTGAGGGGATGTGTGTGTGTGTATCTAAAACTTAGCTAAATGTGTGTGGGTGTGTGTGTGTTGTAGATCTGGGTAGTGAAGTGAGTTGGCTGCAGATTGCAATGAGATAGATAAACATTTCTTAGCTAAGGATACAGAGATACACATGGATATAATAGATATAATTGTAGATACATTTCTTAGCTAAGAGATCCAAAGATACATATGGACAGATATTATTGTAGTGTAGATACATTTGTTAGCTAAGATACAGAGATATATATATCTAGATACAACAGATATTATTGTAGTGTAGATACATTTCTTAGCTAAGATACAGAGATGTATAGATACAACAGTTTAGTTTCAGTTCTATAATGCTTTTTCCTCTTTTCTATCTATTTCCTTTCTCTAAACTAAATATTGTTGTACATATTACATAGTATATTAGATTCGATCAATCTATCAACTGGGTTATTATTATTATTATTATTTATATAAATATGTGGAAGCTGCATTTGTCTACAACTGTCATTTTTGTATATTGTATATTGTTCTAAACTTCTGTCGAGATACACTTGATTCTGGATTTAATTTGAATATTTTTGGATGATGTTATAAGTCTGCTTGTTATTGTATAAAGATATATGTATATATATCTTGAGGAAGATCTGTGTCAAGTCTGCTCATTATTGTATATATAGTTATATCTTCAGGAAGATCTGTGTCAAGTCTAACTATGTCAACACATAGATACAGGAAGATCAGCGTTAAGTTTGTAAGAAGTTGGCGTTATTTTCATGGCGTTATTTTCATGCGTATCTTTATGTGCATCTGTATCTCTATTTGCAGATGTATCTTTAACTGTAACTACAACTGCATCAGCATCTTTATCTTCATTTGTATCTGCCACTGTATCTATATCTCTATCTACATCTTTCTTTCCATATGTATCTTAAACTTTAAGTGCATCTTTATCTCCTTAAGTATGTGCAACTGCATCTGTATCTCCTTCATTTGTATCTGCATCTTTATCTCCTCCAAATGTATCTGCAGCTGTTTCTATATCTGCATCTGTATCTCTATTTGCATCTCTAGTTCCAGATGTATCTGCTACTGCAACTAAATCTTTATCTGCATATGTATCTGTAACTGCATCAGTATCTCTATCTGCTTTGCTCTTTCCATATGTATCTGCAACTGCAATTGCAACTGCATCTGTATCTTTGTTTCCATATGTATCTGTATCTGCAACTGCAACTGCAACTGTATCTCTATCTGCATCTTTCTTTTTATATATATCTTCAGCTACAACTGCATCTTTATATCCTTTTGTATCTGCATCTGCATCTCTATCTCCATTCGTATCTGCAGCTCTAGTCTATTTGTCGTCCAGCTAACTGGGATTATTGTGTTGTTGTTGTTGTTGTTGCTGCTCGCTGCTGGCTCTAGGATCAATATAGGAGATGACGCTGCTCTGGCTGCTGTCATCCTCGACAGTTTCATTCAGATTCGCACCCTCAGCAGCTGCTCCACTCGTTGTTATCGTTGTTGTTGTTGTTGGGGTTGTCTCAGTCTTGCGTAATCTTTCCGAGCTGCTGCTGCTCGTCTCCGCCAGCATTGGCGGCAACTGTGTGGGTCTGCAGCTCTTCAGCGGACTGCGGCATTTGATGGCTTCGTATAGCTCATCGATTGAATGATTCATGGCCTCCTCATCTTCATCGTCATCGTGCTGCAACTCGCCAACGTCAGAGGTGGCAACATTCCCCACAACATCTCCGTCTTCATCCTCATCGTCATCATCTTCGTCTGGTTGCTGTTCGGCAGCAGCTTCGCCAGCTCCACTGTTGCTATTGCTATTGCTGTTGCTGTTGTTGCCAAGCAGCGCCACATGATGATTGTAATGCGGTTCGTTGGTGGCCAAAAACTCATCGTCAAACTCGTTGAGAATGTCGACATCCGCATCGCTGGCATTCGACGATTGATAGCAGCGAAAATCATCGGTGAGCGTGAGATTCAAATCGTTATCCGCCTGTGGCGCATACAAACCATGACTTCGTATGCTAATCTCCGAATTCTGATAGTTCAGATCGCTCTCGTTCGTCGGACTCGCCGAGAGCAAACGCGTGCCATTCGGCAGCTGAAAATGCGCAGCGACATCAACTTGCAACGGTTGCTGCAACTGTGGCAGATTCTGCAACGAATTGGCGCTGCCTTCGAGAGGAAGAGCAACTCCTGCTCCAGCAGCTGAATCGCCAGCTGAAGCGGCTTCTCCATTCGTTGCCAGCATATCGCTAATGTTGTTCAACGATTTCGATTGCTGCTGTTGACTGTAACGAATGAGCACGCTGGGGAAATCATCCTCCAATCGTATGCTGTTGGTCACCTGCAGTGAATTGGAGACATAAATCTCATGCTTTTGCAGCAATGGAGACTCTTCGGCCACACTCGCTGCTTCACTCGCTGCGCTGCTGTTGAGATGCGGCTGCGGCTTCGACTGTTGCTGTTGCTGTTGCGTTGTTACCTCCGGCAAACCCAAGCTGTTCATCGCCTCCAAACTTGGCTGCTTCTTGGCCACAGGCGTTGAAGTTGTTGCTCCGTTGTTGTTGCTGCGAAAGATTTCCACCGTGCTGACTGGCATTGTGTTGGCATAGAGCGGAGCATGCTCATCCAACGAACTGCCATCGTCATCCTCCTGCGTGGTCAACAGTTCATCCTCATGCTCCTCATGCTCATGCAACGTCTCATCCAACAACGAAGGCGTTCGCACTCCGCTTGTCCTCAGCTTAATCACCTCATGCTGTGGCGTCAATGTCTCCGGTATGTTCGTATAAATGTTCGCCTGGAGAATCTTCGTTGTGGGCACAAAACAACGTTTATACTGCAACGCCTCCAGCTGTGTGGGCGCCTCCTTCAACGCTGTCGGAGATTTGCGATAATGCAAATTCGTATTGTTCACTTTGCTGCCACCGGCAAGCAACGTCATCGCATTGTGATGCCGGGCATAAAGCTGCTCGGAGCTGGCATCGCTCAAGCTGTGCTGACTGTGCAACGTTTGTGGCAACGCTTGACGCTGCAGCTCAAAGTTGTTGCGCTTCGCAAGGCGTTTCTGCTTCTTGAAGAACTTGCGTGCCACATTGATCTGATTGGGATTGTAGAAGAGCTCAGCACTGGGAATGCTGCTCTCATGCAGCAACGATGTGGCACCCAGACTTCCAACATTGTTACTGTTATTGATGATGGTGATGCCATGGCCATTGCCATTAGCGGATGCAGCACTCAACAGCTGCTGCGTGGTGCAATCCAATTGGCCATTGCTGCGTGTTTGGCTGCGCATACTTCGAGCGCTGCTGCTGCGTTGTTTGTTGCTGCACTGACTATTCGAACGCGAACCCGTTGAATTGTTTGCCTCATACAGCGAACCAGTTGCTGCCGTCGCTTTGTAGGCCACAATCGAGTTGCTAATCATGGCAGCACCGCCACTGCTCCCAGCTGCTGCTCCAGCTCCATTTGCAACTCCTCCTCCAGTTGTTGCTACTCCATTGTTATAGCCGGCAACAAGCATCCGATTGACACGCGCCAAGCGATGTTGCGTCCACGCTTGTCGCGCATCGTTGCGCGTCAGATTGTAGAAGAGGAGTAGGAAGAGTCCCAACACCACGCAGCTGGCCACAAAGCACATCACATACAGCTGCTCCTCGCTGTGCACATACAACGCCGCCGAACTCCATGCAGCCACATAGAGCACCACAAAGCTGAGATGTCCACGCAGATGCGACATATTCGAGCGTTCGTAATCATCGACGATGCTGCTCAACGGATTGCTCAATGTGCTGTATTGTTCCTGCAACTGCAGTTGCAACTGCAACGCAGAGCAACTGGGCGCCGCCTCCTTGGTGGCACAACCATTCGCATCCAGCCAATCCAAATCGATGTGTTCCGTTGCCTGTGTGTTGTTATCCGAATATTGTCGCTGTCCCAGCTGTTGTTGATGTTGCTGCTGCTGCTCTCGTTGTTGCAGCACATTCACCGCCTGCTGGCTGAGTTGATAGTAAATGCACAGCGCCAGGATGCCACTGAATATCAAGAGGATGACAGCAGGCACTAGCAAAGCATTCAACGTGGTTGCATTATGCAAAAAGCAATAGCTATAAGCTGCATACTCGGACATATTCACAGCACTGCTGATGCCGCAAATCAACAAAGCAATGCCCCATCCAACCAGATAGATGCCGAGTATAGGTTTCCGTTGATGCGGCTCCTGTGAAGCGCCAGCTGCAATCCCTCCAAGCTGCGAGGCTGCCATTGTGGCCGTTGTTGTCGTGTGCTGTGGCAGCGAAGTGGCTGTCGTTGATTTACTCAACCGTTTGTACATGCTGCTCAGGCTGACGCACAACCAGAGCAGCACACACAGGCTGAGATAGTGCAGGAGGAGTCCAAAGAGACGACAATGCAGTTGACTCGTTGTCTGATAGATGCCGAGCACAAAGGCCAAGCACAGCGAAGCGAGAGCCAGCCAAGTGTTGACCAAAGCATGACGTTGCACACGATTGATGCGTATGGCACAGCCAAAGACCACAAAGGTGACAATGTTGAACCAAGCGCAGGCAAACAGCACAGCACAACCCACATAAACAGCAAGAGGAGCGTGACGAAACCTCGCTCCAGCCAGTTCACTGCGATAGTCATTGAGGTAAGCGGTACGCTGCAGCAGGCCAAAGTAACCGCTGCGACTGCAGCTGAACATCAAGAGTGTGCGATGCTGATAGTGTTGCTGGCAGACGCGTGTATTCCACGCCTGTTCTTCGGCATCCCACCAGGCTGGCTGCGGTGCACTCAATGCATCGTGATACGGATGCGCACGCAGCATTATTGTGATGCGTTGCTGGTAGACATCTTCCTCAAGCATCGACTGTTGTTGCTGCTCCGAATGTTGCTGCTCCTCGAGTAGCTCTCCCTCGTTGCTGTAGAGACGCGCACCAATGATGGCTGAGGATAGCGTTTGTGTGGCATTCAAGAGTTCGGGCAACAGCTTCGCATTGCGATGCAGCGTTATCATCAATCGCAAATTACTCGTTGCACTCACATTCGTTAGTTCGTGCAACAGTTGTTGTGGCAATTGGATTGCCGCATCGATGTCGCCGTGTTCGTACATTGGAATCGTATCGTTGGCACTATTGCACTGCAGTCCACGCTGGCTGCCATCGAGCCACACACACGACATGCTCACAAATTGCTCGAGACTAATGTTAAAGAACTCCACAAAAATGTTGCGTTGTCGCTGACGCCATTCGCCATCCGCCGTCGTCTCGGTTGCCGTCTCCAGATGCAACGCTGCCGCCTCGACAATGTGCAACAGCTTGTGGCCCGTTTGTTGTTCACGCTGTGCGGCCTCAAACAGTTTGCCCGGCAACGTCAGCAGCTGCGACACAATGTCCATCAGCAGATAGCTTATCTCCTGCTGCTGATGCACCTCCAGCGGTTGCTCCAAATACTTGAGCAGCGTCCTCGCTATGTACTCCAAATCCATCGGATCACGTATCTTGTGCAGTTGCGTTTGTATGTGCGTGAAATTGTGCAAACGTCGCGCAATCTCCAGCGCATTTTGTCCCTTCGTTAGCGTTAAATTCACCTTGGCGAATTGCTCGAATATCCGCGTCGTTTCACTCACATAAACACAACTCTCCGTGTTCAACTGCTGCCACTTGCCATCGTTGCCACACGCATGTGTTGCCCTCCGTTCGCTGCTCAATTCGCTCGGCTCTTCCACGCACGCCTGCAGCACCGTCTCGCCTCGCATAGTCCGTGGCCAATGGTAGCTGCCCTTGTTGGTGTGCGTGACGAGTGCATCGCAATAGAGTGTTCCCTTGGCCACCACATGCAATACTATCGATTGCGATAGATTCGCCTGTTGGCTGCGCAGCGTGCAATCCCACATGCCGGTGTGATTCTGTGTTAGGCTGCCAATGCGTAGTATCGAACTCAAGATGCCCGAATCGGTGGAATGCCGCGGATCCAGGTTGACATCGTTGAACACTTTGGTTGGGTCGCGATAGATGATGTCGTCGGTGGAGTTCTGTTGGCGTATCTTATCCGACCAGCCCCAAAATACATAGGCACGTGTGGGCAAATCCTCGGATTCACGCGGTGCTCCAATTGCCACACGAGGCGCATAGCACTTCAGCTGCAGCTCGTCGCCCTCAAAGGCAATCTAAGGAGAGTAACTTTAGATTTATCCGTTTACATTTCGAGGAACTATTTTGCTTGCTCACCTGATTCTGCTTGGGCACCAGCTCGAGCAGCGGCTGCAGCAGCGATTCGCAACGGAAATCAATGCCCACTTTCAGTTTTTTCAGCGGCATACCGCGAAAATTCACTGGAGATTCGCATTTGGGTGCCGGATGCAAGCGCACATCGCGTGCATTTGACCAGGCAATCAGCCAGATTAAACCGCAATCGCAGGCCAGCGGATTGTTCGACAAGTCACTAATTGAACACATTGATGTAGCAAGAGTTTTTCATTCAACAAATTGTTAAAAACTTACAGCTGCTTGAGTTTGGGCATCAGCTCAAAGGCGCCTTCGTAAATATGACTGATCGAGTTGTTGGCCAATTTGAGGCGCACCACATTTGCCAGGCTGCTGCCAAAGCTGTGTTTGTCCAGTTCGCTGAGCAGATTCGATGACAAGTCCAAGCGTTCCAGTTTCGTAAAGGTTTTAAAGTCCTCTTCGCTGACTTGAGCAATGGCGTTTTTGCTCGCATTTCTGTGCGATTCAAAATGGGGGGCAATAAATGAATGTACTTTGAATGTGTGTGCGGTGGACTTACATGCTGCTTATGAGGTGGACATCGTCGCCGAATTGCAGCTCCTGCCAGTTAACAATATGCTGTTCGTCGCAGCGCACACGCAACGTTTGTATATTTTCCGAAATGTTCTTGCAACTGCATTTTGTGGGGCACATTGCCTGCACAACAACAATGGACGTCTGCAGCAGCAGAAGCAGCGGGAGCAGCAGCCGTTGTTGTGCAGCATTCATCTTGTATGCTCACGATTTACACGTTTTGCATTTTTTCGTTAAGCCGCATCCCATTTAATTAACAAATGCATAACACAAACAAAAACACCCAAAATGTTACAACAAAAAAAATACGATTCCAACCAGTATTGCTCTATGCGCAGAATTTTTCTATAAAACGCCAACTGGAATAACACTAAAAAACGCCCGATAACTCGCAGCGAAAAATGATCGATTAGCACAGGCACAATAACGTGTTAATTATAATTAAATTACTATAACATAATTATGAGCATATTTGTTAAATTAATACATTTAATATTTCATTCATTATATAGTTTACTTATATATTATCGACAATTCGATATGTTTCTGCCGCTTGCTATGCACACACTGTTCACGCACAAAATAAACAAAGCGAAATATGACAAATTTTTATAGTGTCACAACCGCAAAATGCACACAACATTTTTTCAACAAACTTTGTTATATGTAAAAAATATGTAAAAATGTAAAGCGGCTCGCTGAATAGCATTCATTTGGTTAACAGGCAATTTGTAATATTTTCTTAAGCGTACTGTGTGTACACACTGGTGAATAACATACGTTCTTTTTACACCCAAAAAAAAAATTGACGTGTCAGCTAAATGTAAGCGAAATCAACGCCAAACAATAACATATTGAAGTACACGTCGTTAACAAATTGAGCAGCAAGCCAGCGGGCAAGTGTGTGCATGGAGTTCCTCAAGAGCGGCATCAAAACGGTGCTGGGCAGCAGCGAGCCCGGCCAACAGCCAAGCGCAGCAGAAACCGTTGAGAAGCTGGTGGATCGTGTTTTCAGCTCAACGCTGCTCGAGGATCGACGCGATGCTTGCCGGGCACTGAAAGCACTGTCACGCAAATACCGCATCGAGGTGGGTGCCCAGGGTATGCCACCGTTGGTCCAAGTGCTGCAAAACGATGGACAAGATGCCGAAATCATTAGCTATGCTCTCGACACACTGTGCAATATTGTCACCAGCGAAGAGTTCGATGAGGAGGCCGACAACCCGGCCGTCTCGGTCAATGTGGGCGAACAATTCACCGAGATGTTCATCAAGAGTCCCGAACACGTTACACTCGTCATGGGCTATCTGGATGAATACGATTTTCGTGTGCGTCGCGCTGCAATTCAATTGATCACATCGCTGATAGCGAACAAGACACGGGAACTGCAGGAATTGGTGCTCGTCAGCCCGATGGGCGTATCCAAGCTAATGGATTTGCTCACCGACAGTCGCGAGGTTATACGCAACGATGTGCTGCTGCTGCTCATCGAACTGACCAAAGGCAACTCGAATATCCAGAAGATTGTTGCCTTCGAGAATGCCTTCGATCGTCTGTTTGATATTGTGCGTGAAGAGGGTTGCTCCGACGGTGGCATTGTTGTCGAGGATTGTCTCATCCTGCTGTTGAACCTGCTCAAGAACAATTCCAGCAATCAGCAGTTCTTCAAAGAGGGCTCCTACATCCAACGCTTGGCGCCCATGTTTGTGCTGAACAACAACAACGGCAGTGCAAGCAATGATCTCGATGGCGACGGCGTCTGGACACCGCAGAAGGTCTCCAATTTCCATTGTCTGTTGCAGGTGGTGCGCGCCCTGGTCACGCCCAGCAATCAACAGCAGGTGGTCAACGCCTGTCAGCGTGTCATGCAGAAATCCCAACTACTCCAGGCCCTGTGTGACATCCTGATGAGCAGCGGCGTGCCAGCAGACATTCTCACCGAGACGATCAATGCGGTGGCCGAAGTTGTGCGTGGCGATCGCAACAATCAGGATGAGCT
Organism: Drosophila kohkoa; assembly: GCA_019972355.1. Lineage (NCBI taxonomy): Eukaryota > Metazoa > Arthropoda > Insecta > Diptera > Drosophilidae > Drosophila > Drosophila kohkoa. The sequence continues at coordinate 3,800,572 of BJEL01000071.1, read as the reverse complement.
GAGTCGTGTCCTGGCGCCCAGCCAACCGCCACGTCCAGCCATCGTGGTGCTGCTGATGTCGATGATCAATGAGAAGCAACTGCTGGCGCTGCGTTGCGCTGTGCTCTATTGCTTCGAATGTTATTTGTATCGCAACTCGGATGGTCAACGCGCCGTCGTCCAAACGCTGCTCCCCTCGAGTGCCAGCGATGTGAGTTCGCTATCGACGGGTCAACTGCTGTGCACCGGTCTCTTCTCCACCGATACGCTGGCCAATTGGTTCTCGGCGGTGGCCATCATGCACACTCTCGTGGAGAATGTGGCCCAGAAGGAGGAGCTGTTGCGTGTGCTCCTGGCCACACCCGGAGGCGTGCGTCCCATCACGTTGCTGGAGCAATGCACCGATCTGATGCAACAGGAACGCTATCGACTTCAGAGCAAAGTCGGTCTCTTGATGCTGCTCAGCGTGTGGTTGGCCCATTGTCCCGGTGCTGTGAAGGCGCTCCTCGAAACCCAAGGCACGATGGCGTATCTAACGGCTCAGCTGTGCGCCAATGAGCACGACGAACGCGAGTATCTGGTGCAGGGCATGTGCGCCTTTTTGATGGGCCTCTGCATACAGTTCAACGACAACTCGCTGCCCAATCAGCGACGCGAAGACATCAGCCAGCTGATCATCAAGCGCATCGGCCAGGAGACGTTCTGCAACAAGTTGAGCGAGGTGTCGCGCCATGAGGCCTACAGTCGGGCCTGCAAACAGGCGCAGATCCGTGCCAAGGGCGCGAGTGAACTCCTGCTGGACTACGAGTACTGCAAACTCTACAAGGGATTGGAGGCGTTGATTGCCAAGCTCGTGAGCGGCTTCGATGTGGATGGCATTGAGCTGACCGAACTCACGCTCAGCTCGGAGGCTTCGGCATTGGTCGCTCAATACAAGGGCATCATACGTGGCATGGACACACAGATCCAGACGTTGCAGCAGTCCGCCAAGGAGTTGGAACAGCAGCACAGTGAACTGAAGCAACAGCTGGAGCAGGAGCAAACACTGAAAGCACAGTTGGCCGATCAGAATACGCTGCTCAAGGCGCAATTGACAGCAGCAGCTGCACAGCAACAACAACAACAACACTCTACTGATTCACCGGCTCACAACGGTGCTGTTGGCGTTGCGGTGGTGCAGGATGAGGAGCTGAATGCGGCGCGATATCAGGCAAACATGTATTTCGCAGAGAACATACGTCTCACCAAGGAGCTGGAGACGTTGCGTCAGCAGCTGGCAGCAGAAAAGCAGCGTGCCGATGGCGCTCAGGATTCGCTGCGTGCCACGCAAAAGGATCAGGAGGACTTGCTCGAACTGCTCGCGGATCAGGAGGCCAAGTTGGCGCGCTATGAGACGCCCGTTGAAGCAGCAGCTGCAACTGATGAAATAGCCAATAGATAACTTCCAGCTAAATTATTGATAGCGATGATGATGATGATGGGATTGATGTATTAACGTGTTGCATGTGGCAAACGGGAAAGCTCATCCAACTGCCTCCCCAATTGATATATATATATATATACATTCTTATTGCTTTAAACTGATACATATTTATATATATATAGTATATATATACGACTACTATATAGAACTGTTGCAGAACCTGCAGAATTCCAAACACACATGAAAATGAAAGAGAGTTGTTGATCTACAAATCGGAAGCAAACATATATACGATATATACATTTAGTCGATTCGTTCTGTTTTTTGTAGCTGATTTGTATAATGTTTATGGTTTTGTCCTATGCTAGATTATCGAAACAGAATTTCACAAATAAAAAACTGAATCAAAAACTTGGTATTTTCTTCAATCTAAGATGATTAAGAGTGAGATGGAAGATGCGGAGTGATAGAAGACTATTCTAATTTGACTTTATCTCACTTTTGTCTATTAAAGTAAATAATAATGTTAGTTTACCTGAGTCTGAAGGTATTCCGAAGTTCAGAGAATTCACTTAAAATTTGCTTTCTTCCTTGAGAAATATTTCGCTACTAGATTTTACATTAACTTCACACAATCGGGATGCATTTTTTTTTTTAGAAAATATCTTCACTAACTTTTGAAACACGTGTGCGAACATTGCGAACCTTGTCTTAAAAGAGAATTTGTCTCAATTCAAAAGCCTTCTTGGACTGTGTTGTTAACAGATTTCAAAGCTAAATTAGCCTCAGAGAACTAACTGAATTTAAGACTTGTAAACTTGACTACATTTATCTGTGAAATCCCATAAAATTGGGAATAAATTGTTAAAAATCCAACTTCAATTCAATTGAACAGCATCAAGAACTTCACTAGGCAACTCACGTGTGTTGAGCTGATGTTGCTGCTGCCACATTTTGCGGCATCTTAACTGCAACAATACCCTGTACAATTTCAACTCCTCACTTAAGCAGCATCCACATGGCGACAGAAATGTTGTTGATTCACTTTTCTTTTTTTGCGGATAAACACATTTGCACGAGAACAACAAAAAAAAAAAGGTTTTTGATTGAATTTAGGAGTGTTTTTTGTGTTATTTTCTTTTACCATTCATATTTATTAACAAATGGCTACAAATTAGGTTCTTAGACGATGTGGGCAGATGTTTTGACCATTTCACATTTTGTGGTGTTTGTGGTTTCTCTCTTTACTTCTTGTCACTTGAAACGGAGCTCTTCGATTCGCGGATCGAGGCAGAGCGACGACGCTTGGCCTCCTCACGCTTAGCCTTGGACTCCTTCTTGCGCTGCACCAACAGCTTGGCGTAGTCGGCGGCAGCCTCCTTGGAAGCCTGCTGGCGCTTCTTCTTCAGTGCAATGCGTCTGTGTTTGCGCTGCAGCACCACGGGTGTGATGAGACGCTGAATTTTGGGCGCCTTCGAGGTGGCCTTCTTGTTGTCCTTGGCGGCCAATGGGCGACGCACGACAAAGCGACGCACATCATCCTCCTTGGTCAGGTTGTACAGCTTGCGGATCTTGCTGGCACGCTTGGGACCCAAGCGACGGGGAATTGTGGTGTCGGTAAGACCGGCAATATCTTGTTCGCCCTTCTTGATGACGACCAAAGCGAGCACCGACATGTTGGCATCCACAATGCAGCCACGCACCGACTTACGCTTGCGCTCGCCAGTACGACGTGGACGGTAGCAAGAGTGTCCCTTCTTCAACAGCAAACGCACACGACCTAAACAACAACAACAACAGCGCTGAGTAAGTAATCAACCCTTTTTTTTTTTGGTATTTACTCAGAAATGCTTACCGTGGGTGAGCACGCCCTGCTTCATGGGGAAACCCTGCTTGTCGTTGCCGCCAGAGATGCGCAGTTGGTAGCCCTTCCACTCATCACCGAGAATATCGGCTTCCACAATTTGGCCCATACGCTTCTCGTAGAACACACGCAGTTTGTGCTCATCGACAACCTCGAACAGCTTTTGGCATCCCGTAGCGGGATAGGAAACGTTGAGCTGCAATTAAACACACATATTCATCAGTTCCCAAGATGGACTTTAACAATTTTGTTGTCACATATTATATGTATACAAAAAAAAAAAAAACTATGCCTATGTTGACCGGGAAATTGTTATCGCGTATTTTAAAGGTAATCACTTGAGTTTTTCATGCATCATTTGTTATTTGCACTAGTTTAGGCATTATTCTAAATGTTTAACACATTATTTTGCTTGTTCACTTTGTTTATTATAATATTTTTCACAAAAATTTTGCACACCTTCATTATGTTGGTCTTGCTGCAATCAACACAGAAAAAAAAAGAAACGGTCTTGTCAAACACAGACTGGGTAAGGGAAATAGGGGTGGGCGAAAATCGATTATCTTGAAAATTTGTATCGATTATTACTTCTTTTTTTGGCAATCGATGTTTAATAGGCGCTTTCGATGTTTTCGAATACATCAGTAAATATACGTAGAAAAACTTTAATAATTCAATAAAAAATGAATTAAAGTCATATAAATAATTGTGTTATTTAATAGCTTAATTTTTTTGCAGCACTTGTATTTTAAACAGTTTAACGGGCAACATAAACAAATCTATTAAATCAGGAAAATATAAAAAATACAATGGCGCCAATATTGAACAAATTTTATTTGCTTTTTATTAGTTACTGTTACACAGTGATTTTAAATAATAACAATAGTCCCATTTCAAAGGTCCCTCTTTGAACGCCGCAAATACATGCTTAAGCTTTATAGATTTGACGTAAAGTTATAGCTCAATTAATTATACATACATAACTAAATTCTCATTTAATAGTAATTGATATTCAATTTTCTAATAATCAAAATTAATTTAATAAATGATTGAAAATTATTCGAAAAATAACGATTTGCAATAATAGCAATGATGCTATATCGTTGTATCTTTTGCGAAATAAATATACCAAACTATCAAAAAATCATCTTTAATTTTTTTAGCAGTAACATCGATATCATTAATGCATACATGCGTACAACAGCTGTCAAAAATGTGAGTGACCATGCGTTTGAATGTAGCCACAGGGTGATCCACTCACAATAAACAACGATTACAACACGTGTTGTGCGAGCTCACTTTGTTTTTTTGTTATTGCAAGACAAGTTTTAGGAATCAAGCAGCACAAGAAAAAAATATAAACATGGGCAAGCCAAAGAAAGCAAACGTGGCGACAATTAAAAATGTCAACTTGGAGAAACAAATCACAGAAGGCAAAGTGTCCAAAGCCAAAAATAAGGATAAGGTCAAGTTGCGTGCTGAAGAATCACCGGTAAGTGTTAAAATCGAAAAAAAGCAACGAAAACAAAGTTTAATGGAAAAACTTCACTTGCAGAATCTAGACACAAAAAGCAGTCAAAAGATTCTGGCCGCAGCCAGGCAACAACAGCTGGAAATGGATGAGGAGAACTTTCCCAGTTTGGTTCCCAAACGCAGCGTCAACTTCAATTTGCGTAAGTAGAATCCAAACTTTAAACGTTTGAATATAAATCATAAATCTCTCCTCTCTCTATTAGACGATAACATTGAACAGGATGAGCCCGATGTGAGTGAAACGGACTTTATGGCCGATCTGGGCATGGATGACGATGATGTTGCCGCCTTCGAACGTTTCGCACAACCAGCCAAAGAAGGCAAACGCACCCTGCAGCTATCGCAGATGATAATGCAAAAGATCCAGGAGAAGGAGGCGGATATACACACAAAGATCTCGGACGAAGGTTCGCTAAAGATCGAAGAAATCGATCCCAAAGTCAAGGAGATGTACGAAGGTGTACGCGATGTCCTCAAACGCTATCGCAGCGGCAAAATCCCCAAGGCCTTCAAGATCATACCCAAGCTGCGTAATTGGGAGCAGATCCTGTTCATCACGGAGCCGCACAATTGGAGCGCTGCCGCCATGTTCCAGGGCACACGCATCTTCTGCTCAGTGCTGTCCCAGGCGATGGCCCAGCGTTTCTACAATCTGGTGCTGTTGCCACGTGTGCGTGATGATCTTTGCGAGTACAAGAAGCTCAATATGCATCTGTATAATGCACTGAAGCGTGCTCTATTCAAGCCGGCGGCATTCATGAAGGGCATCATATTGCCACTGTTGGAGGGCGGCGATTGTACGCTGCGTGAGGCGATCATCTTTGGCAGCATTGTGGCCAGAAGCTCGATTCCGGTGCTGCATTCATCGGCTTGTCTGCTCAAGATCTGTGAGATGAGCTATTCGGGTGCCAATTCGATATTCATACGTTATTTCCTCGACAAACGTTATGCGTTGCCGTATCGTGTCATCGATGCAGCCGTGCATCATTTCATCAGGTGCGTAGTTTGATTCTTATCATCAGGAAATCGTTGTTAAATACTTGAATACTTTTGCAGATTCGAGAACGATAGACGCGAGTTGCCCGTGTTGTGGCATCAGAGTCTTCTGACATTCGCACAGCGCTACAAGAACGACATCTCTTCCGAACAAAAGGAGGCTTTGTTGCAGCTTTTAAAGTGAGTCAAAAACAAGTCAATTATCAATTCGAAATGTAACGAAACTTCTTTGCTCTTGCAGAAAGAAATCTCATCCCAAGATGACGCCAGATATTAGGCGAGAACTGCAAGCGGCATCTTGTCGCGATGAGGAAATGATGGAGACAGATAATGCCACGGCTGGTCAACCGATTAAAATGTTCACGGACGCCGATGTGTTCTACGAGGGCTAAGTGCTGTTGACATATAACTTATAATCTAAACTAGCGCAGTATATTTAATTAATTTTTTGGAAATTAATCAAGAACATTGTTTTATGTTTATGTACATAATATACATAACTCCCTGAATGAATATATAAATATTTAATTTGTAACTGAATGGTTTTTTTAACTCTACCAAAGCACGGCACAAAAAGTGGTCAAGAAGATGCAATTCAAATTTACCGCACATTAGCTGACTATCGATAAATTATCAACTATATGCCGAGCTTAATATTAGTTGCTCTGCTGTGGAATTATCGATAACTCGCAACATCGGAAGCGCCATGATTTCAGAAAAAAGTTTATTGGATCCTTTATTTGGTTCGACTTTGTGTTTAGTTTTCTTTTGCTCAAAATTAAAACTACTTGAATCGATTTTAAATTTTCTTTCTTTTTTTTTTTTAATAGAAAAAACAAATGTTGTGAATGAATGTGAGTGTGTGTGTGTGAGAGTGAATAAGTGAGATGTGTATGTAAGTGTGTGTGTGTGTGGGATGAATATGTGAATGTATGTGTGTTTGGTTTTATACAATTTTTGCATTATTATAGAAATAACGGCATTGACATTTGACGGCCGTATACATAAATATGTTTTGTATTTATATTACGTTAGTTATTTAATATCAATTGTTTTGTTTTGTTTTGTTTCGTTTAGTTTTGTTGTTGTTGTAATAATTCTTAAATATTTGTGTAACCAAAATGCTTCTAAAAGTTTCGTCACTTTCTTTAGTCTCTAAGTATTGTTTCATTATCTCACTCCAACATTTGTTTGTATTTAAGGGCATACTCCACAATCAATAATCGATAATCGATAATCAGTAATCAATAATCGATAATCATAATCAAAAATAATCATAATTATATATATATATATGTATGTATGTATGTATGTATGTATGTAATAATAATCACCACGAATTATAATCATGTTAATTATACAAATATAATAAATCGTGGGCGGTATTCGTGGCACGCCCCTTTTTGCCATCAATTTAATTAATAATTTACAATAACTACTATGGACCATTCAAAATTAGCCAAGTTTATAATAGTTTCTTAGCAATTACATCTTTTCCATTTGATTTTCACATCGTATATATAATTTACTTTTTTTTTGTTTGTTTTTTAGAGAGTTAATACCAAATATATGGGAGTTGAAGTTTTTAATAGGGAAATAGACCGATATTACATAGGAGATGATTAATGATGATCCAAGCGAACGGGAATAAAGCGTTAAAGTTCGAAATTTAAACTCTATTTACTATGTGAATACCAAAAGAATATGTCAGATGCTTATAGATGGGGGGAGGGGACAAATCATTCAAGTATTTTTACCCATTGGTCCGTGTTTACTCTCTCTCTCTCTCTCTCTCTAATCAAAGAGATACCAAAGAGATCTTACTACGATACGACGATGGTCAAAATGGTCATTGGTTCCGCAACCTAACTGATTTTTAACAACAATTTGTTCTCTAATTAAAAGATATGTATCCCATTTTGAATGGCATTATTTTCGTTATTCCGTTATTCCGTTATTTTCGACTTGTTGTTTTTAGGTTTTCAATATTTTCTAGGGTTTGGGTTTGCTCTACAGTCCGCCTATATGGTCATCAGTATTTGTTTTTTTTTTTTGTTATGATATATGCGATATAACTATAAGACATTGACTGAATGAAGTAACAAGAATCTAATGCTTAAATGGGAATTTCAAATTTGTTGTATTATGTTTTAAACTCATACAAACGAGAAGTAAAAAAAAAGCTTTCTTCGGCAAGCCGAAGTTTTAATACACTTGCAGAGATAACACACAAGAAACAAACATAATTTTTGGACCGATTGTTTCATTGTTGTATGGGAATAGGAATAAACAGAAGAAAACCAAAATTTTAAATATATCAATTCAAGTCACAAAGGGTTTCAAATTTGAATTGAACATTTTCCGATTTCAAATAAAACTTCGAGAACGGAACAACGGACAAGAAAAGAAACCTCTTTTATTATAGATTTCATACTTTATATGCTCTGCAAGACTAGATAAAAGACATTTGCCAATGATCCCAACTGATATGCCATTTGATTTATTTCTCAAGAAGCTACAACCATTAAAATGCAGAGGAAGTTTTTTTTTTTTTGGTTTCGAATTTCGAAATACGAATACGAAAATAGGCGATGGATGGAACTAGCATATATTATGGGTTATGGATAGGATGGGAACAGGGGAAGTGGGGATCGGGGGACTGTACTATAATAGCCAACAAAAACACGGCCTTTGAGTAGTACGCATCAGAGTTTAAATTGTATTCACATTCAATTTTTTTCGTTTTTTTTTTTCAATTGCAAAATCAATTCTTTAGGTATTTCCTTTTTTTGTTACGTTTTTTATGGTATTTTTGCGTACGCCCTTATATACGACTTTGGTTTTTTGATTTCTATATATGTCTTTTTTAAATACATATTTTCTGTTCGTTATTCTTAATCTTACTTTTAGTATTTCATTTATGCTATGTATTTTTAAACAACCCATGATTAGAGTAAAAGTTGAAAATGCAATCCTGGACAAGATTTTTGTTCAATGTTTTTTTTTTGTTTTATTTTTTTTTTTTATTTTTGTTTTTTTTTTATGTTTTGGTTTTTGCATTTTCCCATCATACTTTTCCCCACATTTTCTGACTTTTGAAGTTTTCTTCTGTTTTGAATATTTTTTGTTGATAGCCTTACCGTTTACCATCGATTCTGCTGTCATTCTGAACGTCTGAATGTTGTCATCGCTGGAACGGTTTCACTATCGCAAATATTATAAAAAACACAACCATAGTTACGGGACTCGACATGAATCGCGTTCCATTCGCATGTTGCATTGCAGCGGGTTCCTCACCTGAAAAGTACGAAGAGAAATCATTCATAGATTAAGGATTACTGATTTTTAAACAGAAATAACAATTCACATCATAACAAATAACAACATAATAGTTCATACTTATTCCTTACTTATTATTCAGAAATTTTAACAAGAATTAAATAATAATATTCATACCTTACTTATTTAAAAATCATACTAAAAAAATAAATAATAATAATTCATACTTTTACTGTACTTATTCAGAAATCATAACAAAAAATAAATAATAATATTTCATACTTTTTCCTCACTTATTTTATAATTCATAAATCAGCTCTCAGTTTATTTGGCGTATATTTTACTTATTAAGGGCGATTTTTCAATAACCTAATAAAGTGACCTTTATATCTAAATAAAATAAGTTTGCTCAATAAAGTTTTCTATAACGACATTGAGACATTACAAAATCAACCCTTAGTATTCAAACTGAAAAGTTAAAAAACTAAACTTCTTCTAGCTTACTACAAAAAGAGGGAAGAAAACTTTGGATTGAGAAATAAGCTTAAACAATCAAGTATTTTCATATAAGTAAGAAAGCTACAATGAAGTGTGCTCGACTGTGAGATACCCATTTTGAGTAAAAGCAAAACAGGGCGGTATAAATTTTAAAATATACCGAATTAATATACAAAAATACTAAAATTGTACCAACTGCTATATATGGTATATTTATAAATTTAAAATATACCACAGAGTACAGCCTTACTTCAGAGATCAACCCTTAGTTTACTTAAAATTTAAAGCAATCTTTGAAAACTAAACTAACTATAACTTAATACACTAAGGGAAAGGATCTTTTGATTGAGCATAAGCTTCAAAAATAAAGTATTTACATAGCGTTCATTGACCAAAGGCTAAAAGTCGACATAAATAAAGGAAGCCTATCAAATAACATTAAATTATAATTTGACAAGAGGAAGAAGCCACACACAATGACTGCCGTATTATTAAATGCGGATGTTGCTGTCCACAAATAGTTTAGTTCGAACGCACCTAAAAGTATGCTTTAATTTTGAGCCATAGCTGAAGCCCAGCAACTGTTCTACGAAATCAGCGTGCGCCTAAAAGCATGCTTTAATAAGTTGCGTTGAAAGGAAAAGTTGAGTTGGGACTACAATGAAATCGACTTGCACTTTCACAACCTCTTCACAGGCTTCTGCCTTCACATTGTGTTCATTCTTTTCCCTTTCCTTAAACTAAAAATGTGAAGCAAACAGTGGGACAGAAGACAGTTCGTTGTTCCTTCTAGGTGCATTAAATGGCTTCCCTCAGTCTCGTTTTTTCGTTTTCCGTTTTCCCTTTTTGACTCACCATTTAGCACATGCACTACAACAGTTTCCGTTATCTCGTTGCCCAGCATGCAGGTGTAGTTGCCAGTGTCCTGGCGATTCGCATTGGCAATGTAGAGACGACTCAAGGCTCTCCCTGGCAGCATGTCCGTTTTGACACTGCAAAGTGGAGGGAAAGAATTAGCAAGGAAGGAAGTTACGAAGGAGGAAATTAATCTTACCTAATGCCACCGCGACTGGTGTCGTAGTTGAGCAAGCGTACGCCATGGCGCCAGGTGATGTAGGACGATGGATGTGGTATCTTCGAGATGACGCACTGCAGCTCAATGGTGCTACCAGCCTTGTAGTATTTCTCTGGTGTGGCCGATCCTCGCTCATCGAGAATTTCCACATGAGGAACTGAGGAAGCAAAGCAGAGATTAATACTATATGACTTTGACAATGTCTTCTTCACTTACCAATTATAGTTAGGTATACTAAGAGTACCAACGGTGGATGCGACGACACTTGACACTCGTAGGGACCCTCGTCACGTTCATTGGCAAATTGTATCAATAGCTTCCAATCATTGGGCTCCTCAAACTCCAGCGAATAGCGCGAATCCCCGCTATAAGTGTGCTGGCCAAATGTGATCAGGGCGAGATCGTCGCCCTTGCGTCGCATCCACGACACCGTCTTGCCCTGCAGATCGTTGACCCGACAATGCAGATACACATTCGATGAGAGCTGTGTGCTTATGTTGATTGTCGTATACGGATCGGCAAAGAACGGAAATGGCTCGTGCGTTGTCGTCTCGGTGACCTCCAGTTCCTCATCCTCGGGCGTGTCTGTGAACGGCGACGAGAACTCCTGCCAGAAGTTTTTCGGAAACGTGTCAAACGGATCGCCAGCTCGGGGACGTTTTACTGCAACCAACAGCAATTTGTGAGATTTCAGTATTTTTGTAGAGTAAAACATAACTCAATTCCATTTGAACTGACTTGAAAATTGTGATGATTAATAAAGTATTCAAATCATTTTCATCAGATTGCAATTAAGTTTAGAGTAATATCGGAATATTTTCTTATAATATATAGCTTAAGGTTTTTCATCTCCAAATTGTTTCTTAATCTGTGTAAATTATATTATATGAAAACTATAATTTCTGAATAGATTAGATAAGATTACAATAGGTTCGGTTTACCTTAGATCAATTTGAATTTTAAAAGGTAACTAATGCACTTCAGTACTAAAAGATTCTTAATACGTTATATCCTCTAAGGAATCCCTTTTCAAAACAACATAATTCTATTCACTTTGCTCAATTTTGATAGATCACATTTATATGAATCTAACATAACTAAATTAGTAGATATTCATATTCAGTGTTAAATCGGAATATTATCTTTATAACTTAAGGTTTTTCATCGCCAAAATATTTCTTAATATATGTAAAGATTATAAAAATAAAAATTATTATTTCTCAACTCTCTCTTTTTATAGCTTACAATACGTTCACTTTACCTTAGGTATCGTTGAATATTTACAGGTAAGGAATGCACTTCTGTATTATCAAATTCTTGATTCTTAATTCTATGGATATTTTCCCTTCTTAATATAATACAATTCCAATAACTTTCCTCAGCATTAATTCTTAGTTTTTAGGTAGAACCGCGTGCTCCTAAGAGCGGAGCTTAGACCAGTGGAGGTCCTTAGCTGTACCGGTATAAGTTGGCTTCGTTTCAATGTGGATGCATTTTTGGCAAAAGTCAGCAAAATCCTGGATCGTTGTTGGACGACGAATCGAGGAATCTACAGAGAAGATGCTCAAGTGTTTCCTTAATTCCAGACTCGTTACATTTTCTGCACTGATCACTATTCGTAATGTTCAGGCCGAAGATCCCGAAGATCATTTAGACGTAGCGATTCATGGTATTTTCAGCCGGAATCGAAGCAACGCTGGAGAAGCTGCAATCTTTCCTTAATTCCGGACTCTTTATATTTCCCGCACTGATCACTTGCTATACGTATTGCCCAGCTTTACAGCATGAGCAACCAACAAATAACATAGTGAGCAGTTAAAAAGTCGAGCATTAGCCTGCAGTCTTTCCTTGAAAGCTGACTGACGTACTTGGTTAAGTTGATGTTTATTGAAGCACACATTAGCCTTGCAGTTTGACCTGAGTTGGTAGAGCGTCAAGTCACGTCCCATCGAAGCTTAGAGCATACTTTAATTACTCTGTCAAGTGATCTCAGGGATATTCCTTAATATTGGTACATCAAATTTAAAGGATTCTCACGTCGAATATCTTAATACCAAGTCGTTTAACTTTTGCTTTGCCTTATGTTTATTGATTACTATATACTTATATTTAAAACTAAAAAGATGATCGAGAGATGAAAGCGGCAAAGACTCTGCAGTGGCGGCGGACGAAGCTGACGAAACTTATTCAGGGGAGAGTGTGTCTCCTGGAGATGTACTCCCGAAATATCGATACTCGCGTGAGTTATCGAGTTTTGTTGATCACGAGAACTGAAAGGGGTTGCCACAAACTTAACTCATCTAGTACATAACATAAAGTTTAATGCTAAATCATTTTTGGGAATACAGTTTTTTAATTGAACTTCAACTTTCAATTGCAAACTTGAAGCTAAACTTCTTAGCTGCAAATAAGCAGAGTCTAAGTTATTTAAGAACTTACTTAAATCAATATTCATTTCTTGATAATCATTACTTCTAATCCTTTTAAGGACTTTCTATAGTTCTATTCCTTTACGGACTTTCCATAGTTCTATTCCTTTAAGGACTTTCCATAGTTAGTTCTTTCCTCAGAAATGTTACAACACTTGCTTAAACATATGCTACACTTTGAATAACACCCAAAAAACTATTCTGCATTCTATGAGCGTTAAACTTAATTTATTTTGCATTTCAAATAGGGCAACTCACATGTCGTCGAGGTGGATCCGGAGCCTATGTGATGTAGCGATGAATATATAATTGCAAATATCCAAAATAATCTAGATTTCATCACTGCAAAATCAATTGAAACGTCAATCAAAGGTGTCAAGAGTTCGTCATCACTTGGCGATTAGCGCAAGAAATGCAAATGCAGAACGGGGGGGAGGGAAATGGAAAATGGAGGAGGAAAAGCTGAAAGCGGAAAGCGGAAAGGGAAAACTCACCGCAGCATATGCACATATAATGAAAGTGCTTGGAATGCAAATAGTTGTTGTTGTTGTTGATGTTGTTGTTGCTCTTCTTCGTTTGCTTCTTTTAGTTCAACTTGTTCTTGTCCTTGTTATGCTTTTGTCCTTAGGCTGCTCCTTGTTATGGTTTCTTTATCTAATCGACAACTTTGCATCACTTTCGAATCGCTTTCAACATATTGCAACTTGCGTTTATTTGAGTTTGTGTTTGAGATTCAGATTCTGATTGAGTTTCAGATGAGATTTTTTGTGGCGATGCATTGAGTTTTTTTTTTTGTGTTGGTTGCTTTTTATTTGAGCTTGAGCTTGAGTTGTATTCAGAGTGTTTGCTCTCATCGATTGCTGGCCATTTCACTGAAATCGTTCACATTTTATTAGCAACACTTTTATTATTTGTATTTTCTTTTTTTCTTTTATTATATTCGAGTGTGTGTGTGTGTGTGGGTGAGAGAGTGTTTTTATTTGTTGGTCTTCCACTTTGCGACTATGTTACTTGGCTGCTGCTGATGCTGATGCTGCTTAGATGACCAATAATTGGAATGTAGGTCAGGATGCGATGTGCGCATGCCACACGCTCAGCTGCCTAACACAATTCAGATTGCAAAAGGATGTCGAGAATGTGTTCTTAGTCTTTTTTTCTTTCCTTTCGTCTGCTAATATTGCACAATGGTGGCCACTTTTATTTATTTACATACATATGTATTTTGCATGTTAAATGTTTGCAAAAACGAAACATTTGTTAACCCCTTTTATTTTTGGTAGATGGATGCTTGCATATTCTATTATGTGTTAACCCAGAAATTGGCTCGCAATGGCAGCGCACAACAATTGCTCACTTTTAACGTGTTAGCTGCTGGTGCTGCTGCTGATGCTTGTGCTCTTGACAATGTTCTTGATGATGATGATGTTGATGTCGATGTGACCATGTTGCATTTGCCGGCGCCACGTTTAAGCGTTGGTTGTTGGTTCGCACGCACTTGACACGAGACTGCCGCCACAGATAGCAGCAGCAGATACTCCATATTGCTCTCGCGCAGCAGCAGCAATCATTATTCTAGGGTTGTGCACAGCGCCCAGAGTTGCCAATTAAACCGGCTTGCTTTGCTTTGTTTCAAAAATACGTTAAGTTTAATCGTCAGCCTAAACGTATGCAACACTTTTTGCACGAGCTGGCGCCATCTAGTGTGCATGTGCGTCACGCTATTTAAAGATTATCCTCAAAGCACATTTCAATGTGCCGTTAAATGCGCATATTTGTTGAGAGTTTAAATATTTGTATTATTATTTACTAGTCAAATATTTATAGTTTTTCTTTGTTTTCCTAGACTAGCTACAATTTGATAGCATTCTAGTGTTATCGTCATCGAATTGCCTGCTGCAGCTGCTAGCTGCTGTTTGTTGTATTCACGTCTCCTGCGCATGTGCAGTTTTTGTTTTTTCGGGGTGAGAGTAAAAGAGAGCGCGTTACTGCGAGTCTCTATTCATGTGTGTGTGCCCCCTTATCGTTTTGTTGGTGGTGCGATATGGGATTCGTATGGAAAGCATGTGCGACGAGAGCGCGCTGCCGAGGCGTGTTCGCACACACACACTTGCAAATTACATAAGTGGCGCGAAGCTAGACGGGCACACAGACACACTAACACACACACACACACTACACATGCAGGCACACAAATAAATATGTGCTCAGTCGGCATTTCATTTTTCGTGCCGTCGTTGACATTTCATGTTGTAAATTCAATTAAATTTCCAAAGAAATTTTCCAAAAAAAAACTCTTCTCTTCTCTTGTGCATGCAGAACACAACGATTTTTGTTTGATTCGGTCAACACACACACACACACGCATTCGATAATCGTATCTGTCTTGCATATTAAACGCGCGCACTATTAGCAATAAACAAAAAGGAAAAGAAAAATATACAAAATATATTCAATTCTGCCGGTCAATTCAACGGGGCAGAGCAGAGCTAAGCAGAGAGTCCAAAAGCAAAACACAAACCTCAGTACAAAAGCAAAAACAAAACGACGTCGACAGCGACTGAAGCAGCGACAGCAAACAGCGACAGAGGCAGAAGCTACAACGACTGTTCAATTGAATATTTTTCAGGCAGCCAACGGAGCCCGAGACCGCCGCAGTTGTCAACGCAAAGCACACCGCTAAATAACGAAAAATTGCTGTTTTGTTTTAATTACTACTAAGCTAGTGTAAAACACACACACACACTCCCACACACACACATACAGAAATGGATGAGAATTCGCATTTATTGAAAATATTGAGCGGCATTGCCATCAGCATTGTCGGCTTTCAGATATGCCGCAAAGTCCTGCCATGGATCTATTCGAATATTTTGGGGCCACAGTTGGTTGGCTCCTCGGTGAATCTGGCCAAAATGGGCGACTGGGCAGGTGAGTGAAAAGCAACAACAACAACTTCAAAAGAGTCGCCGCCATTTTGAACTTTGTGTGCTGATAAAAATCATGCGTTGAGTCTCCTGATCAGTGTTGGCGGTAGCCAAAACTAGCGTGAAACTAGCTAAGGCGGCAGCGCTGCGCCTGATAAGGGGCTTTCCACCTTACACACACATTACTCGCACTTATGACACCAAAAATTAATATAGTTGCTAACCTATTGATTACCCATGTACTACAATATTTTTTCATATATCTTTTTTTCCATTTCGTTTTTTTGCAGTTATCACCGGATCGACGGACGGCATTGGCAAAGCTTATGCTAGGGAGGTAAGATGCCCTTAGAGTGTGATGACTTGGTCAGAAAACATCTCAACAACAACAACAACAGCAAAAAACAATATCTACGACGAAAAATTGCAATTAACAAACAAATTGACATTATGGCATTTGCGTTAAGCTTTGAGCATGACTTGAACATTGGATTCCATTAGCCTCTTAAATAGCTGCCTTTCTACACGCTAATACCAGTTAATGCATCTTTTCTCAATTGCACTTTTGCGCTAAAGTGCTAATTACCCATATCCGAAAGTAGCACCCAAAAAAAACATACATTGAACTGAACTGATCTGATCTGATCTGAACTGATGATCTATGTACACACACAGCAAAAAAACCCTAGAACTGTTGATCTAGCAAACAAACTGCAGTTCATAGTATAAACATCACTTACGAAAACCGTATCGCATTTGCCCCATTCTTGTTTACCTTAATCAGCACTTTGCACAAACTTTGTCGCTTACTACGCTTCTCCAATCCCAAACTCGGAGAGAGACCCCAATTGAACCCGACCGATGTGCTAGCTAGCTGAAAAAGTAATGCTTTCCGAATGACATCCAAGGGTCATATTTGCATGGACTTTCTTTGAACGCGACGCGCTTGTGTAATGCTAATTAGTATTGACTGTGCTTTAAGTACTCTTTTAATCAGCTAGCTAAATTATTTTTGCTCAAGTCGTAGAAATACACTTTAAACTTAGCATACACTAGGGCAATTGAATTGTTAATCAATAGATGACGATCCTATATTATGCAAAATTCAACAAGCTAGTTTTTGTGTAGATTTCGTTGTTTTAGAAATAGATTAGATATAATATATAAGATTCGACTAACCGATTTTACTCTTTCGCATATAAGAGATATAACACTTGACGTAATTTTAAATTTTCACCTTTTTTTTATGTTTTAGGAAAAGATTTCCTAAAGATAGATAGAAGATGTAAGATTTGACTAACCGATTTATTCTCACCTTTTTTATGCTTTAGAAAAAGACTTCCCCCACATATGGGAAACATAAGACCTGACTTAAATTTAATTTTTCACCTTTTCTCTTACGTTTTAGGAAAAGAGTTCCCTCATATATAGATTTGACTGATCGATTTAAATTTTTTACTTTTTTCGTTTTTGTTCTAGGAAAAGATTTCCTGCATATATAGAGAAGATATACGATTTAAATATCCGATTTTACTTTTTTATATTTTAGAGAAAGGTTTTCTGCACATATGATATAGGAGATATAATTCAAATTTTTCACCTTTTTCCTACGTTTTCCTGCATATATAGAGAAGATGAAAGATTTGCCTAACCGATTTTACTTTTTCAGTTTTTTTTTTTTTGTTTTTGTGTTAAAAAAGATTTCTTGCATATATGGAAGATATAAGATTTGACTTACCCATTTAATTTTTCTCTTGTAGTAATTTGAGTATTATCCGTTGAATTTTAGAATGCAATTATAGCTTCGATCTTGTTGACTGTTTTCTGACTTAGATGAGCCAAGAGTATTCGATTAAGTTTCCAATTTCATTAAATATTAAACTTTTCCATACTTAAATTCTTTTCCCAAATATCCATTGCAGTTGGCACGCAAAGGACTGAAGCTGGTGTTGATCTCACGATCGTTGGACAAACTGAAGACGGTGGCAAAGGAAATCGGTAAGTTAGCTGGCAGAATGCTTTAAGCCTGGCTTAAAACACGTTAATTTCATGTGGCATACTTCCAGGCGATGAGTTCGGTGTCGAGGTGCGTGTAATTGATGTGGACTTCACAGCGGGCTTTGAGATCTACGATCGCATACGTCAGGAAACAGCTGGACTTGATGTTGGCGTGTTGGTCAACAATGTGGGCATCAGCTATAGTCATCCAGACTATTTCCTCGATTGCTACAATACGAATCCAAAGTTTTTGCGTGACATTGTGTCGGCCAACATTCATTCCGTTACCCATATGACGGCGATCTTTTTGCCTGGCATGGTCGTGAAGCGCAAAGGTGTCGTCATCAATCTGTCCTCCACTGCGGGTGTCATTCCCAATCCACTGCTAAGCGTCTACAGTTCCACAAAGGTAGCTAAAAATAGATTTTAAAGTCCGACTTGACTTGATCAATTCTAACCCAATTTGAACGGGCATTCATTCTAAGCTAACAGCTACGTCACTTCATTACCAAGTAATGAAGTAGTGATGTAGCTGTTAGCTTCGTTACCAAGTAGTGATGTAGCTCTAAGCTTTTGTTTGACACACTAATGATACTAATTCAATCTCTTTTGCTTTAGGCATTTGTGAACAAGTTCAGCGATGATCTGCAGACGGAGTACAAGGCGCATGGCATTCTGGTGCAGAGTGTGCAACCCGGTTTCGTGGCCACCAACATGTCCAAGATACGCAAGCCGAGTGTTTTTGCGCCCACGCCCCAAACGTATGTAAAATCAGCACTCTCGACACTCGGCTTTGCCAACCAAACAGCTGGATATCTGCCACATGCTCTGCTTCAACTAGTCATCCATCTTACAGAGGCTCTGCTGGGCGAACAGTTTGCTAGAAATGTCGTCTTGAAAAACATTCTGGGCACTCGCAAGCGTGCGCTGCGGCGTCAAGAGAAACAGCAATAGAACAAATTTTAGATACGAGGGACATACAGAGAGAGAGAGAGAGAGAGCGCGAGTGATGTTTATATGTGTCTCCATTTCATTGCCAGTTCCACTTGTAGTCTAATTTGGTGTCTTTGGGACGGGTAATTTGGTAATGATTTGGCACAACAAAAAAAAAACACAATTGACAAAAAAAATAAAAAAAAAACTGACTCGAAACCAAAACCAATACCAATGATAACGTTTTCTTTGCTTACATTTTACACTTTTTCAAATTCACCAAGTATTGTTTAGCTTCGCGACACTTACAACAAAAATAAATTCATAATTTTTCAACTTATTGGCGGTTTTTTTCTTCACTCAACGTTTATAATCGTTATCGGGCAATACGGTTGACATTTTGTGGTGGTGCGTCGATTTCGATATGCATACACAACAGGGTTATCGTCATCGATAGCATATCAACAAATCCAAATGGCCCATCAACAGCAAGCAAGCAAGCGAGCAACCAACAGTGGACAAACTTTGATTTATACGGTTTATTGTATTTGTGAATGCGATTGAAAGTGGAAGTGAGTGTGTGCTGAGTGTGTGTGATGATTAATTACGGCTCCGCTGCTTGACCAGCCGAAGCACAGCACATTTGTACAGCAGATATAGATATACAAACGCGCCAACTCAAATTCCAACTTGTTGTAATCTACGCAGCAGCGGCAACGATATAAAGTGACAACAACAACGAGAGCAGCAGCAGAGTAAACGATTTTATGGAGGCAGAACTGTGCAAGCAGCAATTGCTGCGCTGCTCTTCTTATCACACGCAGTTGCTGTAGCTGACTTTTGTGGTTTTGCGCCGCCCCCCTTTATCCTTGAGGGTTTTTTTTTTTTTTTTGCTTTTTGTTTTTATCAGTATCAACTTGTTGCCATAGATGCTGTGATTTCGCCCCCGCCGCCCCCTCTTATTACCGTTGCTTCTCCCCATAGAGGAGATCAAACATTAGTGACGACACTCGACGCGCGATACAAATAATAAATAAATAAGGGAAGCAGTTACAAGGGCGCGGGGTGTTGTATGGCGTTCCGGGGGATGGCGGAAGTGGTTATACAGAACTATTTATAAAAAAAAATAAAAAAAAAAAAACTAACGAAAGACACGACAAAAGCCAGAACAAGAGGCTACAAATTAAGCAAGTAGCATTAAAGAAACGACGTCGTCGCCAACAACAAAAAATGTACAAAACGCATCAAATATTCAAAGCAACAACAGCAACAACAACAACAACAGTGGTAACTGTAAACTACCAACAATAATACAAATATAGACAGAGACTGTGTGTGTGTGTGAGTGTGAGCTGGGAACAGCTGGCCGACATGGAGGGACGCCGCCCATTGTTTCCCATTGAACCTGAGCCGCCAACAACGCCCACACAGCGACTGACACTGCTGGCAACGCGGTAAGTGAAAGACGTGAGAAGAAGACGCAACGTTTTTAAATACACGCACCTTAAGTTGACAGCCCTGGTCAGAGTACCGCTATGTCATAACATGTGCGTGTATCGTGCTTGTGCATGTGTGTGTGTGTGTATCCTTTAAGCATATGCATGACATTTGTATGGGTCAATTGGAATGGATTGGAAGCACGCGTGTGTGGGAAGCGGGAATGTGTTGGACACTGTGGAAGGGGTTGTACATACATACATATGTACATTTGTATGCTGTTGTCACAATTATTAATAGATTTATTGCGCTTCCTCTTCTCTCTTTTCACTCGCATCCTAATAATTTTTAGCTCGCTACGTGCGCTGCAATTAAACTGGAAGTTTATCATTTCCGGCATCACATTGACGCTTTTGGCCGTTATTTGGTATTATCCAACGTTCTTCTTATTCTTCGCATTCGTCATCTACTCCTTGGTGCTGGTCTTTGCAGGTAAGACGACCTTTTTAAGTCAATACGTTAGAGAATATTACAATAATATTTATAAAGTTTCGTATTCGCAATACCAATTCAATGTTTTTTTTGGTGGCTAGAATTGCATTCTATGTATGTTTGCAATTTACATAGAAAAAAAATAGTGTGCCCGGTTTCGAGTTAGCTTATTGCTGGGTATCTCATATATCTAAAATTCTAAACTGGTCCGATATCAATTTCAATACGTAAATCCAAATTGTTTAATCTAAAGTCGCATGACTCATTTGTTATCAAAACCAACTAGGCGCACAAAAAAAAAATATACAAAAGAATAAAAACAAAAAGCAGAGAAGAGAAAGCGGCCATTTTATAAATATAATTGTCAATGCCATCATCAAAAAAAAGTTCGTTAATTAAAAATTTATCTGCACTTTTGTTATTGCTTCTATTGGGGCACAGCTGTCGCCGGCACCGTCTACATACATTACATATTTACGACCAATGAGCCCACAAAGCCAAATCGACTGCCCTCCAAGCTGCTCTACAATGCCACCAAGTGAGTACCGTTATAATTATATATTGAGTATTTACCTAATAATATCATCTTCTCTACTTCGTATAGAAGTCACATTTTTGATTTGCCAAATCCCATCAAGAATCCATCGAATTTACCATTGATCTTTGGCAAGACAGTCGATCTGCAGCTTCAGCAGATCATCGAGTATGTGCTACGAGACTTTATGGTGCCCTGGCTAGGGTGAGTCATTTATAGTATATATATATGATCCTAATCCTAATCCTTTCAACACTTTTCTTCTGATTGCAGCTACGTTGTGACCAAGCCGAAGCTCATCAATGATGTCATACGCGAGGATCTTTGGAATGCCATACAAAAGATACATGAGCGAGCCGCTCGAATGGATCCGGCCAAGATCATTGCCGTTGACATGATCAATCGCGTCACAGTGCATCTCGAAAAGATTCGCATTGCCGAGGCACGCGCGTAAGTTGAGCAAACGATCCTCTAGGATTTCCATCTTATTTTATTACTTTACTCTTTTAGTGCGGAGACGAGCAGCGCACCTGTGTTTAGCACCAATTCGTACCTGGTCGATGAGGAGAAGGAAATGGAGTTTTTGCGTAAACTGTGCGAGATTATGGTCATTCTGCTGTTGCCACGCGGCTATTCACTGCCACCACTCAAAGTGCTGCTCAGCGAGATTCTATCCTTTAAGAGTAAGCACACGCAGTATTGCAACTTTAACTAAAACTATTTAGATTCTGACTAAGCATGAAGTATTGAAGCTTTAGTTTGAATGCTACGAGGAGTGTGTGACTTAGATGTTTAGGCAATTGTTAAAAACTTCCTTGAATTCCCTAAATATTGATCTTGCTTTGAAGCCACCACAATGCTTTTAATGGTTATAGAAAAAGATAGTAAAATAACTATTTAGATTCTGTCCTTTAAAAGTAACACAATTGTATTGAAACTTTAGCTTAAATGCTACGGAGAGTGATTGACTTAGATGTTTAGAAAATTGTTCAAAACTTCCTTGCATTCCCCAAATCTTCAGCTTGTGTTGAAGCTAGCAATCCTGTCAAGGGTTTATACATAGATAGTAAAAACAAAAACTATTTAGATTCTTCCTTTAAAAGTAAGCACGATGTATTCAATATTTAGCTTGAATATATAACTTAGATCTTTAGCAAATTGTCATTAAAAATTCATTGTATTCCCCTTTGCTTTGAAGCCTTGTTACAGCACAAAGATTTCTAGGGTTATAGATAGATAGTAAGATAACTATTTAGATTCTGTTCCTCAAGACGGATAGTGATTGACTTAGATCTTTAGGAAATTGTTAAAACTTCCTTGCTTTCCCTAATTCCATATTCCCTATTTAGTAATATTATTTATACTACAGCTTTATTTGTAAGATTTTGTGACAACCGCAATACAAAATGAAAATAAACTGAGGGTTCCATTTTTAAACACTAACCTCAAGATTCGAGAGCAATTATAGAAACGTGTTCAAGTGCTTAAATTATATTCATTACTCATTATTATTCCATATAGTATTCTTTCCGATGATCAAAATGCTGACGTCACCGGACTACATCAACCAGAAGGTGGTGCAAAACATTGAGACACGTCTGGCGGCAGCAGCGATCAGCAAACGGAGCTACGAGTATGCGGCTAGCTTTGAGGAGTTCCTCAAGATCATCAACAATTCGGGGAGTCTGGAGGAGTTATCGTTGATACGCAAAAGCATTGTGAATGATTTGATGCATGCGACGAGCATGCAGAATTTGCAACGTGCCAAAGGACTTGATCCCGATACCGAGGATCATACGCTAACAAAATCCGAGCTGACGGCCGCTGTGCGGCTCAAGCGTTATGTGCAACAGCTGACCGTGGCCAAGGGACAGTGTGAAAAGAATCTGGCCAAGTTTGGATGGAATGGCAACTACTCTAGCGACACAGTGAGTAAACAATTCCTAAGAAGATGTAAATTCGGTTAACGATTTAATTTTGCTTTCAAGGATTTAACGCTGATGGAAATACTCAATACGGCGGTGGGTCGACGCTTCTTTACGCTGTTCCTGGAGCCATTGAAGGCGAGTGCGCTGGTTGGCTTCTATCTGGCCGTCGATGAGATGAAGCATTCGCACAAAAGTGCCACCCATCAGCTGGGCACCGAGATCTTTTACACCTACATTCGTGCACCCAAGCCAGAGATACAAATCGATAAGCATGAGCGCAAACTGATCGAGACCTTTGTGCTCGGCGATGCGGGTCCAGATATATTCTATGATATACAGCGGAATATTCTGCGCACACTGGAGGACAAATACTATCCGCCATTTGTGCTGAGCGAACAGTATCGTCAGCTAAAGGAGGCGCTCGATTCGAACGAATTTAACGATCCCACCTTGCTCATGTGTCCCACACTCCTTGGCGATGTGCATGACGATGAGCAGGCCAGCGTTGTCGATGGCCTCAATGGTGCCGGCGGTGCTCCGGCTGCCATCGATGTCGCTGCACACACGTCGTATGCGCGACGAAAGCTGGAGCAGATACAGGAGCGCATCGATAAGAAGAATCAAGCGCTCGATGCGCTCAAGTATTCGGTGAAACCGGAATCGAAGGTGCTGCAAATACTCGAAAAGGAGATGGAGTGGCTGAAGAGCGAGAAGAGACAGACGGAGGCGCATCTCCGACGCACCGATGCCTGGACCGAGCATCTGGGCAAGTGGAAGGCGACCATACAAAGTGTCGAGGTGTGTATAGAGACAGTTTAAAGTTGTTTCAGTGCTTGGATAGTGATCTATATGAAACAATTACATTTTAAGACAGTTTTCTATAAGAATTTTTAGTGAAAAGAATCTTCGATACTTTGAGAGTTTTCTATAAGAACTTTTAGTAGAAATAATCTTAATTAGATACTTCGAGATATTTTTCGAAAATAACTTAAAGAGTCCAAACAATCTTAGATACTTTGTCTGACAAACTGGTATATTGTGTACTCTATAGTATATTTTGAACGGAGTATAGCCGTTGGTATATTTTTAGTATGTGTGGTATATTATTTTGGAATATTTTAAGAACCTTTTTATAACCTTTTTGTGTATATTTTAGTATTCTTGTGGTATATTTTCAGAATATGTTTTTATTGACAATGAGCAGCGGGTATCTCACAGTCGATCACACTCAATCGTAGCTTTCTTACTAGTTATCTTAATAACGAATACGAATTCCTTATGACAATGAAATGATCTAGAGATAAGACTAAGGCCTTCACGATAATTTTAGTTCTCTGCGAATAACAATTGAATAGAGAAGACGGATGATTTATATTTAATACATTTCACAGTCGAGCACACTCAACTAAAGCTTCCTTTACTGTTTGCTTTGCAGGTATCCGATGAGAAGGAATCACTCCAATTCATGATACTCGTGCACGTGGACGAGGACATCAATGCACCGCCACAAGCAGCGCCCAAGAATGGCGACAGCAGCAGCAGCAGCACAGGACGTGCACAGCGACGTCGTCCCTCGGGCATATCCAGTGGCTGGGTTGTGATGCGTTCGCTCAACCAAGTGCACGTAAGTAGAGACTAAATTCTAATAGTGAACTGAATACTATAAACTAATTTGCCTCTCAATAGGAGCTGCAACGCAAGCTGCGACATGTGAGCTCCAATTTAAAGTCACTCGATTTGCCCACGAACTTCAAGTTCTTCTTCCTGAAGACGGATCGTCATGCACAGGAAAAGGCCAAAGGACAAATTCAAAAGTTTCTCAACGTGAGTAGAAATGTGTATAAAGATTTCTAAGCGAAACTAAACTCTGCTTCCTATATACTTAGTTCATATTGGAGGACGATCATTTGAATGGCAGCGAAGCGATCTATACGTTTCTTAGTCCCAGTTCGGATCATCTGAAGCAAACGTTGCCATCGCCCAAAAAGTCCAAATTCTCGTTGTCGACGCTCTTCAAGAGCGATGCGGCCAAGGCGCATGACAGCAACAAGGCAAGTGATCCGTTTTGGGGACTGCAACGCGATGACGATGATATGTCCACGTATCTCGATGGCGAGACGAGCAGCGATGCCAAACTGCTGGCAGATTTGGATAGCAAAGATTCGATAGCGGAACCAATGTATGCCCTCATGGGTGAAATCTTCGATATGGGCGGCGTCTTTAAGTGGCTGCGAAAGAGCATCATCTCGTTCGTTCAGATCACCTATGGACGCACGATCAATCGTCAGATACGTGAATCGATTGCCTATCTCTTCGAGGAGTCCATGCTGCACAATTATTTCTCGGCGATTTTGAAATCCTTTTGGCCCGGCGGCGTTTTGGCATCCGCTTATCCGGTGCGTTCCGAGGACATGAAGGAGATGACCACGAATGCTGCGAAAGCTCTGCTCACCGATCACATACCCGAGGTGCTGTGCAATCTTGTCGGCGCCCAGGCGGCCAAACGTGGCGTCCTCAAGGTGTTCGATGCCCTGCAGAATCCCACATACAACAAACAGTTGTTCTATGTAAGTTAAG
This sequence comes from Drosophila kohkoa, assembly GCA_019972355.1. Classification (NCBI taxonomy): domain Eukaryota; kingdom Metazoa; phylum Arthropoda; class Insecta; order Diptera; family Drosophilidae; genus Drosophila; species Drosophila kohkoa. The sequence goes on along the minus strand of BJEL01000071.1, from coordinate 3,774,672 downwards.
TTCAGTTTAAATTCGCTATCTCTCTGTGACACAATCGATAACGAGTTTTCTGTAAAGTAATTATACCCACTATCCATGAGGTTGAAGGGTAGTAGAACTTTCTGCCACCAGGATATGTATGTAACAGTCTAGAGAAGGCATCTCCGACCCTATATAGTGTATATATTCTTGTTAAGACGATATAACCATGTCCGTTTGTCCGTATGGCCAAAAACGCCTACTTACTATTGATCTTACTTGGACTCTATGGTATATTTTGAGCGTTTTTTTTTAGTGTTTTTATGGTGAAGAGTATGTGGTAATACATTAATATACCAAAAATAAAATTTAGTAGAGTTGTGGTAAATTTATTAATATACCAAATACAACCTTTGGTATATGTTTAGAATTTTTGTGGTATAATCATATGGTATATTTTTGTATGGACTACAACGCCACTCACAACAGGTCTTAGTTGCTTTGGCTGAAAATCTGGTATATTTTTCACTCTATGGTATATAGTACTATATCAATATACCAAATATAGTCTTTGTTATATTTTTAGTATTTTCGCGGTATATTAATTTGGTATATTTTGAAATTAAAACCGCACTGTTATACTTTTGTTCCAAATGGGTAGCTTTCTTACTTGTTCTATGTAAGTTGATGGTTCAATAAGTTATGGCTGTCCACTAAAGCATTATAGAGACTAGAAGAGCTAGAGCGACGATTTCTGTAATGGAAAAGGGCGAAAAATTCTCTTGATTATTCTCTGAATATGTTGATAGTCTCACAAATTTAACTTAATTGCATGTAAATTGTAGAAGTTATATAAGAAATACTTTTGTATAGGCAACAACGCTACTTACAATGGGTTTTAGTTGCTTTCCCTGAAAATCTGGTATATTTTTCACTCTATGTTGTATTTTGAAATATATAACAATACCAAATATAGCCTTTGGTATACTTATTAGTTAACGTTAAATTAATACCGCAATGTCGAAAGTCTAAAATGGTGTCTTATTTTTACAGGAGCTGCTGGAGATCCTGATGATTGAATTCTTTCCGGAGATACGCCAGCTGAAGGTGAACAACAGCGCCAACGGCAGCAAACTGAATACGGCCACAGCGGGCGTGGCAGCCGCCTCCGCTGCCGCAGCATTGGCCGCAGTCGCAGCGCTGCCGCTGAACTGCAACAGTCATGGAACAGTGCACGGCTCGTCGGCAAGTCTGGCGACAAGTTCGACGACGACACACACGGCTGCTGGCAATGCTGCGGGGAATCCCAAGGAGCATTATCATCAGTCGCCGCCGCAGCAGTCGCCTTATCATCAGAGCAGAGCTGAGCCGCATCATCATGGCACGACGGGAGCCAAGTAGAAGAGACGACATTAGAACTCCTTTTGTTTTTTTTTGTTGTTTTTATTTCGATGTACTTTAATTATGTTTAGAATGTGTTAACAAATAATGCTCTCTCGCGCTCTCTCTCTCTTTCTCAGTGTATACTCTATATAGCGAACTCGCTCTAAGCTGTGTTTTTTTTTTGTGTTTGTTTCTTAATTAGCTGAATTTTGACGTAGTATATTTAGGATTAGAAAAGAAAACCGTAACGGAAACGCAGTACAATTCCTTCACCCTTAAATGTCCCGTGTTATTTGTTTCGTCTTGTAGTCGTAAATTGTTTGTTTTTGCTTGTTTTTTATGTGTATTTGTTATTACTATTATTATTTTTAACATTTCGATTGTGCAGTATTAAGCGTTACACCAAACTGTTCTCCCCCACATTCCTATTTCCCAAAATTAGCTGACACAACGAATTTCCCGATTTCCTTAAGATACACGATTGAAGACGTTGATTGATTGATTGATTGTTTGTTTGTTGGTGCCGTTGTCCCAAGTATATAACGATTTAACTGGAGTCGACTTATTGTGATCTTAGCAAGTAAACAGCACCAAAAATAAAAGAATTGAAATTGATTTCCAACTACTATATATACATTATATACAAATATTATATATACATATATGTAATTAGATAAACCAAATAGTATATTATACACACACCAAACACACACATGATGTTATAATACCCCTTACAAAAGGCTGACGCTCCTCGAAAAAAAAAAAACAAAAACTAAACACTCGCTGCTTTTCCCCCTCAGCGAATTGACTTGAAATGGGAGCGCGCTGACAAATTGTATTGTATTGGATTGTATATTCTATTTATGTATTGCAGTTGCAATGTTTTATGTGTAAAACAATATTTAACAAAAAAAAAAAAATGAAAAGAATGAAAAAACAAAACACACCCAAGCGAAATAAAGATGCTATTTATGTAGATATCCCAGTTTCTTATTTTATTTCCGTATTTGGCAACATCTCGTTACAGCTGCTTTTAGATTGAATACATTCTCTATATTTCTTAGCTAAGTATTATTTATAAGTAGTCTTATTTTACAGCTTACAACTATTTGTGTGTACTTCACATTCATCAGAAATTTTTAAATATTAATGCTTATATAGTATATTATAGTAGAAGTTTTAATTTATTACTTACAACTATTTGCGTGTACTTCAATTTTGGAGGAGCTCAGGAATTTCTTAATATTAACACTTATATAGTATATTATAGTAGTAATCTTCATTGTACTTCAATTTTGGAGGGGCTCAGGAATTTCTTAATATTAATACTTATATTACGAGTAGTGTACTTAATATATGGCATTTTCTTTCTTTTCTAGAATATTTAATATTATCTTATGTTCAACTTTTACTGTTCACTCCAATATTTCATATTATTATTTTATACTTAAAATAGTTTCTGATACAATCTAAAAAAAAAAGACGCATCAATTTACATATTAATTGAAATTCCAAACCAAAAGCTTAATTTATGTACTTGTTTTCGATAGGAACTTCTTGTTATTAAGTTTGGCACAAGCAAATTCTTCCTGAATTACTTAGTTGCCAATTTCACATGTATTTTTCATGTATCAAAAATATTGTAAAATTTTAAATTACTTATTATTATATAAAGTGTACATTCTTACAAGGTTTTCATTTGTCATGCGATTCTCACAGCTGAGCAAACGTTTTACTGCTTACAATAACATTCCGCTTAAATAACATAATCTCTGATTCTTAGCATATTTTACAGATAGGACTTATTTAAAAAATAAACTTTAACTTCAAGCATAACTCATAACTACCTCTAATACATAAAAAGTTCAAAATCTTAGCGTTGTTTGTTTTCCCCATTTTAATTTTGGTCTTCATCTTAAAAACTATGTCAACGACAAAGAATATTTGCCAGGTAAATATCGTATTTACCTTCACTGGATAACTGAGAGTGGTATATTCTAAGAGTCGGGCAATTCCTATCGTAAGTTATGTCTAGGTTTTAGATTACGTTAAAAACTATGTGAACTATATGTTATAAACATTTAATTTTATATTCAATATTTACTTTTACTGATTGAGACTAGACAATACACTCGGTTATGACAATGAGTCATTCAAATATACAAAACTCCTCTCGGAAATTAAAATTAGTTTTTAACTCTAAATAATTCAAAATGACTTCAAAACTATGGTTCCTACGGGTTAATTTAGTGAATTATAAATTAACCCATTGCAAACAAAGTTAAAGCGGGAAAGCTTATCTTCTGCTCTAGTAAAGACTACTTTCATATTTAAGTAAAATATTAAAAGTAAACCTTCAACTTTAACTTACACAAATCCTAAATTAAACAAAGTTAAAGCTGGGAAGCTTCACTTCACTTCTTGTGACCTCTACTAAAGACTACTTTCATACTTAAGTAAAAGATTAAAGTAAACCTATGACTACTTACACCACAAATCCTAAGTCTCTAAATAGTTTTATTCTTGTTTTTTTTAGAATGCAGCTAACTTCTCTATGAACTGTTCTAGCTCTATTAGCTCCATGTCCACGACAATGATTGCAAGATTCTTGCGCACAGGTGTTGGCTTTTTTATCAGTAGCTTCACCTCAAAGTGTTTTAGCAGAAAGCGCCACTTAAGCTCGGTCTTTTTGCGATCCGACAGCACCTCAAAGGCATCCGCATTGAGACCCAGTAATTGATTGGCAACGCCGCCACTGAGACGCGTCTCCACCAGCGTGCCCGTGTGATCCGACAAGTGAATATTGATGTTGAAGAACTGCTCGGCACGTGCTCCGCTGTTTTCCAATGAGAACTCTAGCTGGCAATGCTCATTGTCGCATTCATTGCGATTGCTTGGAATGAGGCGACGACATGATTTGCTGCAAAAGCGAACGGAAAAGTTTATACAATCGTAATTTAATTTAGTTTATCGCCAAAGAAATAGTTCAATTAAAAACTAAACAACAAATTGATTGGCAATTGAAAAATTAAGTTCACATTTAAAGTGATAAATCACAAAATAAACAAATCAGACTTAATAAAAATTGTATTTGATTTAATAACGGTGTTCTACTTTCAGTTACTTGCCATTTCTTGTTGATGCTCGTGCCCAAGCCATCAATATCGAATTTGCTGACCATGGCATAGAGCACGGCCGTAAAGTGTTCACTGGTTGCATCCTGCAGTTCACCCTCGGCACGCGCATAAATCTGTCGAACCGTCATCTGAGTTTGGATCTCTGCAGCTGCTCGAAATTTGAATTTGAATTAATACACTTTATTATAGATTATCCCTTTCCTACTCACCTGGTGGCAAATTCTCCACATCGCTTTGCGCACACAACTCAAAGCTGCCCAGCGGTGTCTTGGCCGCAAAAGCGAGCAGCGCTTGAGCCTCTGGACTTCTTGGTTCTGGGTTCTCGTAGATGAGCGTGCAGCTGGCATGACTAAGTACTGAACAGCCATGAAACTGGGAATGCGCGACACGCACATCGATCAGATGCAACAGCGTTTTGCCTGCTTGCCAGCGCTGAGCACGACGAATCCAATTCGTGTGCCACAGCGTCAACATCATTCCCGACGCACAGCTGGTATCGATGACCACCAGTTCAAGGCACTGCAGGAGTGTGCTGCCATTGCGTGGCTGCTTGCGTTTCAGTTCACGCACCGGCGGCATCGTGGCCACTGCCACGAACAGATCAACGAACGCAGCCGGACGCTGTTCACCGCCTGGCATCACGCAACGCACATCCCGGAGTTTGAGGGCTGTGCTCAGCGCTTTGTGTGATTGCCCGCAAAGTTGGAGCAATGCGTGCAGTGTTGCCTGATCGTCGCTACTATGTTTTACCAAATAGCCGTGTCCTTCGTTGACAACAAGTGCACACGACAGTGTGCCGCGTGGTTGATAGCGATTCTCAGTGAATCCGTTGTGTGATGGCAGCGATGGTGGTGTTATGGCCATAACCTTAGCCCCGACGATGTCGACTACGTCGCCCATCTGTAGCATTGCATTGTACTCGTGCACGCTGACTTCGGAGCCCCAACACTTGCAGTTGGCAATGTGACGCTTCGTGTCACGCAACGTGAAATTAATCACGCCACGCTTTTCGCTGCTCAGCTTGTCGAGGAAGATGTGCGGCTCGGATTTCGCAATGATGAGGGCCACGGTGGAGAAATTGGTCATAGTAGGGTGCATATCGATCAGATGGAGATGTTTTGTTGTTTTAAACTTCGATGCAGACATGTTAAGACTTAGAAACTTGCACCGGAAATGGCTAAAATGTTATTTTGAAGATCGTTAAAAATCAACGTGCACACACTGATAACGAATCGTGGTGTAAATGGTTATTGGTTGACAGATATACATATTATGCATGGGATCAAACACACAAGTAGAAGTGGAATTTATATATAGAATTTCCCAATTGGTATAGATCACTTGTTCAGTCATTTTATAGGTAAAAAAAAAAAACACTAAAAAAAATTGCGACACCGACCGTTAGAAGTAACGCTGAAAACCGCCATATGCAAATAGAGTGGCCAAACTTCAAGTTCAAGCTCAAGTGTGTCCACTGCAAAAAATAGTGCACGAACCGCAAAAGTTATCGCTGCGTAATCGTGTGTACACACCATGTCCTTCGCCGTTGCAACGACCATATTGCCAAAATGCAAATTTAATGGCAATAAAATATTCCACAAAGCGCTGTAATAAATTTACCGTAATGTTGCTAAAAACATTGCCATCATCCAAATTAAGTTATTGGAACATTTTAAATATTTGACCTGGAAAAAATATGCAGCCACTGCAAATGTAATCGCTGCGAAAGCGTATGTACACACTGCCCAACCGCCATTCTTGACCAAATTAACAAAATGCAAATTAAACAATTGCAGCATTTAAAGTATGGTTTACGTACTTTTTTGTAAGTGTTGTTATTAATTGTTTAGGCTTTGTTTTATACAATTTTTACATATCTACAACATAAAACGTGGGCGTGTTCGCCATGCTGGAACACAATTCGGGAATAATTGTTTGCTGTTTTTTTTTCTTTTTCATTTCGATTTCTTAGTCGTTTTTTCTATTCTTTTTTATCTTCTCTTCTTTTTTTCGTTTTTTTTTTGTTTTGTTTTGTTTTGTTTTGAATTCATCCAAGGTACATAATATAGAACTCTAACGCTAGTGTATATCAAGAATTATTGGTAAGCCGCTTTAACTAGTCATTTTTAGTTGTTGTTGTTGTTGGAAGCTGCTTGGAACGTGCGAGGGAGATGGGAGATGCTTGGATAATGGTCGGATTTAATTGCTCGATGCTGTGTTTGAATGCGCTTCGTCCTCGCTCTTATTATTGCCTAATATCCAGTCCATGAGTACCATTGAAGGTGAGCGCAGTGATGATTGAGCTGTGAGAGAAATGAGAGATGTATATATGGAGATATCAGTTATTAATTTCTCATAAAGAATACTTACATGGATCCCCTTCAAGCTGTGCCTGCTGTTGTTGATGTTGCTGTTGCTGCTGAGGAATTGTTGGAGGCGCTGAAGCTGCTGGTATGACTGTTCCCGTTGCTGTGGTCGTCGTCGTCGACGTCGTTCCCGTTGTTGTGGCTCCTGTTGTTGTCTTGGCCATGTCTCGCTGGAGCTGTATCATCTGTCGCAGTCGCTGCTCACGTTCATCCACAATAACCTTGTCCTTGGAATGCTTCACCGTCTGCAGCTCTGCCAATCTGTGTAGTCGCGTGAACAATACAATTAGAATATGCTCTCAAAACTCTTTCTGATGATTAACTTACTTTTGTTTTAGGTCACTACTGGGATCGTTGTCCGTTGGCGGCGCAGGAGTTAGCTGAACCGCAGCTGGAACGCCGGCTAGGAATAATGAAAGAGATGATTAAAGTTATTGCATACTATTTAATACTTAAGATAAGACTACTTTGTTTGATCTAAAACAACAATAGAATAGCTAAGCAGCTAACGCTGTAGTTATGAGTTTCTCAAACAGAATATTCCGTATTTTATGGTATATTGAGATTCCTCTCTATTTGTTACTCACTTCGTTCGGCTTCCAGCTGTCGCAGCGTATCCGAGAGCTTCAGCTGCAGATGATCGCGCTCCTCCAGCAGCTGCACCAATTCCAGTATCATCTCCTCGACACGCATGTCCCGCTGATGCAGCATCATCAACGCATAGTCCAGATCCGCTTTGAGCACATACTCTGGCAACGGTTCCTGGCTAATGCTGCCCGTGGCTCCAGCGCCAGCTGCTGCTCCACCTGACGCACCGCCAAGTGTATTCTGCAGCCGGAAGGGATCATACTGTGAGGCGAGACGCGCGTATTCCGCCGATCGAATGGCCAACTGCTCCTTGAGTGTGACGATTTCCATTTCCTGCGTTTCCAGTGCCTTTTGCATTTTCGCCAATAGCTCATTGTCCTCCGCTGGCGCTGAACTCGCCTGTTGCTGCTGCTCCTCCACTGCGGATTTGATCTCCGCAGGCTGTTGCTGCTGCTGCAGTTGTGATGTGGTTAGCTGCTCGATCTGCGCCTGATAGGCGGCTTCACGTTGCGCCAAATGCTCCTGCCAAATGTTTGCCACCTCGCTGCACTTTTGCTCCACCAGCGCCTCCCACTGTTGATTCAATGCTGTCAAATCTGGCTGGGGCTGGGACTGAGACTGGGATTGCGATTGTTGCAGCAGCTCCAGCGTTTTGCGGAGCTCGGTGATCTCAATGGTTTTCATGTCCAGTTCGAGCACCGTTTGCTTCATCTTATCCTCCAGCTCCAGGCTGGACAACACATGATTGTTGAGCACACGCAACTCTTCCTCCATGTCGCTCTTCTCCTGCTGCAGCTGCACGCACTGCTGACGCACTAGCTCCAGCTCCACTTCAATGCTTGGCGGTGGCGTCGCCTGCTTTACCTCCTCCCCGCTTGGCCGCTCCAGTTTGTCCTCCTCCAGCTGCTTGATCTGCATGCGCAGCAGCTGCAACTCCTGATTCTTGGTGAGTATCTCCAACACCAGTTTCTCGGTTTGATCCTCACGCATCAGCTCCTCGATGCGCTGCTTCAGATGCACTATCTCCGACTCCTTCTCCTGCAACAGCGCCACGCTCTCGTCACTGGGTGCACTCACCGTTGCCGGCAGCTCCAGCTGCTTGGCCTTCAGCTCCTCCAGCTGCAGCTGCAGTTGTTCGCGTTCCAGTTGCGCCGCCTGCGCACGCTGTTGATCCGCCAGCAGCTGTTCATGCAATTGCTGACGCTCCAGCTCCGACTGCTGAGCGAGCGCTTCGAGCGCCCGCTGTTTCTCCTGCTGCAGTTGCTCGCGTTCACGCTGCGCTTGCGTCAGCGCCTCGTGTGCTTGCTGCTTCTCCAGCTGTAGCTGGGCGTGCAGCTCCTGGCACTCGGTGCTCAGCTCCTGGTTCTCCACCTGCAATAGCTCGATGCTCGCTTGAGCCGCCGCAGTTGTCGGAGCAGCATCAGTTGTTGATGTTGTTGCTCCTGTTGTTGTTGTTGTTGTTGTCGTGGTCCCCTCGTCGCCCCAGCTCTCCAGCTGCTGGAGCTTCTCCTGCAGCTCACGTATGCGCGCCTGATACATTTGCACATCCATGTCCTGGCGCTCCTTCAGCTCCGCCATGCGCTCATTGCCCGCGGTCAGCACATCGATGCGCTTCGCCAGTTTCTCCTTCTCCAGTGCATGCTGTTGCAGCAGCTCCTCGCTCTTCGCCTGACGCGTCTCGTGCAGCTGCAACTGATGACGCAGTTCATCCATAATGGCGCTGTCCAAATCATTCGTGCCGATGCTGCTGCTCTTCGCCTGCTCCTGTTGTTGCTGCTGCTCCTTGCTGCGATATTCCTTGATGCGTTTCATCAGCTTCGCTGTCTTCGTTTGCAGCTCCAGCTTCTGTTGCTCCAGCTCGTCGATGCGTTGCTGCAGTTGCAGCACCTCGATTGCTGGACGCTGATGCTGCTCATCGGCTGCTGCACTCGCCCAGGGATCTTCATCCACGCCCCAATCAACAACCACTTGTTGCTGCTCCGGTTCGGGTTGACACAAATACGCCTTCTTTGGTGTGATGATCTCCTCCACAACGGGTTCGGTCTGTGGCAGACCCAAATCGAGCTGCTGTGACGCATCTGTCACCGTTTCCGTGCCAAAGAACATATCCAGCGTGGGCGCAGCACTTGTTGCAACAATCGTCGACTGCACCGGAGGTTGTGGCTCCGCTTGTATCAGCTTCTCAATGGCCGCCAAACGTTCGCGTTCCTCGGCTGCGGCACGCAGTTGTCCCAGCTCCTGTTCCCGCTCGGCGAGCAAACGCTCCAGCTGTTGGCGTCGCTCTTCGATCTCGGCCAATGCCTGATTGCGTGCCAACAACTTGGTCTCCAGCTCCTTCGCATGCTTCTCCAGATCGGACACGTTGCGCTGCAGATCCTCGATGGTTGGTGGCTCCACTATCGTTGGATCGTGGGGCACTCCCATGCCTTGGCTGCTTAGCCTCAGCGGTTGAGCGACAATCTCATCGAATGGCGATGGCGCCGCTGCAGCGTCATTGCCAAAGAACATCGCAGGTGCCGGAATCGGAAGGTTCTGTAAATATTCAGTAAATCAGTCTGATGATTTGAACTTTTTCAGTACCAAACATCTAACAGGAATCTATTACAATTCTATATATCTGCCTTTATCCTGTATTTTCTATGAGGGTTTCCGCATTTACCTTCTCCTCTTTCTTTACCAATTGCCCCACTTCAATCTCGGGACTTTTCGCCAACAACCTTTCCTGCTCATATATTTTCCTACTATCAGTTTTAAGAGTTTTCCTGAGGATTTGAGAAAATCCTTGAAGTGATTTTAATACTTGCCATCACCTCTCCCTTTGCTCAGTTCTACTAATTCTACTCCAACCATCAAATCTCAACTTCCACTTTCAAATCTCTCCGAGGAACCTTCTCTTCTCCGAGCATCTTAAAGCTTCTCGCGTATTACTGAATCAGATCCCTTATGTAATATAGCTTCCTAACTCTTTTCCTATTCCCTTACAAGAGCTTTCAGCTCAACTTCTTCTGCCAACTTCCTGGACTGATCTAACTTTCCTAAACCCTTTACCGCTTGACCCAACAACCATCTTTCAATCTTACTTCACCAATACTTTCCCCTTGTCGATTGACTTACCTGTTCCGCTGGCGCTGGCTGTCGCTGAGCTTGATTACCACTGTTGGGACGCATCCAAGCCGTCATCCAATCCTCGCCGCCCTGTGGCGTTGCCTGCGCCGCTTGCGTCTGGTATTGTGTGGCAAAGATGGGCGATGCCACAGCAGCTGCAGCTGAAGCGTTAACTTGTTGTCTGGCCAGCTGCTCAGCCTGTTCGTCGAGTCGCGCTTGCATCTCGGTCAACTGCTCGGCCAGTCGCTTGTTCTCCGTTTCAATGTAGACCTGATCGTCAGTCTGATTCTGTCCCAAAGTATCGAGTTCAGCCAGCTGTTGCTGCAGTGCCTGGAGTTCCTGATTGTGATTCGCACACAAGGCATCGATTTGAGTGCGCAAATTATCCATTTCGGTCTTATCCTGCAGCGCTTGCATGCGCAGCTCCTGCAACTCGAGGACATCCTGCTCGGCGCTATCCTGTTGCAGACGCAACAGCGTTGCCTCCCGGCTCAGCGTGGCACGCTCTCGCTCGACATCAGCGAGCTCCTCGCCCAGACGCGTCAACTCTTCGCCCCGTTGCTGCAGCTGTTCCTGTGTGCGCTCCAAGCGTTGCGTCAGCTCCCGCGTCTCAACGGTGGCGCGCTCCATGTGCGCGCTCAGATCACACTCCATCTCGTCCAGCTCGGTGGCCTTGGCCGCCAGTTTGGCATCGTAAACGTTGCGCTGACGCTGCAACTCCAGCTGTCGCTGCTGCAGCTCCTCGCGCAACTCGTGCAGCTCCTGATCGGCGTTGCTCTGACGCTCTGCCCGCTCCGCTTGCGCCTGTTGCGTCTGCTGTTTGTGACGCGTCAGCAGCGCCTCATGTTCCGCCTGCAGGCTCGCCAGCTGCTCGCGCACCTCGTCCGCCTCGCTGCCCAGCTGCTGGAGTTGTCGGCTCTGAGCCTGTTCGTGTTCCTGCAGCTGCTGCACACGCAACTGCAGTTGGGATTCATGCGCCAGCTGCTGGGCACTGCGTTCCTCCAGCTGCTGTTCCAGTTGCTCTATGCGCGCCAGCTCCGCCGCTTGTTCCGTCCTCAGCGCTGTCGTCTGATCCTGCAGCTCGGCGTTCCGTTGCTGCAGTTCGGTGTTTTGCGTCTCCAGGGTTTCCATGTACGACTGATCCTGCTGCAGCTTGGCTTGAATGCCCTCGTGCAGCGTCTCCAGACGCGCTATGACCAGCTCAAAGTTAGCCTTCTCCGCCAGCAACGCGCTGTTCTCCGTCTGCAATTGCTGCAACGCTTGCAACTGTTGTTCCCGCTCCGCCTGCAACTGTTGCAGCTGCTGTTGTTGCTGCTGCTGTTGCGCTTCCTCCTCGGGTTGCGTCTGCAACTGGGCACGCAGCTCGGCCAACTCCCGCTGCAGACTCTGTATGCTGGCATTGCGGTGCTTGATCACCTCCTTTGACTTGTCGAACTTGATGGACTTCTGCTCCAGCTGCCGTCGCAGTTCGTCTATCGTTCGGCTGTTGTTGTCGCCATCGCCCGCACGCTCCGCCAGCGTCTGTTCCAGCTGGAAGCTTTCCTGACGCAATGCGGTATTCGCATGCACCGTATTCTGGAGCTCAACCTGCAGACGATCCGTCTCCTCCTTGAGCTTGGACAGTTTGCTCTTGTGTTTGTGCGCCTGCTGCTGCAGCTCGTAGTTCTCCGACTCGCTGTCGGCCAGCTGTTGCTCCAGACGCTTAAGTTCCTCCTGCAAACCGAGCTCTTCCTCCGCCTGCTCTTGTCGCTGTTGCTCGGACTCCTTCAAACGCTGTTCGACAAGTTGCAATCGCTGCTCGGTTTGTTGCTGCAACTGCGTCTGCTCTGCGTTGCGTTGCTGCAGCTGCGTTAGCTGGACGCTTGTCTCACTCTCCGCTGCTTGTTGTGCTTGGAGCTGCTGAAGTTGTTGCTCCAGGTCGGTGTGTTCCGCGTTGCGTTTCTTCAGCTGCAAGGCGTACTTCTTCAGCTTGTCCCGCAACTCGCGATTGCGTGTCTCACTCATCTCCAAGTCCCGTTGGCACTGTTGCAGCTCCAGGAGCTTGAGGTTCGATTCGAGCTCCCGATCGCTGTAGCTCTCGATCAGCTGTTGCTTCTGCTCCGCAACGAGTGCTTGCAAAATACCCAACTCACCCTCGAGGGTCTCGATGCGCGAATCGAGCTCGTGTCGTTGTCGCTGCTGTTGCTCCAGCTGCTTCTCGTGCTGCATTTCGCTGGCGTTCAACTGATTGTCATGCTGCTCCGCCTGCAACTGCAACTGCACCAGCTCGGCACTCTGTCGGGCAATCAGCTCCAAGTGTTCCGCTTCCGCTGCCCGCAGTTCCGTAATCGTTGCTTGCAGCTGATCCCGAACAGCTGCGAGTTCTTCGGCTGCTGCGAGTTGCTGTTGTGTCTGCTGTTCGCTCAGTTGTTGCAGCTGCTGCTCCAGCTCCTGTTCACGCTCCACATCGCGTTGCTCGGTAATGGCCAGCGCTTTAGGTGGCGTCGTCTCCGTTGGCTCGTAGCTATCGCGCAACTCCTCGAGCTCCGCTTGCAGTGCGGCCAACGTTGATTTCAGTTCCGCATTCTGTGCCGTCAGCTGCTCGTACTCCGCAAGAGCTTTGCCATTGGGTGCGGTGACAGCCACGACAGTTTCCACAACTGTGACCGTCTCCACCGCAGTGCTGGCTTCCTTCACCTTGTGCAGCAATTCGGTCAGTTGAGTGTGCACATTCTTCGCCTCCTTCGCCAGCTTCTTGGACACATTGAGCTTGGCATTGCGATCGTTGGCCTTGCGATACGCCTCCAGCTCGGAGCTGAGTTTGCCCAGCGAACGTTCGCATTTGTCCAGCAACGCAACGCCGGCATCACCGCAATCGAGGGCGGCGACCACCTCGGAGGAACGCTGCATGGAGCTCAGCTCCTGCGAGAGATTCGATTTTTCGCTCTGCAGCTGCAGCGACAAATGTTGCTTGTCGCGTTGCAATTCCTCCAGCTGTGAATGCAATGCTGCTCGCTCCGTTTGCAGCTGCTCCTGGGTGTGCTTCAGTTGAGCTGCCAGCTCCGAGGATTGCTCCGAGTCACGTTGTTCCTGAAGCTCGGCATGTAAGCGTGCGTTCTCCGCCTGCAGCTGCTCGTGTTGTTCCACTTGCTCTGGTTGCTGCTGCTTCAGCTCCTCGAGCGCCTCTTGCAGACGGGCATTCTCCTGCTGCAGTTGCTCCATTTTGGCCAACACCTCGCGTCGTTCGTTCGCAAAGAGCTCAATCTTCTTGAGCAGCTCATCGCTTTCGGCGCGCATTTGCAGCAAACTTTCGTTCACCTCCGGATCGGGTGCCGTCGAATCCGTTTGTGTTAGTTCGCTCACAAAGCTGGGCGCCGCCTCTGCATCAGCTTCGACTTCAGCTTCGGTCTCCGCATCACCGGCATCTCCTTCGCTGGCGGGTCGTTGACTAAAGCGTCGTTCGCTGGGTCGTTCGACAATCTCAATGGATTCCGCTGAACTGGACGAGCTGAGCTTCTCCAGCTTGTCCAGCAGCTCCATGTTCTCGTTGATGTAATGCGACAGCTTCTTGTCCAGCGCCTCCTTTTCCGTTTGCAGCGTCTGCAGCTGCTGGCGCTGCTCCTTGGCTTCGGTTTCCAGTTGCTGCACACGCTGCGACAGTTGCTCCTCCAGCTGCACTTCACTCAACTCGGATTCAACGCGCGCCGACTCCGAACCACGTTGCAGCGCCTCCAACGCCTGCTGCAGTTCCTCCTTTTGCTCCTCCAGCAAGCGTATCGCTTCAGCTTGCGCTGCGTTCGCTTGCACTCGACTCGATTGTTGTTCCTCATCGTGCTCCTGCTCCGGATCCTCCTCCTCGACGTGAGCCAACTGCCATTGACCCTTCTCGTCCTCCAGCACGGTGATGCGTTGCTGCAGCTGCTCGTTCTCCGCACTCAACTGCGTCAGCTGCTGTTGTGTGTCGCTGCTTTGCAGTTTCTGCAGCTGCTTCTCCGCCTGCTTGCACTTCAACTTCAGCTTGATGTTGCTCTTGTTGGACTCGTCGAGTTTCTGCTTCAATTGCTGCAACTCCAGCTGCAGCTGTTCGTTCACCTGCACATCTTCGACTTCGTCGAGGAATATCGGTTTCGCTTTCACGCCCTGCGACAACTTCTCCTCGAGCACACGCAAATTCACATTGAGCACATTCAGTTCGGTGGTTTTCTCCGCCAGTTGCTCCGTTTGCAATGCGATCGTCGCCTCCAGTTCGGCCAAATGTTGCAGCGTCTCTTCGTTTGAAGTGCTGCTGTTGGTGGCGACTTCTTGTTGCTGTTGCTGCTGCTGTTGTTGGGTGTCCCGCAATTGTTGCTCCAACTGTTGCAGCTGTTTGGCCAGCTCTTGATTGACTTGCGCATCGGTGGAATTGTTGCTTTCTTGCTGCTGCTGTTGCAGCTGCTCGTGTTGCTGCTCCAGCAGCAGCAATTGTTCGCGTGCCTGCTGCAATTCCCTTTGCGTTGCCTCCAACATTTCGCTGCTCTGCTCCAGTTCCGCGTTGCGTTCACGCAACTGTTGCAGCTCCGTTTGCACGCGACTCGTGGTCGCCAAACCAATTAGCTGCTCACTCTGCTCGGCCAGCGTGGCCTCCAACTGTTGCACCTGCTGTTCGCGTTGCTGCAACGCGTTGCGCAATTCGTGCAACTCCTGTTGTTGCTCCTGCTCCTTGCGCGTCTGCTTCAGCTCAATCAGTTTCATCTTGTTCTTCAGCAGCTTCAGTCGTCCCTCTTCGCTTTGCGCCGTCGTCGCTGTTTGTTGCAGCTGCAACTGTTGTTGTTGCAGTTGTTGCTGCAAATCGGCAGCCGAACGATGTCGCGATACAGGCGTCGCATGCTGACTGCTTAAGGCACGCAAATCATTCATCGAGGAGCCCAGCTCAACGCCGCTGTTGCTCTGTCGCAGTCCCGATTTGACCGATTGCAGGGATCGAGCCATGTCACGTTTTCGCTGCTCAAGCAGAGCACGATTCTGTTCGGTGCGTTGATTTAACATTTGCAGCTTCTCGTTGCCGCTGCCACCGCTGAGCTCCAGCAGCTCCTTGCTGGGCGTCACCAGCGGCGTGGACATCTGCTGTGGCTCGTCGTTAAGCGTGGTGTCCGCCACTGGGCCAAGGCTCAGTTTGTGTCCCAGCGATTTTAGCGATTCCATCGAATCGCTCATGCTGGACTTTAAACGTCCGCCATCCTCGGCTTTGCGCAAGGCGCGTTCTCGCAGAGCCATCAGTCGTTCCTAGGAAAGAGTCTCATTTTAGTTAACAGTTCTCTCTAGCTGGTTGGAGCTTCTACTTACCTGCTGCTTGGACAGATTCTCGCGCAGACTCTCGAGCCTTGCCTTGCCTCCCGTCGCTGTCGTCGTTGTTGTGTGCTAAGTATGGAAATAGTTGTGCTTAGTATCGGGGGAGTGTGGGAAGGAAAGGAATGCCAACTTACCTGGTTGATGGGCAGCTCGGTAAAGCTGCCGCCATCATCAGCATCTTCGTGTTGGCGGCTTAAATCCGCCTCCGTCTCCATTCCACACAAATTCAACTAACAAAACAAATACAAAAAAAAAACAAAACGGGGAAGAGGAAGAGTGGGTGGTGGGAGTGGAAAGAAAAAAAAAATAATATTAAGGAAACACTGGCTATCTCCGGAGTGGACAAATCCAATGTCGTCGTCGTCGCGCGTGTTTCGTTAAGTTCGTTAAGCTGCTAACTATCGACATTGACTGCAATTGGAAAGAAGCGGACATCACATATCATTATCAATCAATCAATCAATCAGTCAGTCTCAAAAACTCTTTGCTTCGCTTTTTTTTTGTGCTCCGAATTCGTGGCACTGACGTGTGCACTTCTTGGTTGGTGTGTGTGACCACGTACGCTCGTCTGTGTGCGTGTGTGTATGTGTGTGTGTACATCTCATAGAAATCTGATGTCGTTTTGCTTTTGCTTTTTTTTTTTTTGTCCACGCACACACACACACACACACGAGCTAATACGACACATAAGGAGTATTTGTACATTTGTAGAAAAGCCAACCTGACTGGGGCTTGGAGTTATTTACCAATTATAATTAAGCAATGCTTAACAACAAAATAAACTTAAACACCAGGGCTTAAAAGTCGTTGCTACTGCCCTTGTTTTCATTACAGCGCTATGTGTGATGTTGCTGTGTGACCGTGTGCGTTTAATTTGAAAATATACCAAGCTCGTGGTGTTTTTAGTATTTTATGGTTGGCAAAATAAACCGCTTATCGATATATCGCCAACTGTTTCGTGCGCTATCGAAATTTAATTTAATTCCATTTCATTATCACTTGGACTAACCAGATTATTGAATAATTTATGGTTTTTCACTGAGGTAGCATATTTTTTCATTTTATTATCGAATAACTGCTGAATTCGAGTGCGTGAGAATTCTTTAAACATCAGCAGTATACAAACTGCAACTACTTGACACTTAATACTAATTGAAGTACATCGTTCCATCGGCGAGTGGAGGAAAACTGGACTTTCTCGCCAGATCTGCAGGTAAGTGTGATATACATAGGAAGGGCTGCTTTGTTTGCAGCCACTATTGCACAAATAATAATAATAATAATAATAACACGGCTAGACTAATCAATCCAAACCACTTTCAAGGCAGTTCAGTCTTCCTGCTTGACGGGATTGAGCATCTCGGCGATATCTGAATACCCGCCACGTGTGGCATAATCATAAGCACTCAGTCCCAGCATATCCTTGTCCTGTACACTCTCCAGATAAGGCAACATGTACTCCACCAGTTCCTTGAAGCCATGCAACGCGGCCACATGCAACGCCGTGCGTCCCGATGGATCACACAGCGTCAAATCCGCGCCAGCCAGCTGATACGATCTGAGGCGAGTCAACGAGCCACGCGCGGCGGCAGCACACAACTGTTCGCCTACGGCACGCGATGAGCCCGTCAAATGGGCGCCACAACTGATGAGCAGCTGAATGATCTCTTGATTGTCGGTGGCCACCGCCTCCTGCAATGGCGTGCGATCGTAGCGATCGCGTGTGTGCACCGAGACGCCATTGTGCAGCAGATGTCGCACGATCTGCATGTTGCCCATTTGGCAGGCCAGATGGAGGGCCGTGCGATGATCGTGATTTGAACCCGAAAGATCAGCGCCATACATCTTCAGATTGTTGATCTTCTTGATGTCGCCCTCGACAACGGCCGCATTGATCATGGCCGGAAATAGAGTGTCGGCCAGTTGATCGAGCTCCTGGGGCGAGGACAAGTGCAGCGAGCGTGCCACAGCATCGACTAGGTCGTACTCCTGCATCTTTGGTGTCGTCGTCGAGGTCAGCTCACCTCGCAGATTCGATTGCATCATCTGGAAATGATAGTTTAAGAGTGAGTATGTTTAAAATTCATGAATTTAGAGATCGATATCATTAGATAAAAACTACATAATAATATTGAGATAATCAACAATAATGATAAGCTTAAACAATGTCATATACTTAAGACCATATTCATTACTTTTGAAAATCAAATGGTTGGTGTCCTTGCTAAGCACTGGTTAAGATAAATGCTACGGTTTGTGTCCATGCTGCGTACTTGTGTTTTAACAAGTAAATTCTTCTCGAGCTTATTTCGTTTCTTCAAAAAGTTTGATTATGGTCTTAAAATCATTGAATTGAATTACTTAATATTAATTGTTGTATTTTTAACATATTAATATTAGGATTTTTACTCACCAGCTTCTTAGTTTCCAGCGACCATTCCTGCTTGCCAATGACGTACGCCAATTTGGAGAGCGCCGCCTCCGGGGTCATATCGTAGCCCGGAATGACGCCCACATCGTGGAGCACCTTGCCGGTGTCATAGATCTCAGCAACGGCGCCATTCGGGCACTGCGTGCAATTGATGATGATGACGCCACGTTCGGAGGCGGCGCGCAGCTCATCGATCAGATCCTTGCGATTGGAGGGCACATTCCCGGAGCCAAAGGATTGCATGACAACGCCACGTATTGGCGGTGCCAAAAATGCACGAAACGTGGACAACGAAATGCTGGGAAAGATGCGCAACAAGCCAACATTCTCGTCCAGCTGCAGCTGGACACAGAAACGCTCGACGCTGCAAGGGCGAAAGATTAGGCGATAATCCACATTGACATTGATGCCCATTTGTGCCAATGGCGGAACATTCGGTGAATTGAAGGCATCCAGCGAATTGGAGCTCACTTTAACGGTGCGATTGCCACGCAACAGTTTGTTGCCAAAGAAAATGCACACCTCGGGTATAACGTAATTGCCAGCGATTATCAGGGCTGAGGTAAAGTTGTCCTTGCCATCGGTGCGTGTCTCAAAGATGGGCAACTGTGAGCCAGTGATGATCACCGTCTTGCCCAGATTCTCCAGCATAAAGCTGAGTGCGGAAGCGGTATAGGAAAGCGTATCGGTGCCGTGGAGCACCACAAAGCCATCAAAGAATTCGTACGATTGCTGAAGATGAAAGAAAGAAGCAAACAAAGTTAGTAAGTTGTGGGGGAAATCTATTAAATATTGTTAGAAAAGCTAATTTAACTTTGAAAAACTATAAAATTACTTATGTTTGTTGCAATTTAAAGAAATCTGTCAAGTGTACTTGAATATAGTCAAACTAATTACAATGTAAAAAGTAATTACTTTTTGTCGTGACTGAATTTTAACATGAATTTAAGATGCATAGAGTTTGCAAAAATATAACAAACAAATTTGCTGACACTAGCTTGTAAAATGTATTAGTTACAGAGGTTTAAAAAAGCGGCCAGGCAGACAGACAGATAAATAGATATATTGTCCCAGCTGTTTAAGGCATTTAAGTTAATTTCTTTTTGTTTTTACGAACTTAAGTATTTCATACTCAATTTGTACATCAATTTACTAACAAATTTGGTAACTCTAGCTAGTAAAATTTATGAGATATAGAGGTTTAAACGAGCAGACAGACAGACAGACGGACTGGTCTATAGTCCCATATGTTTAAGAAACTTGAGCTAATTTCTTTTGGGTTTTAATGTAGTATTCTACTTAGTTAATAACTTAATATACAGTTTATACAAATTTGGTGACTCTAGCTAGTATAATTTATGAGATATAGAGGTTTAAACAAGCGGACAGACAGACAGACAGACTGGTCTATAGTCCCATATGTTTAAGAAACTTGAGCTGATTCCTTTTGGTTTTTAATGTAGTATTCTACTAAGTTACTACCTTAATATACAGTTTATACAAATTTGCTGACACTAGCTTGTAAAATGTATTAGTTACAGAGGTTTAAACAAGCGGCCAGGCAGACAGACAGATAAATAGATATATAGCCCCAGCTGTTTAAGGCATTTAAGTTGATTTCTTTTTGTTTTTACGAACTTAAGTATTTCATACTCAATTTGTACAGCAAGTTACTAACAAATTTGGCGATTCTAGCTAGTAAAATTTATGAGATATAGAGGTTTAAACGAGCAGACAGACAGACAGACGGACTGCTCTATAGTCCCAGATGTTTAAGAAACTTGAGCTGATTTCTTTTGGTTTTTAATGTAGTATTCTACGAAGTTAATAAGTTTATACAAATTTGGTGACTCTAGCTAGTAAAATTTATGAGATATAGAGGTTTAAACAAGCAGACAGACAGACAGACGAATATAGTCCAGCTGTTTAAGGAATTTCTGATTTCTTTTGGTTTATAATGTTGTATTCTACGAACTTAACAATTTGGTTACTCTAGTTAAATTTATGAGTTATAGAGCTTTAAGCAAGAGGACAGACAGACAGACGGACTGCTCTATAATCTCAGCTGCTTAACTTCTAGACGGCAGAGTTCTGGACTAAGATATTACTCACGTATATATCGTTGGCAATGCGCGACCAATCGTGCATGGTCATGTTGCTGGAGTCGAGCAGCGGCGAGTACTCCGTCACCTGGTAGAGCACACGCCTCGCCTCGCCCTGGACATAGGGCAACACAAGAGGCGCCATCGAAGCGCTGGCCCCAAAGCGTTGCTGTGCATATTCCTCATCGTGAATATTTGGATATTTGCGTATGAGACGCACCAAAGCATTGGGGATGGGCGCCAGCACTAAACAGCGAACAGCAGTTATCAATAAATCAAAGTACACACACACACACCACACAATATGATTAGTCACCGTGACGTTCGTTGCGCATCATACCAATGGTACCGCCTGTGTAAATGACACGCACCCGCGCCTCCTTCACGTCCTGGGCCATCAGGTTGCCAGCGCTGACATTGCGACGCATTGCCGGCGATTGCAACGTTGGTGATGGCAGCACGCTTGAGTCGAGCAACGATTGCGTATACCCGACACTTGTGTTTAGGGGCAGGCTTATTGGCTCGCTGGCTGCGGCCTGCACATGTTTTGTGTCTCCGTTGCTGGACATGACTGCGAGCGTCTGGAAAATGTAAGCGATTATTAAATATATACACAGATTTCTAATTAGAGCACATAAGCGATTATTCTATATACACAGACAGATTTCTAAGAATTAGAGCTCATGTATGTAACTTTCAGCTCTTTATACATGACCGGCATTTTATTTTATTACACCGATTTCTAAGAATTTCAGCTCATGTAACTTTCAGCTCTTTACACATGACCGGCATTTTGATTTATTTCATGCATGCATTTGTGTGTGCATTTTTGTTCCGTTGTTGCACCTGCGATTTATTTTATATTTTTGTATTATGTTATCAGCCAATTGCCGTCAAATGCGGTTCAAAGGTTCCAACTCAATTTCCGTTTTGTTTTCGTCGTTTGTTACAATTTAGAATGCAGATGATCTTCACATAGTTTTATCTTTTGTGTATGCTATTCTTTTTTCATCATATATTTATTTTTATCGTAAGCAAATGACGAATTTGCATGTGCTAGCGTTGCCGGTGTGTTCAAAAATGATTCTGCCAGCTCGCGTGTGTGTTTGTATTTGCTATTACAATTAGCCTAGTGTCGTCATTTTTCTTGTTTACGGCGTTCAGCACTTGCCTTATTTTTGTTGTTCGTTGTTATGCGTCGCTAGTTGATTTATTTATAAAGCGCTAGCTTATGTTGCAAATTAAAAGGTACGCTATCTACATCTCAATAGTTATCTATTTACGTGATAAGTTTTGTTTCTGTCATAAGCAAATACCAAAATGTCGGCGTTGCCAGACTACTGCAAATAGTTGCACACAACAGCTGTTTGCTACAGTTAGCAGTACAGGGCCGTATTCAATAATCCAGGGCAGGGCGCCGTTTGCAATGTATTTTTGGGTATATTTTTAATTGCTTAATATTACCGAGAACATTTTTTAAGAGAATATTTATTTAGACACCTTGCTGTGTCATTTATTTTTCTTTTTAATTAAAATGTAATATTACTTTTAATTGTGATATACAAGTTTTCTACACTGTATTGAAATTTTATTTGAATTTTTGAATTGAGCAAAATTTAGCTTTGCCAGATAATTGGAAAAGTGTCTTTCTGGCAACGCTTGATTCGAAACTGGGCTAAAAGTGTTATAAAGTGTAGGCCAGCTTTGTAGATTGGAACGTGGTGAATAAGTGCGACTGGAATGTGGCGAGAAATGAAAATCAAAAGGTAACGTTTTCGCGCTGACACAAGTCTACACAGCCCCTCCCCGCCTCCCTCCCACAAACAGCCCCGTAGATAGCACTTAGCGAATGTACGACAAGCCGAGCATTGGCAGCAAGTATAATAACGTGCTCAGCAGCTGCATCAAGAAGAAGAGCAACTGCTGCCTAATGACAATTTCAATGATGGCCATAATCGGGTGTAATACGAGATGCAAGCCAGCATCATACTGCAACTTCTCGAGTGCACTTAACGGGCAGCTGCCTCTTGCTGCTGCTGCACAGTTGATGCTGATGATGACTACAATGTCGCATATTACCAAGGCACAAAGCAAATTGATATGATTGACAGATGGATACAGACAACTATATAGTGCACGCAGTAATAGCAGAACTGGTTAAATAATACATTTTCAATTGCAGTTTGTCAGCAAATATTTGAATTTCAAGTTGTGGCGCCCTCTGTGGTTTAAGTGTGTCTCAATTACATGCTGATCCTGCGCGTTCACTTTTGTTGTGTACACATTGTATTTCGATTAGTGCTTATCGATAGCATTGAAAGTGTTCGTTGATTGATGTCGATAAATGGCGCATGCTGCAGTGGCAGTGTGTACACATTGTGAGTTGATAGACGCACATCGATAGCACTTGGGGGTCGCTCATTTAATTGTTGTCGATACTAAATTGTACATAGTTGCTGCGTATCGATAAAGCAACTGTGTGTAGTGATCTGCCATGTTGCTGCCGCCCCCACTGCCCCGCACCGGTCCACGCAGCAACTCTTTTGCAACGATGCTTTTGCTTCTACTTTGTTGCGAGTGATTTCCGCTTTGCGTGCGCTGATAAACTTTGTTACTTTATTTTTTAAGCTTGTTGAAGTGCGGCGCTGTAAAATACGCTCGTTTACACCTCAAGTGGCAATCATTTGCCTGGCAGCTACGTCTTTCCCCTGCGGGCGCAATGTTATCGCTGCTGCGCTCGCTAATCACCAGACGCAAGTGCGAACGAGTGAGCAAGAGGGAGATAGACAGAGGGAGTGAATGCTTCTCTGTGTGTGTGTGTGTGTGTGAGTGTCTAAGGGAGTAAGCAAGTGAACGGCTTGCACTCGAAGCCCAGGAAGCAGTTGAGTGTGGCAGCAGAGTGCGGAAGTACACACACACACACTCACTCAGAGGCAAATACTCAGCATCAAGAAATTGTGGCCACATTGTATTGGTAGCAGATGATGATAATGATGATGCTGCTGATGATGATGATGAAGTGGCAGGCAAATGTGACAGTTACAGGAAGAAAAACCGCGATGCTAGGCGACGCTAACGAACAACAATGGAAATATTTCTAATAATGGCGCCACTGACAATAATAACAACAGCAGCAACAACAACGACAACAATAACAACAACAACAGCGATGGCAACATCAACGTCAACGTCAGCCTATGACAATGACAAGGCAAATAATGTGTCGGCAATAAGAAAGTTTTTTTGGGGGCGTCATTCAGTCTCAGCTACAGCTGCCATCTCCCTCACTCCACCTTCTATATATGTGTGTATGTATAGCCAACATACTGTTGTCTGCTGTTGAAGCGATTTTCATAATTTTTGCCTCACATGGCTCGCTAGCTCCCCAGTGGATTGAACTGTAATTACAATGGCATTTTGGGAAAGCCAGTGACAGCGAGTGAGAGAGAGAGAGAGAGAGAATAAGAGAGTGAGAGGGAGAAGCTTAGTTGGCCCTTAAAAGTAGGCAATGGTAAAATCAGCGTCGCGTCGCTTAAAAGTAGGCAACATAAAATGTGCGCTTTAAAATGCGGCCATGTGTGAGCAGGGAAAATGACAGAAAGGAAGAGACAGAGAGAGAGCGAAAGAGAGAGAAAGGGAAGAGTGTAAATGTGTGTGTGTGTGTTGCTATATATTTACAGCTACTAAACTGTAATCGGGCCACACACCGGAAGTTGAAATGACTTGAAAATTTATTGCATTTGCCGTCGCCGTCGACGTTGCTTGCGTTGTTGCCCTTGTTGTTGTTGTTATTGTTGTTGCTGTTGTGCATTGAGCAGCCAAACGCTTGACTGGCTTTGGTGCTGCCATCGTCGTAGTCGGAAGTGGCACGGCAGTCAATTGGAGCCAGTTGCAGAGATTCGACGACGCCAGCATAGCGGCGATTGCAAAATTGAATAAGCTCCAACTCCAACTCCATTCCCAGCTTCATCTTTAGCTTCATCTGCAGCCCAATTCCAATCCCAATTCCAATTCCAATGCCCAAAAACTGAAACTCCGTAAAAGCCAGTAAAACCCCCGAATACGTAAACTTCAACACCGAAACATGTAAGCAAGCTATTGTCGAGTGTGCTCAACAGCCAGACACTCGCTAACTTGAAATGTCAAAATAAAGTGTGACCAACGCAACTATATAAATGATTTTTTTGTATATTTTACATATTTTCTTTTCTTGTTCTTATTTTTTCTCCTTCAAAATTAAGTTAGAATTTATTGATTATATTTTAATAGATTGTATTTAAAACCAGACTGCAAATGACAAAATAAAGTGTGACCAACGCAACTATATAAATGATTTTTTTTGTATATTTCACATATTTTCTTTTCTTGTTCTTATATCTTCTACTTTAAAATGAAGTTTGAATTTCTTGATTATATTTTAATAGACTGTATTTAAAGCCAGACTGCAAATGATATAATAAAGTGTGACCAACGCAACTGTAAACTATGTTTCTGTATATTTTATATATTTTCTTTTCATGGTCTTATTTCTTCTACTTTAAAATAAAGTTTGAATTTCTTGATTATATTTTAGTGGATTGTGAATAAAGCCAGACTGTAAATAACAAAATTAAGTGTGACCAAAGCAGCAATATAAAGGATTTTTCTGTATATTTTATATCTTTTCCTTTTATAGTCACATTTTTCACTTCAAAATGAAGCTGAAATTTCTTAATTATATTTTAAAAGATT
This sequence comes from Drosophila kohkoa, assembly GCA_019972355.1. Lineage (NCBI taxonomy): Eukaryota > Metazoa > Arthropoda > Insecta > Diptera > Drosophilidae > Drosophila > Drosophila kohkoa. The sequence continues at coordinate 3,749,564 of BJEL01000071.1, read as the reverse complement.
TACCAACATTTTTATTTCAAATCTCTACATCCAGAGTTAACCACAAGCTTAGCACACTCTTCTAGCACTTTACTAACGCGTATAAATAGCTAGTCGAGTCGAGGCAAAAGGCGACACAAATTTACGGCGATTTTGCAGTCAGCAACAGCGTCAGGACATTTTGCACAAAAAGCAAACTGACAGACGACGTTCATGTGTGTCTGCCTTTATCTCTGTGTGTGTGTGTGTCTGTGTGTGTACAGGATGCCAGTGGGCTAGTGCATCCTTCAAGCGTTTTACTGCTCATAAAAATCCATTAAATTATTCAAATTGCATAGCAAAACACTTTTGCAAGACGAAGACGATGACGACGTCGACGACGGCGATGACGATGTCTGCACGCAGCCACGCCTCGCCGAGATTTTGGGCGTTTCCGGTTCTTGGATTTTGTTCTTCTATTTTTTTGTTGATGCTCTTTAGCCTATGGGATGGAAAGGTTTTGATAACTTGGTGGCAACTGAGATAACTTAAGAGACAAAAAGTCTTAAAAATGTAATAAATAAATATTTAAAACGAAAAAGTTGAAAAAATCCGCCTGTCTGTCTGTCCGTCTATATATATGGAATTAAAAAAGCTGAACAATTAAGGAACTTAGCAAAACTCAATAGCAACAAAGCAATTTTTATCATATATATATGTTATAGATGTTTACGAAATTTCAATGAGATATCTTAAATGAAAAAGTTTAAAAAATCCGTCTGTCTGTCTGTCCGTCTGTATAAACTTCCATATATCAGAAATTAAAACAGCTGTGAGCTTTATTTTCTACATATAATTTATCAATATTTTGTATTTAAACAAAACTCTAAAAGAATAAAAAAAGCTTAAAATAAAAAGCAATTTTTCCTAAATAAAAATATCAATATAAATCGAATTTAATTGGGTTTGTTTTATTTATCCGGGTATCTTAGAGTTTGGCTTGCTTGTTTTCAATATATTTTTTTTTAGAATTCTCTGGAAATGTTTGTTTGATTTTTTTTCTTGCTGTTTTTCTCGTCGCGTGTGCTTTTTTTCCTCCTATATATATTTTTTTTGCGTTTCTTCCTCCTTTTTGCTATTTTTCCGCGTTGACTGCTGAAAATAAAAGGCAACCGGCGGCCGGCAGCTACCAGGCGCAGTGAGGCATGCAACAAACACACACACACACACACATACACACATACACACACCTACACACATGCCTGCCTGCATTTTAGTTAGTTGAAGCAGCCGCCGCGCCGCATTGAAAAGCTGCTAGAGATGCTGCCACTGCTGCTTCAGCTTCTGGCTTGCGGCTTTTATTGTAGCGCTGTATACATATATACATACATATATGTATGTGTGTTGCTTATATTGGCAGCACAGTGGGCGTGGCTCGTCTGCCAAAGCCGACATGTAAGCACAATGTGTAATGGAACCTTATTACATCGGCCAATTCATAGAAATTGCTTCATTACCTTGTGGCAAAGCTTTCTACTTTCGTTGCTGCTCTTTGAAATAAGCTTAAAAGCAAATCTATCAACAACGTCGCAATTTCACGGTCAGCAGAGAGCAGACAAAACATCACATATTATTTAGGAATCTACCTAAAGCGATTTTTTTTGTATACTTTACATTCTTATTTGTGTTGTTATTTAATATTTGTTAAATGTATCAAGAAGTTATATATTAGCTCCTCTTCCAAATGATATTAAAAGCTAATCTATTAACAGCGTCGCAATTTCACGGTCAGCAGAGAGCAGACAAAATAGTTATCACATATTATTTGGGAATTTACTTAAAGCGTATTTTTTGTATAGTTTACATTCTTATTTTTGTTGTTATTTATTATTTGTTAAATATTAAACAAGAAGTTTAATATTTGCTCCTCTTTCAAATGATGTTAAAAGCTAATCTATTAACAGCGTCGCAATTTCACGGTCAGCAGAGAGTAGGCAAAATAGTTATCACATATTATTTAGGAATCTACCTAAAGCGTATTTTTTGTATACTTTACATTCTTATTTTTGTTGTTATTTATTATTTGTTAAATGTAACAAGAAGTTTAATATTTGCTCCTCTTTCAAATGATGTTAAAAGCTAATCTATCAACAGCGTCGCAATTTCACAGTCTGCAGCGAGCTTTAATTCAACTCAACAAAATAATATTTTTTTCTATACTTTATTTGTTAGATTCAATAAGAAGAACACAAATATATGTAAAATATATATAAACTTATTATATAAAAGTAATATTAAATTTAAATTTAAACTTCTTTAAAATAATTACATAATATTAAGTATTTTTAGTATACTTTATTCAAATGTTTGATTTGTATTTAATTTTTGTTCGATTGAAAAAGAAAGAAACAATTTAGATAAACATTTAAAGTGATTTAAAACTTTGAAGGATTTCTGCAATTGACTTAAAAATAAAATTAATTAGTATAAATTAAATGGAAATATATATAACATCTACATAAACGTATTGAATAAAAATTTAAATTTTTTATTTAATATATAAAATTTATGTAAATGAATTAAATAATAGTATATTAATTTTAATAATAGTATATTTATTTAATTGTCAACTTCAATGAAATAATTATATTTTGTATATTATGTACATATGTATATTAATATATAAATTTTGTTCTATTTTTAATGACACAAAAGTTTTTTTTAAAGGGAATTTTTTTTTCAAACAGACGTTTTCATCAGACGATGCCCACTGTGCCAATGCCGCAAATAGGCGTGGCATGCACATAAATACCTATTTCCATACACACACACACACACACATTGAAGCGTGCATTTGCACATACATTATGATTTGTATGTGTGTGTGCGTGTAGATCTAATTATTTTGCTTAGCTCGCATAGCGAATACAGCGCCAGCCCTTCCCCCTTCCCGCCCCCGCCACATTTCTCAAACAACACGCCCTATTTACCGCCGCCGTCACCGCCGCCCCCTCCTCCGCCCTTGCACTGTGTTAAGCCTCATTATACACACTGTAAAACAGATTTTGTAGTTTTGCACGTTTGCGGCCGGCAGAACATTAAACAAATTTTTTGCAATTACATGTTTGCCATCACAGTTCACTTGCCATTTCCCCCTCGTCCTCCTCTCTTTTGTTCTTGCTGTCCCCTCTCTTCCTCGCTTGGCCAATGCTCTGCCTACTTATTTACGTGTTTTTGTGATCAGTTTGGCGTACGCATTACGTAATTTGCTCAACGCATTACGTGGCATACGTAATTACGGCAGTGTGCGTGCTGCTAGCCATCTACACACACACACACACACACACACACGCTTATATACACATTAATGCTGTGTGTTTTGGGCGTTGTTTTCAAGGGCGCGGTGCGGCAATCAACGGCACTTTGTTTCAGCAGCTTTGCTTTCGCCTTTTCTGCTTCTTCTTCTACTTCTACTTCTACATCATCTGCCGCCTCTTTGTCTGTCAGTCTCTCTTTTTTTTCTTGTATTTGTATGTATGCTGAGTGGGCGTGGCGCCCTGTGCATTTGGCATAATGATAAAAACCAACAAGCGCCAAAGTGCACAGAGTGAAAGGCATCCAAACGAAACGAAACGAAACGCAAAACGCAAATGAAAATGTTGCCTGAAAAGTTCTCGCTTGCTTTTGCTTTTGCGTTTTTTTTTTTGTTTGTGCTCTTGCTGTTTTGTTCATGTGTTCTTCATGAAAAATGCAAACCAAAAGTCATTGCGGCACACACACACACACACATACTCTTGCAATAAGTATGCGAGTACAAGTGTAAGCAAGTGTGTGTGTGTGTGTGTATTTCTGCATGTTTATAGCCCAATGGGTGCGATTACTTTGCTATGTGCATTATGCAAAAACAATGCGGAATGTGTTATGGAGTGTGTGTCTGTGTGTGTGTAAATATTAGCCAAAATGGTGGGCATAAAATGGTCATGTTATGTGGCTGCTGCTCGTTCAAAACGTTGTTAATGCTGCTGTTTTGTAGCTTTTCTTATTGGCCATCGCCATCCTTGTTATTGACATTCATTGGATATCGCGTTGCAGCTGAATGCCATTTTGAGTATCTCCATTGCCCACTGATTACTAAATATACTAGAAGTGCACCTTGCTATTTAGCACACGGCTATTGATCTAACCCCGAAATATACTAGATTTTAGTATATAAGTGCAGTGTGCCATTTTGAGTATCCCTGATCTAGCATAATTGCCATGCCATTTTGAGCAGGACCACAACACATATCGATAGGCAGCTTAATAAATCGATAGATGGCGTGCTTAATTAAATATTTACTGCATCGATAGTCACGCATTAAAAAAGTCCATCTCAGCGTATCCTTGCTGATCGTTGCATAAGCTTGCGTCTGTTTTTTATTTTTTACCGTGCTGTGTTCGTGTCGTTGGTTAAGTGCAAACAACATGGTATTTATTGCTTGTTTGCGTGCGCGCGTGTGTGTGTGTGTGTATGTGAGAGTGTGTACAACTATTTATATATCTGCTGCAATTAACGAGAAAAAATAAACCACTACCGGGGCGGTTTTTGGGGGCGTGGCGTGGCATGTGCACTCGAGTGACCGCATCGACATGGTGAGCGCTGCTGGCATCGACATTTACGCTCCTCGACGTCTTTGCTGAATTTTAATTAATTTTTAATGAAGTGTACATGCGTGTGCGTCTGTGTATGTGTGTGTGTGTGTGTGCGACACGGAACGTTGAATGCTGGACACAATCTGCGGCAGCCCAATTTCTGTTCTGCTTTATGCTAACTTTCTGACTGCAACCGACGTCCTCGTCACGCATATCGATACAATTTTTGTCCGCAATTCACACACACACACTCACACACACACATACGGATGAGCACAAAGCAAGCCAAATGATGAATCACAGTCAAATGAACATGTTGTGCATGGGAAACGTCAACGTCGAGCGCAGATACAAATGAAAGCCAAATATGGACGAGCTGTGGGAGAGTTGGAGCAAGTTTTTGGTGAGTTTTAAGTGAAGTCTATCAAATAATTTTATCTCGCACGCAGTCGAAAAATCCAGCTTAATGTCCTTGTTGTTGTTGTTGTTTTTTGTGGCTGCATTGACATTTGATGAGCTATCTCTGGGTCTCTGCATCACACTCACACACACACACATTCACATAGACATACACCCTCATCAGCATCAACTGTCGTTGGCTATCAGCAGCATTTCAAAACATCGAAATCGACTTTGCTATCGATATTATAGCAATCAACTTTGAGCAGCTTTCAGGCATATCAGTCAGACTTATCGATGTTGATATGGCAGCTGTTACTGCTACGAATAAAAAGCAAAAGAGCAGAAACAACAAGAACGATTTAAAACCTAACTGACTGACAGACGGCTGCAGGTGCGCTAGAGCGAGACAGACGCATTTTAGGCAATGCCAAGGCACAATTGATGATGCCGAATGTCGAATGCCGTTTGCCTGCATTGTGAATGCCAGCAGTGTGTGTGTGTGTGTGTAGGTGTGTGGGTGTGTGGGTGTGTTTGCAACCTGCTCTGACACACACAATGTGCCATTGATTGAATTGCATGTAAATTAACTTGCTGATCCGATTAGAGTAAAGACGACAGCAAATGGTAAAATAAATAACAACACACACACACACAACTACTGGATTGTGTATTGCGCTACCTTTGGCATTTAACTGTGCTCAATATTGGCGCTTGTCCGCCAAATACAATAACATTATTATAGTCCTACATACAGATGTACAGACAATTTAATTTTCGTAGCTTGAGTTGTTACATAAATGAAATTTTTCTCTTGAATACTTTCGAAAGCAATTTGCTTGCACTTTGAACAAAACACAACATAACCTCAAACGGTCAGCATGGCTTTGGCCGCAAACTCAGCTCAATGCAGTTGAGCAACTCAGCGCTTCGGTTGCTTGCTCTCCCTCTCCCTCTCCCTCTCCCTCTCTTTTCGACTTTCGTCCTCCCACCCCTCTGGCTACCAAAAAAGCCACTCAGCGTTGGATGACCACGATTTATGTGTTGTTGCTGTTGCTTAACTTTAGCATAGTTTTGTTGCGATATTCTCATTGGGTCAGCTATGGCGATACTACAATACAAACAACAAATACACTAATACACACACACACACCCGCACACAAACAGAGCAACTTTCGAACGGTCAAAAAGTTTTTGCAGCGCACTTTGCTTATTTATTTTCATACTTACGACTGCGGCTTCATTTAATCTTGCTCTCTCTTTCGCTCCTTCGCATTCACAAATCAGGAGGCAAGCCAAAGCACAGACAACAAAACAAAAAAAAAAAAGTTAGAGCGTGAGTGCAAGAAAAAAGACAGGAAAAAGAAGAAAAACAAAGATGAATAAAAGAAGAATGTGCAGCAAATATTTAATTAAAATTGAGCGCAGCTTTTTATTACAAGCTCGAAATAGCGTGTAATCAGCGGGCGTTGCCACCCTTTCAAAATGTCACCAGACACACACACACACACACACGTACACATGCATAGCATAATGTATGTATTTGTTATGTACATAAGAATGACTCAGTTATGAAGACTGGGGACTGGACGACTCTGCTTAGCTCTCCAAGCTCATTAACATAATCGCCAATTCATAATCTGCAAGTGCCATACAAAGCAGAAGAAAATACACCCACACATGTGGTGTGCATGTGTGTATATTAAGTACGTTCGTGTGTGAGTGTGTTCGCAAAGAAATCGAATCCTGTCACATAATGAATTCAACTTTGCCTGGTCCAAAATGGCAAGTGAGCAAAGCCAAGTCAAGCACAACAACAACAACAACAACGCATCGTCTTTAATGGCCCCTCGTTGCCATTGTCAACCATTTTTCGGGTAGCTCAAATTAACATTGGCCTCAGCTTCTTAGCTAAGACGGTCGCCTTGTAACGGACAGCAAAGTGAGGTTATGACAAGCAGGCAAAGTGAGGTTATGAACGGACAGCGAGAGCTTAAAGTGTTGCCGGACTTACGAAAAGTTCTCGAACAATTATTAATCCCACATTGAGAGGCAGAGAGAGAGAGAGAGAGAGAGAGAGAGGGGAGAAAGAAAGAGAGAGGGAAAGAGAGAGAGAGAGGGAGAGAGAGAGAGAGAGAGAGAGAGGGAGATAGAGTATTTATTGTGTGTGTGGCCATTTAATTTGTTTCCAGTCGTTTGCCAATTGCTTCTTTTCGGCTGTTCAATTCGTTGCCTGCGCCGGACAGCAGCCCGTTCACTGCCTCTGTCTGTTGCTCAATTATACAGATTGCGTAACAACAACAACAAAACAACGAGTGGAAAACTTAAGGCTCTGCATGAAAGCTAAAGGTGGAAGTTGCCTCGGGACACTTGGCATAATCAGTGCCAATGCCATTGGATATACGAGTACGTAGGAGAGGAGCATGGAAACTGAAACAGGAGACAACTCATGAAATTCATGAAGAAAGCCCAACGAATGGACTTCAAATTACCAGCGCATGGCAAACTCAATGCGATTGCAAAACTTGCAGGTATCCTATAAGTCGAACAGACTTTTACTTTTCTACTCAAAAAAACAAAAACAAAAAAAACGACAGTAGAATGGAAATTGATTGAAAATTAAATTTGTATTGCACAATGGCGGCTTTGGATAGCCAGAAATTTTGTTGCAAAGTTTATGCATTTATTAATTTGATTTGTGATTTATATGCTCGCATTTTATGGTTGAAATTGCATTTAATTTATTTACTATTTATGATTTCAAACAACTCTTGATTGAAGTTTATTATTATTTGTTTTACTCATTTGCATTCGCAAATTATATAAATTATTTTTTATAAATTTTGTTTCAAAATAATTGAACTTGCAAGTGAAGAGAAATTAGTTTTGATAAATGTTAGAGATTTCTTTTGCCATCAATTGATTAACTTTAAATTGTTTAAGTGATGTATATGATTGAGTTTTGCTTAATTCGGAATTTTTTAGTATTTTCAAGTATATAAATTTGGTATATTCAACCTGTTTTACTGTTGTTTAGCACAGTTTTGCTTTCATTGAGGGTTTCTTATAATAAATACTTGCAATATACATTTCGGTATGTTGCAGTATTTTTTTAGTATATTCATTTGGTATATATTATATTGTATATTGTAATGCAATGTTTTGCTTTTATTGAGGGACAATAAACACTTGTAATTTACATTTTCGTACATTTCAGTATTTTTTAGTATATTCATATGGTATATTTTAATGATAATAGCGAACTGTTTTGATTTTATTGAGGGTATCGGGATAATAAATACTTGTATTATATATTTCAGTATATTTTAGTATTTTTTTGAAAATATTTATTTGGTATATTTTAATGATAACGCAAACAGATTTAATTTTATTGAGGGTATCGGAATAATAAATACTTGTATTATATATTTCGGTATATTTCAGTATATTTTTAGTTCAATTATTTGGTATATTTTAATGATAATGGTAAACAGTTTTGCTTTCATTGAGTGTATCTTAAATTGAAAACATTTAGAATGATGTTAAAGGAAATTTTGTTAGTTAAACTTGTTAAATTTGTATGCCAACCTTTTGGAGTCTTTTTGTGCCTACAGGGTATATAGTATAGTAAAGAAGTTGAAGAAGCAGAGCTAGAAAACACTTCTCTTACGCTACATTTAAGCCATGCAGTTTTTGGGGTATGAGAGCAGCTTCAGATGCAGCTTCCGCTGTCTCTGTCGACAAAAAGCTTTAAGCATAAAGTTGAGCTCGCTTGCTCTGTTGCTGCTGCTGCTGTCTCGCTCGCACACTGTGTGTCTCGCTCTTGCATGCATGGGATTGTGTTGTTGTTGTTGTTGCTGTGCATTTTGTAGCTTGATTTCGTGTTTGTAGTAGTTAACAAATTCATAAAACGAATTCCTTTTTGCCTTTTGTTTTGCATAAAATTCAAAATGACGAAAGGCTGCTGCTGGCAAGCATGAGCAGGAGTAGGGGCGAGGGCAGGGATAGGGGGCGTGGCTGACTGTGAGGTCTGGAGGTGTAAATTTCCAAGCGGCTGACCACACGAAACTCATTTGGCAGTCAGGAATTACACGCAAAAGGCGACAGCTCAGCAGCGTATGTGAACGACTACAGATTACTCTATATTCCAGTGCTTAGAATAAAGAACTCTCTCTAGCTTTTGACAATTTGCAGGGTATGCAAAGAGGCTTACAATAAAAAAAAAAAACTATGAACTGCAGTGGAGTGAAGTGAAGTGAAGTGAGGTCATTTGCATGCAACACTCACCGCATACGTGGCAAACTCTCTCTATCTCTGTCTACTCCACTATGTATGTATATCCTTAAAGGATAACAAGCCAATGCGTTGCCTCTGTTGTCACTCTTTTTTTTATTTGTGTTTTTAAATATTCGTTATATTTTTTGTGCTCTGTTACGAATGTTGCACAACAGCAACAATAAACGACACAAGAGATGAAGAAGCAGAAGAGATGAGATGCCACATGGTCGCGTTTGCCACATGGCCAAAATATTATGCAGGCTTTTTCTCCCCATTTCTCGCCATTGAAAATTTGGCTTGTTGTAGCCACAACTGGTAAAACAGTTTTCCATTTTTTTTTCCTTTTGCCTTTGGCCTGTCTTCTCTTTGAGCTGTTTTTTTTTGTGCTCTGTGTGTTGATTTTTTTATGCTTGACGTTAGAAAAACTGGATGGAAACAACACACACAAAAAACGGCGACAGCGGTGATAACACACACACACACACACACACATTCATGGAAGGGGGACAAGTCTGGGTCTGGGGGTAAATTGTTATAAGATGAAATCTGTGAAGCAGCCACAGCTGAAACTCTGAAGCTGAAGCAGGCGGGTCGGAACTTAAACAAAATGCTAACTCAATTTGACAAGACGACAACTCGAATGCCCTATATCAAGCATTTAGCCACGCTTTTAATAGAGTCGCAATGTGGCCACAAAAGGCAAAGCCAACAAACATAGAAAACTTTCATTCTACAATTTTCTGAAGTGGGTGAAAATTTAATAGTTTTTTTTTTTTGCAAAGTATTTCAACTCTACGATTTTGATATTATCATTATTATCATTTCTATCTGATCTGCAGTTATTTAAGCTCAGATTAGACAGCTTCTAAATTTTAAAGAGCTTTCTCTATCGCTTCCTAAATTGTCTCTGTTTAAGCTATTACATTTTTTTTTTTATCTACATAGTTAATTAGCAGATTATATTTTAATTGGATATTGATAGCTGAGACTTTTTTTTACTAGTAATAAATACATTTAATATACATTGCGGTATATTTCAGTATTTTTTTAGTTTTTGGTATATTTAAATGATAATACTGCATTGTTTTGCCTTTTTAGAGTGTTTTTGTAATATTTTTTTTTAGTATATTTCAGTATATTTTTAGTATATTTATTTGGTATATTAATATACCACACTGTTTGGCTTTTGTTGAGTGTTTTCATAAGGGGTAGCAAATACTTGTAATATTAATTTTTGTATATTTCAGTATATTTTTAGTATATTTATGTGGTATATTTAAATATTAACACCACACTGAGTTCCTTTCATCGAGGGTATCTTAATAATTATTTGTAATATACTTTTCTGTATTTCTTAGTATATTAATTTGGTATATTTAAATACCGCACTGTTTTGCTTTTTTTTGAGCGTCTCCTATAAGGGGAAATAAACATTTGTAATATAGTATTCGGTATATTTTAGTATTTTTGGGTATATTCATTTGGTATATTTAACTACCGCACTCTTTTGATTTATTGAGCGTATCCCATAAAGAATAATAAATACTTGTTATACATTTCGGTATGATTCAGTATGTTTAGTATATTTATGTGGTATATTTATAAGACGTGCTTTCATCTTTGGCAATATATTTTGGTATATTTTGAGCATAGTTTTTCTTTTATTCAATTTCATTTTATTGGGCATATCTATTATGTCTAGATTTATTAATGATTTCATCAATGTTTTTGAAATTTACCTTAAAATTTATTAATTTTGTAGTATATTTTATAAGTTACTCGATGTAGCTCTATATTTTTCTTGAAAAGAAACTATAACTACATTATTTTATATATGGAAATACATTTTTCTTCATAAAATTATATTTATTTTGATAACATTTTATTGTGCTTTCAATATTTAACATTTGTCGTATGTTTATATCTCTCTCATTCGTTGTGCTTTTAGTAAGAAAGAGTAAATTGTTAATGATATGAGCAATAGATGTAAACTACTTTCTCTATCACCATAAGTTTTATCTTTCTCAATTTTTTGTTAAGTACAACTTTTGACTTTCTACTATCCGTCTTTTCTCCAGCATTCTTGACATGCGCCTTATATGTTTCTTGACCATCTGGTCTATTTATGAATTCTGTGCTATAGAGTATACAAAAAACTGTTGCCGAGTATACTTTTGGAAAACCGCAGACAGGCATATCATACAATAAAGTACGAATACAAAAAAAAAGATATAAAGATGTAGGTAGCCCGCTTTTGGCGACATCTCCGCATCCGCATCCTCATCAACATCCGCATTCTCATTCACATCCACATTCATGTGCATGTTCGTGTTCGTGTTCGTGTTCGTGTCCATCGCCATGACCGGGAGCAGAAATCATCATGTCTGAGCGACCAGCGACCAAAAAGTGCGACATTCTTGCCCAGCTTTACTGTTTCGGTTTCTGGTTTTTTGGTTCAGCTGCTGTTGTTGTACACAAATTCTGACACAATTTTTGATGAATGTCGAAAGCTGAACCGTAACAAGTGGCAAGTGGAAAGTGGCAAGTGGCGAGTGCGCAGAGGCGCCACACAGCTGAGCCAGAGTCGAAAGACAAACAGTGGCGAGTGCAAAAACCAAAGCCCAAAGTCCCGACTCCCGAGTTCCGAGTCCCGAGTTCTGAGCACCCCAAGGCGGAGTGGGTAAAGCAGAAGCACTGTCAGATTCAAAAATGGTCGAGCAACTGGCGACGATACTGGTAGAATTTGCTCTGTGTATGTTTTTTTTTTTTTTTTTGGTGGTTGGATGGTGTTATAAGAGGCAACAAAAAAAAAAGAGAAGAAAAAAGAAAAAACAAGCAGGAAACCCGCATCAACGCAAATGTCATTTGATGGATAAGTTTTGAGCCGCTTGGACGGGCAACAGGGATAACTATGTTCCATATTTAATTATTCATGGACGACAGAGAAGCAAAGAGAGAGAGATAGATAGATAGAGATGGAAGATGTCCCCTGATGTTGGGGGTACTTTGATTAATGAAGCAGCTGAGACAACATCAGCAATCAAATTAATTTCAGTTACATGAGCGGATTATAAACAAAAACAACAACCCCAGCAACAACAACAACAACAATAACTAAGCATAAAAATGTTAAATTAAACTAAACACGAGGACAAGAACAAATCGGTTTTGGTGAACAAGCAACAGCAAACATTTTTCACAACTTAATGAACTAATTTAAAATAATTTTCAATGCTAATTTAATGAGCTGCGTTCCACGCCTCAGTCGCATGTTCCTTATCATGCGCTTCGCTTTATAGTTGTCGTTGTACATGTGCAGCGCTCCCCATTCCCCTCCCCTTTCCCTAAAATGTGATTCAGCCGGCAGTCAGCAAATTATGTTACGTATACGCACAGTGCACAGACCAGCAGATACTTAGTAGTTTCATTTATTTAATTTGTTAATGAATTTGGGTTTATATTGAAAATATATCCATATTAACTATTTAGAAACAGTTTGGGAATATTCCTTCAACATTAATTTTGTTGTTTATGAAATTGTTTAATACATATATGGATATGAACTTTAAAACGTTTTCAGCGCGTAAAAGTAGCTTAATATTTCTTTTTTTATATCTCACAGATTTAAATAGGTCTAATTTATAGATTTTATACATTTGTTTTTATTATATTTATTAATATATATCGTTTTATACAAATTTATTTTATTTTATACAAATTTAGAAATTTTACGAAATATAAGAATTTGTTTTTTAGACGATGAAATCTATAAACGACGATAAAAATCTATAAACTTTGTGAATTTGAAACAATTGCTACATAAAGAAAAAAATCTAAATTGAAAATTAGATGGAAAATCTTGATTTAAGAATTTTTCGATCTCACAAAAAAAGAAAAGCTTGTTTTTTAGGTTGAAAAATAATCTAAAATCAAGATTTCGTTCTTCAATTATTGTTTTAAGATCACAAAATTTTGTTTTAAGATCGAAAAGATATGAAATTCATGAATTTGGTTCTTGTTGCTCAAAATTGTAATTAAATAAATAATAAATAATTTCGAAGAAAATGTCTTTTTGTTAAAGGAATTCTTACATTCTTTTTAAAAAAGTTCTTTTATTTGCATTTTATTTTCTATCCTGATTAGTTTTTAAGAAGTGAATTTGATAGGGACCTTATTTTTGCCTGTCCTCAGTTACGCCTATTTACTTACAGGGTATGCAAAATAAGTGTAAAAAAAAAGGTTTACCACAAGTGGCGAAAAAAAGGAAAACTTTTTAACGCCAACATTTCGCATGAGTTTGTTGTAAACCATTTTAATTTATAGTTTTTTGTGCATGCGAATGAAACAACAAGAGGCGTGGCGCACAAGAACGAGACAGCGAGAGCGAGGGAGAGAGAGAGAAAGGATGAGGCAGATAGCGAAGTGAAAATTAAAATGCATTAAGCGTTGGGCGTGGCAATGAGGAGCGTCAACAGTCGACAGTCGACAGTCGACAGCCTGGCTCTGGCTCTGACGGAGGCAACAAACGTCAAGTGGCAGCCAATTTTACTTGGCTAATTTGTGTGCATGAGCCGTCTAGACCAAAAATGCTCTGCTCGAGAGCTGCTGCTGCCGTCGTCGTCGTCGTCGTCGTCGTCGTAAGTCGCAACTGGAGACGAGTCGAAGAGGAAAGATGAACAAGGAGCAGAAGACGAAGAAGCAGAAGAAGGACGTTGGAATGCAATGCACGGCACGGCACGGAGCAACACGGAATGACATTGCATTGCATTGGGAATCGTTAGCGCCGAGAAGTATGCAACGCATAAATTGCACAAGCCGCTAACGGTAATTGTCGCCAAACGGCAAAGCCAACATGACGTATGCGCAATATTTACCATGCTCTAAATGAGCCTCTTTCACTGTCTATCTTCCGTATATGTGTGTGAGTGTGTGTGTGAGTGTGCTGGCGTGCTCAAGCGCCTGGAAAATGCCGCTAACGATGGCGCCTAAAAGCATGCAGCGGCAATTTAAATTTGCGCACATTTCAATTTGCAAAATGTCGAAACTGGGCTCAGCAAAAGCAACAGCAGCAACAACAACGACAGCAATCTAAAATAATAGAAAGAAAATCGCAAATAAACAGGGATAAAGCCAGAACTGCCAGCAACTGGAAGAGGGAGAAAGAGAGCAAGCGAGAAAGGGAGAGGGAATGGATTAGTTGTTAACACGCAGAAAGCCAAACAAGAATGAGCAGCTCTACAAGTTGATTTGCTGCAGGCACAGCTTGAATTCCCCCTTTTAAATCGCTACAAGTTTGCTTTATTTATCATGATTTTTTATTTTTTTTGTGAAATTACTGTTTAAATATAGCTATATGTATTTTATATTTATTCATTCGTTCGAATTATGTTTTTGATTGTAGGAAACTAAAGTGAAGTGGAAATGATCCATTTAATAATAATGGCAAAATATATTATATATTTAATTCATGTTTGTCGCACACATAAAAAGTGTAATTCAATGACAGATTTAATGTGTAATATTCTTAAATGTAAAATTAGAGAACGAAATCTAATTTTATATTAACAATAAGCAATATGTAATAAAATAATAAAGAATCTAAAAAATACTATTAAATAAAAAAAAGTAAACTGAAAAATGAAAAAGTTAAAATAAAACAAGTAAGAAAGTTACAGTGGAGTGTGCTCGACTGCGAGATACTCGCTACCCATTTTTAATAAAAGCAAAATATTGCGGTATCATTTTCAAAATATACCGAAAATAATAAAAATACTAAAAATATACCAAATGGTATGTTTGGTATATCGATATAGTACACCATTAAAAATATACTAGGCTTGTTATTCGATTTTTTTGATTTGCGGGGGCGGAAGTGGGCGTGGCAAAAATTTGACACAAACTTGATCTGCGTGCAAACATAACAAATGCTGTCGAAAAAAATTAGAGCTCTATCTCTTATAGTCTCTGAGATCTAGGTGTTCATACGGACGGACGGACAGACACACAGACAGACAGACGGACATGGCTAGATCGTCTCGGCTGTTGACGATGATCAAGAATATATATACTTTATAGGGTCGGAGATGCCTCCTTCTACCTGTTACATACATTTCCTGCCGGCACAAAGTTATAATACCCTTCTACCCTATGGGTAGCGGGTATAAAAAAATAAAATTTATTAAAACAAAAACAAATTTTGAACAACATAAAATAAAACATAAGAACAAATAAGAAGAAACTATATGACTACAAAGAAATTGAATAAAGAATTAAATTAGATTACACAAAAATAAATTAAATTATAAGATTTAAAAAGCATTAAGTACAAATTTATACATCTCATTTTTGTTATATGAAAAATACATAAATTCTTTTTGTAAATGTCAAATTGATTTTCATTTTATTATTATTGTTGCCAGTTCTATTTAAGCATTATTCTCTCTGTTGAAAACAGCTCTTAAACTATATTTCACAATATTGTTTCTGTTTAGATATCTACTTTAATATGTGAAGAATCAAGATAATAGTTGCGTTAAATTAGTTGCGTATGTGCAATAAATTGAAATGGTTTCAATTATTAAAAGAAACGCCAACGTTTCGCTTGGCTAAATGCGATTGTCGAATGACAAACGAAAGGCGTAAGGGCGGGGGGAAGCGGGAAGGATGGGAAAAAGAAGAGGCATGCACTTTATAGAAATTCTTGATGTAGTTGTTCAATGGAAAAGTTGAGCATGGCACAGCACGAATCGACTTACATATTTTCTTTTATTTTTATACCCGGTATGCGTATCATAGAAGGGTTTATAAGTCTGTGCGTGCAGAAAGTGTATGTTAAAGGTAGAGGAAAGAAAGTATATAGTATATTCTTGTTCAGTCGAGGGGATATAGCCATGTCTGTATATTTATCTGTGTGTCTCTCCATCTGCATCTAGATCTTAGAGACTATAAAAAATGCAAGTATAATTTTTCGCGAATTAAGTTGCGATCGGATAAAGATTGTGGAAGTTATTTAAGTAATACTTTTAAATGGCAAAAAAAACCAACGCTTTGTCTGACAATTCGGTATATTTTGTGCTTAGTGGTATATTTTAAATGTAATACTATATTAAAGTTTTTAAAAGTTATTTAAGAAATACTGAAGTTGCTTTGACTGATAATTCGATATATTTTATGCTTAATGGTATATTTTATGTATAATACTTTTTGGATATACCATATATAGCCTTTGGTATATTTCTTTTGGGGTAACTTAATTCGGTATATTTTCAGAAGTTATTTAAGGAGTGCTCCAGTTGTTCTGCCTGAGAATTTGGTATATTTTGTGCGGTATATTTATAAATGTAGTACTATATGGATATACCATATATAGTCTTGGTATATTTTCTAATTTTTAATATTTTTAAAATATGTTTTTATTGAAAATAGGTATCTGATAGACGAGCACACTCGACTTTAGCTTTCTTACTTGTTTTTTTTTCGTTGGTATCAAGTGCATTTCGACTTGTTACAACACAGCCACGCCCACACGCACGCACGTACACACACACACACACACACACACACACACACAATGTGAGAAGATGTTGCAAGTGCAACTGACCAAAAGTTCCAAGTGTTCATGTGGAAAGACTCATCGCTGCCATGGGAATGCGTATGGATGGATGCCACGCATTCCCCTTTCAGCCGTCAATTCTTCTTCTTCACCTCTTTCTGCCTCCCCCTGGAAGTCGGATGTGGCATGTTGCAAGTGTGGTATGCAGCAAGCAGCTGGGAGCGTTGGCGTTGGCGTTGATTGAAATGTTTCGCCAGCGCGTGGCATTTAAACTTTAATGCAATGGATCGCAATGTGTGCAATAAATTGAAGCGCTGCCGAAAGCCACTGACTGCACAGGCACACACAGCAGGGAAAGGGGAAAGGGAAGGGGGTAGGGGGAAGTGGGAAGGGAGAGAAACGACTTGAAGCTGTGCAAAAGAACAGAGCGGAGGGCAAAGAGCCGCTTAGAGCGGCACTCGGACACTGGCACAGCACGCACATTAAAAGTTCAAATGGCACCAAAATAAAAATAATAAAAATAAAACAAGCAAAAAAAAAAAGAAAGGAAAACATCAACGTAACAACGCTCTAGGCGACTGTTGAATATGCTATGCGAAAATTGAAATGCACAGAAATGCAGTTGAGCTTTATTGACGGATTTCATTCAACGTGCTTGAAACTGTTTCAAAATTATTATTAACCAAAAAATAGACTATTGTTTTCAATTTCAATTGCATTTTGATTGACTTGAAGACATTAAACGAAATCAATAAATTAAACCAATTTGTTAGAAGTATATAATTCTTGTTTTGTAAAAGTGTTGGATCTCAGACTTTGTTTTAATTCATAACTAAGTTGTGCTATCTTCAAACTTTAAGGATATTCATTTACTGAATTTAATTTACTATAAAACTATAATAATATAGCTTAAAAACTGCAGATATATAAGACATTACGTCTATTCATAAACTTAGACAGTAAAACTTCCAAGAATGTACTTTAAAAGCTTCTGCCAAAGCTTTCACCTAAGACAAATGAGAATTCGCAACTTTGCTTAAATAGTTTAAAAACTTCAGATATATTGGAAATTTTGCTTGCTTATTTATAAAATGAGACACTAAAATTTAAAAAAATGTGGGGTAAAAGCTTATATCAAAGATTTCACATAAGATAAAAAATAATTCGAAGCTTTATAGTTCTGTGTTAACAATTTTGAATACAAATACATTGCAAATTTTGCCTATTCATAAACATAGACAGTAAAACTTAAAAAAATGTGTTTTAAAAGCTTATGGAAAAGCTTTAAAAATTAAAAATATACAATAACGCTTAAAAACAATAATAATAATAATATTAATAATAATAATAAAAGCTCCTGATGAAGCTTTCGACCAAGACAAAAAGTATTTATAGATAATGCTTCACGATGACACACGGCAAACTTCCAAAGAAAATTCAAATTGACTTTGAAAAATATGCCCTTTCATCTGCATGACAAATTCTAGGGTATACGAATAAAATAAAAATCCGCTTAAAAATTGTAAGTATACCAAACGAAACGTACAGATAAAAGAGAGAACTGTAAAGTAGATGTGCAAAAAGGGAAAGGACAAACCAAAGGCGTTGGGTGGAGGGGGGAGAGAGAGAGAGAGAGAGGAGAGGAGAGGAGACAGCAGAGTGAGGGAGGTAAAAAATAGGGAAGTGAAACGGCAGCAGAGTGGCAGTAAACCACTCGAAAGTTCAAGTTTTGTTTCTGTCTGTTTAATGAGCTTTTTGTGCAGCTGCGTTGCAAATTATATTCCCCGACAACAACAAGAAAAATACGTAGAATAAAAACAGAAGAAATATCCAGTAACAAATTCTGTTTAATTGCGCGACGCATTGACAAAGCATTGAACAACAGCAACCAAGCATTGGGTTGGGGTGAACTTAAGCTGAAATACTTTTGTATGACAACTCAGTATATTTTGTCTTCATGGTATATTTTAAATATATACTAATATATACATATACTAAACATATTCTTTGGTATATTTTTTGCATTGAGTTTTAGTGAATTGAAGCTGAAATACTTATGTATAACAATTCAGTATATTTTGTCTTCTTGGTATATTTTAACTATATACTACTATATACATATTCTAAACATATCCTTCGGTATATTTTTTGAATTGGGTTTAAGTGAATTGAAGCTGAACGGCAAAGAAAAAAAACACTGCAGTTGCTTTTGCTGACAATTGACAGTATATTTTGTACTTTATGGTATATTTTTTAATATAGAACAATCGAGTACAACCGAGATACTAAATATAGTTTTTGGTATATATTTTTATGATAGTTTAATTTGTAAAATTGTAAAAGTTATTTAAGAAATACTTTTAACATATGTGGACAAAAACACTAAAGTATTGCTGATTTTAGTTGCTTTGGTTGGCCATATTGGTATATTTTGCACTCTATGGTATATATCGTGGTATATATAATGTGGTAATACCAATATACCAAATAAAGCCTTTGGTATATTTTTATTATTAAATTAATTTGATAGATCAAATATAACTCTTGGTATATTTTAAGTATTTCATCGGTATATTAATTTGGTATATATTAAAATGTATATCGGACTATTTTGCTTTTTGGCTAGCGGGTATTTCACAGTCGAACACACTAAACAAACTGAAGTGAATGAATAACATGCATTCAAATAGAAATTATACATATATATTAAATGCATACACGTTGCAATAATAATGTGTGTGCTTCGCTTCGAGTCAGATGTTTAGAAAGAAATTGAGAGTTTATTTCTCATGAATTTAAATCCTCGTTTAATTGGCTTACTGTTGATTGTTTTATAAGCGTATTTACGGATTACGAATGCAGCAAAGAGAGATTATTGTATTCAATGCAACAAAACCTCTTAAAACTTGTGCATTGAAAGCTTGATTGATTAGCTAAGAATAAAAAATAACAGATATACATATTTTTCAAGGAAAGAAACATTTAAAGACTTTTCCTTTTTGCCTTTTGTTTATGTTGAGCAAAAGATTAATCCTTCCGTTTGAGCAACGATTTTAATTAGCCTTGGCATCTGACCTTTGGCAATTATTGCCGAGCAAAGCCAAGTGATGGGTGAAGGGGCAGAGAGAGAGAGAGAGAGAGAGGGGAGAGAACAAGTGTGATGTCGAACTAATTACTTGATAAAAGGCCAAACAAAAGATAAAATAAGAGGAACAAAAGCAAAAACAACAAGCAGCGAGAAAGCAACTGTAACAAAAGGCAACAATGGAAAACGCTGGCATTTATCTCTGATCGCACACTTGTCGCACCCTTCCCCAGAGGGTGTGTGTATGTGTGTGTGTGTGTGTGTGTGTGTGTGTGTGTGTGTGTGTGTGTGTGTGTGTATAACACACATACATACAGAGCTGGGCTGACAAGAACAAAAGCCGGTTTTGCGCCCTTCCAAGTAAATGCCGCAAACAAAAAACAATCGAGAGCCAATCAATGCGAAAAATTCGTAGAAAAGCGAATTGCGAACAACACATGAGGGCAATGTGTGTGTATTTATGTGTGAGGGTGTGTGTGTGAGAGAGAGAGAGGGGAATAAGGTTTTTGTGATGGGTGCCAACAGGGTATATTTTTCATTAATTAGTGACAACAGCGATGCGGGCGATGCAAACTATGCAAACAAGTCAATAAAACTTCAATTTGTAAAGTGTAAATCTATGCAGCAAACAAAAACCAATGACAATTGCATGGCGGGGGATTATAGACTGCGAGATACCCTGCAAAATTTACTTACTTGCAACTAAAGTGTGGCTGTCATCAACTAGGGCTAAAATGTGGTGCAAAATGTTAAGAACAAATAACATAGCTGTAATTAAATTGAATTCAAATAATGATAATATCATATCATATTAATAGACATGAATGTGTAATATAGTAATATATATTTCATTTGTTTTTCAGTATATTCAGTATATAAAAAATATTATAAAAAGAAGTAAGAAAGCTACAGTTGAGTGTGAGATACCCGCAACCTATTCTTAATGAAGGCAAATTAGTGCGGTATTATTCTGAAAATATTAAAGTATATAGAAAGTTTTTGGTATATTGTTAAGGTACTATATTTAGAATATACCATAATGTACAAAATATACCAGATTGTTAGCCAAAGTTATTCAAATCCTAATCGAGTTGTCGTTTTTGAATAACTTCTACAATTTTTAATTGATTACAACCAAATCCCACGAATCATAAAAACTACAATTATTATTGTATGTACGAAAAATCGCGAAAGGTGGACATGGATAATATATATCGTCTTTCTTATGGTGTCGGAGATTCCTCCTTGTGCCTTTT
Source organism: Drosophila kohkoa (assembly GCA_019972355.1). Lineage (NCBI taxonomy): Eukaryota > Metazoa > Arthropoda > Insecta > Diptera > Drosophilidae > Drosophila > Drosophila kohkoa. The sequence goes on along the minus strand of BJEL01000071.1, from coordinate 3,728,404 downwards.
ACATGCATATCCTGGAGGCACAAAGTTATTATACCCTTCTAGCCTATGGATAGTGGGTATAAAATATATTTGTATAATCTATATCTGTATATACATATGCATATTTGTATAATCTCTTTGCATTGCAATGCATTTTGTTAGCATAGCATCATGTTGTACTAGTGTTCATCTGGTCACACTGTAATTTCGTATGGATAATTCGACACAAGCTCCTTTGAAATTAGAGTCTGTTTTAAGTTCCACTCACGGTAACTGAAACCAACTAGTTTATATAGTTTTAAAACATCAAAAAAAATGATGTTTTTCAACTCACATCACATTTCAACGCTGCCCATTCAACATGATTGTATTTCATTATTATCATAAAATTTCGCTAAATTTGGTTTTGTTCTATCAATTCACTTATTAATTAATATATTCATGTTATTTATTTTATACTATAATTTGTTTAATTCTGAGTTCTAACTTCAAGTCTGACAAAATAATATTTCAGTGTTACATTTCTTTGACCTTTCATTTAATTTCATGCTTTGTCTGCATTTATGTTTAGTTCATAGTTCAATTCATTCGATTTAATTCCGTTTTATGCCTGCTCAATTTATTTGGTCACACCTTTGGCGTTGCAATTATGAAGTTCATGCTTGTGCCGTGTCTTAAGCAAGCTCTCAATGCCATTTTTGTAGCTTTTGGCCATTTTGTGGTTGCAAGTCCATTTGGGACACGAAAGTTTTGTTCTTTTCTTTTCTGGGCAAGGCTTTAACCGTCTGAAGTCGTTGATGTGTCTCATAAAATGGCTAAAAAGAAGTCTATGCTCATCGAGAGAGGGAGAAAGAGATAGGGATAGTGATGCAGAAAGTTGAATCTCGTTCACATGGCTTGGCCAGAAAAGAGGCCAGGATCATAAACTGTGCCAAATCATGGGACTTGCGAGTGTAGCCTGAATGTCTGCTCGCCTGTCGACTGTTGGGTTCAGCAGCTTAGCAGCTTATTAAACGCCAAAGTGCAGAGAGAGAGAGAGAGAGAGAGAGAGAGAGAGAGAGAGAGAGAGAGAGAGAGAGAGAGAGAGAGAGAGAGAGAGAGAGTGAGTGGAGAGGTGAATCTCAATGCTCGATGCACACAGTTCGATGGGTTTTTGCAGGCAAGTGAAGTGACATTAAAGTGGGCTCAGCGGTTGCCTAAGTTGCAGCAGCAAAGTCGAGACTTCCCAAGAGAGATACAGAGACATAGGGAGGTAAGAAGAAGAAGAGTGGGAGAGAGGGAGTGGGAGAGAGACGGAGTCGGAGATAGAGCTAGAGAGTAGCACATTCCATTGTGTCCTTGTGCTGGCTTTGCAGTGTGTGTCCTTTGTCCTTATCGAAATCCAACGCTGTCACTTGTCGTTACGGCTTCAAGGGAGTTTCTCTCCCTTCACCTCTCTCCTTCACCCCTTCCCCTTCCCCGCTCTTCACAGTCCCCTGAAGAGGGGCAGACGAAGCAACACTTCACGGCTGCCAGTGATCTCCCTGGAGTGTGTTGAAAATACGCTCCATATGTGAGTGTCTATCTAACTCTCTGAGTGTGTGTGTGTATTTGTTGTGACTGTGTAAGTGTCTGCTCTGTCTGTGTGTGTGTGTATTTACTGTATCTGTGTGTGTGTGTGTGTGCGGAGTCAGTCGCTTTGGCTTTGGCTGCTGCTGCCTGGTCCGAGGCTTCGGGTCACTGGCGGAGCTTATACAACCACTTGAGTGACACAAATAAAAGTAAACATGATAAAACCATTGAAAACTTTTTCCATTTTCACTTTTGAGTGTGTTTGTGTTGTGCTTACACACACACACACACATACAAGCGAGCACACGCCCCCGTCGAGTGCAGCTGTATGGGAAGTTAATCTCAAGTGCAGCCGAGAGTTAAATATTTACCATTGGCTCGGCACTCTGGCTCTGACTCTGCTTCTGCCTGCGCCTCATTTGGCTGCCCCCTTTTGTTCACCCTCTCTCTCCCTCTCTCCTTCTCTCCCTGGGTGTGTGTGTGTGTGTGTGTGTTGACTTCTTTGACCGCCGTCCAGCGTTAGTTGCGGCTTCACGAGTCCATTGCTTATCATTGATGCTACGCTGCTGCGGCCATGCTCTACTCTCCACTCTCCACTCTTCTCTACCCTCTCTTCATCAGCCAGCCTCCTCAGCTTTACCACATCGCTCCCATTTGCAGTGCCCAGTGCCTCCTCCCTTCCGCCCTTTGCAAGCAAACATGCATTCAAATGACCCGCAGTTTTCTTTTCTATACCCTGTAAAGCAAAAATTGTTGCAAGTTTACCAAAATTTCAACTATTATTCAACACTATTTTTCAGATGGAAAACTTGGATTTTTCATTTTCGAGAGCTATGTAAACATAGAGAATATAAATGTATAAATGTCGGATACCCATTTTCGGTATATTTTGTACAAGAAAAAATAATTAAAATAGAAATATCGGATACCAATTTTCGATATATTTTTATTGAGAAAATAATTCAATTTTTACATTCGTGTGCTATGTGAAAATATCATACATAAACATAGAAATATCGGAATACTATTTTCGGTAATACTTTTTATAAAAGACACACGGTTTTAATGTAAAAATATCGGACACAAACTTGGAAATATTGGATACTAAATTTCGGTATATTTTTATGTTAAAAACACAGTTTTGTCACATTCGTGAGCTATATGAAAATATCGAACACAATGTAGAAATATCGGATACCAGTATATCTTAAAATAAGAAAGCTCGGTTTTTTTTTCACATTCGTGATCACAAATGTAGAAATATCGGATACCAAATTTCGGTATATATTTTGATAAGAAAAATAAATTTGTTTTTTTCACATGTGAAAATATCGAACACAAACGTAGAAATATTGGATACCAATTTTTGGTATATTTTTTAAGAAAAAAGCTCGGTTTTTTCACATTTGTGAGCTTTTTGAAAATATCGATCACAAACGTAGAAATATTGGAATCCAATTATTGGTATATTTTTTCAGTCAAAAATGCAAAATATTGTTAATATAAGTAAGTGTGAAGCTATTAAAATTTTATTACTGATTTTGATGATGATGATTTTGGTGGCTCATTTATTAATAATTGGTGGCGAAAGTTTGCAGCTGTTTTGCATTAGAACGGTCACACTAAAAAATTCACCAATGCCGAAAAAATTTGAACAAAATGAGTGTGTCTGAATAGTTTCCCAATTTTGTTGCTTTCGTTGGTTTTTCCAGCGTATCCGTTGAGTCGATCAACTGCGTTGCTTTGGGACTTTTGCACTTGTTTTCATTTCTTTCGTTTTCATTTTATTTTTGCTGTTGTTGTTGTTGTTGTTGGCTGGTTTCCTTTGTTTGTTTTTCCCCGTCCGGTACGCCTGCTTGTTTACACTAAACTAACAAGCAAAGCTAAAAGTTGGCAAACTGCAGTCAAGTCTCAAACCCATGCACACACACACACACACACACCCCGAGTTTTGCATTGATAGAGCTCGTTGTGCATAAATTGTTTATGTTGCTGTTGGGCTCTGATGTCCCTCTCACTCTCTCTCCCTCTCTTTCTCACTCTCTCATCCTCTCCCTCTCTCTGTTGGACTGTTTTGTCTGCGGCTGCAAGCAACTGTGCCCCTTTCCTCTAAATGCATGTTCCAACACCAAACAATACAATTGTAACCCCAAGCAGTAATAACAACGAGGTGAACCTGGCAAATATTTGTGTCAGTCGTTGAACTTGTTCTTGCTGACCTTTGCAGACACACCGCGAAACTAGGTAGCGATAGAGAGAGGGGGGCAAAGGGCAAGCAGACACGTTTCAGTAGCCAAATAACTTTAGCATAGTGCATTCAGTGCTTTGGTGTGCTTTAAGTGTTGTCCAACACTGCTTTGCCATGGACAAGTGCTCGACAACACCTCAAATAACAATGAGAATGCCAATAAGCATCTACTTCACTCGCACTCTCTCATGCTTTCTCTTTCTTTCTTTGTTGAGTTGCCCAATTTCCATTGTCCAGCACTTTCTTAAGCATTATTCAACACTATACTGAAGAGTTTTACAGCACTGTCAATCGACACCTCTTTCAATGTCTCACTTTCCACAACTTGGTAGCTAATCAATTCAATTGAGTTCAATTGTTGTCATAAAATCGACAAATTTCATAAACATTGAATTACAACTAAAACGCAAACGCAATTAGAATGCAAAAAATTCTCGATGCTTTCATAAGTTTTGTTCAATAGTCAATTACTTTTCAATTTAACCGAGTCAAAGTTTGTTTAACTGATGAATGAACCAGTATGAACATCTAACGTAAAGTCTGTTGCACTTCATTTAATTGAAGCACAGGTTGTTCAACTTGATATACCCGGCAGGCAAAGCACAAACAGTATGACAAAATATTGCATTTATCATAATATTTTGATTCTTTTCTCATTATTATTTTTTGAAAAATTTATATTACGCTAATGTATTTAAGAGATTTCCAACTGAAAGTATTATATTATTTAGTATATTTGATTACCTTTTTTATTTAGTATGTTATTATACTATTCACATTTTATAATATAATATATAGTATATGGTATATACTCTATTAACAAAATAAATTCTTCTGACTGTCGGTCCATTCCTAAGGGAATAGATCAATTTTGTAAAATATAATTGCATAATATACTGAAATTAAACATATAACATATACATTATTTGGTATATTAATAAAATGGAGATTTTAGTAAGAGAATTTCCAATTAAACACATATTAGTTAGTAATATACTAAAATTAAAAATTGAAAAAAATACATCTATTAGTATTTTCTAGTATATTATATATTTAGCTAGTAATAAGAATTTCAAATGAAAGAAATATATTAGTTAGTAATATACTGAAATTATAAATGTGAATCATATATTTATATTATATAACTATATTATTTGGTATATTGTAATGAAAAATATACTTGTTAGTAATATACTAAAATTAAAGAATGTAAATCATTTAGTATATTATATTACTATATTATTTGGTATATTAATGATATGCAGAGTTTAGCTAGTAAAAGAATTTTAATTAAAAAATATATTAGTTAGTATATTATAATACCACAAATAATATTGTATTTACTTTATATATGTACATATTATTGTGCGTTTCATATTTTTAATATAAAATATATATCATATATTATCTAGTTATTATGTTACTATAAATTAAAGAAGAAAAGAAAACTTTAATTTACATTTTCGTATAGATTGTAGATTTTCTAAGATATAAGTGCTAAGGATACCGAATAATTAATAAAATAATTTATAAAAACTGCAGCTAGTACTTTAAAGTCGATCACACTCGATTGTAGCTTGCCGTGTCTTCTACTCAAATTGCAACAGAATCAATTTATTGCTGCTTCAATATGTTCAACAAAATAGTACAGTCTGTGCAAGCAGCCAAGGGCTCTTCAGTTCACTATGCTCTACATGTATATATGTGTGTGTAAGTTGAACGCGGTAAAATGGACTTTCAATAAACGTGCAATCAATTCAATTAAAGTCTGCTTAAGGCAGTGCTTCAACAGCCAAAAGCAGCTGTTTCTTCAGCAGCAGCGAAAAGTTTGCAACAATTTTTAGATGAGTTTTGAGTTGAGTTGAGTTGAACATGCGAGTTTTCCACATAACGTACATATATATACATATATAGTATTGTATAGTGTTCAATGTGTGCATTTTAAAGGTTGAACTGGCAAATGGAAATGCGACTGCGACTGCGAGAACAGCAGATGGCAAGCAAGCAATGTGAATGGTTTGTGAACGGTGCTTAACCTTGGCTTCAACTTGTCGTCGGCATTGCAATAAATTGCCAGCTATCGTGCATTATGAAGTGTGTGTGTGTGTCTATGTGTGTGTGTGTGTGTGTGTGTGTGTGTCTATGTGTGTGTGTGTGATCTGTAGAGGAAGCGTTTGCATTGTGGTTGCCAATATCTTACGCATGGTTGCCAGCAGCAGCAGCAGCAGCCAGCAGCCACCTGGCAGAGAGTCAAGCGACAAGCGATGGGCAAGCTGCCAGGCGAGAGAAGCGGGCCACAAGATGATGGGAAATGGGAGTAGGAAATGGGAGTTGCAGTAGTTGTGGATGAAGGAGGATGACAGGAGGACAGAGCTGGAGATGGAGCAAGTAAGAAAGCTACTGTCTCGACTGTGAGATACCTGCTACATATTGTGAATAAAAGCTGAAATAGTGTGGTATTATTTTAAAGTAGAACAAATTAAAATACCACAAAAATAATAAAATATGCCAAATACAATATTTGTTATAGTGATATAGTAAAACATTCAAAATATACCTAATTAATATAACACAAAAATACTAAAATGATACCAAATACTATATTCGGTTTACATTAAAAATATGCCAACTTAATATACCACAAAAATACTAAAAATAGATGGGTATTAATTTTAAATTGCAACAAGCTAATATACCACAAAAATACTAAAATATATCACAAAATATATTTGGCATATTAAAAATTGATCAAGTTAATATACCGCAAAATTACTAAAAATGACTATTATAGGGATATAGTACAGCAATAAAAATATACCAAGCTAATATACCACAAACATACTAAAAAATACCATATGTTATATTTGGTATACTGATATTGGTATATTGATAAAGGAGCAACACTAAAAATACTAAAAATATACCAAATTCTATATTTGGTAATATTATGAATAAAAGGTGAAATAGTGCGGTAATAATATTAAAATATACCAAATTAATAAACCACAAAAATACTAAATTATACTAAATACCATATATGTACTAATTTACCAACCTAATATACCGCAAAATTACTAAAATTATACTAAGGGCTATATTTAGTATGGTGTATTTAAAATATAGCAAGTTTATAAACCGCAAAAATATACCAAATGCTATATTTATGTAGTGATATAGGTATATTGATAAAGAGGCAGTAATTCAATACTAAAAATATATCAAAGGCTATATTTGATACGTTGATATAGTACTACAATTAAAATATACCAATTTAATATACCGAAAAATGCTAAAAATATACCAAATGATATATTTAGTATATTGATATTGGTGTACTGATATAGGAATACCACTAAAAATAGTAAAAAATATACCAAAGGCTATATTTGGTATATTGATATTGACATTAGTATATTGATATAAGAACGGGGCTTAAGATGATGGGAAATGGGTGGCGGAAGTTGCAGCAGTTGTAGATGGACAAAATAAACTGAGCTGTAGATGGACCAAGGAAAGTGCAGTCGAATGTGCTCGACTGTTAAATACCCGCTACTTATTGTGAATAAAAGCAAAACGATGCGGCAGTACTTTAAAAATATGCCAAATTAAGATACCACAAAACTACTACTAATACATTCATTGTTGTATTTGGTATTATTCTTAAAATATGTCAAATAAACATACCGACAAAATACTACAAATATGCAAAACGATATATTTGGTATATTGATAATGGTATAATGATATAGAAAAGGCATTAAAATACTAAAAATATACCCACTTCTATATTTGGTATATTGATATTCACGATTAAAAATATACCAAATGTACCAAATTAATACACCACAAAAACACTGAAAATATACCATATGCAATATTTATATATTGATATAGTAGTAGCACTAATATACTAAAAATATACCAAAGGCTATATTTGGTACACTGATATTGATATTAGTATATATTTGGTATGTTGATATATATTCAAAGTATACCATTGAGTGCAAAATATACCGGCACTAAAATACTAAAAATATACAAAAGATCATATTTGGTATATTGATATTAGTATATTGGTATAAAATTCTTAAAATATACCCAATTATATATTTGGTATATTGATTACGCACTTAAGTACATTCAAAATATACCATAGAGTGCAAAATATACCGGCACTAAAATACTAAAAATATACCCAATACTATATTTGGTATATTAATTACGTACTAAAATACATTCATTCAATTCATTGTCAGACAAAACAAAGTAATACCCTTCTACCATCTGGGTAGCGGGTATAAAAAGAGCATCAGAAAGTAGAGTGCAAAATGCAAGAGGTAGCAGGAAGAGGAGAGGGAAGAGGGAGAGGGGAGAGTTCAACTGCAGTTGCAGTTGAAGTGCAGCGCGTTTGGCAGCTGGCAACGGATGTTGCCAGCTATGTGGCGGATGTGGCGGATGCTCGACAGAGTCAGAGTCAGAGTCGCCATGTTACCCAGGCAATGAATGTCGTCCGCTTGAGCAGCGGAACAAGAAGAAGAAGCAGAGAGAAGCTCTCCTTGAGGCTAGTCAAATATTTCATGAAGATTTAACGCATTTGCTGCTCCAACGAGGCGACTCATTATGAGCTCAACGTGCTCAACATGACGTGTGCTCTACGCTTAATGCGAGCATCGCTCGCTCTGCTTCTTATGTGTACATATGTTCACTTTCCTCCCCCTTCCGATGTTTCCCCTTTCCACATTGTATTGTATTAATGCCCTGCGCTATGCAATTTTAATTATGCATGTCAAACGCTTCAGCTGTCAACTGGCAGCTGCCCTTTTCTCCACCCACCCCAAAATTTCTTAGTTGAACGCACAACAACAACTCTGTGTGTGTGTGTGTGTGTGTGTGTGTATATATGTGTGTGTGTGGACTGAACAACTTCAATTGTTATCGCATCAACAGGCCACAGAAAATGGCGCGTAACGATGTCTTAATTAAGACCTCGTCAAAGGACATAGAACAGCAGCAGTAGCAGCGGGATCAAGCGACAGCAAACAGTGCGAGAAAGGGATGGGAAAACACAGAAGAAAGAGTGGGGAGTAAAAGAGAGAGAAAGAGAGAGAAAGAGAGAGAGAGTGTGAGGGAGAGCGTGATGCAGCATCGAATATTGAAAATCAGACGCTCGCAATGAGTTGACGGAATAATAGCAGCAGCGAGCAGCACAAAAAAAAGAATATCAAGCGGTGGGCGGTGGAAGGTAGACGGGAGGGGGGCGGGGCCATTTGGCAAGTGCTGGAAAATTGCCAGCCAGAATTAAACTCATTTGTATGCTAATGGCAGCTATGCACAAATAATTTAGTTAACAGCACAAGAGCGCGCAGCTCATATGCAATCTTATTATAATTAAACGATGCTTCAATTCATGCACACAATTTTCACACACACAGCGATATATGCGTGATTATGCGTATACGTGATATTGCGTATACGACCCAGTCCAACAAAATATTGCATTTCGTAATTCATTCACAAAGCCAACACACATACCTCGATAATGAGCAGATCGAATTACTTTTTCCATAAAGTAAACCACAAAAAAAAAAATGTACTATATTTTATCTATCGTAGGCTTTCAATCTGGTATAATTTGAACTCTGTGGTATATTGTGAATGTAGTTTTATAGTACTATTTCGGTATATTTTCAGTATTTTAGTGGCATATCAATTTGGTAAATTTTAGCCTTTGGTATATTTTCAGTATTTTTGCGGCATATTTAAAATAAAGCTTTTGGTATATTCTTAGTATATTTGCGGTATTCATTTGGTACATTTTAAGAATAATATCGCACAGTTTAGCTTCTTTTCAAAATGTGTAGCGGGTATTTCACAGTCGAGCACACTCGGCTGTAACTTTCTTTTTTTTTTTTTCTAATTTACCCGCATGTTTGATTATTTAATTTCGCTTGAAATTTTTGATATATTTTTATTTTAATGCTGCGCGTTTTCTTCATTATACGTATACGTAATATTACGTATACGACCATTGAAAAACGCCAACAATTTTGCTTTTAATTTTTCCATAAAGTAAAAAAAGTTGCTATGTTTATTGAGGTATATAATAATATTAATTTTTATACCCGCTACCCATAGGGTAGAAGGGTATTATAACTTTGTGCCGGCAGGAAATGTATGTAACAGGTAGAAGGAGGCATCTCCGACCCTATAAAGTATATATATTCTTGATCAGCGTCAACAGCCGAGACGATATAGCCATGTCCGTCTGTCCGTCTGTGTGTCTGTGTGTCTGTGTGTCTGTCCGTCCGTCCGTCCGTATGAACACCTAGATCTCAGAGACTATAAGAGATAGAGCTATAATTTTTTTTCGACAACATTTGTTATGTTTGCACGCAGATCAAGTTTGTTTCAAATTTTTGCCACGCCCACTTCCGCCCCCGCAAAACAAAAAAATCGAATAACAAGCGTAATTTTAAAGCTAGAGTTCCGAATTTTGGTATATATAATAACTACTATAGTAGTTATGATTTCTGAAAATTTGGTTGCGATCAGATAAAAATTGTCGAAGTTATAAAAGAAATATTTTTGTATGGGCAAAAACGCCTACTTACTAGGGTCTGAGTTGCTTTGGCCGACAATCTGGTATATTGTGCCGTCTATGGTATATTTTGAATGCGGTACTATGTCGATATACCAAATATACCATTTGGTATATTTTTAGTATTTTTGAAGTATATTCGGTATATTTTGAGAAAATACCGCAAATTATATTTATTTTATTCAAAATGGGTAGCGGGTATCTCACAGTCGAGTACACTCGACTGTAGCTTTCTTACTTGTTTTTATTAAGTATTTTGTCGGTTTTGTTTGTTATTTAAAATGATTATTTAAAAATGGCGTCTTTTATTATTGGATTTTGTTTAACATTTTTTATTTGATTTTGATTTTAATGCTGTGTACTTTATTCGATTATACGTATACGTGATATTACGCATGCGACCCAAAGAGCGAAAATACTTGAAAGCTACAAAGGATTAAAGCGAAATACTTAAATATATTTTCTTAAATTCTTCCTCTTTCAAAATTAAGCCTTATACATAAAATGCTTTAAGTTATGATTTAAAGGAAATTTTAAATATATTGTTGTTAAATAAGACTTGAGCAAATTTTGATTTTGATTTTGAAGAACATAAATTAAAAAAACAAATATTTAATTGAAATTTGGATAAAATTAAAATTAAGTCAATAATTAATTTGGCATTTAATTAAATGATTTCTTCATTCAACTTTTTTTTGTCTAATTTTGTGCACTGTTCTTTTGTTTTTTATTGTATTGCGCTTGCACGCTATCCAACAAGTTTTTGAAATGTTAACTAACTGGTATTTATAATCCTCTGGCGTGTCTTTCAAAGTTCTTGCACTGTTTCTCGTTCTCGCTCTCTCTCGGTTTCCATCTCTTTATCTTGTTCTCTGCGCGGTCTTCGGGCTTTCACTTTTCACACATCCCGCAATTAATTTCCGTTTGATTGTTTGTCTCTGTCGCCTTGCTGCTTTTGCTTTAGCTCGCTCTTTCCCACTGCAGTTTAATTGCTTTGGGGGCCGGTGTTAAGTGTATGTGTGTGTGTGTGTATCTGTGTGTGTGTGTGTGTGTGATTTACGCGTTGCATTTGCCGCCATAAATAAAGCGCTAAACACAGCAACGGTGGCAGAGGGCGAATGTTGGGCGTGGCATCGACTCGATGCGATGCGACTTTCTATTGCCATGTCGACAACTTCGTCCTGTGACTTTCATTTGTTCAGTTCATTTGTTGCCCCGCACACACACACACACACACACACATACACATACATTCGCTGCCGTTTTATACTTCAGCTGGAAACAACGGAGCGACAACGCTTCTGGATATCCGGAGCTCCGGCTCATACGACCATGTTTATTGCTGTTCCATTGTTGTCTTTGGCTAATTGCCGATGGCATTGACAGCAGTCACAACAACAGCAACAACAACAACAACAAAGAGCACCACAACAATGACAACACCAACAACAACAACAAGAACAACAACAATAAAGACAGCAACAATTGTTCCCGGGACAACGATTTTGATTCAATGCCGCAAATAAAATTGAACATTTTCAAGATGCAATTTGCGGCCAACGTCAACTGCATATATGTATGAAAAAAGTCACAAAACATAAAAAACAAAATGGAAAGTGGAAGATGGAAAATGGAGGCAATAATACGACAACAAAATGGAGGCAGAAAAACTTGATTTAATAAGTTCGTTCGCAACGACAAAAGCAAAGTCAGAGTTGCCTCGGAATTTTCGCCTTCAGGCCGAGCTTAAAACGCAGGCAGAACAAACTTTTTGTTGTTCGCTTAGCATCGAGCAACTAGCAACTAGCAAATGATTGTGCCGCCTCAGGCTTGGCTTAGAATCTCTACATACACAACGAAAGGAGCAAGGAGCCAAGATATCTTGGCTTAACAAACGCCCTCGAGCAGTTGTGACTATTTAGTGATTGCATTGCAGCTATTAACAGGTGGGGCCAAGCCTTTGACGTTAGCTGACTGTGGCTAAAGTAATAGAAAATAGTAATAGAAAAGATTGTGAGAGAGAGAGAGAGAGAGATTGTGGACAATAAAGATTGCTTCAAACTTGAAAAGAATAAAAATGATGGAAGATGAAATCAAATAAGCGGTTGGGTAGGAAGATACTAAGAGAAGAAGAAACACACTGTAAATGTGATCAACGAGTAACGAGCACAGACTGAGGCGAAATGATCTATAGAGTAGAATGCATAGGAAGAATAAGTAATAAAATATGGAATGAATAGACAAAAGAATCGATCGATCGATAGAAACATGAGTGGACAAGAGAAAAACCAAAAGGGAATCGATTGATAGCAGCATGAGTTGAAAAGATAATGAATCGACGATTAGAAGAGTCGATTAATAGGAGAATGAATAGAGAAGAGAATCGATTGATAAAGAAGAATGAATAAGCGAAAACAATCGATCGATAGGAGAATGAATGGAAAATAGATGAAAAAAAGGAGGATAGTAGAATGAGTAAACAATGGGAATGAATTGACAATCAGAAGAATTTATCGATAGAGAAATGAATAGAATGGATGATCGATCGATCGACAGGAGAGTCAAAAGACAAAACAAACAAGAGAATATTTAGTAGTAACTAAGTAAGTAAATGAACAGGAAATGGAATTTATATATATGAGAAAGATTAGTTTAGGAGCATTCTCCTAATAGACAATAAAATAGATCTGAACAATTAATACGTATGTATTTTACTAAGTTATAACTCATAAGTATAGTCAAATAAACAGAAAGGAGAATCGATTGCCATTAGAATTAATATACAAGAGAATTATTAGGCAGAAGAATCGATTGAGAGGAGAATAAATTGACAGGATCGATTGACAGGATTGATTGACAGGAGAATGAAAATACAGCAATCGACAGGCGAAGTGAACAGCAAGAATTAATTAACATGAGTCGGCATAGTTAGGAGATGACTAAACAGAAATAAGAATCCCTTAATGTATTCAGACAGAAAAGGAAGTAGAAAAGAATCCGATCTCTTTGCATGGGGCTCAAGAAATTGTTGGATATTCGGAAGAAGTGTCATCAAAATTGAGCTCAACAACATGAATTGAAATGATAATTCGGAAACTCAGTTTAGCTGAGTTGCCTTTGCTGGGCAGTGTCAGGCTGGGTGAATGTGTTTGACTCAACATCTAAACAAAATACAACAAATAAAGTCTGAACATTGAAAAACAGCAAGCAAATCAAATTCACAACCAGATTTGTGTGTGCGTGTGTGTGTGTGTGTCTCTGTATGTGTGTGTGTGTGAGTGCAGCAAGAGGCACCCACTCACCACATAACACCCAGCGAGTGGCAAGAGAGAGAGAGAGAGAGAGAAAAAACATCATTCACTCCCAATTTTTCGTGATAGCTACTTTGGATAGAACTTTGGCTTGGCTCTAGCTCTGGACTCGACTTGACGAAGATGGTTATCAATCTGAATCCAACAACCTTGACCAATGCGAATGGCAGCAGCAGTCCGATGGCGATCATCAGCCATGCGGTGATCGATGAGATTGTCTACATGCATGTCGTCTGTCCCGGCGACGAGATCTCCAAATGGGTAACGCTCGAGGAGGCTCTGGGCTTGTGTCCATCGGCTGTCATCGCATACACGCAGCTGACGTTCACCCACATCTTTGGTCCACCCGTCGATGTCGATGTCGAGGATCAGGAGGAGGAGCCGCAGCTGTATGACTGAAGGACGAACTCAGAACACACGAGTGAGAGAGGATCACGTTGACTTTCCATTCATCCAAGCAACCATCCAACCTTCCAACCGCTCACACACACAATCCACCAACAATACGACAATTCAACCAGACGAAGAAGTACAAAAATGAAAAACACACAAAGCACAACCAAAAAAGAAACAAAAATCGAGAACAAAAAGACAATAGTTTCCAAAACAAACGTAAGGAAGAAAAAAACAGTCATTCCCATTTGCCCTAAAACATAATCCTGTCCTACTTCCCACTTCCTAGATCCCTTTTCCTTTCCCCATTCCCCAATTTCCTTCCTTCCACTCCCTTCCACTCCCATCCCCTTCCACCATTTTGGGCTCTTTCCTTGCATTTCGCTCTCTTGTCAAATTTTTCAAATTCATAGTTCAAGCTTTCAATTTTGCGAACACTAAAAACACGACACCGACGATGATCACGATTGTTTCGATATTAAATTTCGCATGTACATTTGTATTCAACAAAATATATAATGTACATACACTGTTGAGCCACTTGACTAACTCTGAAGCTCGTTTGTTTTATTTATGTGTGGTATTTACTATTTTGAAACTGAAGAATGCATATATTCTTGATCAACAATAACTACATGAAATTTGGTTCAAAAATGTAGAACATATTTAAGAAAGTGTTTTGTTTGGCAAAAACGTCTACTGCAATCGGGTATATTTTGTACTCTGTGGTATTTTTTAAATAAAGTACTATATCAACATACCAAATATAGCCGTTGGTATATATTTTTAGTATATATGCGGTATATTAATTCGGTATTTTGTAAGAATACATTAAGAATAATACCGCATTGATAATTTGGAATGTTTCGTATATATAAATATACCAAATATAGCCTACGGTATATTTATTTATTTTTGCGATATATTTATATATTTGTGGTATGGAGTACTATATCAACATACCAAATATAGACGTTGGTATTTTTTTAGTATACATGCGGTATTTTGTAAGAATAATACATTAAGACAATACATTATTTACAATTTGGGATGTTTCGTATATATAAATATACCAATTATAGCCTTCGGTATTTTTTTTGTTTTTTTGCGATATATAGTATTTAATAGAATACTATGACAATAATACCGACATCTAGTATGCTAACTACTTTCTAGTATATTTTGATTGTAGTAACATTTCAACATACCAAATATAGCCTTTGGTACATGTTAGTATATTTGTAGTATATGAATTTGGTATATTATAAGAATAATACCACACCATTTTGCTTTTATTCAAAATTTGTAGCAAATATCTTTCTTACTTTTTGTTGTTAAAATAAATATATAATTAATTTAATTCATATTTTTTATAATATATAATTTCAAGGCTTTCACTGATTACTTTAAAGAGTTTAGATAGACTGATTTTTCTTTTTTATACTTGCTTTAATGTTTTTTTTTTTTTTAATAATTCACTTTTAAAGAATTCGTTTCGAACGATTTAAATTGAATACAAGTTGCTGTCGCCTGTCTTTAAGAAATTGTTTCGCATACTTGGATGCAGATAGTTAGATAGATTACCAAAGAGCAAATGTTTGCTGCCTTGCGATGCGGGAGAGAGACTGAAAGAGAGGAAGGTGTGTGTTTCTTGTGCCTCTTGTTGCTTGAATAAAATGTTGTTATGCCGACATTGACATTTGCCTGGACAGGCTTGGCCTTGTGGCTCACGTGCCGTTGTCGCATTTGTCAGACTCGGAAGGCACACACACACAAACAGACACACACACAGAGAAACACGCACGCTACACAGCTGAAAATTGTTGACAACGCGGCGTATGCGTAATGCGGTCCCAGTGTGTTGTCCTTTCCTGTCCTTTGCTGTCCCTTGGTTTTTTTTTTTTTGCTCTCTCTTTTCTCTGTTGCTACCTTGCCGTGCCTCTGAGTTGGCGTACGCACAAAATTTGTCTTGGCTTAGGCATTTCAATTGCAAATTAGCTTCCCCCTCACCTCCTGCTCCCCCGTTCACCTCTTCACAGTCTACTTGCTCGGTTCAGCTTCAGCTGCTCCTCTTTTTATACCAGCTACCCATAGGGTACAAGGGTATTATAAATTTGTGCCTCCATGAAGTGAATGTGACAGTCAGAGCGAGACATATTCTACTCTATAATGTATATATATTCTTGATCATCTAAGGCGATATAGCCATGTCCGTCCGTCCGTCTGTCTGTCTGTCCATCCGAATGAACACCCAGATCTCGGAGACTTTACAATATAGAACTATCATTCTTTTTCATTTGCACTTTTTATATTTACACTCAGATCAAGTTTGTTTCAAATTTATGCCACGCTCACTTCAGCTCCCTAAAATCGATGCAAATCGAATAACAAGCGTAATTTTGAAACTAGAGTCGCTATTTTTGGCACTGACAATAATAACTGCAGTATTTATGATAGCTTGGCTGAAAATGTGGTATATTTTTCACTCTGCAGTATATTGTACATATACCAAAAATATATTAATACACCAAATAAATCCTTTGGTATATTTTTAGTATTTTTGCAGTATATTATTTTGGTATATTTAAGAATAATACCACACTGACAATATGACATATTTTACATACCACAAAATAATACAAATATACCAAATATAGCCGTTGGTATATAGTTTGGTTTATTATAGGAATAATATTAACAATAAGAATAATGCCGCACTGGCAATCTGGTATATTCTACGCTCTATGGTATTGTACATATGCCAATTTTGCATACCATAATATACCACAAAGATACTGAAAATATATCAAATTTAGCCGTACATAGTTTAGTATATTATACGAAAAATACAATAAGAATAATACCGCACTGGCAATGTAATGTAACACCAAATATAGCATTTTGTATATTTTCGGTATATTTTAAGAATAATACCGCACTGTTTGGCTTTTATTCGAAATGCGTAGCAGGTATCTCATAGTCGAGGACACTCGATTGTAGGTTTCTTACTTGCTTCAGCTCGATGCCAAACGTTCGTTGCTCGACCACATTCAAAGTGTACATTTCGCTTTTTTGTGGCAATTTGAATGATTTATGTTGATTGCGTATAATTGCATGTTGTGTCCTCGCTTTCCTCCCCTCTTTTCCTCCCCTCTCTCCCTCCACCTCTTTCTCTGTGTGGTTCCCAGGTGCTTGCTCGTTCACCTTTCCTAACCTCAGACATTTGGTGGCGCATTGTTGACGTCGCTGCTTTTATGACGCGTCATCTGTCAGCAGCTTGTTGTGACAATGTCTGGCCAGGATTAACCAGTAAGTAAGTAAGTGAGTGAGTCGAGGAGGCGTGGGGTGGGAAGGGGAGGGGCTTTTATTGCGGGGGCTTGGCTAGACTTTGCGCTGCTGCTGTTGCTTTTGTTCTTGCTCTTGCTGCTGTTTATCTAATTATGCGAACTTCCACGCAACACACAAAAATGGTTGCCAACAACTTGTCTTTTGCGGCACGACGCTTCATTTTTCTAACCACCTTGTTTGGCCTCGAGAGGGGCGGAGCGGGGCGGGGCAAAAGGGAAAGGGAGCTGGCCTAATGGCGGGGCGCGAGCTCGCATTTATTTCGCTTGTAAACGAGCGCAATTTGCAATTTGAACGCGTCCATTTTGTCGGCGCCATGTGCCACGCGACCAGCGAGCTCTTTACCTGGCCACACATTCCCCTCCTCTCCTCCTTCTTCTCCTGCTCCCTTCTTAGTCCTGAGACTCTTTTCGAAGCTGTCAGGCAATTTGCAATTGAATATTTATTTGCCGCCTGCCTAACGACAAACGCAAAACGGGGCGTGGCAGCTCAACTAAAAGTTATTACCAACAAAAAAAAACCTTTGGCAGCTGTGAAAAAGCCGAATGCTAAAGGAAAATTTCACCATTTGCTAATCAGGCACGCGACGGAAACAGTGTGACCAAACTATGCAAAGTACTGTTGAGATTGTTTTGTGGAAGAAATTTGAAAAGTTTTAAAAATTGGCTTGCATTTTGATAAAAAGTTACAGCTCAACAACATTTCAAACAGTTTGCTTCGCATTTAAGAGTTGTAGAATTTAAAAGTGTGACCAACTTAAGGAAAGTGCTGCTGACAAATTGAAAATTCTCAAATTTTTCAAAAAGTAAAAGTTCTACAATATTTCAGACAATTTAGAGTAAAAAAGTGTGACCAAACTAAGTCAAACCTGCTGAGTTTTGTTGCTAAAAGAAATTGCAAATTTTCACAATTAGTTTGCGCTTTGATAACAAGTCACAGCCTTACAACAATTTACACAATTTGCTTAACAATTAGTGTAAAAGAATTAAAAACAGTGTTACCAAACTATGGCAGAAACTGCTAAATTTTGTTGCTAGCAGAAATGTTAAATAAAAGTGAAAGCTTTACAACGATTTAGGTAATTTTCTGCTTCACATTTTAAGAGTTAAAAACTTTAATTTACATTTGAATTGTCCCAGTTGTATTAAGAAACTATTAAAAGTGCATAAAATTGATATTTTGTTGATAAAGTTTCTTAGTTGGATAGTTTTTACATGCACATAAGTGCATTTTGATATCAGCGAGCTGGTCACACTGTGCATTTGGAGTGCGCATCAAGCACAAGATTAGAAATGGCAGTAGAATGCAAAAACGAATCACTGGCAAGCGAGATAGAAAGAGTGAGAGGGAGAGAGAGAACGAGAGCAAAGACGATGGAGAAACGTCAGCTAATAAAATGAACTTTATGTGCGAACGTGCGTGGACTGCGTAACAGAAATAGAAAGAGCAGTGCACAAGGCAAAATACGAAGCAACAACACACTCCGAGAGGGCTATTGAGGAGGAGCAGAGAAAGAGAGAAAGAGAGTGAGAGAGATAGGGAACTTATTGCCCTTTGACCTGGTCGTGTGTGTTTGGCTGTAACAAGCTCAGTTTCAGTTTCAGTTTCCGTTTCAGTTGCCTAATTATAATTTTGCAATTCAGCTGCCGCATGCAAAATTCATGAGCAACTGCGAGATAAACAAACATACATACATATGTTATGTATGTATATAGTATGTATGTAACTTTTGCTGTTGCACAACCATATGTCCCTGCCCCTCCCTCTGCCCATACTTCCACTCACGTGCTTGGCACTTGCCTTTGCTGCTTCCGCTGTTGCTTCTGGCGCTGATGTAAACATAAAACATGACAACTTCCGGATGTTACCCCGGGCACAAAACGAGACTCGAACGATGATGATGAGCATCGTGAGGAGGGGGGTAGCTGCATAGCAGCGTTAAGCGTTTTATGGCCAAAATGTGCGTTTCATTTGAGCTGTTGCCCCCCTTCTCTTGCGGCCACCCGCTGCGCTCATTTTGCGCTGATTCGCAGAACTTCCGTTGATGCTTTTGCTTTCTGCAAATGTTGCAAATCTTTTTGCGAAAAACTTGTCGTAAAAATATTTTCATCAGCCCGTGCTGTGAGAGCGGGAAATAAAAATACACACACACTCACACACACACAGAGAGTCAAAGGAAACGTGCGACAGGGGGAGAGGGAGGTGGTGAGGAGAGTCTTCCAAAATGAAGCAATGAAAACTGGCAATAAACAAATGGCACAGCGCAGCGGAAGTTGAAGCAAAAGCGCACAAAATGGCGGCCATCGCACCGGAAGACAAAGACATCAGACCTGCCACCGTCTCCCATCTCCCCTCTAACCCCTCCCCCCGCTGCCCCCTTGTTGGCGGCGAATTTATGAAGCATAAGCTGCATAAACATTAAGCTTACATAAGCGTCAGGCTCGAAATCCTTTGCAGGACACACACAGAGAGCGAGAGAGAGAGAGAGAGAGAGAGAGAGAGCAAACCAGCGATGCTTGCAACATTTTAAGTGTCGATAATTTTCTTGTGCCATGTAGACGTGGCATCAGAACGCTCCTCTCTCTCCTCTCTCCTCTCTCAATCCTTTTTTGGCCACACATCTTTGCCCATACTTTTGGCGTTTGCCAAAAACTCATGCATATGCATAAACTATGCAAACGACACAAAACTTAGCGCAGACTGCGTTAGAGAGAGAGAGAGAGAGATGGTAAACTCTAGTCCAGAACCAACAGACAGGAAGCATCAGCAGAAAGAGAGAGAGAGAGAGAGAGAGAGCGAGAGAGAGAGAGAGGGACAAGTGAAACGATGCGATAAGCAGAGCATTTAAAATTGCAGCGAACCCAACGGGAAATTTACATTTTACATTTTTCGGTGCCAAGCGAAATTAAGCAAATGGAAATTTTTCGACAGCAATAACAATAGAGAGAGAGAGAGAGAGAGAGAGAGAGAGACAGACAGAGAGAGAGAGAGAGAGTGAGAGGGAAAGACAGGGAGAGAATGTGTGCTCGATACAAAGGAATAGTTAAGCATGGAATGAAATGGAAATGCAGCGCTATAATAAACTTATACAGGATTAAATGTCAAACTATGCAACAGAATGGAATGAAACACAGTTGCCAGCGCGCAACAGCTGCAATCTATATGGACAGAAGAAACATGGAATGAAACTGTTGCCATCGCATAACAGCTTCAATTCTAATAAACAGCAGAAACATGGATTGAATCAGTTGCATTCGAGAGCATAGTGGAATGTTTTGGAATGAAACTTAGCAATTGAATGGTTTTGCAAAATGTGCGGAACAATATGGAATGAAACAGTTGTGAAAACTGAGTGAACCACAATGGATTAGAACAATAAACAGCAATTCTACCAAATTAGTGAAACAAATGCTAAAAAAAACTCCCAAAGGGAAACAAATTGGAATGAAACGATAAATTGGCTTTCCGCTTTTTTTCAATTTGGCTGACGAACAATCTGCAAAGGCCAACTAGCTGAACTGAAAATACGCGGAACAATGGAATGGAACGACGAATGTACACAACAGCGCAATATTTTGGAATGAAACAGTTTGGTAATGTCAAAGCCAAGCATAACTGAAACAAATCGGAATGAAATGATATTTTAAATGAAACAGTTCGGTAATGTCGTAAAAACCAAATAGCAAATTTCACTCAAACTGAGAAACAAATTGGAATGAAACATTATTTTCGCTATTCCTTTCTTGTTTTCTCAATTTTGTTGATAAACAGCAAACAGTACAAAGAGCAGCTTATCAAAGAGTGCAAAGGCGAAGTAGCTGTGCTGTGATACATCTAAAAATAAACGGAACAATGGAATGGAACGACGAATGTACACAACAGTGAATCGTTGCGGAATAAAACAGTTTGATAATGTCAAATATCATTCAATCTGAGAATCAAATTGGAATGAAACTATTTTGTAATGTCGTAAAAATCAAATAGCAATTTTATTAAAACTGAGAAGCAAGTTGGAATGAAACAATATTTTGCCTATTCCTTTTTTGTTTACTCAATTTGGTTGACAAAGAGTAAAGAGTACAAAGAGAAGCTTATCAAAGAGTGCAAAGGCGAAGTAGCTGTACTGTGATACATCTAAAAATAAACGGAACAATGGAATGGAACGACGAATGTGTAGCTATATGTGGGCGGTTAAGCTTAGGGCGCGTGCAATTTACGTTGACAAACGAGAACGGCAGCAGGTATGAGATATAGTGTCTACGTAACTTGTGCCCTCACCCAAATCTAACTAATTTATGGTATTATATTACGAGTATTTTTGATGGGGTCACACACACACACACACACTCGCACACACAGCCAGATAACTAACGGGACAAATTCAGTTATTCTCGTTGCACGCGGAGGATGGTAAAAATCAGCTAAAATGAAATAACAAAAGCAAAGCAAACTGCGAGTCGATATAAGAAGCGAAGCTATATAAAGTGACAGCACAGGAAGAAATGTGAAAGAGGAGAAAGCGAAATAGAAAGGAGACAGATAGAGGGAGAGAGAGGGAGAGAGAAGGGAAGCAACAGCAGCAGCAGCTTCTACGTGATTTGTTTGCCAAATTGTGGCAAATGTGTGTGGCGCATTCACTGGCAATGGCGATTGCTCTGTCTCTATCTCTCTCTCTCTTTCTCTTTGTGTGTGTGTGCCGCTAATTGAGTTGTTGCTACCATACACACACACACACACACGCACACAGACACTCTTGAAGCGCATTCCTCGCCCCCATTCATTGCACACTTCCGCATTTGGTTTATTGAGTTTGCATGACCCTAATTTAAAGATGATTTAAAATTCCCGCAGCGAAATTAACCGAAGCGTCCGATCAGCCGGCCACTTGCGACCGACCGGTCAATGTCTCCGTTACCTCCCCCTCGCACCCTCTCCCTCTCTTCCACGACATTTCGCTCCTCCTCGCAGGAGGGAATTTATTGTTCAACGCGATGGCGCGCTAATGCGGCACATTTATCATGCAGCTGGCGATGCGTTGGCAGACCGGGCAAACCCAAGCGCTAATGGTCGCCACTTGGACCAAACATAAATTATGTTTAATCAACAGCAGTAGCAACAGCAACAGCACCATGAACAACAACAACAACTGCTATAAGATATGCATGCAAATCCTTTAATCGAAATTACAAGCTAAGCAAACTGTTTGATGTTTAGCGCTGAGCAAATGCATCCCAGCAACGAGTTAGTAATACATTAGATGCCATTAGACACAGCTGTTGAACAGCATGAGCAATCGCCATCTGCTATGGTAAAAATTTAGAGGCATCATTTGGTACAAAATGGAATGAAACGTGATAGTGATATAATATTGATATGCATCATTATATATGCAATAAAAAAATATGGAACAAAATGGAACAAAATGGAATGGAATGAAATGGAATGGAACGAAATGGAATGGAACGATGAAATGGAATAAAACGACTGCTCAGTAAAGATTTACAGGCATCTTATAGTGATATAATATGTCTAATAAATAAATGTGAAACAAAATGGAAAGCATCGAAAAAGGCTTCATGTGGAACAAAATGAAAAGAAACGACGGCTCAGCGAAGAATTTGAAGCATCTTATAGAGATCTAATTATAGATATGTGACTTAATATATCTAATAAATATATATGAAACGATATGGAATGGAACGTCACTTGAGCAAAATAGTTTATATTAGCGTAGAAATATTCTAGAGAAATAATAGAATATATTAAGCTATATCTGAATATCACACTAAATATAGTTTTATTGCGGAGAGGAACAAATTGAAATGAAACACTTTTCAAACTCTTATGTAAAGCTCATTAGAGGCATCCTGTGTAATTCAAGTAAAATCTATGCCATTTATCAACACTAAATATATTAAATCAACATGGAACAAAATGGAATGAAACGACAAAAAAAAAAAAAAAATAAATTGTTGTTTACGTATAAATATGCTTATTCCCACCTACAACTAACTAGAATCGCTTCAAGTGCTATAAATATGAGTAAAACGAACTGGAATGGAACACTAGAAAACATATAGCCTTTAGAAATCTCGCAATTTTTATTTGTCATAATTGAAATTTTAATGTAATGCATAAATTAGTGAAACTCGCATCAAAATTAAGTAGTTAAGAATGGAACAAAATGGAATGGACTTGTATTTGAACACAGAAACAAATGAAGATGACCAAATTTGCTTAATGAAATGGAACACTCTTAAAACTTAAGTGTCGTATTTTATACATAAATGAATAACGTA
Source organism: Drosophila kohkoa (assembly GCA_019972355.1). Taxonomy (NCBI): domain Eukaryota; kingdom Metazoa; phylum Arthropoda; class Insecta; order Diptera; family Drosophilidae; genus Drosophila; species Drosophila kohkoa. The sequence goes on along the minus strand of BJEL01000071.1, from coordinate 3,704,680 downwards.
TATTTAAACCTTCTTGGAAATCAATCAATTAAAAAAGCAATGAAATGGAAATGGAATTTATTAAGTAAGTAAGTAAGTATTTTAAGCCATAAACCTTAAGCATACAATTAAAATTAGTTACAAATTGTATTACCATAATTTAATCAGTTTTCCCAATGCGTAGATTGTAGGTTATAGTATTTTGTTTGTTCATAGTTTATTTATTATTTATTTCCAAAGTTGTTGTACATCTAAATTATAAAGGAGTTGCCTAAGATAAGAGATAAGAGTACTTTAACATTGCGTGAGATCTCTCTTGTTGCGAAAAAAGTCAATTAATAAAAGCCTGCTTGGACAGTCACCGCCCGTTGTTCTGCGCTTGCCTGAGATTTGGGTAGAGTCAAATGTCAACGGCAGCAACGCCTCCATTTTTTGGGTCTCGACTTGAGCAAGCGGCCAGCGTCCATATCGATCTAGCCAGCTGGAGAGAGAGAGTGGAAGGGAGAGGGAGTGGTAAGTGGGTGAGAAAGAGAGCTAGAAATAACTGCGCCCGCACACGCCTGTCATCATATCATGTCAATCAAGCGCAGGGCAAAACACTTTAGACCAAAATGAAGATGGTGTCTGTGGCGTGGCTGGGTGAGGAGAGGAGAGGAGAGGGGAGGGGAGGTTGAAGGGAAAGTACATTAAACTAAGCTGGCAGCGAAATGGCAAACTAAGTGACGAAGCAGCAACTGCTCGTCGTCGTCGTAGTCCATCTAGCATCTTCCATCAACATCTTTCCCATTACAGCGCTGAACTTGAGCTCGACTACGTGCCAAGCTCTAAGTGTGTGTGTGTGTTTGTGTGTGTGTGCGCTGACAGGCAATCTGCTGAAGCGGGCTGGGAAAATAACAGTACTTGCCCACTTAGCCCCAACTGTGTCTGGTTGGCATTTCAGCGGCCCGCCGCGAAGCATGTTGCATGTTGCATGTGCAACACATCTGAAAAGCTGCATTTCATTTTGCGAGGCATGGGCGTGGCACGTTTTAGCCCGCATTAATGCTGCATCAGGCATCGCTTAAAAGTTGCCAGCATTGAGATTGAGCTACAGCTAATTGTACATTCAACACAATTTGTTGCGTTCTCTTTAAGGCTTTAAGCTGCAGGCAAGTTGCTTCATTTTGCTTTAATGTGCTTTTGTGAGCTTCAAAAATATTTATGTATATTAAACAAGTTGTTTTTTGCTGGAATAGAAAGTAATGTTTGCTTCTATCAATTTTGTAAGGTTGAAAAAATATTTACTATATATTAATCGAGTTATTTTGAGTGATTACAAAATAAAACAAGATAAATGTATCTCTATTATTTCCTATTTATATCCAAAAATTTATTAAACTTATTAATCAAAACTTCAACATACAACATTATTTAACTGTTTCAGAATTGAATAGTACAATTTGAAATACAATATGCATAATATTATGATTTTCAATTTTGTGTCTTTAAAAAAATGAAATGAATTAAATTAAATACAAAAATATTAATGAGAAACTAAATAAATCTTCAATTATTTCTGAGTTAAGCGATGTAATTTTAAACACAATATCTTTGTTAAATTCAATTTGTTGGAAATGAAAATATTTAAAAATTGAGACACTACATATAAATTGATTTGCAATATCAATAAAAATAATAAAACATATCTTAAATAATTTCATAGTTAAGTGATGAAATATTGTCCTAAACATAATTCTTATAAAAAATCACTTAATTAAGTCTATAGATGTTGATTTTACTTCGTTGATCTTTTTGTTGGAAATGAAAATATTTAAAAATTGAGACACTACAAATAAATTGATTCACAATATCACTAAAAATTAAACAACATATCTTAAATTATTTCACAGATGAGTGATGAAATATTCTCCTAATCATAATGCTTATTAAAAATCACTTAATTAAGTCTACAGATGTTGATTTTACTTCGTTGATCTTCATTGACTTGAACTGAAACGTAAGCTCTCATATATTTGTTTTGATTTCCACCTACAACAAATCGTTCAATCTGCAATGAATAAGCTTTAAGCTTAAGTTAACACAGTTGATTGGAATTGTCCTTAATTAATGTACATGTATTAGTCTCGTTTTAATCTTAAGCTGATTTGAAAGATATTGCGCTTTACAAGCAAGCGACACTATATCATTCTCTCGCTTTCATTTCATATCTTTCTCTTACTCCAACTTCTTCGCAGCTCTCTTTTTTCAGTGTCTTTCTTTTTTTGGTTTATCCCATACTCTCAACACTCGGTATCTGTTAGAACACAATCAGCTTGTCTTCCAGTTGTCCCCTCGGGGCGCTTTCATAGCGCAATTTATGGAACGCGTTTGGCCTTTTGGCGTTTTGCCGGATTTCTTTCTTTTTTTTTGCTCTCTGTGTTTTCCCATTTTTTTGAGTTTTTATTTTTTGGGTTCTGGCAGCGTTATCTATGCCTAGATTCCCTGCCAGGCCAAAACAGAAATATGAATTTATACCATTTTTTAGTTGTTGTTTCGCTTTTATTTCGCTTCGGTCTCTTTTCCGTTCATTTGGTGTGTGTGTGTGTGTGTGGCAAATTCCTGGAACATAAAGTAATTTATAGCTGGGAGTTGTGTGCCAAGGATACGCCTGAATAAAGGCTCGCGAGGAGCAGCGGCGAGGTAAAGGCAAATTCAGCATGACAGTTGAGACGATGATGGTGATTGTGAAGAAGAGAGAGAGGGGAAAAGGAGAAAGAGCTAGGCAGAAAGACCTGCTTGGCAAAATGGTCGAAAGAGAGAGAGAGAGAGCCTTTTGGTAACTTTGCTGGACGCTTTTAATTACGGCTGATTTATTTATTGCGCATACGATCCGTATGCAGGTGCAACAACAGCAGCAACACACAGTGGAACAAATTGTAATTTCGATCGAAGTTTAAGCAATTAAACGAATATTAATAACGAGAGATTTACTTTTTGTGAATTTTTTTGTTTTACAAAATGATAAAGATAATTTGAATTCCATTAGGCTTAAGATAACTTTTTTTTTCTTCAACAAAAATTGATATCACTTGCACAACCATTTCAATATTAATATGTGCATTATGATCTGAACTTAAGAATACATGAATATTAAAATATTCCTGATTTAAATTGTGGAATATACAATACAATAAGCATTGCATTATTATGACTTATGTTTTATGAAAAAGAAAATGAATTGAATTATATTGAATAGATATATTAATAAGTAAGTCAAGAAAGCTTTAATTATTATTTTTTAAATAAAAAATGTACACAAATTTGATATTTTATTTCATAGTTGAAAATGGACTTCAATGAAAGTGCCCCAAAAAGTATGCTACACAAATTGTGTTGACAAAAACTTCAAATTAATAGAAACACAATTTCGGAAAATTAATCGAAATGAATTTGAGTTTGAATTTGGTTTTGGTTATGAGAGAGAGCAAATAAACGATATTTGAGAGCTGTTTATTTATTTGAAATTCATTTGCAGCGTTGAGTAATAATTTGATTAGGTTGCTTAACCGCAAATGCCTTTAAAAATAAACAGCGATAAAGCTATTTAAATTCTATTGACATTTCACAATTAGTGTAGTTTACTTAGATTTCCTTTTTTTTTTTTTAGTTAGTTATTAGTTCTCTGTTGTTATTTCCACTGTGCAACGCGTGGCTAATTTAGACTGGACACAGTACGAGGCACGAACTGATGTCCGGCTACGTTGGCGATTCCAGACGATAAATTGTCATTAAAAGTGCAGCTAGGCAACGGAGAACGGAGAACGTGGCAAGTGGCAAGCAGCAAGCAGCAAGCGGCAAGCGCAAGAAGAATGCAATTGGCAACTTGTTAGCATGTTGCGCGCTCAAAGTGTAATTAAAATTTAATTGCAATGTTGGGACAATGGAGATACTGCTATTATTATGGTCGCCGGCATCGGTCGCCAGGCCTTTTAGCTGACTCAACGCAAATACTCATTATACCCGCTGCCCATAAAGTGGAAGGGTATTACAACTTTGTAACTGACAGAAGGAGGCATCTGCGACAGCATTAACTGTATATACTATATATTCATGATCAGCGTCAAGGGTATAATTCGGTGTAAGATATTGAACATTTTACATTCGGTATTAAATATGACAAATATACCGCCAAAAATACTAAAAATATACCATGTGCTATACTACTATTACTACACATTTAAAATATACCATATATCACTACCATATACCAATATACCATTTCCAGTATATTAATATGGTATATTTTATATAAAATATACCAAATTACCAAAAAAATACTAAAACATAACATATAAAATATACAAAATTATCATACCGACAAAATACCAAAACATACCATTTAAAATATACCATATATTACTTCCATATACCAATATACCATTTCCAGTATATTAATATGTTATATTTTATATACCAAATGAGCAGTATTATTCGATATAAAATATACCAAATTGACATACCGACAAAATACCAAAACACACCATTTGAAATATACCTTATATCACTACCATATACCAATATACCATTTACAGTATGTTAATATGGTATATTTTATATACCGAATGAGCAGTATTATTCGATATAAAATATACCAAATTAACATACCCACAAAATACTAAAACATACCATATAAAATACACCAAATTATCATACCGACAAAATACCAAAACATACCATTTAAAATATACCATATATTACTACCATATACCAATATACCATTTCCAGAATAAAAATATGTTATATTTTATATACCAAATGATCAGTATTATTCGATATAAAATATACCAAATTGACATACCGACAAAATACCAAAACACACTATTTGAAATATACCTTATATCACTACCATATACCAATATACCATTTCCAGTATATTAATACGGTATATTTTATATACCGAATGAGCAGTACTATTCAATATAAAATATACCGAATTACCGACAAAATACCAAAACATACCACTTAAAATATACCATATATCACTACCATATACCATATGTCAGTATATTAATATGTTATATTTTATATACCAAATGAGCAGTATTATTCGATATAAAATATACCAAATTAACATACCGACATAATACCAAAAACATACCAAGGGCTATATTTGGTATATTGACATATTACTACGTTTAAAAAATACCACATACCAATAAGATAACATTTGCGGTATATTAATTGGATGCATTTTATACAATATACAGAATGTGCGGTATCATTTGGTATACAATATACAAAACTAATATACCGTATATTTGTATATATAATATACAAAAATATACTACATTTCAAATATAATATGAAGTACAAAATATACTAGATTGTTTTGCTTTTCTTTAAAAGTGATAGTCGAGCAGTCTCTACTCCAGCTTTCTTAGTTGCTTCAATGTACTAGTCAATATACCAAATATAGCTTTTGATATAATTTAGTATTTTTGCGGTTGAAGTAATTTGGTATATTTCACAGTCGAGCACACTCTAGCTTTAGGACTAATTATGTTGATGATGCAACAGCAGCAACAACCGATGATGAACCGCAAAACAGAAAAAAAAAAAACAGCTGCGCTGCGTTGTGAGTCAAACGCTGAGAACGCGAACGCTGCGGATTCTTACGGTGCCAGCAGTTTGGTGCCTCGCATTGTCGCAAAAGCATGCATCGCAGTTTCAGTACTATCACCACACACTCAACCAGCAGCAGCAGCAGCAACAGCAGCAGCAGTAGCAGCATCTCAAGCTATGGCAATCGTTACGCCGAACAGCTTGGACATTATGTGTTCGATGAGCTGCTGTCGACGGAGCAACAATATTGCGAGGATCTGGCCAATGGCATCGGTCGTTACACACCCATCTTTCAATCCCAATCGGAGCTTCCGGAAGGTCTGATGGGGAAGCAACATGTGTTGCTCTCGAATGTGACACAGATTGCGGCATTGCATCGCCATAAGTTGTTGCCGCTGATGCTGCAGCATCGTCAGGAGTTGGATGTGCTGCTCGAACGTTGGTTGAAGCTCATCGAGTGCGGACATTTCAATTGCTATGTGCTCTATACTGCCAGCCAACGGGAGAGTCTGCGGCTTTACGATACGCACGAATTGTACTTTAAGGTAAGTGGGCGAAACTTGCAACACTCAACACTTAACAACCTTCTGCCGTGCCAAAAAAAAAAGAAAAAATTTAATTTTCAATTTAAATTTAATTAAATACGCAATTCACGTTACGTTGTAGTTGTTGTTGGCTTTCGCCACGCGCTTTCTTTAATTAAATTGAAAGCTGGCGATTGACACGCGGTCGGCAACGAATTGCGTGTTGCCTGCGGCGTGGAAGGTGCAAAGGGCTGAGAGAGACAGAGAGAGAGAGAGAGAGAGAGGCAACTTTAAGCCGCAGCTCAACTTACGTAAGCTTACGTCAAAAGAGAGCGAGAGAGAGGGAGTGAGGGAGCGCTGCTAAGACGTAAGCCTCGCAACTGTGACGTCACAAGAAGAAGCGGCCATTTTTAGCTTCAGCCCACTGGAAAGGGGGAAGGGAAAGGGGTTCGCACTGATTTTCGCCAAGTTTCACCGAGTTTCGCAAAGCGCAAATTAATCGCATTTGCTTTTGCCAAAAATAAACAAAATGCTCTGAATAGACTTCGAAGGGTGTACGTGTGTATCTATAATTAGTTGAGTTGTTTACAAATCTACTATAGAAACATTTAAGATTTCAAACATTTAGTTTAGTTCGTTTTAGAGTAGATAATACCTTAACTAATATAAGTATTTCGAATAATGTGGTAAATACACTAGCAAATGGAAATATTACATTGTTGAAATTCATTGGAATTTTGAAAGAAAAAATATGAAAACAAATACTATCCAAGTTTCTGTTTCATTATACTCTTTAAGATTTATAATATCTATAGTTTTGTCATTGTTTAGTTTTTAGTTTAAGGCATTAAATTTAGTATTAATGGGGCATCTTTTGATCTATAAAAATCAAGCATAATATTTAATAACAATTTTCAATAAAGTTCTTTGAGCAAGGTTCTCCTTAAGCTCAGTCTTTCAAGTAAAACATAGCTGGAACATTTTACTCACTTTAATGCTAATAAAGATCAAAAGGGTCTGTGAAAGTCAATAGTCAAATTTTTTTTTGTTTGTTTGTGCCAATCTCAATTCTTTTGCTTTTCTGTCGAGTGTTACACTTAAACTTGTTCTGATCACGCTTAGTACTTTGTTGGGCATCCGTCGTTTTGCGATCATATTGAAAGGGTCTCTGCCAGTCAATAGTCGAATTGTTATTTATTTCCTGGGCATATGGCGTTGCTCGATAATCCTAAACGGGCCTTTGCAAGTCAATAGTCTAGCTATTTTACGCTTCACACAACATTTTTGACTAGACGAGGTGCTTTATCGAGTATTAATTACGCAACCGAAGATTCAAAATAATAATGAAATGGTCTTAGCACGTCTATAGTCCAATATAGTCCTAGGCATCCGCCGTTTGCGATTTTACTGAAAGCAAGTCAATAGTTGAAATGTTTTGTTTGTCAATCTCAGTTCTTTAAATTTTATATTTAGAGAAGTCACTTTATTCTGGATTAACTTTAATTTGTTGCGATGACAGCGCTTCGTCAGGCATTCGGAGTTTCCAAATAATAATGAAAGGGTTTCAGCAAGTTTTTGCTAATCTTAGTTCATTCAATTTTTGATTATTGAAGTCAGTTTATCGATGGGTTTCTGTGTTTCTGCCAATCTCAGCTCTTTTAATCTGCACACTGAATTAGTGGCTAATTGCATTGCTTTATTGATAAACTTTAAACTTTAATCTATTCTGGGCACTCGAAGTTTCCAAATGACAATGGAAGAGTCTCAGCTAGTTCATAATCGAAATGTTTTGCTTGTCAATCGCAGTTCTTACAATCGCAGTTCTGTCTAGTGAAGTCACTTCATCGAAGATTAACTTCAGCTCAGCTAATAATAATGAAAGGGTCTCAGCAAGTCAATAGTCAAAGTGTTTTCTGTGTTTCTGTCAATCTCAGCTCTTTCAATGTGTACCCAACATTTGTGGCTCATTGAATTGCTTTATTAAGAGTTCAACTTTAATCTATTTTGTATTGACAGCGCCTGCAAATCACGCTCGGCGATCCGCTGGGCATTCGAAGTTTCCAAATGACAATGGAAGGGTCTCAGCTAGTTCATAATCGAAATGTTTTGCTTGTCAATCGCAGTTCTTACAATCGCAGTTCTGTCTAGTGAAGTCACTTCATCGAAGATTAACTTCAGCTCAGCGAATAATAATGAAAGGGTCTCAGCAAGTCAATAGTGTTTTTTTGTTTATTGTTTTCTGCTAATCTCAGCTCTTTCAATGTGTACACTAAATTACTTGCTTTATTGAAAAATTTTAAACTTTAATCTATTCTGTGTTGACAGCGCCTACAAATCACGCTCGGCGATCCGCTTGGCATTCGAAGTTTCCTGCTGAAGCCCGTGCAGCGTATAACCAAATATCCGCTGCTGTTGCATCGACTGATTACGACTTTCTTTGGGCATCGCCATCTGATATCGAAGCGAATGTTTGAGTTGTCGTGTCGATTGGAGAAGCGACTTCGCGAGCTGCTCGAGAGGGCGAATCAAGTGGATCAGCTAAATGATATCAAGCACTTTAATGCGGTAATATTTAGAGAGAAACAACAAACGAACGACATCAACTAACTCTCTGTCTCTCTCTCTCACTCTCTCTGTACTTTCAGTTTAATGTGCTGAGCGAGGCAAACTTCATTATGGTGGGCGAGTTTCAGATGCACGATTCGATGCTGCGTCGCACATATCCGAGCAAATTGTTTGTGTTCAATATCTGCATCGTGTATACGGAGCGAAAGGGACGCAAACACTTGGTGCGGGGCAAATTCGTGCTGCCCGATGTGTGTTTTGTGGCCAAAGCGAAGTCGTTTGTGTTATGCGACAAGTTGCATGAATGCGAATTCATTTGCCAGCAGCCGGCAACGCTCGACAAATGGGAGACGATAATGCACAAATTGCTGAACGCTGAACCAACACCAAAAACCTGTGATGATAGCTGTGATAAGCGGCAGTCGAACGAAGGAAAAGAAACAAAAGTGGCAAATGGAATAGTCAAAAAAGAAGACGAAGAAACAATAGAATGTACAAAAAGATTCTCCGATCAAGGTGCAATGGCAGCCATCGATGAGGCAACTGCAGTTGATGACACAAGTACGATGGGACGAAAAGCGCTGCAGATTGCAAGAAAGTGGCGGACAAAAGCTTCAGATGCCACACACAGCACATGGTACACGTTATAAGGATTGCTGTCCCGCTCTCTCTTGGTCTCTCTTGGTCTCTCTCTCTCTATCTCTCTCTTTCGCTGCTGCCAGGTGGCTGATAAAATGGATGGGTAAAATACCATAACAGGCAATTAAATTTTTAATAAAATGTTACGCAAGAGTTTATGACATAAATCAAAGGCATATGTAAATAATGGAATAACCTCCAATCCCTCCTCTCTTTCTCTCCCAGCACTCCCAGCACTCGCCATCACGCTCACTCTGTGCTCCACATTCAGCTTCGGAAGCTGCACAGCAAACAAAGGGCGATAAAAATAAATAACAAAGGCAGCAGCGACCAACAAAATATTACTCAGCAATGACGCACTTCATGCACCCTTCACTTTGAGTCGTCGAAATTTCACGCAATGAAAATAGCTCTTTAAACATTTCGTTGTTGTTGTGAATTGTACAATTTGCTTATCTATTAAAGAATCATGCTTCGTAGCTTTAAAAAAAAAACTTGTACTTTTAAGACAATTATTGTTATTGTGATTTTATTGAAATAATGAATTCAATTCAGGCTATGTTTTCCTTTGTTTGTTAATATCATTTAAGTTTAGTTGGCAATTTATTAAATTTAATTTTATTATTTGCTGTGTTAAGAAAATGCAATAGAATTGCTGCAAGAAATCAATTTGGATTCGTTTTGTTTGTAATTTGTATTGTAATTGTAATTTGATTATAATTGTGCAACTTTTGTAGTCAATGCCAAGATATCAATTTGGATTTTGTTACTTCAAATAATTTGTACAACATTTGCAAATCATTTTTAGTTTTTATTTAACATTTTTTTTTGTATTACTTTAATAAATAAGAAATATTAGAAAACTTTGCTTTTTACTTTTAACAAAATTATATTCCAAACACAATTTATTGAAAATGAAACAACATTGCTTGTATTTTTCTGTTCATAAAATAATGTTATCTTAATCGTGATTAAAATTTTGAATCAAGATTATATGATGTCAAAAATGAACCAAGTTTTAAGCTCAAGTTTAAAATTCAACAAAAATTCTAGATTGACCAATCTTGAAATAAAAGTTTATAATGTTGTTATAAGAATCGAAAAATTTTAAATTTCAACCAAGACAAAATCTTAAATCAAACATCAAACATTCTAAAATATAGATTATTAAAAAAAAAAAAACAAAAATAAAAGATTTATACAGTTCTTTATATATATTTAGTTGGGGATTTATCTTTTAGATCTTTTAATCTTAAATCTGTGATTCAAGGACAAAATCTTGTTTAAAGATTTTTTTTCTAATCAAAATTTACAATCTACTTTTAAATCTACTTTATTTCTCTCTGTGAATATAATTATTATTATTTATTTCATAATAGTAGAAATCATTATTGATCAACAAAATATTATTATTTGCTCATTTGCTCATTTCATTTTGGTATTTTTATAAAGCTTTAGATAGTTGCTGTGGTTTTGATGAAATTATTGCTGCGAAGACTTGCTCAACTTTTTGTTTGTCATATACTATATAATGTTAATAATCAGCAGCAATTTGCAAGAGTTGAACGAAAACCACATTCAATCGACTACGTCTGACCACAGCACAAATATATATATATATATATATATAGTGTTATATATATATGTACTTGTACTTGCTTTTGATATTGTTGTTGATGCAAAAACTCAATAATTGCGCCTTGAAGCTGTGACAAAATACACACAAGCAGCCACTTCATAAAGTCTGTGAGTGCGCGTTTGTGTGTGTGTATGTGTGTGGGGGTGTCTAGGTGTGTGTGTGTGTGTGTGTAAGTGTGAGTGTGTGGAATGCCTGGCAGTCGATGAATTGATTTATGTGCTTGTTTGTCAGTTGACCTGCAACTTGTGCATAAATTTCAAATTTGCTGCCACCAACACACACAGACAGAGACACAACCACACCACACACACACACACACACACACATACATACACATACATACAGCCACACACACCCTCACACACATTGCTCATACGCAATGTGTTTTGTGGCCCACACTAATACACATGTCCGAAAGTTTCTTCAACAAAATGATGATAGTATTCTGTCGACTTGCAAAGGGTGAGCCAACAAAGGGGCGATGAGAAGTGTGAAGGAGAGATGTTAGAGGGGGTGGAGAGGGGGGGATGTTGTGTGGTGGTAAGTGACTGCCTGACATTGCCCTGCAGATTGTTTCGACAAGTTTTCGTGTAGCTGCCACCAAAAACTTTGCCTTGGCATCTTCATAAATATTTTGAGTTGTTGTCTAACGATATGTTGCTGCTGTTGCTGCTGTCGGTTGCCTGCTGCAACCACTGGCTGCTAGTGCAGGTGCAGCTGCAACAACAACAACAAATGTGACGCGAAGAAACAACAAGTATGTACAACTATTTTAAGCGCGCTTAAAAGCCCCTGAAACAAATATATTTCGTTTAGTATTTAGTACTTACACCCCCAAGTACTTTCTCCTTCCTCTCCTCACTCCGAAACGTAACGAAACGAAAGGAAAAAAAAACGTATAGTGCGAAGTTTGAAGAAGTTGACAAAGTCACTTTTGCCAGAGATCTAGAAAACTGGAGCAGCTCAGCATGGAAAATAGTACGAGCATCTTGTGGATTACAACAAGAACAACAGCAAACAAGCAGTGTGTAAGCCACAAGTTCAGCGACAGTGATGACAGTAGATTAGCGCTGGGCTTGAGGTCGTGACACGACACGACACGAGAAAGTAGGTAACATATTTAACCTTAACTGAAAGATGAATAGTCGAATCAATGATAAAGAAGTTAAGTCAGCTTAGCAGTAGATATAACATAATTAAGCTAACATGAAGATGAATTCATAAGCAAAAAACTATTGAAGTGTGCTGTGAAGCGTCTTAAAATAAATACACATAAATAAATACTAAATTTTCAATTTAAATTCAAAAAAGAAAAGAAAATTTATTGGTATTATATGCGCTGCTGAGAAACTTGGCAAAATTAGATTGGGAATTTTCTATAGTTTCAAAGAGAACAACTACATTTGCTTTTAGTGAAAACATATATGTTAGAGAGCATGTCACAGATTAGTACACTCGACTATAGCTTTCTTACTTGTTTTGTTCTTTATTGCTCTGTAGACTTTAAATGCTGTACCATAAAAATAGTTTCGGACTTTTTAAAATTATTTATTTTTATTTATTCATGTATACGCTTATTTAATATTCTACATGTATTAAACTAAATAAGCAGGCATCAGCTGTTTATAGTTAGTATAAGTAAATAGTATTATTACGCATTACGTATACGTTTGCCTATGCGTTTTACGTTTACGTATTACCCATGCATAATACGTATACGTATTCCTTATATGTATAACGTATACGTATTGATAATATGTATTACTTCTACGTATTGCTTGTATGTATTACGTATACGTATTGCTAATATATACATATTATACATATACATATAGTATACATATTGCTTATACTTATTACGTATACGTATTGCTTATGCATATTACGTATTCGTATTGCTTATACTTATTACGTATACGTATTGCTTATGCATATTACGTATTCGTATTGCTCATACTTATTACGTATACGTACTTCTTATGATTATTACGTATACGTATTGCGTATGAGTGCTACATACGTTCAATACAAAATTTCAATACGAAGCTATCACTGATAAAACAACTCTTTAAGTTGCTGAGCATTGCTAATTGAGCAATTAAAATGCCTACATCGAAGTTATCAACGCAGTCAAATCAAAACGACTGCGTTTTAAATGCAGTAGTGCACTTTTGGGAGCATGTGAACACGATTTCAATGACCATGAGGAACGATTGCAAGTGTGTGTGTGTGTGAGTGTGTGTGATTATCAAAATGGTCATACAATAGACAGAAATCTGCGCTGCAAAATGTTGGGCGGCGGCATGTCGTTAAAACAATAACAGCAAATGGACGAGGAGCTCTTTCCATTGCAATTGCGGCTGTTGCCAACCGACAACAACAGCAGCAAAAACAATAAAAATAAAAGTAGAGCTGAAGTGTAGAGGAGTGAAGCAAGATAAGCTGAAAGTAGAAGAAACGGAAGGGAGGTGAATGATGAAGGGAGAGAAGAGAACAACGCTGCGCAGCGTGCACCAAATGAAAATCGCACAACAGCAATTTCTATTTGGTTGCGTTGCCAGGAGAGGATGAGGGTGAGAGAAGGTGAAAGAGAGAGGGAAAGATTGCCATGCCGTGTGCATTCCTTTGTCACTTTCATCCTGCCACTTTCTCCCTTGTTCCCGCTGCTTGCCACACGCACTTGCAACAACAGCAAAACTTGACGCCTCAAAATTGTGATGACTTTCCACTTTTGGTCAATGTGTGTGCCACAACGACTGCATGTGTGTGTGTGTGTGTGTGTGTTTGTGTGTGTATATTTACAGTTGTGGCCACGCAAGTTTGACTTATCGATAACATATCGACATTGGAATGCTTTGTCATTGCGCTAAGTTTGTGGGACAAACTCGACAAACATTAAAGCACACATACATAAAACTTACATTTATTACAGATTACATATTGATAAACTGTCAAGAGAGCAAAAATTGGACGTATCGATAATATATCGACAGTTGCAGTGGGGGAGTTGCAAGCGCTGTGTAATCCATAGAAACATTCTATTTGCCAGCTAAATTTATAAATATTATTGTGTTAGCAGCATAAGTTAATTGTGTAACGATAAGATTAATCGATAAGGTTATCGATAAATCGAGATTTATTAATCAATCAATTAATGGCAGCGTTATTTGGAGATGGAATTTGTAAATAACTATGTCTGGATAGTTGAAGCTCTTCTTTCATCGATAGCAACAGTGGACACATTTATCGATAACTTACGTTTAATCGATCATTTGTTTATTTTCACCTTTATAAGCAGCAACATGTTTAAATACAAATATCTGGGTAGCATGAGTTCATCATGCATCAATTACAACAATCGCTATAGTTATCGATAACTTCCGATTACTAAATAATTAGTTTATATTTACATTTATATGCAACAATCATGAGTTCATTATTCATCGATAACAATAATCGATAACAGTTATCAATAACTTGAATGAAATCAATAATCGATAGATAGCAACATTATTTGAATCAAGTTTTTAAATACCATGTTGCCTGAGCAGCATGACTCCATTATGTATCCGTAGAAGCAATCGACATACATAATTATCGATAACATGCATTTAATTGATAATTTTACGTTTAAATATAGCGTGGAGAGTTTGATTTTCTTCAAGATGGGTAAACTCTGCTCAACCGATAGTCAAATGCAAAATACCTATCCAGATCGATTAAAATCGATAAGCTATCACACTGGACGCGCTGTGTTGGAGCAATTGATGCCCCAAATCCAGCTGCAGCTGCTATTTAGGGCGCTGGCTTTTCCAACCCGTTGGCTGATTAGCCATAATAGAGGCAGACGCTGCAGGGCAGATGCCAAGCAAGCATCTTTACAAACAACCTCTCTTTTATATAAGGTGCTCGCTGCAAATGCATCCCTCAACGCGCTGCAGCCCTGGCGTGCTTGCTTGGGATAACACAAGCTAAGCTAAGCAGCAAAAAGTTACACGCAACAACTTTGCACAGTGGCTCTATGTGTATGCATAGCTAAATATACATACATATATGTATTTAAAGAGAGAGAGAGAGAGTGAGAGGAGGTAGAGGGAGAAAGGTTAGAGGTTAGCTGACTGCTGTCCATAAGCTAGATGCAGCATATTTCCCTTCATGCGGCAACTGGCTTGCTTGCTTTCTTGCTTTTTCAGCTGTTGCAAGTGAACACGGTAGATTTGCCACTTTCAAAACCAGCAACAAAACGCATAAATGTGCACACAAAAGCAGTTCACATAGAGATACTTTCTCTCTCTCTCACGCTCACGCTCTCTCCTTTGCTTACTGTCTCGCTTTGGCGCTCTTGAAGCACTTTTGGCCTTGTTTGCACCCGTGGGGCCAACTTCAATTCAAAGCGAACAAACTAATTTCCTATGCAAATTGAATGGCAGTCAAGTGTGCGAAGTTCGAGATACATTTGTGCAGCGCCAAATGCTTTTAAAAACAACCTCCTTCCACTCTCTTCTCCCCCCCCCCCCCCCCCCCCCCCCCCCCCCCCGTCTGTCTCCTCCTCCTCCGCCTTCACCACCTCGTTGCCACCGCACACAGCCCGCAAAAACACAAAAACTGTGTCAGTTAAATGCTAAGCCAGGCAGAGCTTTCAGAGAGTTTGCTCGCTTGCTTTGCCACATGCTGCACACGCTGCATGCTGCATGCGGCATGTGGCATGCTGCTGGCCCCTTGGCTGCTGGCAAGATTGCCTCTCTGTTCTGTTGTTGTTGTTGCTGCTGCTGCTGCTGCTGCTGCTGTTGCCTTGGTTATATAATTTACTTTTCATTTTAATTACTAAGTGGTTTGTGCAAATTAATTGCCACCCGCACTTGAATCCACATGCATATCCGCATCCGCATCCGCATTCTCTTCATTCCCATCCTCATCCTCATCCGACTTCGTTGTCCTGCTGCATGCATTGCCCGCATTGCCAACGCGTATTGTTATTGTTGAGCACGATTGTTTTGGGAGTGAAGCTGAAGTCGGGGTGGCAAATATTTGACTGCAAATTACAAGCACACGTGTGCGCCGGCCATAGAATTCTCATATTTGCATAGACAAAATCAAACAAACGCATCGATAACATTGCTACAGATACAGTTTTGGGGGCGGGTTATATCTATATATGTTATACATACTCGTATAGATTGGAGGGCAGTCTGGACAATTGTTATGCATATGGATACGCTTCTCTTATCTGCATGTAAATATTACTCATACGTAACCCACAACAGAAAGCCAGTTTTTTCTTGTTTTATTTCCTACAAAACACAAAGGGCAAGCGTAAACTGCAAACTACAAATTGTAAACTGCAAAACACTGGCAACTGGCAACTGGCAACTGCAAGCTGCAAGCTGCAGCTTCGAGTTTCTTTAATTGCATTTTCGACAGCAAATCTCTATTTTGGGCGTTGCTACAGAGTTCTGGAAGTTCGCCTTAAATGACAGTGTTTTCATTGCAAATGTGTAGCATTGAGTTTTTAAGGGGAGATTACAGAGAGAACATTATACTAGAGTTGCCAGATTGAGGGAAACTGCCAGAGAACATTACATTAGAGCTGCCAGATTTTCTGGTTCTTTGAGTTTCTACTGAAACTTGAGCAGTTTAAGCTAGTAAAGAGGCTTAATGGCAGTGAATTATAAGCATAACTTTACTGCCCGTTAGAGTTGCCAGATTACTACATTTTGACTGGAAAAAAGTTGGCACATTATTTTGTTTTTGGTTTTTAGCCTACCGAAACTCGAAGTAGTAAAAACGTATTCTTTATAATAAGTGAATTATTAGCATCACTTTACTGCCCGTCAGTGCTGCCAGATTGCTAAATGTTTACTTTGGAAGAGTAGCCAGATGGTTTTGATGATCGTTTTTAAGCCTATCGAAAATCGAAAAAGAATATTAGCACAATTTAACTGCCGGTTAAAGTTGTCAGATTGTTAAAGAAAGAGAGGATTTGCTTTTGGTTTTTAACTGAACGAAAGTCGAAGTAGTAAATATCTTATGGTTTATTAGCCTGTCTGGATAGTTTAAGCTCTTCTTCCATCGATAGACAGTGGACACTTTTATCGATAACTTACGATTAATCAATAATTAGTTTATTTTCACCTTTATAAGCAGCAACATGTTTAAATACAAATCTCTGTGTAGCATGAGTTCATCATGTATCAATTACAACAATCGATATAGTTATCGATAATTTCCGATTAATCAATAATTAGTTTATATTTACATTTATTTGCAACAAAATTTGTGGATAATAATCATGAGTTCATTATTCATCGATAACAATAGTCGATAACAGTAATCGATGAATGTGAATAATCGATTGATAGCAACATTATTTTGAAACAAGTTTACTGTAGTTGGTGGTGTCAGATTATAACATTTTTGCTGAGAAAGCGTTAGCGTTGCCAGATTGCTACATATTTACACAGAAAGAGTTGTCAGATGGGTTTGCTTTTGGTTTTGAGCCTACCGAAAACCGAGAAACTTCATAAGGCTTTTAGAATGTGGATTATTACTGCCTTACTGGGAAAGAGTTGCCAAATTGTTTTGCTTTTGGTTTGAAAATATACCGAAAATCCAAGTAGTAAATACTTTATATCTTACGGAAAGTGGATTATTAGTATAGCTTAAGTGTTAGTGTTAGTGTTAACACATTGCTACATGATTACGGGGGAAGAGTTGCCAGATGGTTTTGATTTTGGTTTTTACCTTACCGATAATCTAAAAAGCTATTAAAGATTGTTAAAAGTTGATCATTATTATAACTTTATTGCCTGTTACAGTTGTCAGATTTGTACATTTTTAATTAGAAAGAGTTGCCAGCCTGTTTTTTGGAAACGAATATCAAAGAAGCAAAATTCCTTATGCCAGCAAAAAGCTATTACAACTTATGGAAATACGGTCAGAGTTTGCTGCCAGTTTGCTGCATTTATTTGTGTCTATATATTTTAATTTTAAATAATGACAAATGCACTGAAATATTTAGTTTTTTAAGGCCAAGGCAGCTTTAATTTTGCTTAAGTTGCAATACCTTATACACGAGTAATTGGCTCTAAAGGGTAAATTGTTTACTCCAAAGTAAAAAAAGTTACAAAGAGAATAAAAAGATAATGTAAAATAATATATAGATAACGTTGACATTTTTCTCTTTTAAAATACGCACTAAACAAATTAAGAGATAACAAGCTTTAAAGTAAAATTTAAAGTTAATCAGATTACTTAGAGACCAAAAATTTTCTTAATAACGAAAACAAAGTTTATCTCTAAATATAAAGTTTAGCATTATTAAAACTGTAGTTCTACATTTTTAACTTGACATATATCCCCTTGAGTTTAATTATTTGTGCCTATTTAGTGCGGCATTAAAGGCAGTGAAAAGTGAAAAGTCTGAATGCAAAGCCTGTCAAGGTTCTTTAAGCACGAAATTGATTACAGCTTTGGTACAAATAAAAGCATTAATATCCTGTAAAAGCATAAAATTGGTATTGAGGGTAGCTTGACTTAGAAATTTTGTAAAAAAAAAAATGCAAAATGAAATTTAACTGACAGCAAATTGAATATCAGCTAGTGTTATACTCAATTTATTTGCATTCATTGATGCATTAGGATTCATAAAGTGTTCTTTATGTTGTCTAGAGTATACTCGTAGTCGATCATAGCCGCATTGGTGCGAATTCATTTCTTTTTGCTGCGGCTGTTTGGTGAAACACGCATTAAAGCGCCCAGAAATCAGAAACATATATCATGGCCTCCAGCAGCTGTAGGCAGAAGCCTGGCCCAAGTCATGTGTAGAGAGAGCATGCAACGAGCTGGCTGATGAGCAAGCGGGAGGGAAGAGGAGAGGAGAGAGAAAGATGAGAGAACAGCACTTAAAAATTCCCGACAGATAAGCCCTGGCTGACAAGTAGCGTGATGCGTGGCCGGCGTAAAAATGAAACTCATTCGTCATAAGAGCTGCTGCTGGCAAAAGCGAGACAGAAAGAGAGTGGGAGAAAGAACGAGAGAGAGAGAGAGAGAGAGGGAGAGGATGGCACTGAAGCAGCAGCTGGAGAGACGCACGTGCGTTCTAACAAGGAGCATGCAAGAAGCCAACTACAATTGTTGTAGCTGTTGCTGTTGCTGTTGATGTTGCTGTTGCAACTATGGCAGCATTTATGATGCTTTGATATATTGAAGTGGCAGACAGGCGGGCAAACAACAAGCACAACTCGACTCCTGAACGTTTGTATACCCTGTATAATGGGATAGAGCAAAGGTAGGCAAGACTAACAATTTATAAAACGTTAAATACCAGAAAATAACATAATCAAGCTGTCTGATAATTAAAGACATCAAAAGGATAAAAATGATAAAATATATTTAAAGTTGTATTTAAAATATTGATATCGAAATAAAATATGCGAGTCTGTCAATCAAAGCTTTTCGTTTCAAAGTAGACATAAAAAAGAGCAAAAATACTAAAATATACCAAAAATTGTATAAAGTATATTGTTATATTCATTAACAAACATTTCAATATACCAAAGTTGTATTTAGTATATTGATATACTACTACATTCTAAATATAACATACAAAATGCAAAATACCATACAAAAGTTTTTTCGTTCGACCTAAACAGACATCAAAAGAGCAAAAATACTAAAATATACCAAAAATTTATATATATATTGATATACTATTACATTCTAAATATACCATAAAATATGCGAGTCTGTCAATAAAAGCTTTTCGTTAGGGTTGAAAGAAAAATCAACTGAAATTCCATAATCACGTATTCTGACAAGAGCAAAAAAAAGTATCAAAATATATCAAAAGTTGTATTTCGTATATCGATATACTATATATTACATTCAAAATATACCATAGCTGCAGTTTTGTAATCAAGCTGTCTGACAATTAAACACATGAAAACAGCTAAAATTCTAAAATATAATAAAAGTGGTATTTCGTATATTGATATACTACTACATTGAAAATATACCATATACAATATACTAATTAATATGTGAGTCCGTCAATCAAAGGTGTTGAAAGAACTACTGCATTTTAAAAAAGCTGTTTTGAGTTTCGCAAAGTTCTTACATTAATAAATAAAAATAAATAAATTAAGATTTCAATAATCGAATGCAATATAAAGTTGAAGCCATGTCAATAAAGATAGCACATCTCAATAATTTTCTCAGTATAATTTCTTTATATTTGATTGCTTTTTTTCTAGTCTTCGTAAATGACTCAAATTAAAAGCAATTCATTTCGAGCTTTACTATAGAGTCGATGGCCTTAGTAGCTAGCACTGCCTTCTCATAGTTTTTATATTATTTGGTATAATAATTAACATATAAATAAATAGTGTATTAATATATTGATTGCAACAATTCTAGGATAACTATTAGTCATGATTGCCCGCTGTATGCTGAGTGCTGTTTGAGTACAAGTTGTACGTCAGTTGTTGCCATGACAAACAAGCGTCATCAGTTGACAGTCATAAAATCAAACATACACATGAGTGTGTTAGTGTGTGTGAGAGTGTGTGTGCCTATGTGCGTCAAGCAAAAGACAGACAGAGAGACAGGACAGTCAGGACACCCAGTGTATATGTGTGTGTGTGTGTATTTGTATTCGCATAACAGTCGAGTCGCTTATGCAGCTCAAATATTTTTGCAACAATTTCGCTCGTTTGCTGGGCAAATTTACTTTTAGTTATGCGGCCATTTGCAACAAGAAACTTTCCCAACAAAAAACTGCCGCCGGGCAGATTCGAACTGAAACTGAAGCTGAAGCTGAAGCTGATGCTGAAACTGGACAGGAGTTTGCAGGAGTAGCCAAAGGAGCAGGAAGTCTGCTCTGTTCATGGAATGGCGGCTGTGCGGCAAGCGCATCTAATTGATTGACAGGACGAGGGGAGCTGCCACTCAGGGCATAATTAAAAGCACATTTATTTCAATTTTCAACGCTAAAGTGGCCATCGAGCCACTCCAGTCCATCCACCATCCACCATCAGCCAACGAATACATGAGCAGCAGTCATAGCCATAGCCATAGCCGAGGACATCGTCGCCAGGACAACAAATGAAATACGCCTGACAATCTCAGGCTGCCTGACGAGGCATAAAGTAATTGATGAACAACAAAGAGCGAACCATCCGAGAATTCTCCAACACCAAACACTCCTCTCTCCATCTCTCTCTTTCATTCATTCTCACTCTAACTCGGTTTCAGTTGCGCTAATTTTTTGTGGGGTAGCTTCGCTATGATTTTGGCTTACAAATTATGTTGCAATAAGATATCATCTCAGGCTAACTTACCGCTTCTTTCGGCTATCTTAAATACTGAAATAAGAAATATTGAGTTTAGATTTTTTCGAACTTAGAAAAACAATCTTGAAATAAGATTTATAGGTTGAAACAATCTTAAATCAAAATTCAAAAATGATTCATTCTATATTCTATATTCGATTGAAAATCTTGATTTGAGATTTCTTTTAACTTAAAAAGAACAATCTTAAGTCCACATTTTAATCCTTAGTTTGCATTTTAAGATTGAAAACGTCTTAGTTTATGATACAAATCTTGATTCAAGAATACTTTATTTTGGATTGAATAGAAGATTGCAAATCTCAATTTACAATTTTTCGGTCTTGACATGAATAATTTTATTCTTGTTTCAATTTTTTCGCCCTACATAACATATTTTTAATTCCGTGCAGATCTGAAGAAAATGGTGGATTGGTCATGATATAATATTAACACTCTGACTCGAGCGTTATGAATAAAAGAAATGTTTTGTTGACAAATTTCAATAATGTTGTATTAATTATTAGACAATATAATAAATTATACAACATGATGAAAAAATTAAAGTTTTATTATGTAATTTATTTCCATTACTAATCAAGCAATGTTTCAGTTGTGTAACACAACGCTTCATCAAGCGAAGAGGCATTTCCCAATTGCAGCGTATTTAAACCAAACCAGCAATAACAAAGTGATGTCAAGTACTTGGCAACGAATTCATTTCGAGTCTCTGACCTAATGATATATGCTGCGCTCTCAGTTTCCGATATTCCTGCCATTATTTTTGTTTTTGTTGTTCAAAAAAGTGTTGCCTACATTTCGGCGCAAGCAAAATCGAAACGAAAGACACGAAAATGAAAACGTTAATGAAAATCTGAATCGAGTGCATATTTTGTGATTTCAAGCGTTGTATATATGTATGTATGTATTTCCGTTAAGAGACGGCTTAAATTCCACACTCCTCTCGGCAATTGAGTTGAATTGATTTAAAGAGCCTGCAAACAATTGCGCATTAATCACATGACAGCGCACAGGGAAAGAGAAGCTGACAAACACAGTTACTCGAATTAGTTTTGCCCACAGTCGGGGTAATTTTTGGAAAAAGGCCAAACAAATAAAATCCAGTCAGAGCTGACAGACATAAGTAAACATTTGAATGACATTTTCCTGATGGCCAAAAAGAGTGAATGCAAAATTGAGAAAACGAATCTCATTCAATTAGCAATTTTACGCCACTTCTAATGCAAATGCGAATGAGAATGATTAAAATAGGATTTAAATAAATTTTGTTTTTTAAATGGATAACTCTAGAAATGTTTTTTACTACTAATAACTTTTTCTCGATGCTGCAATAATGCAAAAGTTTATGAGCACAAATTAAACAATAATATTACTGAAAAATTCTGAAATAATTAGTTTTTGATTTAAAGTTCATTAATTAAGACTTACAAAAAAAGTTACAGTCGAGTGTAATATACTTCAAAAATACTACAAATATACCAAAAAGTATATTTAGTATGGATGTCGAAATATACCAGATTGTCAGCTAAGCAGCAACCAAAATCTCAGGAAAAACCAACTACAGTCGAATACTCTCACTCATTTTAAACAAGCATTAGTTAGAAAAATATGCCAAATGATTATACCAAAATATGCTGAAGACTATATTTAGTATATGGATTTACTATTACTTTGAAAGATACAGAATACCGCACATTTATATACCACAAAAATACTAAAATGTACCAATGGCTATATTTGGTATATTTACATAGTACTACACTCAAAATATACCATCGAATACTAAAATATGCCATATTATCAGCTTTTATGAGCCAAAATTACTTTCAAAATTACTTAAAAATTATTTAAAATCGATAAAAATTGGAAACAAACTTATTTGCAAGTTCTTTAAAAAAACACAATATATCTGTACTTATTTCATAGCCTTCATTTTTAGTCTCAGTCACACGCTTATCTCAAATGCCTTTGGTGGATTCCAGCTGTTCGGCTTGCGCTTTTGTTGTTGCCCTTAGCATTTATCATTTGCTCATAAATAGGTTCAATTATGGCCAGCAAATTGTTGAACAACATTTTCATAATTATCAGACTGAGCGGGCCACAAAGTCCAGTCTGTGAAGCGGCACGACAACGGCGAAGTTACTAACTCTCCCCCTCTCTTTCTCCCTCTCTCTCTCTCGCTCTCTCGTTCTTTTCATTCTCTGGCAACCCTAATTGAAAGATGTAAAACGTTAGCTCGTTGTTAGGCGAGATTGCAATAGAGTCCAAGGGAAAAGTGGGAGTATGAAGGGCGGGGCAAGTCGGGGTCAAAGCTGATAATGAGCACAAAAACTCTGCAAGTGGAACTATCTTGCAAGTCATGTCCTCAGTCCTGTGTCCTGTGTCCTGTGTGATGCTGTCGTCGCTTTATTTTTATTAAAACATAACTCGCATGCAATAGGAAAAGACCTTATACCCTGTAAATATGTGATTATTATTCTTGTATTCAAATTGATTTTTCTTTACAAGTTTTCTTTCTACTTTTATTGCAGCTGCTTCAGTGACATTATAAAAGTATTTTAAATCTCATTTAAAATTTGATAGTTTTATTTATTAATGTTGCTCAAGTTGGACAAATTCATGTAATAACTTTAAATAATATATCCACGCTTTAAGGTTGGAAAATGCAATTTAATGTGAATCATTTACAGAAAAGTATTGCTTAAATTATTATCACATTTTTAAAGTTGCCTTTTTTAATTAATTTGTCCCTTTATTTTTGTTGCTTTTTTTATCAATTTCTCCTGCTCACTTTCTCAATTGGTAGTACTCTATAGTTATTGTTCTTAAATATATTTACAAAAAAATAATTTGAAATAAAAATTACGCAAGTATTACTTCATGGAGCATTAATAACAATTCATTTATTCACAATTTAATTTAAAATCTGTATTTAAAAATGCGAAGAAACTTGATTATTTTGTTCTATTATGGATGATGAATAGACAATAATAAAAATACGAATTTAGTTGGAAGTAAATTTAAATGAAAAATTCAACTTTTTAATTGACCAATAAATTTAATTTTTTAGTAATTAATTTAGGAGGAAACTAAATACATCCTCACATATGACTCTAATCTACGTTTACTATGATTGGAATACAATTCTATACTATAGTACTGTAGTATATTAGTATATCAGTATATAGTATGAGTATAACATATTAGTATATTAGTCTATTAGTATATTCGTATATAATTTTGGTATATTAGTTTGTTTTTATATTAATATATTAGTATTCTAGTATCTTAGTATATCAGTATATTAGTATATAAGTATTTTAGTATATAAGTATGTTAGTATATTAGTGTGTTAGTGTGTTAGTATATAAGTATATTAGTATATTAGTATATAAGTATGTTAGTATATAAGTATGTTAGTATATTAGTATATCAGTATATTAGTATATTAGTATATTAGTATATAAGTATATTAGTATATTAGTATATCAGTATATTAGTATATCAGTATATTAATATATCAGTATATTAGTATATAAGTATATAAGTATATTAGTATATTAGTATATCAGTATATCAGTATATTAGTTCATTAGTATATCAATATATTAGTATATAAGTATATTAGTATATTTTTATATAAGTATATTAGTATGTTAGTATATAAGTATATTAGTATATTAGTATATTAGTATATCAGCATATTAGTATATTAGTATATTAGAATATTAGTATATTAGTATATTAGAATATTAGTATATTAGTATATAAGTATATTAGTAAACTATGAGGAGTTTATTTGGAGTAAACATCTCTTATATCGCCCACTTCTGGTTTGCTTTATCCAGGGTATCCAAATTGGTTTCCACCAGCTGCAGTGCGAGTTTGTGATGGTGTTGTGTGTGTGTTTATGTGTATGTGTGTGTGTGTGTGTATGTGTGTGTGTGTGCGAAGCGAAGATTGTCGTGGCAAAGCAAGTGCTTTGTGTCGCCATTGTGTAAGCGATGATGCTGGTCACCATCGCAACCACCACGGGCAATGTGCAATAGCAATCGCAGTGGCAGCAACAGCAACAGCCTAGTGTATCAGCAACAGGAGCAGGAGCAGCAGCAGCCACCGCACGCCCAACAGCAATGGCAACAGCAGTGTGCAGCAGGGTGAAGCTTGCTTTTCAGTTCAACTTTCTTTTATTATTACATTAGTTCGTTGCTGCTGCTGTTGTTGTTGTTGCTGTTGTCGCTGTTGCATGGCAGTTAATAGAAAAATCTGCAGCGCGCAAAGTCTTTGAAAGTTTCTGCAACTAACTTGCCCCACACACACACACACACACACACACACACACATACAGAGCACTGCTTTTTCCCCGCTGCACCTTGTTCTAGCCGTTGCTCTTTTTTTTCTTTGCTGTTTTCTGTTCTCTTGCTGTTGCCCTCGCTCTTGCAGCGGGTGTATTTCATAATTTAGCTTGTCGCTGCACACTATTCACATTTTGCAATACTGCACTCCCCCCTTTCCTCCCACTCCCTCTCTCTTCCCCCCATCGAGCGCCTTGTCAACCCATTCGCTTGGCACACAATTTTGAGTTAAGTTGATTTTCTCTCTTGTCTTTTGCTTTTTACTTTTTGTTTTCTACATTTTCTTTTTTTTTTTTTTTATTCAGCAGTTGTTTTCTTCTTCTGCTTTCTTTCTTTCCTTTTCTGTTGCAACTTCGCCGTCGTCGTCTTTTGTAGTTTGGCTTTTGTGTTGCTTTGTTTGTGCCTGGTGCAGCGTGAAATTGAATTAGGTCAATGCGTCAAGTAAAAGTGCCAAATATAAAATGACAACAAAAACAGCTGCACACAAAACTACAGCAACAACAACTCTGCACAAAAGCGCAATAAAGGAAATATGCTTTTGTATTCTCCAACTCCAACTCCAACTTCATCTCAAACTCTAACTTCGCCTTGGCCTTTGAAAGTCTGTGTGCATTTTTATTTTTATTTTTTGTACTGTTGCCACTTCGAAAGTTCAATATGAAATATGCCCCCAAGTGTCGCTGTTGCTGAGAAATTGCCATCGAGTCTGTTTGCTTCTCATATATGGTACGCTCTGTGTTTCAGGGACAATAAATGGATGTTGTGTGATTAAGTGACAATTTGTAGCTCTAAAGTCGAAAAGTAAAAATAATGCTCTTTACTGCATAAAACAAGGAAGAAACTGATGTCACTAACAACTCTTAAAAGCAAGCGAAACAACGCAATAGTATTTAGTATTTTCACTATATCATTTGGTATATTTTATCATTATAATTTGGTTAAAATTTTAAAATTAATTTGGTATATTTTGCCAAACTTAAACTTTCTTAAAATATATATCATTAATTTGGTATATTTTATCATTAAATGTTTCTTAATATATACAATTAATATTATCATTAAAATATACCATAAATATACCATAATATATAACTTAACATGTATTTAGTATATTGCCAAAGTGCTGTAAGAACAATTTTATATTTCATAGTTAAAAGTTTGCTTACAACTTTGTCATAAAAATGTACCAAATAAATATACTTAAAATACTAATATATTCCGTAAAATATATTTGGTATACTGCTAAAGTGCTGTAAAAACTCTGAGAGCTCTGTTTCTTAAAGAAATTACATTATTATTATTATAAGTTTTCACTATTGGAAGAATTAGTTTATTTATATTTTATTAAAGATGTTGAATTCCCACTTTATAGTATTTTTAATGTTATGCTGAGTATACCAACCAGAACGTTTTCTTCTTAAGCTTGCTATAAAATGGTCCTAAGATGTGTGTCTGGGAGTGCAAGAAAAACTTTTGACTCCAACTTTTTTACATGCAAATTTGCAATTAATTTCGAGCACATTATTACACACGACATTAGATTGATAGACATGAGAACAGCAAATTAAACTTGTAATTAAATGCCAACTTCACAGGAGTATTGCTAGATTGAATAACGCGCAAAGACATATGTTCATAAGTTTCAATATTTCAGGCAGAATGTTTTCAGCAGACGAATGTATAATAAACTTGTAAAGGAAATGTTTACAACATCTTTCTTGCGCATGTAATAAAATCATTTGTTAATCCTATTCAGAAAATCAGTTAATAAAAACAATCTCACAAATTAAAGAGAAAAGTAGAGAGATGGGATTATTATTAATTTTCAGCACTTTGTTGACCAAACACAAAAAAAAAAAGACTAAATACAACAATTTTGTTGTGGCTGAAAGTGCGTCGTTAGCCACTTTGGTGAGTAATTACTGAAAGTATTCCCCGAGCAACAACTACGAGCAAATATTTTATTATAATGATCAGCATTATAGTTAAGCAAATACAAATAAAAATAAAAATAATAATAGCAGCTGCAATTACATTTACGCTACACGCACAAATGGCCAACTAAATCATAATTATGACAGCAACTGTTGCAGGCAGCAGCAGCAACAGCAACAGCAACAACCACGACAACAGCGACAGCAACAGCATTAACAGCAGCAGCAGCAGCCCATTAACAATCTGAATAATTTGCAAATAATTTATTAGCCGTCGTGGATCGAAAGCTCTTGAAAGTTTGCGCAGCAGCAAACAAAAAATGGCAACAAGCAAATTTTGCAATTAGCACAAAAAAATTAAATGTATTAAATAAGCAAACAGTAGAAAAAGAGCAAAACTAATAGAAAACACCGAATTTAAAATACTCTCAATATTAATTTATATTACTATAATAATTCATATAATCTATAATATCATCATTGTATCTCCCATATATACATGTATATCCTTTATCCTATATCCTATATCCTATATCCTATATCCTATATCCTATATCCTATATCCTATATCCTATATCCTATATCCTATATCCTATATCCTATATCCTATATCCTATATCCTATATCCTATATCCTATATCCTATATCCTATATCCTATATCCTATATCCTATATCCTATATCCTATATCCTATATCCTATATCCTATATCCTATATCCTATATCCTATATCCTATATCCTATATCCTATATCCTATATCCTATATCCTATATCCTATATCCTATATCCTATATCCTATATCCTATATCCTATATCCTATATCCTATATCCTATATCCTATATCCTATATCCTATATCCTATATCCTATATCCTATATCCTATATCCTATATCCTATATCCTATATCCCATATCCTATATCCTATATCCTATATCCCATATCCTATATCCTATATCCTTTATCCTATATCTGTTATACTATATCTTCTATGCTATATCTGTTATACTATATCTGTTATACTATATCTGTTATAATATGTCTGTTATACTATATCTGTTATACTATGTCTGTTATACTATATCTGTTATACTATATCTGTTATACTATATATGTTATTCTATATCTGTTATACTATATCTGTTATACTATATCTGTTATACTTTATCATATATATTTATATATCTTATGTTCCATGTTCCTTATTTCATATTTATCATTCTTAATTGTATTTTTATATGTTGCTTCAACATTTTAATACACCCCATCGCTAGGTTAGGGTATATTAAATCCCAGTGCGGTCATTAATTGAATTTTACGCTCTAATAAGTCCGCACGGAAGCCAATGAATGGGCATGCCCATTAAACAGAAGCTAAGTAAACTGATTACATATCTGTATAAGTATTTACAAGCCAAAATGGAATATGCTTTATGTGGCTCATGAGTGTGTGTATGAACGTGCAAATACCCTGTAAAATTATGCAAAAAGCATTCAGTGAAAATATCAATTGAAAAAGTAACTAGAATTGGAACTATTCACTAAAATATTCTTCAATATTTCTTGAGTAATCAAATCGAAATATTTCTTGATTAATCTAAGCTACCCCATTGTAGTAGCTGCGCTTTAAAGAGGGTATGAAATGCTCTTAAATAAATCGGAATTTCAGTTACAACTTGAGGCAAATTTGTGGCCATTTGTGACGAGTGCACTACAAATTGAGATTTTCATTAGACAAATTTTCTGTTTCAGATTATGAAATTTGAAAAGGCCAATCAAACAAAACAAACGGTGATAACG
Source organism: Drosophila kohkoa (assembly GCA_019972355.1). Classification (NCBI taxonomy): domain Eukaryota; kingdom Metazoa; phylum Arthropoda; class Insecta; order Diptera; family Drosophilidae; genus Drosophila; species Drosophila kohkoa. The sequence continues at coordinate 3,675,302 of BJEL01000071.1, read as the reverse complement.
ATAACGATGATGATGATGATGATTGGTTTAATGTTTGCTTTGCAATTGAAAATGAAAATGCAATAACAAATTATTTAAGAGTGGAATTTTGCGGTTACCCGGATTGCATTTAAATCGATTCCCCAATGGGGAGGAGGAAGAGGAGGAAGAGGAGTAAGCAGACACTCTCCCGTCTCGGCTGACACTCTGTTAGCCACTTAATTAACATTAAACCTTTGTTGATATACCCACCGCCTCCCTCTGCGCCTGCCACGCCCTTCATTTAGCGACGTCAAAAGCTGAAAATTGTTTTCATTACGCGGACTAAAAAGGAGCAAACCGTCGCTGTTGAGTGCCTGATGCGACACTCGCTAATGCCACGCCCATCAACTCGACGCCATCATGCCAAGCATTCCCCCACCTCCCACTTCCTACTCTCCTTTCCCCTTACTTTGACCGTGCTCTTCTCGCACAGACTCCATGGCAAATTTGCATTAACGAACTGAAGGAACGAGCTCTGTGCACAAAGCGAATGCTAAAGCGGATCCGGATGCCCAGCTATAATGCCAGAGCGAGACAGAGACTGAAAGAGAGAGAGACAGAGAGAGAGTAAGAGGCAGGAAGAGGCGTGTGTGGGCGTGGTCTGATGCAGCAGCAGCAGCAGGTATCGCAACGCGGCCATAAACAAAAACTCATTAACCCAATTTCAATATTAAACGCAATGAAAGTGCAACGACGCCAAAGGCAAACACAGATACAGATGCAGCTGAAGCTGAAGCTACAACCACAAATACTGGAAGAGCTACAACTACAGCTACAGCTACAACTACAACTACAGATTCAACCACAGCAGCTACAGCTAAAGCTACAGCTTCAGTAAAGGGTAAAACTGCAGATACTACAACTTCAACTCCAGATACAACTACAGATAAAAGTGTAGCTCACAGTTTACAGTTAATAAAACACCAACTTATTGAGACACTACAAATATAGATTAAAAAACGAACTAAAGATACAACTCTAGATAAAACTACATGAAAGGAGACAACTATTGATAAAGCTACAAATACAAATTCAAAATGCTGCTGGAATTTACAATACAGATAAAACTCCTTCCCGCCAATGAACTTGCAACTATGGTGAAATATAAGACGACATCTATGTCTTTACCTACATCGATAAAGAAACAACTACAACTTCAGATACAGATATATAAATTTACTTTTAATGATACAACTCTATATACAACTACATCTCAACTTAGAACAAGATTTTAAAGATAAAACCGCATCTGAAGCAACAACTATCGATAAAGATACAACTAAAACTTCAACTATCTATGTATATGCAACTAATTATAAACTCTAGACAACAATAGATACAACTAAAGATCTACTTAGAATATAAATTATGCATAAAGATACAAATGCAACAACATTTAAAACATAAATTTCCAACTTCAAATTAAGCTGCAAATATGGATAAAGATACAAATTGAATTTTAGATACATTCAGTCTCAACTCTCTATATAAAAATACAACTACAACTATATATTAAGATACAAATACAACTAAGGAAACAATTTCACATAGAGGTACACCTTTAACTAAGAAAACAACAGCAAATAAAGATACAACTTTAGATACTTTATTTCAACTTCAACTCCAATATCAGATGAACTTACAGATAAAAATGCAAATGATACAACATTTTAAGAAACTGCTTAATATAAAAATACTTATAACATTGCAGCTACAAATTGAGCTGCAAGTTATTATGTAAAGATACAAATTGAATTTCAGATACTCTTCGGCTCAACTCTATATAAAGATACAACGGCAGTGGTACAACAACATAGATAAAGATACAAATAGAACTAGAGAAACACTTTTACACACATCTCCAACTTAAAAAACAACTGCAAATAAAGATACAACTATAGAGACTGCAATTTCTTCAACACCAACTTCAGATACATTTACAGATAAAGATGCAAATGCAACTACATTTGAAGATACTGCTACAAATTTAACAGCAAGTAGATAGATAAAGCTATGAATTGAATTTCAGATACACTCAAAGATACAAATACAACTAAAGAAACAATTTCACATAGAGATGCAACTTTATCTCACGAAATAAGTGCAAATAAAGATACAACTTCAACTTTAGATACGCTTAAAGAGATAAAGATACAAATGCAGCTACATCTGAAAATACTGCTAAAGTGCAACTGCAAATCGAGCTGCGTTTGTAGATACAAATACAAATTGAGTCTTAGATACACCCACAGAAACAGCTTCAGCTCTATAAAATAATACATCTACTATATAGTGCCAACTAGAACTGAAGATAAAGATGCAAATACAACAAAGATACAACTTCAACTCACGAAACAACTCGATATAAAGATACAACTTCAACTCCAATTTCAGATAAACATAAAGATAAAGATTCAAATGCAACAGTTAGAACACAAACTACAAACCGATCCAAAATTTTAAAATAATATAATGGCTACAACTATAACTAAAGATACAATTACAACTATAAGCTTAAGATACAATTAGAGCTGCAGCTAAAGATACAACTACAACTAAAACTGCAGATACAACTTTAACTAAACTTATAAATACATTCACTTGAAATTCAGAGGCAAGCTATTAAATGGCGTGAGTTGTGTGAAAATGAAGTTATCGCTAGGATGAGAGAGAAAGAGAGAGATGGAGAGATAGAGATAGAGAGAGATAAAGGAGAGAAGGGTAAATTGTGATGTAAAGTCCAGCTCTCAGCTGGCGCCATAACTGATGGAACTCTGACAATAATCACTCAAAGTGCAAGTCATTAATTTTCATTATATTTCCCTCGCATTATTTGTCAAAATTCTCAGCTCTTTTCTTTCACTCCCTCTCTCTCTCTCTCTGTTCTTTCTTTTCTTTCTTTCTTTGCAGTTGGCACGCTTCTTTTTTGTTTGCTTGGAAACATCTGTGGCCAAGTTTGCACGGCAAGTGGCAGAAATTCAATGCTAATTTAAGCAGTAAACCAACGAAACAAAAAACATCAAAATGCGATGAAGGCAAACTAATGATGTCAGAGACTAGACCACACACACACACACACACACACACACACACATTCACACACACACACACACACATTCACACACACACACCAACACACACTAACACACGCACAGCTTCTTCTATACTTAATCAACATGCAATATAGCACACATGCTGAGACTTCAGCTTAAAGAGAGAGACAGCGAAAAAGTTATCTAAGTGTGAACAAAGCAAATCATTTCTTACGATTTAAACAAATGCTGAAAACTTTATTATAGCTGAGAATTTTGCAACGCATTTAAAATAGTTTTACAGAATAATTTTAAAGTTTAAAGCAAAAAAAACAGTTAAGAAAGTTACAGTCGAGTGTGTTCGACTGTGAGATACCTGCAACCTATTTTCAATGAACGCCAAGCAGTGCGGTATTAATTAAAAAATATGCGGAATTAATATACCACAAAAATACTAAATATATACCAAATGCTATATTTGGTATATTGATATAGTACTATACTCACAATGCGGTATTCCAAAAATATACCAAATGAATATACCAAAAAAAATACTAAACATATACCAAAGGCTATATTTGGTGGTTTTATTATTATTAGTTAGTTTAGTAAGCTAGTTTGTTTGTTAGTAAAATATACCAGATTGTCACCCAAAATAACTAAAACTCTTAGTGAGTAGGCGTTTTTGCATAGACAAAGTTATTTCTTTAATAAAAATACCAAATATACTATTTGGTCTATTTTTAATATTTTTATGTTAGATTTGTTTGGTATATTTTAAAATCAATACCGTACTTGTTTTACTTTGCTTTAAAATATAGTATTTTTGGTATATTTTTAGTATGTTTGCAGTATATAAATTTGGTATATTTTAGGTATAATACCGCATTGTTTTGCTTTTATTAAAAATCGTTAGTAGGCATCTGACAATCAAACACTCGCGACTATAACTTTATTACTTATTTTATTTGCTTTCATTTTTTTGTAGTCTGTTATTCTAATAATACGATTATTTGGTGAAAGGAATACACTTGGTTCGAATGCCTTTCTAGCTGTAAAGGTTCAAAGCTCAACGCTCAAATCTTATATTCTAGCTTCTTTGGATAGAATGTTTGTCATTCGCATTTCCAATTGAATATTTTCGTTTCTAGTAATGTGAGTTTCAATTAAATGCCATTTCAACTTCAACTTCAGGTCACTTTTAGTTGTCAGCTCTCTTCTCCTCTCTCTCTCTCTTTCTCTTTCTCTTCTCCTCTCTTCCTCTCTCTCTCTCTCTCCCTCTCACTCTCTCTAGTTTCTCCCCCTTATTTTCTTTGTTGTTCTGCAGCTGAGACACTTTTGCCATATCTGACTCTGGCTGTCTGACTAGTATCTGTGCAATTGGCCAATTAATCATAATCCTTGCAGCCAGCAATCAACTGCACAAAAGCAGGCTACGAAAATGTCCTTGCAGCTTGCTCATTAATTAGATGCCTCTTGCTTTTACTTCTCACACCCAAATACACATACACAAACTTACTGCCAAAGCGGGGGCAAAAGGGAAAGGAAGTGTGCTTGGTTTTGGTTGACCCCTTTTGCATGTGGCTTCAGTTTGGAGACAGAGAGAGAGTGAGAGTGAGAGAGAGAGAGTGGAGTATTGCAATTTGCTTAATGCTGTTGTCGGGCCTGTCGCTCTACCAATTTCCTTTGCATTCCGTAACTCGTCCCTCCTCCTCATCCTCCTTCTCCTTTTCGTTTTCGGCCAATGCCGCAGCAAAACTTTGCCAATAACTGCAAATGCAATGCATTAAGCCAAACACATAGAAAGAGAGAGAGAAAGGGAGAAGTGCTGTGAAAGCTTTTGGGTTGCAAAGCGAAAATCCACTTGGCCAAAGGCACAACAACAACAACAACAATAACAACAAACACACAAACTCAAAGCTCTAAACGCACCTGTCGCAAAACTGACATTAAATTCACATTACAAAATTGGTTGGCTGCATTCGGCGTATCAGTTTTTTGCAAGCTAAATAATGTGTGGCGCCACCGCCGCTTAGCCTGAAAGAGAGTGAGAGAGAGAGAGAGAGAGAGAGAGAGCGAGATGGAGAGAGGAAGGCAGGCAACAGCCAAAAGCCATCGATGCGCTCACCTGCCGAAAAGTTTGTTTTAATGGACAAAGTTGCCAACGACGCTCGACGGGATTGCGTCGGGGTGGATGCAACAACATTGTTGCCACTGCTGCCACACTGCCACTGCCACTGCTGCATTTTCTGTTTGCAGCTTTTGAAGTTGTTAAGCTGTGGTGCCATCGCCTCGCCTCGCCTCGCTTTGCCTCTCCTCGTCCGCTGCCTTTTGCCGCCTTTAAACTTTTAGTCAACACAAATTAAATTATAAGTCGACGGTCTCTGTCGGCTCTCGGTTGCCGATTGTGTGGCACAAACCACGTTGCAGTTGCAACAACATCAACATCATCGCAACTCCTTCCACCTTCCTCCTTCCTCCTCCTTCTTCTCTTACGGCCTGCTGTCTCAGTTTTTTGAGTGATTTTCTTGCTCGTTAAATTTTGCTGGTCTGGCGGACGACGCCAACGTGGCGTATGCGTAATCTGATATCAACTCACAAAACTTTCGACACGACACACACACACACACACACACACACGCACTCTCTCACGTTTACAGCAATTTGAAATCTGTTTTCGCAACAACTTTGTTCAACAATTTTTGTGCGTTCTGATTTGAGTTTGAGTTCTGCACGCATTTTGAACAAACATATTATTTAAATGTACAACGAAGCGATGCTTAACTATCCTTTTACCTCATTCTAATTGTATTGCCCTTGGCAACCACAAACTCTCTCACACACTCTCTCACACACTTACACTCAAACACACACACACACATTGCCTATGCATTCGAATGCAATATTGAAAATTTGTTGTGAAAAAACTTTGCCAAGAAAATGTCAAATTAAAGTAAAACTGGATTTCAATTTTCGACTTGAATTATTCTTGAATCTCTTAATGTTCATAATCTAAATGAATTAAAATCTATGTTATTTATGCTTATTAAAGAAATGTGCTTTAAGGTGCTTGAGATGAAATGCCGAGTGCTAAACAAGTTTTGCATCTTGAACTCATTTCGCAAATAAGCTATTAGCTCAACTAATTGCCATTGCGGTTCTTCTTGTTGAGGCAGCTTAAAGCTTAACCTTTGCGAAGCTCTTAAACTCGTTAGTTAGCACTATAAATAGAGTACTATATATAGTATAAAATATAGTACATTGCACGCGCAGCCACTTTCAGCTGATGTCATTTAGGACTTTAAGCAAAATGCGAGCAATTTAGCCTCAATTTTCAGTTTTAGATGCTTACAATGTTTGTGCCTCGCATAATTGTTGCTTGTTGTTGTTACACTCGCTAGACAGGGGGTAATAGGGTATTATAACTTTGTGACAATTTAGTATATTTTGTACTCTTATGTATATTTTGAGAGAGGCTTATTTGCTTTGACTGACAATCTGGTATATAAAGCACTGCATTCAAAGTATACCATAAAATGCATTTTATGGTATACTTTGAATGCAGTGCTTTATCAATATACCAAATAAAGATTTTTGGTATATTTTCGGTATTTTTGTGGTATGTCAATTTGGTATATTTTAAAATTATATTGTGTGTTGGACTATAGCAATATACCAAATATATTCTTCGGTATATTTTTAGTATATTTGCGGTATTTTAATTTGGCATATTTTAAAATTAATATCAAACTGTACATTTTGGTGTATGGTATATAAATATAACAGCTTGTGGTATATTTTGAGTAGTTTAGCGGTACATTAATTTGGTACACTTTAAAATTTAAACCCCATTGTATATTTTGACATACGGTATATTTTAAATGTAGTACTATATGATTATACCAAATATATTCTTCGGTATATTTTTAGTATTTTTGTGGTATTTTAGTTTGGAATATTTTCAGTACTTTTGCTGTACATTACTTTGGAATATTTGTAGCATTTTTGTGGTATTTTAGTTTGGAATATTTTCAGTATTTTTTCGGTCTATTACTTTGGAATATTTTTGCGGTATATCAATTTAGTATATTTTAAAAGGAATACCAGACTTTCATTAAAAAAAAGGTAGCGGGTATCTCAGAGTCGAGCACACTCTTCTGTTGCTTTCTTGCTCGTTGTTGCCGCCGAGTTACCTCGAGCAACAATCTAGTGCTGCCATTAAATGCTTCAGCTGTTTAATGAACAAAATTAGCAACGTTGCACACGAAACGCGAAACGCGATGCGAGGCAAAAGCTTATGGCAATGTCTACTACAAAATACTTGCACTAAACAGTGCAACTAAAGCAGCGGGCAAAAAGGAGCAACAAAAAGTGAGAAAACTAAGCGCTGACTGAGAATGGAGTAATGCAGTTAAGTTAGACAAAGGCCAGAAGAAAGAGAGAGATAGAAAGGGAGAAAGAGAGAGAGCAGCTCTAAGGCTGCTCTAAAGGTTAAACAGACGCCAATATACAACGGCAAAATGCAGCTGAAATAAAGTAGAGTAGAGAAGCAGCAAGGAAAATCGCGATAGAAACCAAAACAAAAGGAGTTCCAAGTACAATGAAAAAGCGCCAAGAAAGAACCTGGATTCTAGAATTAATCAAAGAAAACAAAAAGGTAATGAGCATTAATGCAGTTCTAATTATGACGCCAAGCTTCGCTGCTTGCACTTTAAAGCCTAGAATTTAATTTGAAATAATAATAAATAAGAAAAATCGATAAATAAACAATGATAATAAATTATAATATTAAAATGCAGTCAAAAGCTTAAAAAAACAAAAAAAAAAAAAACGAAGTTAGAAAGCTTCAATCGAGTGTGAAGCATAAAAGTGCGCTAATATTCTTAACATATACCGTGAAATACTAAAATTTCATTCAAAGTATATCACAGAGTGCAAAATATAACAACTAAATACTGTAGTTAATATTGTGTATACCAAAAATCAAGTGAAAAGTTAACTACGCAGATTTTCAGGCAATTCACAAGAGAGATTTTAATGTGGGAATAGAAGAATAAATTCCTAGATTTCAAAATAGAAGTCTTCAATTAAAATTTAAAGTTTCTGCAAATAAATTGTTAACAAAAGGAATACCAAAATTATGAAAATGGCAATTGATTATTTGAAAGAAAGGAAATATAATGCGAAACGAAATAAAAATCGTAATAAAAATGTAAGAAATTGAAAATGTGAAATTACCACAAGCTGTGCAATTCAAATAGTTCATAAAAGTAACTGAGATATAAAGAGAATAAATGAAATTTAAAAAAATATATATTGAAATACAAATTTTGCTGTTCAAATGTTAGAAATCTTCGCTTAAAATTATGTTTATCAATTGCACTTAATCTTTAATATAAATCTTAATAGAGAGTATGTAATGAACAAAGTTTAACTCTAATAGCAACAAAGAATACAATGAACATTTGTGTATTCGATATTTATACACCAAAATTTAGTAATTTGAACTCTCCAGGTTACTGGGAAAGGGCAGAAGGCAGGAAGAAAAGCTCAGCAGGATCTTAGTTGGTTGCACATTGTTTTGTTTGTCCCCCCCAAAAAAGCAGCGGGCGACAGGAAGAAGTCAAGCTGTGTGAAGGTGTTTGTTTTTCTTTTGAAGTCCATGAGGCGAAAATGTCTTAATTACAAAAATGAGCCAGCGTTTTAGGCCAGCTCCCAAAAACACGGATAACAAATAGCACAAAACAAGCAGGTAGCAACAACAAAAAAAGAGAGAGAAATGCGAAAACCGAAAGAAAGAAAGCAGGACACAGGTGACAGGCGATGTTGGAGACAGTTGACTGACATACGGAGCAAAAGAAAAAAATGTTGTACTAATTTTCTAATTAATTTGTGGGTGACGCTTGAGAAGAGAGAGACAGTGAGAGACAGAGACACACAGAGAGAGAGAGAGAGAGAGAGAGTGAGATAGAGAGCGAGCGCTGGTCACATCCTGCGGCAATAACTCACAGCACTTTATGCGCTTAAGTGATTTCTAATGCAAACCAATTTCCGAAATCAGCAAAAGCACTTGAAGCCATTTCGACTGTGCTCAGGACGAGAAGGACATGGAGTTGGAGTTGAAGGGAGAAGCTGAAGCAGCGGCTAAAGGATATTTCGTTTAGGTTTTTGCGCCAGCCAGGCAGCCAGGCAGCAGGAAGTCAGCCTTGTCTATCGAGCAAATGACAGTCGCGATGGCTGCCGTCTCTCCCCCTCTTCTCCCCCTGCCCTTGCCTCCTCTTCCACTTCCTCTGTCTACTCCCAACAACAGCTGCTGCGGCTGTTTGTCTTGTGAGGCGGCGCCTGATATGCTGAGGCACAAAATGTGCACATGATACGCCGAAGCGAAACTCGACAGGCAGCCCATAAAAACGAGACACACACACACACACACATAAAGGACACAGGACACACACAATGTACACTCAAGTTGGCAGCAAGCGACATGCAAAATCATAAAGGAAAATATTGAATTTACTGCAAGAAATGCAAATTTTCTTTTGCCCTTGTCCTTGTTGTTGCCTTTGTTGTATTGCACACAGCACACACAGGACACACAGGACATCCAGGACACAGTATACAGAAGGATATGAGGATGAGCTCCGGTAGAGAACGACAACGACAACGAGGAACGAGAACGAAGCCCTTAAACAAGATACTTGTAGTGCTTACATGTAATACCCAATACTCTTTATATTCCTTCGTCTTCTTCATTAGTAATCAAAGAGCCAAAGATGAAACTTGCTCAACGTTAAAGTGCGGTTAGTTTCGAATAACCACTAATTGCAGTCCAAATTAATAACTCAATCACAATGTTGAGGGTTCTCATTGAAGAGTTGATAATGTTACGAATTTATTGGTATTCTTATCAATTAATTTATTTTCAAAAGCCCTTAAATGAGATGCATTGGAAATCAACCTTGGTGATAATTTTTCTATGTATTTTATTATTATTATTATATATTATATTTCTATATTTTGTGTATTATATCTTTGTGCCTCCATTAAGTATATATTATCCTTGATCAGCGTCAACGGCCGAAACGATTTAGCCATGTCCGTGTGTCTGTCTGTCTGTCTGTCCGTATAAAACACTGGATCTTAGCATCTATAAGAGATATAGCTATAATTTTCAACAGCATTTGTTATGCTTCCACTTCTGCCCCAGAAAACCGACAAAAATCAAAAAATAATCGTAATTTTGTACCTAGAAATTTTTGGAGCATACAATAAAAAGTAGTATTAAAGAAACCTGAAAATTTGGTTGCGATCAGATACAAATTGTAAGAGTTATTTAAGATAAGAGTTTTGAATGTGGCAAAACTTCTACTGTAATGGGATCTTAGTTACATTGCCTAACAATCCAGTACATTTTACATGTAGTACTACATCAATATACCAAATATAACAATTGGTATATTTTTAGTATAAGTCGCTTAGGGTAACAATCTGGTATATTTTGCACTCAATAGTATATTTTGAATAAAGTAATATATCAATAAACCAAATATATTGTAGTCTAATATATTTTTAGTATTTTTGTGGTATATTAATTTGGTATATTTAAAAATTAACACCGCGCTGTTTTGCACTGTTACTTTATCAATATACCAAATATAGCTTTTGATACATTTTAAGTATTTTTGCAGTATATTAATTTGGTATCTCACAGTCGAGCACACTCGACTGTAACTTTTTTACTTGTTTTTCTTTTATTCCATTGCTTAATCCAAAAAAACCGTATACAATAAATGACTTTCATTTAAAAGTCACAAATTTAATATTCATAGTTAATTTATTTTTAAAAAATTTTAATGGACTTTATGTTATACACAACTTCAGTTATTATTTTATTTTGTTCTTATTTCTTTCACATTTTTTTAGTATGTATGTACATATATATTATTTACGCATATTTTAAGGTAATTTTCTAAAACGTTTCCAAGACACTTTCAAATATTGAACTACGAATATATTATGCCATACGAAAGCAACTATAGTGAAACAACAAAATCATGAATAACAGCATAAATGGCGCCTTTCCAAAAAGTGTGAATATGAGCATGAATACAATGTTAGCTCTAAATTCGTTCGCCTACAGTTCCTTTTTACGATGTTGCACTGTAATGTCTCCGAGTAGCATTTTCTTATAGCGAGAGTCGCACTTACAGTTTGAATTCCCTAAAATACAAAATATATGCATTTCATTTAAGTATAGTATATTATAGTATTTTATATATATTTAGTATTTTCATTTTATACATTTATTTCTTAGCTTTAATCGATTTTACTTGTTTGGTATTTTTAGCTTTGAATTACTTCGATTTATTTATAAAGACAAATTATATATTTTCAACTCAATATTATTCAGTATCTTATATATATTTAGTGTACATTGATTAGCTTAAATATATATATTCTTTTTGGTATGTTTTAATTAAAAATACGGTTTTTTTATTGAAGTGAAATCGTTGCGATCTTTGTTTGATTCATTGTTTCATATATTTTCATCATTTGATATTTGTTTGGAATATATAATTTTATTTTTGTATAAAGTTTTTTCGCATGCATTTGGAATTGTCTGTTCTTTTTGTGTGTGTGTGTGTGGAGCACACCTCGATGTATGAAGCGTATGTGAAACGTAATCAAACATATTGGATGCATATTGCGGCAAAATACATTGGGCAATAAAATGTAATATGGCCAAATGATAAACAAGTCAACGTACGGCAAGCAATCAAGGGGGAGCAGGGGAGCAGGGGGAGTGGCAAGGTGTACAGTACACCAAATATGAAGGAGAGGAATGCAGAGAGAGGAAGAGGGAGAGAGAGAAAGGAAGAGAGAGGCTTTGAGTATAATAATCTCAAATGAAACGCAGGCCAAGCTCACAGACTGCCAATGACAATAAAGAAGGCAAAAGGACACATGTATGTGTGTGTGAGTGTGTCAGTGTGTGTGTGTCAGTGTGTGTGTGTCAGTGTGTGTGTATCAGTGTGTGTGTGTATGTTTGCTGACGATAAAATTAACAATTCAATGAAGTGAATTCAAAATGGCAAATCGAGAAATGAAATCAAATAACGACGCTGTCGACAAACAACAAGACAAGCGACACACACACATTGCTACACACACACTCACACATATACATAGACACACACACACATAGACACATGGTCATAAAAGAAAAGCACAAGACACAAATAGCTAGAATGAAGGGGAATGAAAAGCAATGGGGAAAAAAGCAACGAATCGAAACGCAACAAAACGAAACGAAACGAATCGAAAGAAAACAACAACAAGTCAATAAAAATTAAAATAAGAAACAGCAGCAGGCAAAAAGTTTTTATTTTTATGGTTCGGGCTGTAACAATTACGCTCCCAGCAAATGTTCCAACTCCAACTCCAAGTCGAAGTCAAAGTCAATGTCTGAATGCGAATAGAAAACGCATAACAAAACCAATGAAGACTGACAGACGGAGAATTCTATGGCATATATAGTATACATTGAACATTGAACTGTATTGCAAAATAAATGAACCATATGAAGAGGCTTTCGAACTCGGCAACTTTAAGAGCTATAGTTATGAAAGTTGCCATAGAAAAGAATAGCTATTTCGATGGTGATAATAATGGAAGTATAGAAGAGGCAGATAATACATGAAAATATCAGAATAAAACTAATATAGAAATTCTAAAGATTACAATTAATATTAAAATAACTAAAGTCACTTTTTCGAACTCGGCAACTTTAAGAGCTATAGTTATGAAAGTTGCCATAGAAAAGCATCGCTATTTCGATGGCGATAATAATGGAAGTATAGAAGAGGCAAATAATACAAACATAATACTTTTAAAATATGTAAGAAATATCATTGAGAGTAAAACTAATCTCGCAATTCTTAAGATTACAATTAATATTAAAATATCTAAAGTCACTTTTTTAAACATGGCAATTTAAAAGCTTTGTTATAAGTACTTGAAACTAAGTTCATTACGTCATATCAAGCATAACTATTTAGAAAGCGATAATAGAGGAAATAAATACAATAATAAAACACAGAAATTTCAAAAAACTTGATATTGAAACAAGTAAGAAAGCTACAGTCGAGTGTGCTTGACTGTCAGATACCCGTTATCCATTTTGAATATAGGCAATACAGTGCGGTATTAATTGGAAATTATACCAAATATAAACATACCGCAAAAATAATTTAAAAATATACTAATTACTATATTTGGTATACTGATACAGTAAGAGTGCGAAACAGTGCGGTACTTATTTTAAAATATACCAAATTAATATACCGCAAAAATACTGGAAAATATACTAAATGCTATATTTGGTATATTGATATATTTCAGTGCAAAATACATAAAATATACCTTTTATTATATTTGGTATATTGATATAGTACTACATACAAAATATACCAGATTGTCAGCAACTATGATTCATAGTATGTAAACGTTTTTACCCTACTTTGGATATATAGTTATTGAAATATTTTGGATATATAATATAGCTGATAAAATATACATATTTTGTAGAGTCGGAGATGCAAAAAGAATGAAATCAATAATACATTAAATTCAAAATAACTTTATTTATAATAAAATTAATATCTCAATACCTCAAATTCTTTTTTCAAACTTGCCAGCTTTAATGCCAATTCTACAATTACTCGCAACTCTCAATTAGGCAGCTATTATGCAAATAAAGACAATTTTAACTCAATAATATCCGTCGTAAATAAAATAAATAAAACATCGGCATCTTTCGAAATATAAATCAAACAAAAATCAATCGAAAGCTTTATATAATTTGTTGCAAACATAATAATAAACAAACATTTCTTAGCCGAACTCATCAAACTTGGAATAGGAGCAAAGTGTGCATCGTAAATATCATATATGTTCAATATGTATAAGTTACTACAAATAGGATCGCATAAACAACTACAACAACAACTCTTCTTCTTTCTTTTCTTGGCTGTCGCCGTCAGCGTCAACTCAATTTTTAGCCAATTTCTGTGTAAATTCCATTTGTATTATGCATATGGATGGCATAAATCGTATTTTAAAACAGTTTCCAAACGTTTTCTCTCACGAAGTCTCTTTCAAATTGAGCCCTGAAACATTTTTGCCGAAGACGCGCGAGTGGAAGAGGGCGGCGCGAGAAGTTTGTCAAAATGAATATCTCAATAATGCGGTATTATACTAAAAATATACCAAATAGTCCCATAAAAATACTGAAAATATAGCAAGTGACGTATTTGGTATATCGATGAAGTTGTTAATTCCAAATATACCACAGAGGTCGAAATATACCAAATAAATATACTGGTATAAATACTAAAAATACACCAAATGTCATATTTGGTATATTGTTTATGTGATTAATTCAAAATATACCATAGAAATCAACATATACCAGATATTTGGTATATCGAAGAAGTATTTAATTGGAAATATATCATGGATGCATGGATGAAAATGCCATAAAAATACTAAAAATATACCGAATGTGATATTTGGTATATCGATTAAGTACTTAATTCGAAATATAACATAGAGGTCAAAATATACCAGATATTTGGTATATCGAAGAAGTATTTAATTGGAAATGCATCATGGATGTCAAAATATACCAAATAAAAATGTCATAAAATACTAAAAATAATACCGAATGTGATATTTGGTATATCGATTAAGTACTTAATTCGAAATATACGAAAGTGGTTAAAATATACCAGATATTTGGTATATCAATAAAGTACTTAAGTAAAAAAAATATACCATGGAGGTTAAAATATACCAGATTGTCAACCAAAGCAGCTAAAACCCGATTGCAGTAGACGTAATTCGCCATACAAAAGTATTTTTAAAATAACTTTCACAATATTAAAATGCATTAACGATTCGAGATAAGCGATGCGATAATTTGATTTATTGCTCGCGCTGCCCTCGCCCATTAACATACGTATAGCATAAATCTCTCACACTGCCTGTCATTTTTATACACATTTTATGATCGCCTGACTTACACACACACACATATACATGCATATATCGATTTATGCAAGTGTGTGCCAAAAATCACAGCATACTTTTTCGGGCTGCCTTCGATAAGGGGTGAATGAGAGGGGGAGAAGAAGCATGGGGGGAAGGAGCACAGAAAATAATCCAAAATAATTTCACATAAATGGAGCTCGGCCGAGCGTAAGCATAGCGAGTGTGTGTGTGTGTGTGTGTGTGTGTGTTAGGGTGTGTCATTGGTTTTGCTTTACTACTAATGAATTCATGTAGCAGCGAGCAGCGACGCCGGCAGAGGCAGATGCAGCGGCAGAGGCAGCGGCAGAGGCAGCGGCAGAGGCAGCTGTTGTTGCTGCTAAAATGTTTACATTTAGTTAAACGTAAACTGAATGCGAATATGCGAATATGCGACTGTGTGTGTGTGTGTGTGGCAAATGCAAATTCTGTCAAATGCAGCTTATGTGGGCGTGGCAGCTGGGCGGGAGCAGCTTGAAATGCGGCTGTTTGAATTGTTCATATTTTGATTAATTTCTGCAACGCTGCACGTTGTTCTCTCCGTTGCTGCGGTTGTTATTGTTGTTGTTTGCTTGTTGAAGTAATTGCAAAATGCAGTCATGTATGCGTGAGTGTGCGTGTGAGTGTAGTTGAGTGCATAATCGACACACACACACACACACACACACGCATGCACACAACTCACTCTGCAATTAAACAAATAAAGCGCTAAAAGCAAATTCTAAATGAATTAAACGATACAAAACTCTCGCGAGGCACAAGAAGGATGTTGCAACAACAGCAGCAACAGCAGCAGCAGCATTACAAGCCAACTATCCAACACTCTTCTGCCCCTCCCCTTCTCCCCTACTTTCGCTGTCAGCTCGCTGTAGTACGCTTCATGCGCTGCCATAAAATATGAGATAATAAAAAGTGAATTATGTGCCTGCGGGCAGCAGCAAAAGCAGAAGCAGAAGCAGCAACTATGGCGCAAAGTGAAGAAGAAATAAAGAAACGCAACTCGAGTCCATTGCGCGATTTGAAACGCACTAAAGTGACGACTTTGAAATACCCTTTTCCTTCAAAAAAAATTGTTCATCTATTATTTTTCCAATATTTATTTGTAATACTTCAAATGGAACTTTTTCACTTCTTCCAAAATTTATTAAAAGAAAATCCAAACAAAATGAAAAGATTCAAAATTTCAAATGTGAATCGAATATGGTTTTCCAGAGTTTTTTCAGTTGCATAACTTGCATGTTTAACAATGGATTACATCCAAAATTATGAGTGGAAGCTTCACCTTAACTAATCTATAAGCACATCTAATTTCATAGCTTTAGTGGCTGTACTTACTGAGTTACTATAGACAGTTGGCTTAAATTTAAAGTATAAAAACATACAAAACAAAAATAAAATCAAAAACTTTCATTTCAATAATTTGTTTTGCTAATTATAATACTTCAACCTTAACACTTTTTCTAAAATTAAAAAAAAATATATATATATTAAAAGGTATTAAAGATTTAACAATTGGAAAAATTTGTTAAGAAAAGATGTTATGGAAGTGAACACATTTTATTTAATTTTTTTATTGTATATGTTTTATCTTCAAATGGCACTTCTATACTTCTTTCAAATTTAATAAACAAAAAATAAAATTCCATTAAAAGTTATAAAAGGTTTATAAAAAAAAATACATTTTTGAAGAGAAAGTAATTTATTTTATTTTTATATATAAATGTAACTTTTACACTTCTTCCAAAATCACTTACAAAAATAATTAAAAGATATGAAGGATAGATTTCGTCTAAAATTGTGAATGGAAACTTCACGTTAACTAAGCTAATTTCATATTAGAACAATTTCTTATTACATTTTTTGTAAAATTGTATACTTTAAATGTAACTTCTACTCTTCTTCCAAAATTAATAAAAATAAAAAAAATGTATTAGAAATAAAAAAATTATAGAAATAAACAAAACAATATTTGGCACATAATAACAATAAATAATTTGTATAGCAACATTTTCCTTACTATATACTAACATCTTTTTGCCATCTCTTTTTTTACAACTCAGGCTACCCTACAGCTCAGCAATTTACAGGGTATGCTTGGAAAAATCTAACAAAATGCAACAGCAACAACAACAACATTTAATTGCAAATGTTTTGTTTGCCTGCTAGTTTTTATTTGCACTTTAATTATGAAATATGCGAAACGCAGCAGCGGCAGCAACTAATTTCTACAAGTTGCAGTTAAAGTTAACGACTAACGACTAAAGAAGTCGGGGCAGCAAACGAGGTATCCGTGTCTAGCTGCTAAAGTTACTAAGTTATGGCCAATGTGAGACAGCGGGCAGCGTTTCGCAATTCCCACTGACCGACCGCAGCATAAATGAATGGCTTAACTAATCGCTGTGCATGCAATGCACGAAACAATCTTACAAAGAGAGGGAGAGAGAGGGAGAAGGAGAAGGAGAGAGAGGGAGACAGAGAGGGAGAGAGAGGGAGAGAGAGAGGGAGAGAGAGAGAGAGAGAGAGAGAGAGAGAGAAAGAGCGAAAGAGAGCGAGGAGAAAGCGACTTTGACTTATTGATATCGGGCTAATAACAAAACAAGTAAGAAAGCAATCCATTTTCAATAAAATCAAAACAGTGTGGTATTATTATTAATAAATACTATAGTTGGTATAAAGCATGCGCTAAAATGTACAATATATTGTATACCAGATAATCACATATCATTATTCTTTAAATTACTAAATTAATATACCAAAAAATAAAAAATTTGGCCAACAAATATATAATATATAAAATATAGACATACTACATTATACTGGTAATCACCAGTTATTATTATTGTTAAAATATACTAAATTAACATACCAAAAAAGTAGTAATTTGTACTAAATAATATATTTGGTACGCCGATACACAACAATACTTAAAATATGGCGTAAATGTAAAATATACCAGATTAACAGATATTATTCTTAAAATATTCAAAATTAACATAGGAAAAAATTACTAAACCGGACCAAAGGCTATTTAGTTCTATGTATATACTAGAGCATTTAAAATGTACCAGATTGTCAACCGAAGCAAATAAGATGTCTTGTCCTACCTTTTACATACATTTCCCGTCTGCTACAAAGTTTTAATACTTTTTATAGTTTCTAATTAATGTTCACATTTAATTTTTTTTTATATTTTATTATTTATTTTATTAAACTAGTTTTCCTTTGAGAGCTAATTAATCATCTATAAGCTAGCCTTTGGGCAGCAGTATCGTAGCTAGTCCGAATTATTCAGTCAGTGAGCACAAAAGGCCTGCCTTAAAAGTGGGCAACATATTTTTGATGTGCCGAAATTGCTTGAGATGCAACTCGATATAGGTAGCAGTAAATTTATTTAATAAAATAAACAAATATTCAAAGTTTACTAAGAAAAGTAAAAAGAATACAGCACAGTATAGTATTTAGTATATTATATACCAAATTATATAACAAATGAATATACTAAAATATCCATATACTACAATAATTTTGTGCTATTCTTAAAGAATACCAAATTAGTATGCTAAAATATCACTGAAATATATAAAAAGCTTTGTTGGGTATATCAATATACTAGTACATTCAAAATATACCATAGAGTACAGTATTTTTAATTGTTCAAATAAAACTGATTATGATTACGATCTCTACTTTCAATATTAGTTATCACACTATGGTATATTTTGAAAGTAATTGTATATTGATAATAGTATATAAATATTTTAGTATATTAATTTGGTATACCCTGCGATTAATAATAAATTATATTAACTAAAATACCCCTTTAATGTATTAATGGCTATATTTGGTATATAAATACACTATTCTATTCAAAATATACCATAGAGTAAAAATAAAACTGATTATGATTTCGATCTCTACTTTCAATATTAATTATTAATGGTATATTTTGAAAGTATTGATAATAATTTATAAATATTTTAGTATATTAATTATTCTTAAAATGATTACTGAAATGTATAAATGAGTATATTTGGTATATAAATATACTATTCTATTCAAAATATACCGTAGAGTAATAATACTATAAAACTGATTATGATTTCGATCTCTACATTCAATATTAATTATCATCAAATTGTATTCTTTCTTATTTTTTGATGCACAGCTTTCGAGATACTGTGAGATAGAAGTTTATTTGGACTTGAGTGGAGTGAAAGGTCAATTATTATGATTGTTGTGTTGGTTGCTCTTTTGTTGCCTGTTGCTGTTGCTGTTGCCTGTTGCTGTTGCCTGTTGCTGTTGTCGCTGCTCTATGCTTGTGATCGCTGTTTACCTTGCTGCTGTCTGGGATTGTGGTCGGTTTGTAATTTATAATTTGAAGATGTTTGTGTGATAATTCTTTTTTGTTGTTGAGGGATTGCCTGTGTGTGTATAAGGAGTAAAATAAAATCAGTTAACCAAGTGTTGGAAATTCAGCTTCATCATTCATATTGATTTGATCTGAAGCTGTCTCGAAATCATTGTTGTTGGTGGCAACTTGAGTTGGACTTTCCTGAGTTTCATTTGCAGTTCGCTGCTGAACTGCATTATCGTTTAGTGGCCTTGAGACCATCCAGCCACTGCGATAAGCGCCGCTGCGACGACGATCGTCTTTGAACTTGAACTCGATGTCAACGATGCGCTGCAAGCGACCCACACGCTGTGGATACATCGATGCATCGTAGTCGAGTCCATTATCCTCTTCAGATCCTTTCTGATTGCCTTCAGACAACTTTGATTTGTTGTTGTTGTTGTTGTTGTCTTTGTTCTTCTGCAGCACAGTCATGTGCTTCCAATCGGGTTTCTTGTTGGGTTCCCCTTCGCCCGGTTTGCGTATGTTGTAAATGGGTTTGACACGTTCACCACGCATCGCTTTCCATTGCTCCACGGTTATGTACTTTCTGTCATCCACCACTTGAGTGTTGTTGCCATCGCCCTCATCAGTCTCCAAGTTGTTGTTGTTCATGTTATTAGCTGCGAATGAAGCTGTCTTTAGTTCGTTTCAATTGTCTCGATCCACCTCGATCACAACTTACTTTTTGCATAACGAGTCGAGTTGCCACGATAAGCTCCAACTCCAAATCCAGCTCCAACTCCACCTCCAGCTCCAGCATAACGATTGCTGTTGTGAATGATGCGCTGTCTATAGCGAAATTGTGGCTGCTGCTGCTGTGATTGCTGCTGCTCTGGTTGCTGCTGTGCTTGTTGCTTTGGTTGCTCCTGTGGCTGTTGTTGTGGCTGCTTTGGTTGCTGCTGTTGCTGTGACTGTTGCTGTGGCAACTTCTTCTCTGGCGCAGCTCGCGGTGTTTGTTGTTGCTGCTGCTGTGATTGCTTTTCCTCCAAGATCGTCTTAATCACATTCTTATTCTTATTGCGTTTGTTTTTCGACTGTTGCTGTTGCTGTGGTTGCTGTTGGCCAGCAACTGATTCAACGGCATCGTTGCCATCATCAGTCCTCAGTTCATCGTCGTCGATGAAGAGCAATTGATAGCGATTTTCACTCAAATAATCCATTTCTTTTTCTGTTTTCGTATAAAATTAGAAATTTTTTTACGCAAAAGATTTTTTTTCGTTTTTTTCTAAATGAGCTCTCGTTGCTCGACAACAGCTCTCATTTGAATTTTCCATCGACTACTTTGGTGTCCAATGGAATGAATGTGGAGAAATGTTTGAGAGAAAAATATAAATACAAATAAAGTAAAGAGACTCAAAATTTTGAAAATTTAGAACTTACAGTACTTCGACTTTGGCTGTGAATGTGAAGGGAAGATTATGGAGAAATATGAAAAGCAATTTAGAACGACTCCGTAATATATCATGCTTAAATCAAGAACAAAAACTCAGATCAAGATGATGTCAAATTTGATCTACGAAAAAGTTATAAAACTCTGATTGTTTATGTTGTCAAATTTTTGGTAATATTATTTACAATTATAACAAACTCATTTATACATTACATTTATTTGAACCTAGGAGCAACGGCATCTCACCAACACTAGAAATTTGATTCTAATTTTATTTTCATTTCCAAATTTTGTATAATTTATGTTTAAAAAATAAAACAAAAACAAATTGTTGAATTCGAAATCTTTTTGATCTTAAAACAAAATTTTTTAATATTAAAACAATAGTAGAAGAAATCTTGAGATAAGATTTTTTCAACCTGCAAATCTTGTTTCACTATAGAACATTTTTTAAATAAAATTTTAATCTAAAAATAAGATTTTTTAAATTTTTAAAAGGTACATTAAATAATTTTACAAATTTTAAAATTTTGGTAGATAACTGAACTGAAATCATCTAAGCAATTACATGAAATTGGGGTATTCATAATTATTGCCAGGCAGACACAATTGAAATGCTTCAACTTATGTCTAATCCTTACAAAGACTTAACAATATTTATTGCAGACTTTCAACACTTTTTCTCTTTCATTTTTTATTGTTACTGCCAAGCTGCTTATGTTCAACCGATTTAAAGCTAGCATTAATTTTCTCATTCCTCAAGCGTAATCGACACTCGACGCCATCGCAAAACTTGCGTGCTTTATTTTCATGTGCATTTTTTTCTCTTTTTACTTTACTCTACTTTGTTTTTTTTTCTCCCTTTTTTATTTTGATGTACTCTTACACAATTAAAGGGTATTGCAGAGGTTGATATTCGCGGGCTATGAAGCTGGTTGAATTCAGTTTTATCATTATTTAAATTTAAATTAATATTACTATTCATTTTATGTTTCATTCCTAAATGTTGTAAAGAATTGCTTCTTAGACTTGAAATTAGATTAAAGTTAAAGATTGCCAATTTAATGAATCTTCGTTATTTGTATGAATCAATTATTTTTGCTTTCTTTATAGCGCTTCTATTAAATATTTTATAGATTAAAATTCAAAACTGTCAAATCAAGTTTCTAAAGCATTTAAGTCTGTTTTATTTTTAATTTAAAAATTGATTGGAGATATGAGTAAAATGGTTTAATTTGCTGATTCATGTAGAATTAATTATTCATCATTATTTTGCTTTCAAATTATAGCATTAACAAAGAAGTGTATTTAAGCTTCGTCGATTTTGTGCTCAAATTAATTCTTTGTTCATTCTTGGGCAGATTTTTTTTTTCTGCAATGCTTCTCCCCAGTTACATTAAATTGAACAACTGCTGTTGCAGCAACAACAGCAACAAATGCAAAAACAAAGTAATAGCAGCAAATGCAGTATATAAAAAAAAATAAACAAAAAAAAAATGTCTGCAAACTTTCTACGCGGCCTGCAATTTTCTCTCTAATTACAACGAGCAACACACGTTCGCTGTCAGGTTACTGAGGTTGAGCTTCATCCGTCTGCTCTTCATCGAAATGTGGAGAGGGGAATGTGGCGAGGGGGATAAAAATGCAAGGGTAATACTGGGAAAAGACTTTGTGTCGCAGAGTTCACGATTCGAAATTAAATGAAAATGAAAACAACGAAAAGAAAAACACAACAACAAAAATAATGCCCCAAAAAGTTGTTAAACAGGGACAACAAACTAGCTTGAAACACTTGTTATAACAAATCTGTCTACGCAATCGCATCGACAAGGAGCTGAACGGGTCTTAACGACTTGTGAATACCCTGTACCCACACATATGTTGAGGTCTATTAGCTTTAGTACAAGCCTTATTGGAATTCAGAGTGTTGACTTGAATTTTTAATTCGAAATAGTTTAAATGAAATACTAAATATTAAATACCAAATACTAAATAGTAAATACCAAATACCACAAAATAAATACTAAATAGTAAATACCAAATACCAAATGCTAAATACTAAATAATAAATACTAAATAATAAATACTAAATACCAAACACTAAATACTAAATACTAAATATTAAATACCAAATACTAAATATTAAATATAAAATACTAAATACAAAATAATAAATACTAAAAATACTATATACAAAATACTAAATATAAAATACTAAATTCTAAATATTAAATACTACACACTAAATACTAAATATTAAATACCAAATACGAAATACAAAATAATAAATACTATAAATACTATATTCAAAATACTAAATACTGAATACTGAATACTAAATACTAAATACTAAACACTAAATACTAAATATTAAATGCCAAATACTAAATATTAAATACCAAATACTAAATATTAAATACTAAATACCAAATACTAAATACCAAATACTATCTACTAAATACTTAATACAAAATACTAAATATGAAATACTAAATACTAAATGCTAAATGCCAAATACTAAATATTTAATACCAAATACTATATACAAAATACTAAATACCAAATACTATATACAAAATACTAAATATAAAATACTAAATTCTAAATATTAAATATTAAATACTAAATACCAAATACTAAATACCAAATAATAAATATTAAATTCTAAATGCTAAATACCAAATATTAAATTCTAAATACTATATAAAAAATACTAAATATAAAATTCTAAATTCTAAATATTAAATACTAAATAAAAAATACTAAATACCAAATACTAAATACCAAACACACCAAACACGTTACATTCTTTCAATATTTCAGTATATCTGGCAATTAGCAGGAGAAATGCGAAGCTCGTTTTGTTTCGTATGATAAATGCTGACAAAAACGGGGTATGTCAAAGGGTGGAGCGGGGGTGTGGCAGCGTTGCCAGACCGAGAGACAACAGAGTGCGTCTTGTTAAAATTGATTGCCTGACCGAAACAAAAAAAAAGTAAAAATGTTGATCACATTGGGCCAGCAGTCAACGACGAGAACAAAGAAGAACTCTGGGTTACCTTTCTGGTATTCTGGGGTTTCTACACAGCAAAACAGCATTGATTTATATTTGTATTGACACTTAAAGGAACAGCCTACCCCCAAAAAGCTGCCTCCTGGATAAACAAAGCAATTCCATTGTTCGCCTGTCTGTTTGCCTCGCTCACAAATTTGTCCTTGTCATTGTTTTACAAGTCCAAATGGGAGTCCACAACCGACAGAGTTGAGAGAGATAGAGAGAGAGAGAGAGAGAGAGACAGAGTTGTGGGAGTTGATGTCGATGTCGATGTCGAAACTCTTTCAGTTAAAAGCACAAAATGTATCGATTAACAAGAACAACACGCAGCAGTAGAAGAAGCATAACAAGAATAAGTGATTTGCCTTTAAATGTCGCACGCAAAATGAATGTGGCACTTGCAACCGAGACGCAAGCACAAAGACAGCAACACAATTGGAAAGCTAAAGGCGACGAGTGTAGTCGACTGTGAAAATACCTGTCTAATTATTTTCAAGAAATACTTTGAAGATTCTATGAATGTTTTCAACTTATTTCTTTATCAAATGAAAAAATAAAAATACTTTTTAATTATAACGAAAATGTAAAACAAAGTAAGGAATTATCTCTAACTTCATAAGTTAATAAAAAAAATACTGTTAAAGAGGAAAACAATTTTATATTTCAACATTTATATAAAACCGAAATATAATAAAATATTCACAATATTTTTAATACTGAAAAACTGAAATATTCATTTCTTTTCTCTAAAACAGAACTGAAGATAAATATATATTTCCTCTTAAGTAAATCAAAAAAAGAAAATAATGCAAATTTAAAAAAATTAAAGACTTATCTCTAACCTTTCAAACACAATCGAAGATAAATAATTATTTTTTTGAATTAAACTTAAAAATACTTTAAGTAATAAGTAATAAAAATGCTGTATATTTTAACTTTTATATATAACTGAACTTTAATAATAAATTAGCAATATTTTTTATGGTATATAACTAAAAAAAATACTAAAAATCTTAAAAATTTTCGAATTTATTATTAAATTTCGATTTTATATAGAAAAATAATATATATAAAAATATTTTAAAAAAGAATATTTCAAATTCAAATTTAGGATTAGCTTTGTCTAGGAACAAATATTTGTTCTTTTTTAAAGTTTAATTATAATATGCTTCATAATTTTACGCTCTGTTGCCGGGTATAAATAAAATATATATATAGTAAAATATTTGTTGACTTTTATTGCATAAAAGTGCTCGGTTTTGCGATGCTCGTCACAATTTTTCAGGCCACAGAAATTGCAAGCAGCATTATTGTTGTTGCTGTTGTTGCCATATCCGTTTCCGCTTCAATTGCACAAACATAATCCCCACAATTTGGCATGCCAATTTAGTATTGAATAAACGCCCGGAAATGTGGCCCAGTCACGTCACTCAATTGTAGCATAAATAGTTGTAATTCCTGTCAATTTCGATTGAAATTCTCATATTTCGTTTGGCATATTTTGTGCAGTTACATATCTATATATATAAGCCTTTGGCAGCTAACGAGTACGCTTAGCAATAAGCTTTTGTCAGCGTACAGTGCTGATATCAGAAATATTACTCTTTTCATTTTAAATAATTTTGATAACTATATAAATTATAAATTATTTTCCAATTGTTCGTAGCTGTAAGCTTTTGTCAGCTAACGTGCAATTTTACTGCAGTGACCTTTTGTCAGCATGCAGCGAGTATGTTCCATATAAGTAGCTTAATCATCACTCTTAACATTTCAATTTTTTTATATATTTAACTATATGGAACATAAAATAATTTCTTATCTTTCGTAGCTTTAAGCCTTTGTCAGCTAACGTTACATTTTAGAGCAGTTTGGTTCACATAGCTAATCGTCTCTTTACTAGAGAACACACAGCAGTGAGCTTTTGTCACCGTACAGTGTTGGTAGCTGAATTATCACTCTTCATATTTTAAATATTTTTTATATAACTCTATAAAAGATCATATATTTTGTAATTTTTCGTATCTCCAAGCCTTTGTCAGCTAACGAGACATTTTACAGCATTGAACTTTCATCAGCATGCATCAAGTATGTTACAAATAGCTAAGCTTTTGTCAGCGTACCGTGTTGATAGCTTAATTATAACTCTTAACCTTTTAAATAATTTGTACTATATATAAAATATAATTTATTTTTTAATTTTTCATAGCTTCAAGTCTTTACCAGCTAAATTACAATTTTACAGCATTGAACTTTTGTCAGCATATAAAAGTGTTCATTTCATACCTCAAATATTACTTTAACAATCTTTGTAATCATTTTCCTTTATTACTTGAACCTTTCTCTATCTGTGCACAATAAAGCAAAAAAAAAAAAAAAAAGTTGAGATTGAAATTCCTGCTCTTTCATAGCTGCAAGCTTTTATCAAAGAGCTCTGCCACAAAGCGAAGTAGGAGATGAAGAGTTGAGATGAGTTCAGTTGAGTTGAGGATTCCATTCCATTTTCATAGCCAAATGATTTCGGCTGCTTATTTGCGATTTCTTTTCATTGGCATTTGAAATTTGCGTCGTAAAGCCGCAGCCCTCTTGCCAAACAAAGAAACAACAGAAAAAGAACTCAAGGCTGGAAAAGTCGGTAGCAACATCAAAGACTGCAGCAAGCATATGAAATATTTCAATTATTGTCTAGTCTCCTATGTAGACTGAGGTTGCAGATGCTCTCTCTACACATACACAGCATACAGAACAAGGCCCAATTTCTAGGCAACCAGCCTTAAAGGCATTTGCAAATAAATGAATTTTAAATAGATATTTCACTTATTTGTGCGAACAAAGTCTTGAAAGTCGAGACGTATAATTACACAACCAAAGCAATGTTGCTTTAAGTTGACCTTCATGCTATTTTCTCTACTTAAGTCAAGGTGGAAAAATTGCATAACACAGCTTAGTTTTGATAAGTTAAAGCTACTAGAATAAGGTTTATAATTAAAAATTATTTTTATAAGTTATTCGAAAATTTTCACAAAAACAAATAGAACTCAAGAACTAAATGTTAGAATTTTTTTTTCTGTTTACAAATTTAAAATTAAAAGAATCTAAATTTTAAGAATCACAAATATTCCTTCAACAAATTTTAAAGCTTTAAGAATAGGAATGCCATTGATATAAATTCAGAAAGAGATATGTACAACTTGTTTGTGAACAGGAATCCAATCAATAACTCCTTTTGAGATTATGAAATATTATGAACAAAATAAAGGGTATTAGAAATCGACCATTTTTATTTCTAAATTACAACTAGATACTGTAAATATATAAATAAATATGTAAAAACAATACAGAACAAAAAAAGTAAGAAAACTTAATGAAGAATTTAAAGTTAAGCTTACTAATTACTTACAATAATTATTCATTTACAGGGTAACTTGGAGTCGTGCTTACTCGTGAAGCGCACAGAATTGAAAGCAGCTAGTTTAAGGTATTACTGGCAAAGCTAGGAGTTGAATAAAGTAATAAAGTTGTGCAACCTTAAAATCTAGATGATATTTGTTACAGGGTATCTATACGTCGAGTCGACTTCATCATAAGATCGATAATGAAATCAGTTTTGTATCTAAGAAATAAAAATAGTAAAAGACGCAATATATACACGTAATAAAGTTGTCCAACCTTTGATAGTATGTAGATAATATATTTATTACAGGGTAACTACACGTCAAGCTGAGTTCAGTCCATGTGATCGATAAGATCGATTTTGGAATCCGTTTTAAAGCTAACAAATAGTAAAAATAATATAAGTTGTGCTATCAATGAAACTAAATAATATTTTTTACAGGGTAACTACACGTCGAGCTGACTTCAGTGTATGTGAACTATATGAACGATTTTGAAATCAGTTTTAAAGCTAACAAATAGTAAAAGAAGCATAATAAAATTGTGTACCCTTTGGAAGTAAATAATATTTATTACAGGGTAACTACACGTCGAGCCGTGTTCAATGTACTATATGATCTTATTGATCGATTTTTAAATCAGTTTTAAAAGTAAAACAAAAAAGTAAAAGATGCAATAAATGAAAGTTTTGCATTTACAGGGTAACTGCAAGTCGTGTATGCCTCATCGCATGGTTTTGTAGTTGGTAAGCTGGCGATCGATTGGGGGCTGCTATTTTTGACAGCGTGACAACATCTATCTCGCTCTCACTCCCACTCGTAGGCAGACACTGACGAAGATGTGTTTCCCTCTCCCCCTCTCTTCATCACTTCACTTCTCCGCCTAACTTTGTGTTGTGCCAAGGCAAATAACACCTGATGTTGTGCGTCATTTTTTACATTTTAGAGCTTAATCCTCTTCTTGCTTCTCCCGCTGTACATGTGTTGTTGTTACTCTTGTTGTTGTTGTTGCTTTTGCTGCGCCGGCTGTTGAATGAAATGAGGAAGACGCGTGCTGTTGCAGCCTTTAGAGCCTTGGCATCCTGCCATCCTGACTGCCAATTGTTGTGCGTCTCTGCACTGTTTGTTTATCTAACGAGTAAATACGATTTTAATTAAATGTAAATCACATTGTCAACTCACACACACGCAGAGGCATAAAAGCGTCTCAGTGTGTATGTGTGTGAGAGAGAGAGAGAGAGATGGGTATTGTGGGGAGGGGGAGGTGGGGACTAAGCGCAGCTGGCATTGGTTTCTCATGTTTTGTGGCTAAAATGTAGACAAGAAATCCTTATAAATACAAATACATACACACACAAATATGTACACATACACATATATGTATGTATATGTATTTCACATTGTCTGCGAAAGCTCATATAAACACACACACACACACATTCGCACACATGCCTTCAACTTGAGCAAAAGCCACAACACCCTTGAGATTATTAATTAAAAGACAAGAAAACATAATTTCTAAATTTACACACATGCAAACAACTCACACACACACACTTTCTTACTTACACACTCCAAGCCGCTTGTTATTTGAGTGGTGTGAGCGAGACAACAAGTCAGTTTGCTGCCATTCAAATCGAAGCAACGACACAAAAAACCTAAAATATAGTGTGTACACACTGGCCAATTAAAAACTAAAATGTGTGCGTGTGTGTGTGTTGTGCAACACTGGGCATTTAATTGGCTTTCGAAATGGAGCAGACGCAACCGAAGAAAAAGTGCAAAAAGAAGCGGCGACCACGTTGCCTCATCTTTGACATGGTGGCCTTGCCACCGCATCCATCGACGCGACCCGAAGACGTATGTAACTACTAAAAGCTAATTGCAAACTGAACTTTACTTTACCCTTAAACTTGTTGCAGAATGGCGCCTTGTTTCGTCGCATATTCTTGGAAGTGAAAAGGCCGTTCGAGAAGCGTCTGATGATCCAGGCAATTTTCAGTGGACCCGGCAATCCAGCCTTCCATTCGCTTGTCAGCCAATTCGCTCACAGCGCAGCGACGGCAGATGCGGAGCTTGCCGCTCGCACACCCCAAGAGGCGGCCGCCATAAAGGCGGCGGCATTGCGGGCAGCGGCTGAGGAGGAGGCAGCGGCGAGCAGCACAACGGACAGCGAAGCTGAATCCGAAACGGACAGCGACGAAGACAATAGTGAAAAATAAAAGGCATGCAAAACTGCCACTTTCAAGTCGTGTTGGCAACACTGCACACCGAACACTGAACACAGAGTACTGATTGATAGAGCGTAAATCGCAATGGGAGCCCATAACAGTTAGTCATTTGATATCGCAAGTTGGCCGCATGCCAGGCACAGCGCAGCATGCTGCCTATGGTAGAGGGGCATGGCGGGGGGTAGCCGCAATGTTGCCAAAACACAGATTACAGTCGCAAGTAGTCGCCATGTTTGTGTACGTTATACGAGGGCTGCACAACTCAACGTAGCGCACCAATTACTTTTTATTGTGCAAAATAATATACTAGCCAATTCGCATTTTTCATAGTCTGGTGCTCGCTGCCATAATTAGCATTAATATTAAATTTGTGTTGTTAATTTTGTAAATAAATTCATACACAGTTTAGTTTTTTTGCATGTGCAAAAAAATACTAAATACTAGCTTTCCTATCTCAAATTTACCGACTGCTATGGCACGATCCTTGCGTCGTGACGTCACAGCCACCCACTGGCACAGCCGCTTGCTGTGACAGCCGGACGTCACTTGGCTGCTATGACACGATCAAGGCAATACTGACGTCACACCTAGTGGTCAAGCCTCCTCACACGCACTGACAACCTTTAACTTGACAGTATGCTATGGCAGTTACGCACCTTTAACAAGTGTCGATGACCGCGCTTTTTTTTCTGTGCTTCAATTGTGTGTTTTTTTTGTATATTTTTTTCTTGTGCATTTAAAAAGTGTTAAATATGTGTATTGAAGCGAGCAATTGTGTTTAAAAGGAGTTGGTGAGTTGCATATTTACGTAAATTGTTGCTAAGGCAGCTAACAAGTTTTTTCATAAATGTGCATGTGTGTATGTGTGTGTGTGTGTGGGCGTGAGGAATGTGGCTTGTGCCTTTTTTCTTTTTCTTTCTTTGAATAAGGATTGCGACTTTGTGACGACGACGGCGACGACGGCGGCATTGTCATCGTTTATGTCGTCAAAGTGAAAATCCATGCGAGAAATTATATGTCAAAGTTTCACTTTTGATATGCAAAAGGCAGAGCGATAGAGACAGAGAGAGAGACT
This sequence comes from Drosophila kohkoa, assembly GCA_019972355.1. Classification (NCBI taxonomy): domain Eukaryota; kingdom Metazoa; phylum Arthropoda; class Insecta; order Diptera; family Drosophilidae; genus Drosophila; species Drosophila kohkoa. Next base: position 3,644,629 of record BJEL01000071.1, on the reverse strand, counting down.
GACTTGACATCGTCATGGTACTGACAGAGTAGTGGGATGGTGGGGGAGGGGGAGCTGTTGCTTTCTTCTTCTTCTTTTTAGTTTTCTGTGTGCGCTCTCAATGCGAATGTTCGCTGAACGCTCCAGTGACGCACTGACAAAGACACATTTTTCCAGGGCAACAAAAAGAAAGAGGAGTGTGTGCGGTGGGGGTGGGGAAGGGGGGTCAGAAGAGTTCTCTAGCAATTACTTCGCTCTGCTTCTTCTTCTTCGTAGGATGTCATTGAAACGTATCCGGCCTTTTTTAGCCATTCCTTTTCGCTCTCACTCGCTTTGCGGCAGTTGGCTTTTTTTTTTTTTGTATGTAGTTTTTGTCTATGGCGGCTACGGGCTGACTGCGTGGACTGTGTTTCCTCTCTGTTGACTTTTCCTAGGGTTCAGTGGCGCCAACTCTCGACTTTGTCTATTTCTCTTGGTGCCACCGCATTCAGCATCAGCATTTTCCGACGGCATCTACTGCTGCAACTGCTGTTGCTGTTGCTGCTGCTGATGTTGCCTTCATTCAAAGCAAATGTAATCTACCCTACTTTGCACTACTGGCGGCGCCATCTGTCGGCTGCGGTTGCGGCAACTCAACTGCATTCAATGCATTCTCCACTCACACACACACACACACACACACGCATGGACAGGCAGCGCCATCTCTTGACTATCTCTTCTCTTCTCTTCACTAGCTTGGCAATTTTTCTTTATTCTGTTTGCGCACTTTGGTTAATTTGATTTCGTTTCGTTTCGTTGCTGCCTTGACTTTGAATGCGCTTGTGTGCGTGTGTGTGTGTGTGCAAACAATTGCATTTGGCCCGGTCACACTGACAGTTGCACACATAGCTGCGTATATGTATTTCCTGCATGTTAAATTACTGCAATTGAAATGCGTATTTTATTAAGTCACAATGATGTCTATGAAAGACATATTTAAAATAAATTTATAATAAGCATTTGATCATTTGACAGCCTTTGCTTTGAATGTGGCTGCATTATGGCCGTTTACACTGTATTATTGACTGAATTTAAAAACAAAATGCATACAAAATTTGTATTACAAATCAAGTGATATGTTTGATAACATATTTTTGATAAGCATTTGGTCATGAGCATGACGGGATGCCATTGCTTGCGGTTGCATTATGGCCGTCTACACTCGGGTATATTAACACTTCAACTTAGCATGTGTAAAATGCGTTAAAATAGTGTGATGAAAATTTGTTGATAACATGTTAATTCCTCTTTAATTCAGTTGATAAATTTTACTCATTTTTAATTAGCATTTGGTCATTGGACAGACTTTGCTTTGCATGTGGCTGCATTATGGCCGTTTACACTCGAGTGTATTTACATGCATTAGCATGTGTAAAACGCGTTAAAATAGTGTGATGAAAAATTTTTGATAACATGTTAATTCTGCTTTAATGCAGTTGATAAATTTTACGCTCACCTTTCAATTACCTTGAAGTTCAGCTATTAATTGGCGTTGTGCATGCAAAGCACCTGCCAACTGAGGCGCATTAATGAAATGTGTTGTGCAGATTAATTGACAATCAGATAATTTCATACTATAAATAGCTAATAAGTATCTCTCTACACTTTTCATTTAATTACCTTAAAGCTGTCTCAGTCACATAGTTACAAAATATCGCTAACCTTACTTACAATGAATGAAAATTCCAATTGTGATTGATTGTGGCAATCTGAGGAAATAGTTAATAATGAATTTTTGGCCAAACTGTCCAATTGCTGATGTGCGTCATGCTAAATGTGTGCTAATTAAAGCGCTTCCGTTGAGATTGATTGACAATCAGAGCAATGGAAATTTATAAATATTTGATAAGCATTTCGTTAACTCTACATTCAAATGAAGCCAAAGGAATATGAGTTGAGTTCTCGTCCTTTTTGTAAGTAATTCATCTTTCTTCTTGACTCTCAACTTGAATCGACTCGACTTGACTCGACTCGACTCGATTCTCTTTGGCCATTGTTGCCTAATAAACGTTGGGGGGCCTGTCAAGCGGCCATCGTTAGACAGGCTCCAGAATTTATTGAGTCCATTAAACGCAACATTGGTTGCCACTTCTCTCTCTCTCTCTCTCTCTCTCGCTCTTTGGCTCTGATTGGGCTTTTGGTATTTTCGGGTTGGAAAGGGAGGAGAAGAGGAATTCGCGACGCCAGTGACATGCAATTTATTGCTGGGCGGTAATTGGCAGTCCAAAGTCGAGTCGAGTCGTTGTCGTTGTCCTGCTTTGCTATCCTGCCAACCAGCTAGCCAGCCTGTTTATTAATAAATTGTCACTTGCAACTGGCAGCACAAAACACACATATGACCAGCTCCGTAGCTCCGAGCTGCAGTTTGCTGCTTATTGGACATTATTCTTGGCTGTCAGGCGTCGAGCGTCGTGCGCCGGGCGCCAGGAGCCAGGAGCCAAGAGCCTGGCGCCATCAGGACAGCAGTCAGGAGCATTGCCAATTAGCCGATATCATCGTTCATCCAGGGCGTCAGACAATCGCTCTGCCTTTCTCTCTCTCTCTGCCTAATCCCTGTTAAGCTTTATCGAAATTGTATCATTATCATATCTCGAGTGCTGCCAATTTTTTGGCAACTCCTCCGACTGCGACTTTGAGCTCCTCTCTCTCTCTCTCTCTCTTTGTCTGTGTGTGTCGGCGTTTCTATCTCCTCTATATCTTTATGTATACCTGAGGGAAATCTGCTCAGCCGTATGACCAACGACCACATGACCGCACTTCATCCGTTTGCTTATTGGCAATCTTTTTGCCAATACGCTTCGATTTTGCCCGCTAACAACTTTCTTTTTTTTCCTTTCATTCTTACACTTCTTTATACTTAGACGCGTCGAACTGCTGATGCTGTTGTTGCTATTGCTGGACTCTTAGTCTAAGCTGCTTATTATCCTTTGGGACACACACACACACACTAGGACTAACACACACACATACAGACACACGCATTTTCGCAGCGCGTTAATTGGATTTTGAGATGAAAGAAGAATTCTATTTTCTCTTATTTCTTAAACTAAAGCATCTTAAATTCCAAGTGCTTCTTCGTTCGTTCTCTGCCTCTGCCTGCGGTTGCTGTAGTTTTCCTTTCTGTATACCCGCTACCCATAGGGTAGAAGGGTATTATAAGTTTGAGGATGCTGAAAATGTATGAAACAGGCAGAAGATGGGATATCCGACCCTATAAAGTATATATTCCTGATCAGCAGTCATGCCCGTTTTTCCGCCTACTTATTACGGATCTTAGTTGCTTTGGCTGACAATCTGGTATATTTTGAACTCTATAAACATATACCAAATGTGATATTTGGTATATTCATGTATTTTTTCATATTATGGTAAATTTTGAATGTAGTATTATAACATTCAAAAAATACCAAAATTAACTATCTGCATCATTGGGTATATTTTCAGTATTTTTACAGTACATTAATTTAGTATATTTTAAAAATAACACCGCACTCTTCTTTTATTCACAATGGGTAGCGGGTATCTCACCATCTAGCATTTGGTATATTTTTGGTACTTTTTGCAGTATATTTTAAAATTAATACCGCACTAATAAATGTTGGTAGCGCGTATCTCACAGTCGAGCACACTCGACCGTAGCTTTCTATTTTTTAATTTTGCTCTTTTCAATTGCAAAAACAAGACAAAACACAACACATCACAGTGTGACCATATTCGCTATGCCAAAAAATTTGCTTTAATTGGAAATTAATTATCAAACAATTTGAACATGAACGAAATTTGCTAATGCAATTAACTGCCAAAATACTTGTTTAATATTTGCATTTTCAATTTGTGTCTTCACATAAATGAGTTATTTCATATTTGACATTTTGCGATATATTAATTGACAAATCAACAATTAGAATTTTTGGCCAACAGTTTTAATCAAAATTTGCATATTAAATTTGATTTAATAATTGGAAAATCAACAAGCGATCAATCAATTTAAAGCAAATTACAAATTTAGTTTATCGCCATGGCTTTCTCTCTCATCTATTAGACATATTTTAAGACTCGAACAATATTGTGACATTTAATCCTACTTATAATTATCGTATCAGATTGCGTTTAGGTATTCAGTCGAATGACATTCCATATGCACATCCAAATACATATGTAATTGAAGTGTATGTTGGGCAATTATCAGAGTCATTGTTGTGGCCCTTTATTGACATTTGAGTAACCTCAATAAATGGCTTAAGAGCTTAAATAGATATTATGAAGCGACAGCACAAAGTTGGCAGTTGATGTCTAACTTTAGGCTGAAGAATAGAATATTATTTGAAATTAGAATCTTAATTCAATTTGTGCTGCCATTTGATGCTTAACATTTGAAAATTAAAATCATTTTTGCTTTATTAAGAATCATTTTGATCGTTTTTACATAAATTCTCAATTTTTTTTATTTGCTTGAATATGACACAAATCCGCCTGCAGTCTGGCAACGCCAAAAGTTTGTGCTACCATTTTATGCTTTACTTTTACAAATGGATATAATTTTAGCTTTTATAAAGAATAATTTTATTTGTGTTTGACCTTTTTTAGTATTTCGCTAGCTTGGAACATGCTTAGAATCCACAAGCTGTCTGGCAACGCCAAAAGTTTGTGTTGCCATTTGATGCTTAGCTTTTCAAATCGAAATCCCTTTTGTTTTCGTTTAAAAAATTTATTAATTCGTCTTCATAAATTCTCATTTGTATTTCGCTTGCTTGGAACATGCTAACAATTCACATGTTGTCTGGCAACGCTAAATGTTTGTGTTGCCATTTGGAAATCCAAAATCATTGTTGTTTCATTAAGCATCCTTTGGATTGTTTGAAATCTTTTTTAAGACATCAATTCTCAATTGTGTATTTAAGCTTCAGCCTCAGCAGTTATTAAATGCTTCTTGCACACAATCTGGCAACGCTAAAAGCATTCTCAATCTATCAGTTTTCAATTGCCGTGCAAAAAGAGCGACGCCTCAACGCTTTTGCCGTTAATGCCAAAGGCGTCAGTGGGTGGAGAAAGTTGGCAAAAAAGGGCGCACATAATTCATGGTTCATTCTCTGGCAAGTTGGAAGTCGGATGGAGAAATGAAGCGAGCCACTGTCAGTTTCGGGTACAGCCCTCGAAAGTCTCACAGACTCAGAACGAGTCGAGACGATGCTAACAAGCACATTAATAATATCTTAACGGAGACGTTGAAGTGGAGCCCACGCCCAAAAAAAAAAAAAAGAGAAAAAAAACTAAAGCAAAACTGCCCTGGAGCCAGTAAAATGATCGTCTTCGTCTTTTCGTCTTTGGCCTCGCCTCAATGCAGAACGTGGTCGAGCACAAAATGCAGTTAATTAATCATTTGAAGCAAAAGTAGTTTGGTGCTTGATTTATTTTCGGGAGACGACGGCGACGACGACAACGAACAACAAAAGTTGCAAGTTTTTTATCTGACCGCAAAAACAGGATGAGGAAGAGAGCTGCTTGCTTCCCTCCACCCACGGCTAGATGGCGCCACAGATATTAAAAAGTACGATGGGAAAAAACAAGAAAGGAAACGAGTCACCAACAAATAAAATATAAAAATAAAGGATGGAGGAAGTACAGAGAGAGAGAGAGAGACAAAACGGAAGGCAGCGGAGTGCGTCAGCATTGACTATGAGTCGATTAATTAAACCGCAAGCGTTTAAGCGGCAAACCGCAGCAGTCGAAGCCGAAGCTGAAGCCACAACGGCATTGAAGTTTGCTTTAATTTGACTTTCACTTTTGCCAAAATAACATGGCCATCGGAAAGAGAGGCGACAAAAGAGTGAACGAGTGAAAGAGACAGAGAGAGAGAGGGAGAGAGAAGGCAACGCACACGCGTCTCTGCAGGTTGCCATGCTGTGAAGGAGGACAGCAGAGCAGAACACACACACACAGACAGTCAAACACCTACACACACTCACACACATAGACCAACACACTCTCACACACACATATGGAGTCCCAACGCGGCAGAGGCAATCAAATTTCGTATTAATTATGTGCTTAACCAAACACCTCTGAGAGAGCGGGGGCGTGCATAGCATAGCATGTGAGGAGGGAGGGATTGAGGGGGGACTGTGCAAATTGTAAAACTGTCAGCTGGGGTCACGTTGGTTGAGGATTATGCGACGATGAGCACGGCCAGAACCAGAACCAGCAACGAGAAACGAGAGAACCGAAAATGAGTGCTCCAGCTAACACACACACACACACACTGACACACCAACACCAACACACAGACAATGCATACAGTCTGTTGGGCATACGGGTCAGGGACAGGGCAATAATTCTTTGGTTTGGTTTTCACATTTTGTCGGCAGGAGGCGACGCCTCTGTCGAAAATCCTTTTGCGGCTTATGTTCATACTGGCGACACATGTCACGGGTCAGTTGCTGCCACACAGGCTTACACATTTGTATGTGTGTGTGTGTGTGTTTTCACCCATCCACCCACCCACACACACACATCTTCATACTTTATTTGCATAAAGCAAACAGGCGAACACAGTCTTGTTTAAACTTACAAGTATCTGCGATCAACGGAAAAGTCATTTGCGCTTGCGTACAATTATGTTTAACAAAACGAATATATTTTGTGTACTTAACTGGATCGAAAAATAAAGCCAGAGAAATGTTATTAAATTCAATTTGAGTTAGTTCAATTTGACAAGCGAAACAAAAATTTACTTATATCAAAAATTAACGCTGGCAAATCTGCATAATATTGATAATAAATAATTGAAATGTGAACTAATATTTTAATTTGAAATTTATAGTGCACTTTTGAAAATATATTGTGTACTTAACTGCATCTAAAAATTCAATTATGAACTATAGTTATTAGCTTCAAAATCATACTTGTTATTCGATTTTCGCCATTTTGAAAGCTCTTATAGTCTCTGAGATTCTGTGTTTCATACGGACATGCCTTCTTCTGTCTGTTACATATATTTCCTGAAGGCACAAGGTTAACATATAATCCCATTCTACCCAGAATTAGTTTTATTTTGTAATATTGAATACTGAGAATTTGTGCCTACAATTTTTTTTTTTTTCAATTTGGTGGCATTTTTTATGTTCCCAAAACATTAAGAATGTCTACGGAATGCTTGTATATTAACTAAATCTGGCACATTACAAAATGTATAATTTGAAACTGAGACATAATTTTTGTTGTGTGTTTGCATTGCAGTTACATAAAGAAGAAACTTAAACAAACATATGCAATGATGTATTTTAAAAACTCAAACATTTCACTACATGCAAGTAAATTGTGTTAGGATGTCTCTTCTTGCTTTCAAAATGTAGATTGAAGAGTAGATTGCAAATCTTGATTAAAAATTTCACGTTCTTGGCTCAATCTAATGAGTTTTGCACTCTTGAAACAAGATTTAAATCTGGAATGTCAAGATTAAGATATTGATTTCAGATTTTTCCTTTTTGGTTCAATTTTAAGATTTAACATTTTGAATTTCGAGATTGGGCAATCTTGAATTATTATAGAATTTTTATGTTGATTTCAGAATTAATCTTCTTGTTTCAATTTTAACAACATATAATCTTCAATTATTAGAGAATTTTGATCTTGATTTAAGAATAAATCTTCTAGGTTCAATTTTGACAACTTATATCTTGATTCAAGATTTAATTCTCAGCTTTAGGATGTTTTTTCTTTCTCTGTAAATAGTATAAGGTGTTGTTCACTGTGTGCATTTATTGTACAAATTTACATCTATAAAATAAAGCAATGCCAATCACTGCACAATGTAAACAAAGTAGACGACAGAGAAGAGGCGTGGAGAAGTGGAGCGGAGCAGTGGTAAAGCTAAAAGTTATGCAGTTTTTTAAGTGAATATGATTGCATTCTAATGTCAGCCATAAATTAGCAACTTGCACGCCATATTGTAACCCACAACTGCTTCAACCAAGCAACCAACCAACCGCATGTACTTCGTACACTCCCAAGTCCCCCCTCCGCCTCCCTGAGTGCTAGTCGGCGCTTTAACCGCCTCCACGTCGTGTGCAATACGTGACAGGAGTATGTGAAACTTTTCAACTTGAACGAAAATTTATATGCTTGCAACAGGGCCAAACGAAAAAAAAAGGAAAAGATGAAATCAAATAAAAGCGAGTAAAAGAATGTGCGAAAAATTCGCCAGAGTATAGCATGTCTCCAAAGCGGGGCGGGGAGCGAAGAGTTGTGGCGACTCAGATCGCAGACGATGATGCTGCTGGCATTCTGGGAGTTACAGCATTTTTGTGTGGTTTCGCGTGCCACGCGAAATGTTGAACGTGTCCGTCCATCCCGTCTTCCCCTGACTCCTGTTGTGACTTTGCCAGATGCTATTGCAGCAGGTTGCAGCTGCATCCATAGCTGAAGCTGATGCTGAAGCAGATGCTGAGAAAACTGTCTGGGGGATTAACGACGAAAACTTTTAACGCTTGATTTTTGTGGTGATTATAATCTTTGTATTTAACTTTTAATCGAAGGAGCTGCAGGCGTCTGATATCGATGAATCGATAAACAATATCGCAAATGGTAATTCAACTTTCAATTTATATACATGAGATTATCTCAACTAAAATGCTGCTTGCTATACAGTGTTGTCAGCTCTTCTGGTCATAAAATAGCTAAAGTAACATATGAAAAACGCTAGAAACCGCCAGAAAATTAGGATGATAGCCAAAATATAAAGCTACGTGTTGTGTTTTAGGATGATTAGCATTTTAACTTACCAAGTCTCTTGCAGACACTTACATATATCAGTACTCTCATCAGGCAACAAGCTGTACTTGGCATCACCGATATCCTCCTTTAATAACGATTTAAAGCTTGGAGCCAAAATATTTGTTATAATACTGGTGCACTTTGTTCTATGAAGCTTTAGGGCCGCCATCCTAAAAATTTGTCCCGCCCAATAATCCTAAATGGTCAATGGGGCTCACCGACGAATGCGCCGCAACATACAAAGACAATGCCGCCTATTGCCGGCAGATTTTTGAAGAGACAGATGGAATTAACGTTGTTGTGTTCGTCTGTGAAAACACAGATGACGAAGTCTTGTGCTTATTTGTCCTGGCATGCGCGTGCAAATCAAACAGTTTCGAATTAATGCTGGATTTGCTATATTTGCAAAAGCATTTTTGATCATTAGCCAATCCTTAAATGCTGGGTCTTGCAACCCAGCATGACGCGGATTTTGCTTATAAACTTTCGGCATTTGAACTGTCACACACGATCGTTTTGAAAATTGTGAAATACCCAGATGGTGATAGTAAAACACTAGTAAAAATCGATAATAATGTAAAGAACTTTTGGCATATCGATGTTTTTAACCATTGCAATGCAAAAATACTGCAAGGTTTGAAAGTGTGCCATCGTAAAACATAAAAATACACAAAGTTACCAAATGTTTTTAAAAAACTAAAGTTCCGTCAGTTTTGTTTTGGAAATAGCTATAATTCCCGCTAGCCGCTAGTTTTCAATTTATCCCGCATTTTGCTTTTGAAAACCGTCAGATCTAACGGGGAAATAGCTAAATTGGCAACGCTGTTGCTATATGCTTGACAACCTTTTAATGCAACCCTTGGCTGCACAGCAGCCCTGGCAAAACCTTTCTCAGAGCTGCATTTTAGTCAAACATTTGTACAGGGTTTGTAATTATAGCTGCATCATGTGATATTGCTTTATTGCATCTTTTTTTATAGTTTGCTATTTATTTAGTGATTAATTTTCTAATATTATGGGCAGCACTTTTCGCATTTGCCGTTGAATGCAACCCTGCAACAATATGTTTATGCTGCAGCCCTGTCACAGAGCTTGCATCTCATTTTCTCTTTTGGCGTTGCTGTTTCGAATTGTTTATTGGTATTAAGTTTTCTCAATAGGAGATATTACTGGGCTGTCTTGAGAAAAAAGGTAATCGCCATCGCCGAAGTAGTTTAGTATTAGTTTGCTACTGATATTATGGGCAGCACTTTTGACATTTGCCGTTCAATGCAACCCTGCAACAATATGTTTATGCTGCAGCCCTGTCACAGAGTTTGCACCTCATTATCTCTTTTGACGTTGCTGTTTCGAATTGTTTTTTGGTATTAAGTTATTCACAATAAGAGATATTACTTGGCTGTCTTGAGAAAAAAGGTAAACGCCATCGCCGAAGTAGTTTAGTTTTAGTTTGCTACTAATATTATGGGCAGCACTTTTGACGTTTGCCGTTGAATGCAACCCTGCGACAATATGCTTATTCTGCAGCCCTGTCACAGAGCTTGCATCTTTTCTTCTCTCTTTTCAAAGTTGCATCAATTGAAAGTGGCAAGATTTGCTCACCTGCAAAATTGTGTTTAAACAATTGGCCATGGCAGCTGCTGATCCCGATTCCGATCCCGAAGTACATATACATTTGATATTCCAGGTTTGAGCATGCGTTCACTTCACATTTCATCAATTCTTAATACGATTGCTTAAAAACTTTTGTGCAGCCTTATGGTCCGTATATTTGCGATGAGTCGCGTTGTGCTCAGGATCGTGCCGACAACATTGTGTCCATCATGATTGGCATCAGGGAAATCAAGTGCAAACTGGAAATCTTGCAGCGGACCACAAATTACTTTAAGAACGGCGTGCCCGGAATGGTTTTTTCGCTGCCCGAATGCTTTGTGAGTGTCGAGGCATTCACATTGCTCTATCGTTGGATGGACCAGCCGAGTTATGTCTTTCCCCCCGAACTCCTGATGACCACGTATCGTTCGGCCAAACATCTGAGGATCAGTTCGCTGGTGCGTCAATTCGAGGAGCTCTTTTGCAATCCACGCTTGGCACGCGAGGAAATTGGTTTCTATATGTTTTGCGGCCTACACCTGTTGATGAGAGTGTCGTCATTGCCTTTGGACTTTCCCAAGATGTTGCGTATTAATCGCTATTTTCTCACCATGATCAGTACCAAGGAATATCTAACACTCTTGCCGCAAGTGCTGATGGGTGTCCTCAACTCGCCGATGATTTGTGTCAACTCAGAAATGGAGGTGTTAATTGCAATCATCATTTGGCTGTTTCATGACTACGAGTCACGTTCCATCCACACCTTCAATATGCTCAGTTGTGTGCGCTTCGATTGCATTCCCAGAGAGGCGATCGTCGAGTTGCGTGAACATCCATCATTTCGCACAATGGCTGTGCTCTTTAATCGCCCCGAGTTCGAGATGTTCTTGCAGAATGCACCGCCGTTGGGGCAGAACACACGCTTGTGCAATCGTCGCATTTGGATCTATGATAATCTCTGCAAATATCATCATGATGTCCATTGTCTGAGGCGTAATTTCATCACCTTCAACCAGATGATGAACTATAAGCATGCTTTGCGTCGAGCTCCCAAATTGCATTGGTGGCATCGCCAACAACTGGATCCTTATGTCCGCACCTGTCGCAATGAGCTTTGCAAGAAATAACTAAGCTTCAATTGATTTCATTGATTCATTACTTTCTCACTAACTTCGATAACTTGAATCACTTGAATTTTTGTAACAACCCATAACAACATAAAACACGATGCTCATAAACATTTATTAACCTTTTAATTTGCATGTTAATGGATCACAATTTGCTACTTCAAATTTATCTGCTAGTTAAAGTGCATGTTACAAGTTGGCTATATCAAAAATTTGATCACTTTAGTTCATTTTAAAAATGATGTTAGATGCTAGAAGTTAATCTTTTAAATTGCAAATTAATATTGGCAATATTTACAATTTTATTACTTCAGTTGAGTTTAAGAGAGCGTCTTACATAGATGCTAGAAGTTAATCTTTTAATTTACACATCATCTTTGAAATTTCTCTTTAACAATTGCTGCAAATTTATCTGCAAGTTAAAGTGCATGTTAGAGGTTGGCAATATTTAAAATTAGATCGCTTTATATGATCTTAAGAGTCATGTTAGATGCTTAAAATTAATCTTTTAATTTGTTCATCATTTTTCGAAATTTCTCTTTAACAATTAGTTTTGCCAATCCTTCCTTCAATTTTTTCTGTAAGTTGCACAGTTTTCTTTCTTATAATATTGTTTTCGTTTTTGTTTTATATTGTTATTTCGTTAGGTCGCACCGATCCCACATGCAGCTGCCACATTTGTGAGGAGGCTTGCTTTAGGTGACAATACGGTATATTTTGTACTCTATGGTATATTTTAAATGTAGCTATATGTCAATATACCAACATATCTAGCATCTTAGTTGTTTTTGCTACAAATCTGGTATATTTTGCACTCCATGATATATTTTGAAGGCAGTACTATACCAATATACCAAATATAGCCTTCGGTATATTTCAGAATTTTTGCGGTATATTATTTTCTTATATTTTAAAATTAACTTCGCACTGTTGTACTATATTATTATTCAGTATATTAATTTTCAGTATATTAATTTGGTATAATTTAAGAATAATACCGCATCTCCGCTGTTTTTGCTACAAGTCTGGTGTATTTTGCACTCAATGGTATATTTTGAATACAGTACTATATTAGTATACCAAATATAGCCTTTGGTATATTTCAGTATTTTTGCGGTATATTATTTTCTTATATTTTGAAATTAACACCGTACTGTTTTACCATATATCATTATTCCAAATATAGCCCTTGGTATATTTTTTAGTATTTTTGCAGTATATTAATTGGGAATACTTTAAGAATAATACCGCTCTGTTTTGCTTTTATTGACCATGGGTAGCGGGTATCTCTCAGTCGAGCACACTCGACTTTTGCTTTCTCTCTTGTTTGTTTAGCCTCTGCTATTTTTTTTTACGGACATAGTATATGGTGAGGGACGTTAGCGATAACGATTGCGATTGCTGGCAAAAGAGGTTGCGTCAGAATTTGGGGCATGCCGCTTTGATGTTTCGTATAACGATACAAATTTATATCCATTAGCCGGATGAGTGTAAGAGAAAGAGTGGGAAAGAGAGACAGAGAGAGTGAGAGAGAAAAGCAGGGAGAAATATTTGTGCGCTAATTGGCATTTGGCATTTTGGCAAAGGACGCAGGTCAAGTTCGGGATTTCCTGCCCAATTTTGTAATTAATCATTTTCCGATTTGCCAATTGCAGATGGGCGCAAGTGGAAAGAATGTTGCCAGCGGGGACCTGGAGGGGAGGGGGAGTGGGAGGGCAGAGATTAGGGAGTTGTGTGGGCGGGGCTGTTCAAGTCGAACCATTGTTTGCCGCATTTTCCGGAGCATTTCACGCGCCGTTAAAGTTTAATCGAAAAAGTATTTTTGTGGCCAATGAAAATTCCAATAACGAAATTCCAACAACAACGAGCGAACAAAAACTTCTTTCTTTCTTTATGTTTTTTTTTTTCTTTGCTTGTGTTTTTTTTTATTTGAGGATTTTTTTGTTGTTGCCTGGCAATCGAAAAGTTGTTTGGGGGCCAAGCACCTGGAGCATGGAAGCTTCTTCCTGCTGGCCAAGTATGTTTTTTTTTTTTTCGTTTTTTTTGATGAAGTGCAGCCTGCAATTGACAGTTGAGTTCTTCACTCATAGCCGCTGCTGCTTCTGGAAATTGTGGCTCAACTTTTGTGCTTCATTTGCGCGCGAAAACTTTGCATCTAAACGCGCAATTAAACCAAAAAAATTTTAAATTCAAAACTTTGGATAGCTTGAACATCAACATCACGAATCTTAGAGAGGAAGAGAGACACGACTCGACTTCGAGGACAACAGCTTGGTTCTAAGAACTTTGAATGTAACATCATATGCAGCTAATGCATACTTTTATTATTGTCTCCCGAAGAACCGCAAAACTTTGCTCATTCGACGGAACAAACAACAACATTGTCGCATAAAACATGTACACATAAAGTAAAAGTCTTAAGTAAAAACGTCGTGGCTCTCTCTAGCTCTCTAGATCATTAGAAAACTTCGCTCAGCAGTCGCTTTTCGTATTCATTACGCTGAGTTTGAAGGCTCTTTGCAATTCGTCGTAATATTTTCGCACAACTATTCTGTAAAGTTTTTAATATTTTAAACTATTCTGCTTTTTGTGTTTACAAACAAAATGGTAAATCTTAGTTACTAATCTCTTAACTTTTGTATGGAATGCATCAAGTGCTCAGATTATTCGCAATACTTTAATATCATATTTATTTCCAAAAACTCACTCAGATGAATACTTTTTAGTATTTTCGAATTTACTGCATATTAGTTCGGTATATTTGTCAAGCAATGCTATTATTTAGTATTTTTGCGGTATATTAATTTGGTATTTGTAACATAATACTTTTATTTAGTATTTTTGCGGTATATTAATTTGGTATATTTTGAGTGTAGTACTAAAACAATATATTAAACATAGATTTCGGCATATTTTAGTATTTTTGCGGTATATTAGTTTGGTATATTTTGAATGTAGTACTACATTAATATACCAAATACAGATTACGATATATATTAGTATTTTTGCGGCACATTAATTTGGTATACTTTGAGTGTAGTAAATATATTTCGGTATATTTTAGTATATTTGCGGTATATTAGTTTGGTATATTTTGAGTGTAGTACTACATAAATATACCAAATACATATTACGATATATTTTAGTATTTTTGTTATAGTAATTCGGCATATTTTTAATATACACTACATAAATATACCAAATACAGATTACGATATATTTTAGTATTTTTGCGGCACATTAATTTGGTATATTTTGAATGTAGTGCTATATCAATATACCAAATATAGAGCATACTCGACTGTGGTTTTCTAACTTATTTTATTAAGATTCATTTTATACGCTTGAGTATTAAATTGTTATTCTTTTAATGCTCTCAATTTTGATATCTTGTACTTTTTAAATGCGTGTTCTTTTCTTCATTTTACAGCTGCATCATTTTGGATTATCAGTTTCAAACCATAAAAATATAACTTGTAAGTTGTTTCTTCACTCTTTATTTTGCGTTTAGTAACTTTTTTTTCTATGATTATTCACAAGTTAAAGCAATTGATTGTTGATTTAATCGTTATTTATTTCAAATCAAGTCAAGACTGTATTTTCACTAATCTTGGTTGCTCTGAGTTCAGTTTTAAGTCGTAGACGTTTGCTTGTCAGTATTTGTTGGGTATAATCTTCGAAAATCAACATTCACCAATGCGAACTCAAATTTTTAATTAGATTTCTGGCCAATTAAAATATTAAGTAGCCAAGGGCACAACAAATTGAAATTGAAAACAAAATATAAGGAGTCTTTTGCTACCAAAAGAATGAAGTCCGAAGTGCAACCTAAGCAGCAAATGCAGGCCAAATTGAAGCCTGGCAGTGTGCTCAGCGCCATCGAGGATATACAACGCATGTGAGTTAAGTCTTGAAAGAGAGAAAGTCCGAGAATAGATTGTATTTCGATCGAGCTCAGGTCGCCGGAGGATATTGTACAGGAGTTTGATCGCATGGCGGATCAGACACGGCGACATTTCAGGGACGAGACTTTTATACCCTGCGTCAATGTGGCCGACGAGTTGATCCGTTGCCTGCGCCACAATAAAGAGCAATCGTGCATGTGCTTCAACGTGATGGACGAGTATCGACAATGTGTTGGCCTCGCCACTCAGGCCTATGTCGATCGCATGGCCGAGGACGATGAGCGCCGTCGTCGCGCTGCCGAAGAGTTGCCAGTGATGCCGCCACAATCGGTGCCATCGCCGCCTGCGACGATGACAAATCTGAAGCCAGCTGGCGTTCAGGAAATGGTGCGACGCAAACAACGCAGTTGGGTGAAGCCATGGACATGGTTACGTTGACCCCACAAAAACATTATATAGTCTCAAAACCAAACCCAACCTCTAAAACATTCTCCCCACAATCTGAGACTCATACACACACATATCTTCACAATCAAAATTGCAAGCTGTGCACCATTTGGTATTGTGGTGCTTGGCCCATTTGACTCTTGCCCCTTGGATAAATCGTTTTACTAATTAAACAGACGGCGTCTCGACGTCGCACATTGCACTTTTGCCTCTGCCTCTGCCTCTGTCGTAAAGCTGAGTAGTGGAAGTAAAGTTTGTACCAAAATGTAGCAAAGTTGAAATACCCTTTAGCACAGTTTGGCAGTATTATTAAATGTAAGCTTTCAAATTCTTAGTATTATTATTTTGCAGTCATAGCCGAAGTCGAAATTTGCACTTAATTGAAGTCTTAAATTGACGCTCAATTTTAATGCGAGGAAACAGACTGATAACAAATTGCATTAATGTTAGGTGAAAAATGAATATGATTAGAGGGACAGATCATAGAATATATACTTTGTAAGCTCTACCTTTTGATCTGAGGGAATGATCAGCATTGAAGTCGATGGACAGACAGACGGATAAAAATTATGGCTTATCTATAGTAAGAAAATGTATCTGCGACAAACTTAATTAAAGCTAGTTTCAAATTGAATATGATTACGTCGTAGAAACGAAATTGATGGACAGATCGTAGAATATATACTTTGTTAGCTCTAGATATTGAAAATATCAAGTCATCAGCGTTGAAGCCGATGGACAGACAGACGGTATCAGAAATCGCTATATTTTGAATATTGCTTACCTATAGTATGAAAATGTATCTGCAACAAATGAGATTAAAGTTAGTTTCAAAATGAATATGAATTGATGGACAAGTTATAAAAAACTTTGTAAGCTCTACCTTTTGAACTGAGCGAGTGATTAGCATTGAAACAGATGGACAGACAGACAGACGGAATTGGGAATCATCGCTATTTTATGAGTATGAAATGTGTATCTGCGACAAATTTAATGAAAGTTAGGTTAAAAATATATATTTTATACCAAATAAATAGATGAACAGATTGTAGAGTATATACTTCGTAAGCTTCATTTTGTGATCTAAGCGAATGATCATTATTGAAGCAAAGTGACAGACAGACAGACAGAACTGGGAATTTATATAATTGAGCTTAGACATTGCAGCACACAGAATTAGAATACTCTTTGGCGTGGGTGCCAAAAAAAAGTGTGCTAAATATTTGTGCAGCACTCGGGCAAGTTGCATGCCTCACAGCATCTGCCCCGCTGGCAGTTTTTGTTGTTTTTGTTAAAGGAAGCCAAGCCAAAGTGGTCAAGGGAGGTCGAAGAGTGCCAGAGTTGTCTCCTCTCTCTCTCTCTCTCTCTCTCTGTCTCTCTGTCTCTTTTCATTCATTTGAATGTCTACATCATGTGGCAGCTGCTGTGCGAATGCAAGGACCAGAATATGCATCCTTGTTCGTCCTGCCTGGCGGCGTTGCAATTTGCAATAAAAGTAAATCTACTGCAGCTGCAGCTAACGCAACTGAATGCTGCTTCTGCTTTTGCTGCTGCAGCAGCTGCAGGCTGATACATACACCAAACCAAGCCGAACAGCTCTGCTCCTTCAGCTCCATTCTCTCTCCCCTCTCTCTCTCTCTCTCTTTCCCTCTCTCACTCACCCTCTCGTTATCTATCATGTGTGTGCGGTTTCAGGTTGAAAGCCTTTCGGCCACGGTAAGCAAACATTAGAATTTATTAAATCCAGCTCAGTCCTCACAGAAAACTTTTCCAAAAAAAAACGAAAAAAGCAAAAAAAAAAAAACAAAAAAAAAAAAATGTGACAGCTGCTGGGGTGGTCCTCAGATACCCTGGATAAATTTATTAGCTATGCTTATCGCTCGCCGAATATCATTGATTTAGCTTGGTCAAACTTTTCTATTGCTCACCATGTTAACAAAAATGCGCATTAAGAAGCAAGCACAGCTGGAAAACACCCTGTAATAAAATGTTTTATTAGCATAGCGCACTCTTATCGGTGTAATATAAATTCATTCAGTCAGAAATATACATGTTTAGCCATATATTTATGCTGTGTAATATCGTTGTCCAGTTGAAACTCTCTGTAATTTTTTGTTCAGTTATGCAGAACTCACAAAATTGTTTCATTTCGTAATTTGCACTATAGTATAACAAGTTCTAACTGAGAGAAATCTTTACATCGATTTTTACAACTTTTTTTTCCATTTTTTTAATATTTAAATTGTTGTTGATTTTTAATACTTTTTATATTAAACAAGTTGACTTTACGTTTTTGTTGATTTTTACTTCTTTACTTCGAAAAATTTATTTTTCAATTTTTTTATTTTGCAAATTTTGTTCGATTTTCAGCTTTTTCAATATTAAAATGTTATTAAATTTTTAAAAAAAAATTTTAATTGAAATTTTCAAATAAATTTTTTTGTCGATTTTTACAACTTTTCTATTTAATAAAACTTGATCTTTTTCTATTTAAGTAATATTCAATTTTTTGTTGATTTTGACATTTTTAATTTTATTTAATATTACAATGTTTGTCGATTTTGAAAAGTTTAACCGATTTTCAATTTTTTCAAGTAAATGTAATTTTAATCGCATTCAATTTCATACATTTGCCCACACATAACAACCTGATTTCGAAGCCCAATGACTACAGGGTATTGTGAGAAAAATTATTGTATATAAAGCTCACCTGGCTAGCGAGCAAGAAAGAGAGAAAGGGAGATGAGGGTGAGGGAGAGGGAAGTCCCAGACAGAGATGGGAGCGAGAGGTAAGCTGTAAATGTTGGACAAAGGGGGAGCAATAAACTTTTGGGCGCCGCTGTCCGTCTCTGTGTGTGTGTGT
This sequence comes from Drosophila kohkoa, assembly GCA_019972355.1. NCBI lineage: Eukaryota > Metazoa > Arthropoda > Insecta > Diptera > Drosophilidae > Drosophila > Drosophila kohkoa. The sequence goes on along the minus strand of BJEL01000071.1, from coordinate 3,625,904 downwards.
GTGTGTGCCACGTCCACAGCTATACGCACTCCCTAGTCAGCTAGAGATTTGTATTATCTTTTCATACATATCTACAACCAGACAAACACACGTATATATATATATATATATATATATATATATACATATGTATATACCAATAATCCAACATTGCTTTTAGTATTCTCCGCCCATTCCCAAAAAATGTACTAAAAAAGTAGCAAAAAATGAGTAGGTAGCGTGGAAAGGGGAAAGCAGAAAGGGGGCGCAAGGTAAATGCCTGCGAGGAGCTAAAAGAGTTTTTCCGACCAAAGCCAACGCAACGCAGAAAAACAAAAGCAACAACAAAATGCAAAAACAAAAACAAAAAACATCCTGACCCATCTCATACACTGACTGACCGAAGCCGAAGTCGAAGCATATCGCAGATAGATATGAAAATATCTCAAGATATGCGAAATGAAAATGGTATGATGGCTATTGAACAATGAACAAAAACTCTTGAGGTATGAGAGAGATGAACTCAACAGATGAAAAAGAGAATTTGCTAAGATAATTATTTAAATTTGATTTTTAAAGAGTTTCAGTTGAGACGAAATGAATTGAGTGGAAAGGATATTCAAAGTATTATATTTATTTATTTAACACAAAAATAGAGAGAGAGGTTTTATTTAGTTCTTTTACAAATATTGTACTAAACAAGTTTCTTTAATTACTTTAACAATCGAAAAGCAAAGATTGTAGTCTTTAAATTAGGAATATAAAGATTAAAGAAAGAGTGACAGAAATGCTTTAATTTAATTCTTTTTTGTAATAAACAAGTTACTTTAGGGTTTCTTCATTATAATGATATCTGTAAGTTTAAATTCTTTATTTTGTTCATATTTCGAAAATTCGATTACACATTTTCAGTGTGCAATACCGACGAAAGTGAAATTGGGAAATGCATTAAAATATATTTCTTTTGCCATAAATTGCAATTGTTGAAGCAAATATTGTGTGGCCATTGTTTGGACTAAAAACTTGTAACAAATATTTGTGAATTCTCGTTCTCGTTCTCGTTTAATCTTCATCTATAAATTTATGAGAATTTTTGCATATTTTTCTGCTTTCATTTGGCAATCGAACGAAGCGCAGTCTCCACATAAGTTTAGGCTTGTTTGTTGTGCTGCCAACTAATATCTTTCATCTCTAATCCCTAATGCTCTATCATTGCTCACCGGCTTTCAAGCTGTTTTTTTTTCGGGCATCTTTTTGCCGCGGGATTTTCGCAGAAGAGTGCAAAAAAGGGCACAAAAAACTGGAAGCCGACATTGACTTAATAAAAAGAAAAGACGAGGAAGAAAAATAAACGGGGGGAAGAGGCAACAACTTAAGCAGCAGTAGCAACAACAACAACAACAGCAACAGCAACAGCAGCAACAAATCACAGTGTACTCAACTACGCCAACCTGTGCGCGTCACGCCCCTCCGCCTCCCTCCCCTTATAACCGTCTGCCCCTTTCCCTAGAATTTCGATTCGCCCACGACAGACGTCCCAGCTGCTTGAACCCTTGAGTTTATGCTCGTTTAGCTGTTTCTTTTTATACTTGCTACCCAAAGTGTAGAAGGGTATTATAGCATTGTGGCGGCCGGAAATGTATGTAACAAGCAGATCCTATAAAGTATAAATATATATTTTTGATCAGCGGCAACATCCGAGACTATATCGCCATATCCGTCTGTCTGTCTGTCCGTTCGTATGAACATCGAAATCTCAGAGACTATGAGAGATAGAAAAGGAGTCTCGATTTTTGGTACATAATAATAAGTATAGACTTTATGATTTCTGAAAATTTGGCGATCGGATGAAAATTATAGAACTCATATAAGAAATATTTTTGTATGGGAAAAACCGACTACTTAACATTCTAAGGGTCTAAAATCCTTTTACTGCCAATCTGGTATATTTTGCACTCTATGGTATATAGAATTCAGTATATTTTTTGTATGTTGTACCCTATGGTATATTTTCAATGTTGTACTATATCAATATATCAAATATGAAAGATGGCATATTTTCAGTATATTTTAAGTATATTATGTTGGTATATTTGTAAGAATAATACCGCACTGTTTTGCTCTTATTCACAATCGGTAGCGGATATCTCACAGTCGAGCTTACTCGATTATTTCTTACTTGTTTTCATTCGTTCGGTGCTCAGTTTTTCCCGTGATACCCTCTAAATATAAATATACATGCAAGTGGGTGGTTTATATTCTGGCTGCTTTTGTAATAGACAGGTAGAAAAGAAAGATGAAATGAGTGACATTATTATTATGCTTTAAGCATAGATTACAAATAAATTTATAACCTAGCGAAAAATTTACTAGCGTTGGCTGCCTTTGACTTTTGGTTAGAGTTCATAGTTAAAAGGTTAAGCAATTAAAAATATGAAATAGGATCATAAAGATTTTATTTCGCATTTTAAATGGAATTGCAATAAATGTTAATACAAAAATATTTATTATATATAAAACTACAATCTTTAAATATGATCACATGGAATTGCAATATATATTTTTGTATTGACATTTATTGCAATTCCATTTAAATATATTTAAATCCAATACTTTGTGATCATATTTTTCTACAGTTTTATAGTTTTTATAGTTTCTATAAATTTCATAAATTTCTATAAAAATGTTGGTAGTATATTTATTTTTAGGGTGTTTGCAAGTTCCACACACACATTTATTTTGAATGCAGCCTTACTTGTTTACATTATTTTTGCCGAAAGGGCAAAGAAGTGTTGCGCATCCTTTTTTTTCCTTTCTTATTTTTTGCTCATGTTGTTAGCCGCCGAAACATCGTGGCATAAAGATTATTATGAAAGTATTTTGCTAAGCTTCTCGTACTCGGTTTTATGTTGCTCCTGTTGTTGTTGGTGTGTTCTCTCGCTCGTGTTCTTGCACTTGCAGTGGAATCTGTTCCCTGATGTAAACCGATGGATGGGGATGGGAAGCAAAAGTGCGACGGCGTAAGACAGGAAACTGTTCCATGTATGTATGTACATACGTTAGTATCTGGGTGTATCCATCTCTGTCATGCCATTTGGCTGGGCACTCTTGAGGGCTTAAGTGTGCATGCATTACGGCATCTACAGCTACAAATATGTATTCACTCCTCTCCACTCTCCACTCTCTTTATAACTACTTGTGATGCTGCTGCTCAAGCTCAAGCTCAAGCTGAAGCACATCTTGTGTGTCAGTATGTGTGTGGCATCCATCTAGGGATAATTTATTAGCGCACTGCTTTTAAATTTGATCTCGACTCTGCTACGTGGCAGCTGGCTTGGCTTGGCTTGTGGCCAATGCAACCCATTCCCATTCCCACTTCCATTCCCACTCCAATTCCAATTCCAATTAAAAGCAACTTTGGCAACAGATTGCAGTCTAGACCTGGAATCAAGCAATTTATATTCATAAGTAGCATTCTTCTCATAATTGTGTATTATTAAAATTACAAAAAAAGGCATACATTACACGACACGTATTTTTATTATTTATTTAAAAAAATTAGATTAGATTAACAGTAAAGAATTTCTAAAACACTGTCTTTATTAAATAATATCAATTGTGAAATGTTTGAATAAAGAAACTAATTCAGAGAGTTCGAATATATACATATAACATCGACTTATCAGAGCAAACATCGTAATGAATTAGTTAAAAAGCTACAGTCGAGTGTGCTCGATTGTGACATACCCGCTACCCATTTTGAATAGGAGCAAAACAGTGCCTCTCCGAACTGGACCAACATACATTTGCCAGCGAAAGTACAGCACACTCCATTGCAACAAAAGTCAAAGACATCATATTGTCTCCGAGGTCAATGGCGAATTTCCCCGGTGAAGCAGGCAATTAAAATGTCGCAGACGGAATTGTTCCTGCCCGTTTTAAAAAGCAATACACTGATAAAGACATTCGATCAATTGGATTCCAGCAAGTGGGAGATTAACATAACTGGTCTGAAATCCACACAGATTTTTTGGATAGTCACATACACATGACATGCATTTAGCGATCTGTTCGAAACTTACGTTCACAAGTAGCTCGGCCATCATGTCAAGCAGCCACTGAGCTGTTTACTTTAAAGTGCAAGTCGCTTGAGGTTGAGTGTGATGATTGAGTCTAGTCGCTTCTCGGAGTCGATGGTCGATCACTTGCAATCGCCTAAAGTACTCACTATATTAACGAAAAAAGGCGCTCAATATATTAATTTATAAGC